>JAGIQG010000006.1:9259213-9859213 GCA_024679065.1 Sphyrna mokarran
TTACGTTCACCTTAGTGATGGACAGGGATAGGCATGAAGCTGGGGGCTGTAGTTATAGCTGGGGGAAGGGTAATTATGAGTCCATCAGGAGAGAATTAGGGTGCGTAGATTGGACTAGGGAACTACAGGGACTGGGAACATCTGGAATGTGGTGCTTATTCAAGGAGCAGCAGCTGCGAGTCCTTGATAAGTATGTCCCTGTCAGGCAGGGAGGAAATGGACGAGTAAGAGAGCCTTGGTGTACGAAAAGAGTTGATTTGCTGGTTAAGAAGAAAAAGGGGGCTTATGTCAGGATGAGGCTTGAAGGCTCGGTTAGTGCAATGGATAGCTATAGATTAGCCAGGAAGGAGGTAAAAAGTGAATTGAGGAGAGCTAAGAGGGGACACGAGAAGATGTTGGCTGATAGATTAAGGAGAATCCTAAAGCTTTCTTTCGATATGTTAAGAATAGAAGATTGGTTAGGGCAAGATTAGGGCCAGTCATAGACAGCAGTGGGAAGTTGTGCGTGGAGCCTGAGAGTTGGTGAGGCACTGAATAAATATTTCTCTTCGTTATTCACGCAGAGTGCTGGAAATTAGCTGTGGAGAGCACTGAGGTACAGGGTTGCAAATTGGGGATTTGTAGTGATAGGGAGGATTGTGTTAGAAATTCTCGGTGTTTTGAAGTTGGATAAGTCCCCTGGGGCCGGACGGGATTTACCCTAGGATTCTCTGGGAGGCTAGAGAGGAGATTGCAGAGCATCTGGCTCTTATCTTCAGGTCCTCGTTGGTTACGGGTGTGGTTCCGGAGGACTGGAGGATAGCGAATGTGGTCCCATTGTTTAAGAAGGGGAAGAGAGACCTTCCTTGGAATTATAGGCCAGTGAGTCTTACTTCTGTTGTGGGCAAGGTATTGGAGAGAATTATTAGGGATAGGATTTATAGTTATTTAGAGAGAAATGAATTGATTGGGGATAGTCAGCATGGTTTCGTGAAGGGTAGGTCATGCCTTACTAACCTCATTGAGTTTTTTGAGAAAGTGACCAGAGAGGTGGATGGGGGTAAGGCGGTTGATGTAGTATATATGGACTTTAGTAAGGCGTTTGATAAGTTGGCCAATGGAAGACTTCTGCAGAAATGCAGATGTGTGGGATAATGGTGATTTAGCTAATTGGGTTAGGAATTGGGCTGAGCAGATAGAAGACAGAGGGTTGTGGTTTGATGGAATATTCATCGTGAGTTCGGTGACGGTGTTGTGCCTCAGGGTTCTGTTTTGGGGCCCCTGCTGTTTTGGTAATTTTTTATAAATGATCTGGATGAGGGTATTGGAGGGATGGATCAGTAAATTTGCAGATGATACTAAAGTTGGTGGTGTGGTAGATAGTGAAGGGGTGTTTTAGTTTCAGAGTGACTTGGACAAGTTTGCAGAGCTTTGGGCCGGAGGGTGGCAAATGGAGTTTAATGTGGAAAAGTGTGAGGTAATGCACTTTGGCAGGAACAATAAATGTGTAGAGTATAGGGCTAATGGTAGGGCTCTTAATAGTGTTGAGGAACAGAAGGATCTTGGTGTATGTGTCAATAGATCCCTGAAAGTAGGCAGTCAAGTGGATAAAGTTGTTAAGAAGGCTTATGGAGTCTTAGCTTTTATTGGTAGGGGGATTGAATTTAGGAGCCGCAGAATCATTTTGCAGCTGTACAAAACTCTAGTGCGGCCGCACTTGGAGTATTGTGTGCAGTTCTGGTCCCCACATTATAAGAAAGGTGTGGAGGCATTGGAGAGGGTATAGAGGAGGTTTACCAGGATGTTGCCTGGTATGGAGGGCAGGTCCTATGAAGAGAGGTTGAAGGATTTGAGGTTGTTTTCGTTAGAAAGGAGGCGGCTAAGAGGGGATCTTATTGAAGCATATAAGATGATTAGAGGTTTAGATAGGGTGGACAGTGATAGCCTTTTTCCTAGGATGGAGAAAGCTAGCACGAGGGGACACAGCTTTAAATTAAGGGGTATGAGTTATAGGACGGATATCAGAGGTAGGTTCTTTACTCAAAGAGTGATTAGGGAGTGGAATGCCCTGCCTGCAGCTGTTGTAGATGCGCCAAGTTTGGTGGCGTTTAAGAGGTTAATTGATAAGTATATGGAAGAGAAGGGAATGGTTTAGTTTGGAGGGGCATTGCTTTTTATTTTGGTCGGCACAACATCGAAGGCCGAAGGGCCTGTTCTGTGCTGTATTGTTCTATGTTCTATAAACTCTGCTCATTTGCCCCTCAACGCCAGGGACCTGGGTTCAATTCTGGCCTTGAACAACCTTGAGTTTGCACATTCTCTTTATGTCAGCATGGGATTCCTCTGGGTGCTCTAGTTTTTTCCCATGGTCCAAAAGATGTGCTGGTTAGGTAGATTGGCCATGCTCAATTGCCCCTTAGTGTCCAAAGATGTTAGATTGTAGGTTTGGTGAAGAGAAACAGAATTAACGTTTCAATGACCCATTCACAGAACCTCACAAATCAGAACCCACGTCCCCCACACCTCGGGCACTCCTTTAATCTTCATTGCTCTCTGCCAATTTGCATGTGGTCAGAGAACACAAAACAACCTAGCAATTATCACATTTGAAGTTCTGTTTCTTAATTTGATGCCTAGCTCCTCATATTGATGATGCAAAACTTCTTTCCTTGTTCTGCATAGGTTGTTGGTACCTATTTGGATCACAACAGCCGGATCCTTCCTCATCTATTCTAAGTTCCTCTCCCACCCTGAGGATGTGTCCTGAATCTTGGAAGTCATTGTTCAAGATTCTCTTAAGGTTAACACAGATTCAGTCTGCATTTAACATAGAACACAGAACAATACAGCACAAACAGGCCCTTCGGCCCACGAGTTGCGCCGATCACATCTACCAATACACAGACTTATCTATAAAAAAAAAAAAAAAAAAAATAAAAAATAAATAACAAAAATAAAAAAAAAAAAAAAACACATAAAAAACAAAAAAAAAAAAAAAAAAGAGGAGGGGCTGGAAAAAACGAACCAATAATAAAACGAAAAAAAATAAAACAAATAAAAAACATAACAGAAAAAACACAAAAAAATAACCGAAAAAAAATAAACAACAAAAAAAAAAAAAAAAAAAAAACTATAAAAAAAAAACAAAAACAAAAAAACAAAAAAAAAAAATAAAAAAAAAAAACATAAAATAATAAAACAAAAAAAACAAAAAAAAAAAAAAAAAAAAAAAAAAAAAAATAAAAAAAATAAATAAAAACAAAAAAAAAAAAAAAACTATAATAAAATACAAAAAAAACAAAATAACAAAAATACGGGAAAAAAACAAAACATAAACACGAAAACAAAAAACTAAAAAAATACCTATAAAACCCCCTAAAACTCCTATTCTTTTCCATATACTCATCCAGAAGTCTCTTAAAAAGACCCCAGTGAGTTTGCCTCAACAACCTCCGATGGCAGTCGGTTCCATTCACTCACCACTCTGAGTGAAAAACCTACCCCTGACATCTCCTTTGTATTTGCTTCCCTGCACCTTAAATCTGTGTCCCCTCGTAGTGCCCATTTCAGCTCGGGGAAATAGTCTCTGAGAGTCCACCCTATCTATCCCTCTCACCATTTTATAAATCTCTATCAGGTCGCCTCTCAACCTACGTCGCTCCAGTGAGAAGAGTCCCAGCTCCCTCAACCTATCTTCATAAGGCCTGCCTCCCAATCCAGGCAGCATCCTTGTAAATCTCCTCTAAACTCTCTCAATATCCTCTACATCCTTCCTATAATGAGGCGACCAGAACTGCGCACAATACTCCAAGTGGGGTCTGACAAGAGTCTTATAGAGCTGCATCATTACCTCCTGACTCCTGAACTCTATTCCTCGATTAATGAAGGCCAGTACACCGTACGCCTTCTTGACCACTTCCTCCACCTGCGAGGCCAATTTATGGACCCAGACCCTGAGATCCTTCTGCTCTACAACACAGCTAAGATTCCTACCCTTATATTGTACTCCTTCATCCCATTATTCCTGCCAAAATGACCACTACACATTTATCTGCGTTGAAGTCCATCTGCCACTTCTCCGCCCAGTCTTGCATCCTGTCTATGTCCCGCTGCAACTTTTGGCATCCCTCCAGACCATCCACAACACCACCGATCTTTGTATCGTCAGCGAACTTGCTAACCCATCCCTCCACTTCCTCATCCAGGTTATTTATGAAAATGACAAACAGCAGGGGTCCCAGAACAGATCCCTGGGGCACTCCACTGGTTACCGACCTCCATGCAGAACAAGACCCATCCGCAACCACTCTCTGCCTTCTGCTGGCAAGCCAGTTCTGGATCCATGAGGCCAAAGCCCCTTGGATCCCATGCCCTCTCACCTTCTCCAGAAGCCTTGCATGTGGGACCTTATCAAATGCCTTACTAAAATCCATGTACACTATGTCCACCGCCCTTCCTTCGTCAATGTGTTCAGTCACATTTTCGAAGAACTCAACTAGGTTCGTAGGATTTGCCTTCCTATCTGTCATGTCAGCATTTATGTCGAGTGGGCAAAAATACAACAAGCAGGCATGTATTTCTGAGGCTGTATAAGACTCTGATCAGACCCCGTTTGGAATATTGTGAGCAGTTTTGGGCCTCACATGTAAGGAAAGATGTGCTGGCTTTGGAAAGGATCCAGAGGAGATTCACAAGAATGATCCCTGGAATGAAGAGCTTGTTGTACGAGGAAAGATTGAGGATTTTGCTTCTGTAGTTGTTGGAATTTAGAAGGATGAGGGGGGGTTTTATTGAAACTTACAGGATACTGCGAGGCCTAGATGAAGCTAACATGGAGAGGATGTTTCCATTAGTTGGGAAAACTAGAACCAGAGGGCACAACCTCAGGCTAAAGGGATGATCTTTAAAATAGAAATGAAGAGGAATTTCTTCAGCCAGAGAGTGGTGAATCTGTGGAGCTCTTTGCTGCACAAGGCTGTGGAGGGCAGGTCATTAAGTATCTTTAAGACGGAGATAGATAGGTTCTTGATTGATAAAAGGATCAGGCATTATGGGGAAAAGGGAGGAGAAAGGGGATTAGAAAAAAAACAGCCAAGATTGAATGGTGGAGCAAATTGATGGGCATAGTGATCTAATTCTGCTCCCATTTCTTATGGTCTTACGGTAACCTTGGCACTGGGCAGACAGTTCAACCTTCTGAACTCTCACTTTGCGCCACAGAACAGAGTCAATTCTCTACATTATGATATTCTCTATTATCACCACATTCCTTATTGCTCTGCCCAGTTAAATGGCTTTCTGTACATTCCTGTCAGTCAGCTCATCCATCCTCCAGCCCCATTCTCATCTAAACAAACTGAAAGAATCTCAAATCTGTCAGACAATTGGAATAGTTACTGCACTGCTGCCTTTTGCTTCCCATCCCTGACAACTGATCCAACTGGAAGAACCCATCTTAGGACCGCTGACCGCTTCCCCTAGTACAAAGTATCCAGGTAATTTCCTCCCTCCCTGGTGTGTTACAGTGTCTGCAGCTTGGCCTCTAGCTTGATGACTCTGAGCCAAAGCTCCAGGTGCAAACATTGCAAAAGTGTTTATCCTGCATCACATCAGCTTTCAGGAGCTCCCACATGCTACAGCTTTGACATATCACTTATCCTGTCATTCTAAACATACTTTAATCAACTTAATTATTTTATTTTCATTAAGTTTTTTTAAAAAAATAAACCTTATTAACCTTACCACCTGTTTGTATATCATTGTAAACCTAATGAATAGAATAGGTCATAACCACCTACCAGATATCTAGCTTTTTCCCCTGTAATAGGGTATGAACCAATTCCTACAAGTTAGAAAAGCAAAGGAGCAATCCTTCCCCTCATCCTTAACTCTCTCACTCACCTATCTCCTCGCATTCTGTTAAAGACACATTCCAGCGCCAAGTCACACAGAGGGGCCTGTATTTATACAAAGTAAAGTTTATATATGCTCTCAAATTAAAAACTTTGCTCAGTCCCCAGGAACAGAAAAAAAGAGTTTAAACTAGTTTCCTTCATTAACTAACTTTAACTGCTCTTCAGTGGAGAACTTGTATATGCCTAGATGTTAGGCCTGGATAAAATTTAGAATTTAAATAGTAAATTTCTGTTAGATGTTAATTGTTAAATAGCTCATTAGTTTTCTCTAATTTTCTCCCTTTTCAGTTACATGGAATATATAGCATTAAAATAAATTTGTCCCAACTGGTCTATGCTACTGTTTACGTTCCACTCAAACTTTAATCTTCCTTACTTCATCTAACCCAATCTGCAGATCCTTCTAATCCTTTCTCCATGTTTACCTATCTTCCCGTTCAACACATCTCTACCATTTGCTTAAGTACACGAACAGCAACAGACTGCAACAGGATACATGGTATGTAGGCTAGCAGAATGGACAGATAATTGACAGATTGTATTTAATGGAGTCTTGGTGAAAGGGATAGGGAGAGGCATATATAGACACAATGGCTTAGTTCTAAAGAGATAGCATATCTGTATTGATATGTTGGTGCCAGCAGAGACACAGGAAATAGCAAAGTCAAGGGGGCAGCCGTAAAAATGAAGGAGCTAACACTCATGGGCTTTGATGAAATGCAGTGGGTGAAGTGTAGCCAAACTTTAGGAACACCAAGATGGATTGTCGAGCAAGGTACAGCATGGAAGATTAGAGTAATGTATGGATATAATTAGAGGGAGGTTATCAAAACAATTTAAAAAATGGTTAGAAAAGAGAAAATGAATAGGAGTGACACTGGACGGTGACAAAAGCTTGAAGGAAAAAGGAAGCAGGACTGAGACAAGATAAAAGCAAAAAGATTAAAAAATGAAAGCAAAGAGGTAATGATTAGCCTCTCAAATCTCAAGACCTGAATATCATATGTAATATTGAGCTCTATCATTCACATATTTCAGTTTTGGCAAGGGTACAATGTAGATTCACTGCAATGCTGTCTGAACTGAGAAGAGTCAAATCAAAAGAATATTTGAAAAATATGATTTTGTTTGTTACAGACTACATGCAGTATAGTAGAAATGTGTAAAATTATAAAGGGTTGGGAAGAAAAGATAGAAATATAAAAATATAAAAAGTTGATGGTCAAGAATGAGAAATCAAAAATACAAGATCGGATACAAAAGGAGAACAGGAGAACCTTCTTTAGAGTTGGAGCATTCAGTATCATTGGTTACGGCAGAAGTCAGAAGGTGGCTAAGAGGAGACCTTATTGAAACATATAAGATGATTAGAGGTTTAGATAGGGTGGACAGTGACAGCCTTTTTTCTAGGATGGAGAAAGGTAGCACGAGGGGACATAGCTTTAAATTAAGGGGTGGTAGTTATAGGACGGATGTCAGAGGTAGGTTCTTTACCCAGAGGGTGGTAAGGGTATGGAATGCCCTGCCTGCTTCAGTTGTAGATGCGCCAAGTTTGGTGGCGTTTAAGAGGTTAGTAGATAAGTTTATGGATGAAAAGGGAATGGTTTAATTTGGAGGGTCATTGCTTTTTCTTAATTGGTCGGCACAACATCGAAGGCCAAAGGGCCTGTTCTGCACTGTAACGTTCTACGTTCTATGTTCATGTCAATAGTCAAGACTAAATTGGATTGATGGATGAAGTAAAGGGGATAAAGAGATATGGGAACAGAGTGGATAAATGTGATTTGGATGAAGATTAAGATTAATGTCAACATGGACTGTGAGCTGAAAGATCTGTTTGTGTTGAAATTAATATTTAAATATATATTTCTATGGAGAAGACAAGCATGAATCACCTGGGTCAACAGCTTCCATTTCCCCATTTATCACAAGATTCATTCTCAATTTTATTGCTGAAATAGTGACAATAGCTGAGAAATAAGGGAAATTTTCCTCGGAGAGTCATGAGTCTGTGGGACTCTCTTCCCCAGAGAGCAGTGGAGGCAGAGTTACTAAATATTCTTAATGCTGAATTAGTAGGATCTTGATCAATAAGGGAGTCAGAAAGAAAGTGGAGTTCAAACCAATTGTAATCTCAGAATCATGAAGCAGGCTTGAGGGGTTTAATGACCTACTCTCCTCTCAATTCCATAAAGAAAATTTCTGGTGTTGAGTCAATTGTAACATTTGAACATCTGTCAGTCATTTACCCAATTGTAGATACACTTCAAATGTCATATTGACAATACACAAAGTAATGCATGAAAGGCTCAGAAATGTGAAACACAACGAGCATTTCTTCAGCTTAAGTAAAAACATTGCGTGTTCCTTTGAAGCAGGGTGATTGCCCCAATACACCAAATAAGCACAAAACTCTCATCACTGCTGACAGATACTCTTTTCTGACGAGTCATGCTAACTTTGTTTAAGCAAGGGAAATCAGATCCGCAAATCATCTCACAATAAGCATAGGAGGCAGTCTTTTAGATCAAACCAATTGTTTAAATAACCAAGCAAGCTGAAATAATCAATTCAGAAGCTGATAGTTGGACTTGTGTTCTAAGCCAAATTTGCTTATGCTGAGACTGAACATAAACATAAAGATATCAATGTCAATGGCTGGAACAAACCTAATTTCAATCCCGTGAATCACGCCACAGATTAATAGATATAAAAATATAGAAATTTGTCTTATGGTTTGATTGACCTTTTCAGTGACCAGACATCTAAGTTTTTAGCCACTTGAAGCAGTTAGGCAGTCAATCTATTTCCTCAGTTTTACCCAGCAAGTCATTCAGTTCATAATAAAATAAAGCAACAGCAGCAGAAAAGCACTCAAATATGTAATGTCAGAAATGCAGTCTGAAAAGTTAACTCTCGATTTTTAAGGGGCATGGATATAAAAAGTTGCTTTTTCAACATTTGAAGGATATTCGTTTGCTACATTTAAAAGGCTGAGCTTTTCAATACCAAACTCCAATTGTAAAATGATGCACTGGCATATGGTTTCACATGTTCCAATTTTGAATTGAAATGTTTGCTCACTACATTTGAAATATCATATGCTAAATTTTGTCAGTCACAAGAAGGAATGTATAATCAGTATTAATATAATAACCTATCAAGAAACCACACCCAAACAGGATAAGCACAGTGCTGACCAAGAGTTTTGGATCTTGCACAAGGACTTGTGATCCTAGGCAGGTTAAATTCAAAGTCAATTATATCCCATAACACCATCTACTTGACTGTCTAGAAATAAGGTAAAAAATCAATATGGATTTAATTTAAAAAAGATAGGAAGTACTTCCTTCAATGTTATAAATTTCCTCATGGTGATCTTAGGATAATATTTTAGCACATTGGTTATATAATTTAGACTGGATTAATTCTGTTCAAAAATATAAATACAATTGCTGTGCGCTATAAATATTTGTCCAAAGTTCATGAACAATCTATGGGTAAACTCTTGCCCACCTCACTCACACTCTACCACACCACCTGATCCAAACAAACAAAGAAAAATACTGTTGATAATTGGAGCACTTTTCATCAGAAAATGAAATTACCTCTGCTTAATTCTGTGGCTCTCCGACGGGTCAGAAACAGTTTGTATCTTCCTATCTTCCTCCAGTTGCTCATTGACCACATGGCCTTTAACATGTGGCTCTTCTTTAGTTTCCATCCCTGCAATTGGCTTCTTCCTCTTTTCCATCTTTTGCTGCAGACAACACACATCCATTTCTGTTGGCTGCCCTCCTTCTTCCGCGTGTTTTCCTGAGGATTGTGCCAGGCACTTGCATTTTGAGGTTTTGTGCTCCTGTTTACTGATGGCCCTTTCTGTCCATGGTCCATCTGAACTCTCACCACTTTCTATCCTCTCCTGTGAAAGTGATGCACAGTTACTTTTATGTTGCTGACCCTCTCCTTTACACAAACTAGAATCCCCAACATCCACAGGCTTCGACAATGAATTGACATCCACTGGTTCAATGGTGTTATCAACCCAACCATCCTGAGTGGCAGCACGGTGAGCACAATGGTTTACTCCATTTTTTATGTTCACCGGGCATTGCATTGAGGAGTCATCTGAGGAAACCTGATCGCAGACAGGGTCACAATTTATTATACTCTCAGTTTCAGAGGAACAAGAGGCGCACTGAGATTTGGGGTTAAAGATAACAGTTGCTGAAATTTTCATTCCACCAGTCCTATGTGCTATTTTTTCTGCAGTTTCACTGGGTTGTATATCATCAGTACCTGTAGTCCAACCATTGAGGTAAGAACTGGATTCAGATGCATCCAAACAGCTACAAGACATTTCTGCTGTGTTATTTTCCTTTTGGTTGGCTTGTCCTTGCAGAGGTAGTGAAGTGTTATTGCTTGGTTTGTGCAGTACCTCTTTTGTTTGTACATTTTCCTCATTGCAACTATCCCTCACCATGTTCGTGTTCTCAGCAGGAAACAACTTGCTTTCCTGATTAGATGGACAAGAGTCATCAGCCCAGCTTAGTGATTCTCCTGCTGCGTCCATTCCAGCGAAGGTCTCAGCTGCTCCATCCAAATCATCCATGAAAAACACTCGCTCCTCTTCCTCAGCTTCCCGCCTCACGCCAGAAAACTCAAGGTATGATGTATTTGCCGAATCCCCCGGACGATGGTCATGTTTCAGTGCAGGTTTGTGAGCTGGTGACTGGCACACACTTGGTGGAGACAGCAGACAGGACATTTCATCCCCCACCCTGTGTACCATCAAGTTAAGCTGTTCCAACTCTTCTTCATCATACTGCATGGAACAGGCCAGTTCAGCTTCTGTATTTTCAGCTTTTACACACAATTTATCTTGAATGAGTTTATCAGGAACTACGGGTGCAGGAATGGTCGAGGGAACCTCCGGATCAGCAGTAAATTCGCCATCCTGGGATATACAGAGGTTACGTTCAAGTGTGTGCAGCTCATCTTCCGTCAAGGTCTGTAGTAGGTCCCTAATTTGGGAGTGGAGGGAAACAGGAATGAGGAAAGATGAGACAGCATTACACAAAATTCATGCAAATAATACACTAGCTTTTGCTATAAGACTTTATTAATAATAAGAAGAATTAAATATGCAAGGTTGAACACTTTAATGTCCTTATTATTCTTATTCTACTACTAACTCATCTGTGCCTATGGAAGATGTTGTATTACCTGTGGCCAAACATTAATGACCACACATCAGAATACATCTATAGCCTCATGCATTATGTACACACTCCACAGACATGTGATATCTCACACAAGATCAACTTTGCATTGTAAAGTAGCTATACAAGGCAGTTCCATTCAGTTATAAAAATATCGGTGCACTGCAGAGCACAGGGTGAGATGGTGATATAATGGTAATGCCACTGGATTAGCAATTTAGAGGCCCAGGCTATATTCAGGGCACATGGGTCCAAATCCCACCATGGGAGCTGTGGAATTTGAATTCAATCAACAATTGAAAGCGAGTCTCAGTAGCGGTGGCCATAACACCATCATTTGACGTAAAAACCCATCTCATTCACTAAGGAAATCTGCCATCCTTATCTAGTATAGCCTACATATGGCTCCAGACCCACAGTAATGTGATTGACTCTCCACTTCCCTCTCAGTCATTCAGTTCAAGGGCAATTAGGTTTGGTTCACAAATGCTGGCCTCACCACTGGCACCAACATCCCATGAAAGAATGTACTGTTACTGTATTGCTAGAGACCATGGACTCAACAATCAGAATCATTGTGGATATAGCAAATGTCCACTGTGAATTTCTTGTCACATCTGCGCACTTAAAAGATATTAATAAATTGAGTGTGAGAGCATACAGCTTGTCACAAGAACTCTTGTCACAAAGTAATCATGGGTGAATCACACAAAATCATTGAAATTGTTCATGGACGTGCAGCTCAAAGATATCCAAGATGCAGGAACGGAGGTTAACAGGTGTTAACGATATATGTATGGAGTTTTCTGAAATACTAATGCAGAAATAACCGTGTGTGCCTTTTTAATAGAACATCTCAATCAATGGTTTGATATTAAACTGCACAGGTGCCCTGTTAAAGCACAGCCATTAAGCAAATAAGTTGGCAGTCATGAAGTGAGGGAAAATGGCAGGTTAGATCCTGGCATGCAATAGTGAAATGATGCAGATACTGGAAATCTGAAATAAGAACAAAGAAAGTTGGATAAACTCAGCAAGTCAGGCAACATATGTGGAGAGAAATATGAAACATAGAGAGATCCCAGCATGTGTTGGGTTAACTGACCAAACTCATGGCAAATCAAAGAATAGGAATGAGTATTATAAACTCAGTACTCCCACCCTGTTCCATCTAGTGACCTGCGTGAGAACCTTGCAGGGTTCAGGCACGGCTAAGATCACCAGTTTCTGCTGTCAAACAGACTGTTCATGCTCACAACAAGAGCTATACATTTAAGACAGGATGATAGAGCATATAAAAACTGTAAAATCACAGAGCAATAAATTGACAGCTATAAGAGAGCACAACAAACAGCCCATTCAGCCTGCTCTGCCATTCAATGCAATCATGGCTGACCTTGGGTTTGAACCCTCACTTTCCTGCTGCTCTTCATATGCCTCGATGCCCTGAGACCAAACATCTCTCCATCCCAACCTCAAATGTATTCAGTGATGAAGCGACCCCAAACCTCTGGGGTACAGAATTTCAAAGATTGACAAATCCTCTGAGTGATCTCAGTCCTAAATGGTCAACCCCAGAATTATAGGGAGGGGATAGTTTGATCTTGGGATTGGAAATAGCTTGGCACAACATTGAGAACCGAAGGGCCTGTACTGTGTTGTAATGTTGTATGTTTCTATGTTTCCTTATCCTGAGGGTGTGTTTTAGACTCTGTGATGAATGAAAACAATCTCTTAGTGCCCATCGATTCAAACTCTTCAGAATCTTTTATGTTTCAATGAAATCACCTCTAATTTTCTGGATGAAACAAGCCCAATTTCCTCAGCTTATCATAGAACATCCCCCTCATCCCAGGGGATAATTTAGTAAGCTTTTGCTGTACTATCTTCAGTGCAAGTGTATCTTTCTCATAAACATGGAGACCAATATTGCACGTTGTACCCAGTTGGGGTTTCACCAAAACCTGTAATGTTATACCATAGAATGCCTATTATGCAGAAGGAGGCTATTCAGCCCATCGAGTCTGCATCAACTCTTCGAAAGAGCATCTTACCCAGGCCCACCCCTCCATCCTATCTCCTTAATCCCATACATTTACCACGGCTAATCCACCTTATAACAAGACTTTGTTTATTCTTGCACTCTAATCCCTTGCATAAAGGCAATATGCCATTTGCCTCTGGGTTTGCAGTGCCAGGAGCCTGGGTTCAATTCACAGGTTGTGTCACTGTCTGTACGTTTTCTCAGTGTTTGTGTGGGTTTCTTCCGGATGCTCTGGTTTCTCCCCACAGTTTGAAAGATTGGTTAGGTGCATTGGTGATGCCAAATTCTCCCTCAGTGTCCCTGAACAAATGCCGGAGTGAAGCGGCTAGAGGCTTTTCACAATAATTTCTTTGCAGTATGAATGAAAGTCTGCCTGTGACAATAATTAATTAATAATAATTATTAACTACTGTACTTGTATGCTAACTTCCTGCATTGTATGAGCAAGGAGGTGACAGCAACAGGGTGAAAGTTATTTTTACCCCGTTTCTATGGGTTTGCTATGAAAGATGATCTTTAAGCAATGTATAACATTTGTTGCTATAAATTTGTAATTCATTTTCCCATCAAAAATGGGATGTTCAGTTCATACAGCTCAGCCCACCTTACAACTTACATGAAAGAAAATGGGAGAAGTACATTTTAAATATGTTTAAATCACTATTAAAGACCAACGTGGAGAGCTGCCTATTACACAAGTATAATCTGTATATGTTTTTGCGAAGGGAAAGTCGTGTCTCACGAACTTGATTAAGTTTTTTGAGCAAGTGACGAAGATGGCTGATGAGGTTAGGGTAGTGGATGTTGTCTACATGGACTTCAGTAAGGCCTTTGACAAAGTCCCTCGTGACAACTGGTATAGAAGATGAAGTCGCATGGGATCAAAGATGAGCTGGCAAGGTGGATACAAAACTGGCTTGGTCAAAAAACAGAGGGTAGCAGTGGAAGGGTGTATTTCTGAATGGAGGGCTATGACAAGTAGTGTTCCTCAGGGAGCGGTGCTGGGACCTTTGCTGTTTGAAATATATATAAATGATTTGGAGGAAAATGTAACTGGTTTGGTTAGTTAGTTTGCGGATGACACAAAGGTTGGTGGCTTTGCGGATAGCGATGAGGACTATACACCAGTTGGAGACTTGGGCAGAGAGATAGCAGACGAAGTTTAATCTGGACAAATGTGAGGTAATGCAATTTGGAAGGCCTAATACAGATAGGAAGTATACAGTAAATAGCAGAATCCTTAAGAGCATTGATAGACAAAGGGATCTGGGTGTACAGGTATACAGGTCACTGAAAATGGTAATGCAAGTGGAGAAGGTAGTCAAAAAGGCACACGGCATGCTTGCCTTCATCAGCCGGGGAACTGAGTTTAAAAATTGCCAAGTCACGTTGCAGCTTTATAGAACCTTAGTTAGTCCGCACTTGGAACATAGTATTCAATTCTGGTTGCCACACTACTGGAAGCATGTGGAAACTTTGGAGAGGGTACAGAAAAGATTTACCAGGATATTGCCTTGTATGGAGGGCTTTAGCTATGAGGAGAGGTTGGAGAAACTTGATTTGTTCTCATAGGAATGACAGAAGTTGAGGGGTGACCTGATAGAAATTTACAAGATTATGAAAAGCTTCGATAGAGTAGAAGCTTTTTCCCAGGGTAGAAAGTCAATTACTAAGTTTAAGCTGCGAGGGGCAAGGTTTAAAGGAGACATATGAGGCAGATTTTTTACACATAGGGTGGTAGGTGCCTGGAACACATTGCCAAGGGAGATATTGGCAGCAGATGCAATTGTGACTTTTATGGGGTATCTTGACAAATACATGACTAGGATTGGAACAGAAGGACATGATCCACAGAAGGGTAGAGTGTTTTAGTTCAGTTGGGCAGCATGGTCAGTGCAGGTTTGGAGGGCCAAAGGGCCTGTTCCTATGTTGTAATTTTCTTTGTTCTATATATAACTTTGGAACTGGGATATGGCAGAGGGAGATGGGGAAAGAGAGAATAAAAGCACTCTAATCAGTTTTACACAAAGTAATCATGGCAGAACAACTAGCTCAGCTATTAAAAATGCTTGGCCTGATTAGCAGGATGCACATTATAAAAGGAAGAGCTTGTCCATTGCATTTTGTCATCTTGGTCACTAGTTTGACAAACACCAAGGCCCAATCTGCTCTTTTGATCACTGACTGGGCATTTGTAAAAGGGTCAAAACCTAAAAAATTAGGTTTTCTTTTCATAGATGGCTCAGATTACATTCATAACAACAACAGATTGCTGCTAAGGCCTCAAGTATGAGGCAAGTAAGGGCTTTTGTTAGTCTTACCTTATTTTTCGCAGTAATGTGCGAAATGGTCTGAACAAGTCAGACATATCTTCTAGCTTGCGTTCCAAGTTCAAAGGCCCCTCAGGGAAAACCAATAAACCACTTGATAAAAAAAATTGGGGAGATGATGCACAGAGATTTCCATTAGAAACTAATGAAACAAAGGCTTAATATTGTAATTAAACACATTCGACTCAAACAAAATGCACCAAACTTAAATATCCTAACTCACTTTTAGCACAACAGACCCACAAAGCAGAAGATTAATGCTGACTAAGTTAGTGAAGCAGGAGTTTTGGACAGAAATAATGCAGGGCAATTTTACCCTCCCCCAACAATTTGATTTGATTATTATTTGTTCACATGGCAGGAGATTTCCAAATTGACATCAAATAGCTCTGGTTTATCGGGCGTGGTTAAAAACTGGTTAAAATATTTAGACTATATTTCACTTCGCTCTCCAATCCCTTAATTAAAGTACTCAGCAATGCTTCTTGTCCCAGCTCGATCTTTAAAAAGAGAAAATGTTACAAACCAGCATTTACAGGTCAAATTCAAGCAGTTTGCATCATCAGCTTTTCGTGCATGGCTGTTATCACAGATGTACACTAAGTGTGTTGGCTAAACTCCACATATAAAGGCAGTGGGGCTGCTCCAAAGAATTTGGACAAGGTTATATAAAGGTTTTGGACAACGTTTGCATATATCAGGCATTTGGAGTTGGATTCTCTATCCCCAGCCCCACCTCAAGTCTCAGGGCTGGGATATGTATCTCTTTCGCTTTAATTATGATGTGGCGCTGCCGGCACTGGACTGGGGTAGGCACAGCAAATAATCTCACAACACCCCATTAAAGTCCAACAGATTTATTTACTAGCACGAGCTTTCGGAGTGCTGCTCCTTCATCAGGTGAGTGCAGTGGTCCGAAAGCACCTGCTACCAAATAAACCTGTTGGACTTTAACCTGGTGCTCTAATTATGATGTTATTATTCAACACCTTGCATGGGAAATTCATCAAACCCTCTCCAGCAGTTTTTCCTATTACAGACTACATGATGAACATCAGTGCATAATATTATTTACAAGAATTTTGTTTCACATTTCCCCTCCCAATCACCTTGGTTTGTGTGCAGGCACCAGTTGAGCTTGAATTTGACTCATGTTCACAAAATTCATATTTCAATCAAGGGATAATAAATAGCCACCAGAAACAGATATCCTCATGAACCTAGGGTTCTGACACCAAGTGCACTTACTGCAATCTTGACTGCAATGACAATTCAGAATGTGACCTCAGTGGTCTGAACAGCTCAATAACTGTCTGAATAAATGCAGTGAGCACTGCACCCATTCACCCTCCACACCCCAACCCAACATTTGCACATGCCAATGTCAACTCGACTCCACATTTCCCGATGACTTGAACTCCAAGTGACAGGGTAGGTAAACTTAAACATTACGGATTGGCTGGTTCTAGAGGTGTACAATATAAATAGTTAAATCCTTGCTATGTTAACAGGATACGAAGGGTTTCCAAGGCACAAGAGAAAATTATGAAAAATAAAATTACCTTTGGGACAGGTGAAATCTAGTCCAAACTTTAGGGTGGCACAGAGGTTAGCGCTGCTGCCTCACTGTGTCAGGGATCTGGATTCAATTCTAGCCACAGGTGACTGTGTGGAGTTTGCACAGGAGAATGTGCAAAAATGTGCAAGTTAGGTGGATTGTCCATGATAAAATTACCCCTTGGTATTGGGGAAATTAGCAGGGTAAATAGCTGGGGTTACGGGATAGAGTCTGGGTTATTGATAGAGTCTGGGTTATTATTGATGCAGACTCGATGGACTGAGTGACCTTTTCACTGTAGGGATTCAATGCTTAGTGGTTCAATCTTTCTATCGGTGTCTGACTTCAGAAAATGTTCAACGTTTTTGGCTGTTCAAATGGAGTCATGAATTTAACTGACTACATTAGAAATAAACCAGACTCAAACAAGTGGGTTTAAAGGATTTCTGCAATGTAAGAGTTGATACATTAACGGCTGGATATGTGTTAACACAGCTGGTGGTTGCACTGAAAGGATTGCATGTTAATCAGCATTGTGGTTCTCATCGAACAAGATCAGCTTTTGGCTGTTCAAAGAGTGGATAACACAAACAGAATGTGTTTCATATTAGATTCATGCAGATTCATCACATTGTATACCGGGGTACTAGAAAAGGACAAACTCATTTAAAGAGAAACAGGATCTCACGTACTGGAAAAACCGAGTGTTGTCTCAAACTCTGTAATCTGCTCATGCAAACTTCAAACCCAGCATGCTAGGAATTTTGAGATGGCAAATAAGGAAAAACTGTTTCCACTGGCAGATAGTTTGCTAACAACACAGATTTAAGGTAATTGGCAAAAGAAGAGGGGAAAGAGTTCTTTTTTAAAACTGCAGCAAGCTATGATGATCTGGAATGCACTGCCTGAAAGGGTGATGGAAGCAGATTTAATACCACCTTCCAAAATGAAATTGCAGACATATTTCAAAAGAAAATGTCTGCAAGGCTATGGGGGAAAGAGCAGACTAATTAGATAGTTTTTTTCAAAAAGACAGCACAAGAACCATGAGCCTTCAGTGCAGCAATAATCTAATAATTTGATCATAGACTGAGTCACTGTTGAGCCAAATCTGAAGTCAAGACTCGGCTGTCAGGGCTCTGTGCAAAATGAGTTGTGACAAAAATATAACTGAATTTTAAGTAGGCACATCTTCACAGCAGGCAACCGTTTGTCTAAATTTGAAAATCTGCACGGATGAAGGAGAAATGTATTATTTTAAAGACGATTCCAGAAAGATAACTAAATTTTGTGCTACATTTGTCGCTTCTTTCTTCTTCAAGGTCCACACAATGTGTACCACTCTTTAAATCAAGAGACATGCAATAAATTCTGCTTCTTGTTGTAGAGTAACCAGATGTCATGTGGTGCTCTGCCGCAACAAGGGGGCACTCGAATTTGGATTTCTCTCATTTGCAGAGCAGTGCCTTCCTTTTGCTTGGTTGGATGATCCAGCTGAGATCATTGGGTTTGACACTGAAGGTGATAGCTTAATTTACATTGCGGTTGCTGAGTGACAGAGGTCAAAGGGAACGTCATGTGGCGCAGAGGACAGCTACAGCATTTTGTGGAATAACTAAATGGTAACAACCCACACAGACCTGAATCAACAACAGTTGTAATACTGTTAAAAACAAAACTTATTTATCGTGTTTGTTAACAAAAAACGTTTTTGCTTTGGAAATACATACCAGACAATGGCTAGTCTAGGAATTGTAAACATTAATGCTGGCTCGTAGTCATCAACCAAATCTTGTGTGAGGTATCCAAGCTTTAAGGCCCTATAGATAATTTCAGAGTTAGATTTCGGCAACACAGAATAAGCTACAAGAATATTTCGCTCAAATGCACAATAAAATGTCATCCCCCATCCAAAGAATTTAAATATTTTTATTTCTCCATCCGTTAGTTTTTAGCTTAATTTCAATCTTGATGTTTGAAAACCAAAGCCCAATCTGGCAACGTTCGAGCGCCCATGACACTTCCCAAAGTGGAGCAAGGAATTCTGCTGGAGTCGTGAGCCACTTTTTTCCATACCCCTCAAATTACCATCAGCAAAGAGAGGTGTCAAATGTTCACTCACCTCACTACGTTTCTTCGCCTCACTAATTTTTTTTGTTTCTTTCATGAATAAGATGGGAATAGAGGGATAATAATGGTCCCCAGAAGGGTAGGGGGTTTTAATTCAGACAGGCAGCATGGTCGGTGCAGGCTTGGAGGGCCGAAGGACCAATTCCTGTACTGTAATTTTTCTTCGTTCTTTGTATTGGTTGTGCAATTTTACTGCCCAAATAATGACCCCATTTGTTTACAGAATAGTCAATAAGCTTCAAAGTCATTCATTATATGGCACTTGGGACCATTTAAGAAACACCACAAGACGACTTTCCAAACAAGGCTTCTTTCTTTTTTCCCCTCTTCCCTTTCCTATGCCTGTATCTATTTGCCAAACAGTACCTGCATTAACCCAGTTCAAGACCGAAAATGTACCTCCCAGGTGCACCACATGGATGGGGAGTGTTATTTTAAAATTAATTGGTCCAATTATGGCACAATACTTGGGTCCATGCTTTTTGACAATTGCTTCGTGTCCTCCCCTTTCAAATCCATTTATTTTGATGTTACGAGAGTTTTCTTCCTTCCCCGACCCCTTGTCCCATTCCACGCCTGGTTGAGTCTCTAACACTGCACTTTAAGTTTCAGTGAACTGTTTAAGTTACGTGGTCACCGCTCTACTGTGGCAATGGAATCATAGCCTCTTTCTGCACAGCAGGGATTCTATCTGGCCCATTGAGTCTGCACTGACCACAATCCCACCCAGGCCCTACCCCCATATCCCAACACATTTAACCACTAATCCCTCTGACCTACACATCTCAGGACAACTAAGGGGCAATTTTAACACGGCCAATCAACCCAACCCACACATCTTTGGACTAACACTCATTGAGAATGGAAATCAACAATTTTGTTACAGAGCATCAACTCATGAAATATATCTCAAATCTTCTTTCTGTAAAAAAAAAATGGGTTGCCAGAATTTTCAAAATGCAGTCAGCATGAAGAAAAGCATCTTCAAAATTTCAGTTTGTCTTGATTTTTTTAGCAAGTATATAACAAGGTTCTAATCATCATATTGCAAAAGTACTAGGATAGAAGTATTGCAAACATCTATTAAATATTATTAACACCTGACCAGTATGAATCTGGCTTCACCTCCCTCTCAAGCAGTGAGTTCCAGAGTTCAACCAGTCACTGTGTAATGTCACCTCTGGTTTTCAAAACGGAACTGACTAGTTATCTGAAGAGAAAAGGTTTACAGAGCTGTGGAGAAAATGCAGGTCTAGCTGGGACAGACAATGTGCCAAATAGCTGCTTTTTGTTCTACAACCATTTTATAATTATACATGGCACCAAAACACCCTAAATTCCACTGTCACTGACAGTTCCCTCAAATGAACATAGGGACCATTGTGCAGAATCTCTTTCATGTAAACTGTGAATAATCAGGTAAACTTGATGATGATTAATCATTTTCTCTACCTTTTAAAGGGCTAGGTATTCCCAGTGCCTCAGACAACACTAATTCCTCAATCCATTTCATCAAAAACTGATTATTCATTTAATGTGCACTTATTGGAATCTTTACAGTATAGAAGAATGCCATTCGGCCATTGAGTTTGCACTGAAGCTTTGAATCTGTGCCCTCTAGCTCTGAATGCTCGAATGGAAACAGTTTCTCTCTGTTTACCCCTCAGAATCTTGACTATATCTATAAAGGACCCACTCAGCCTTCTTTTCTCTGGGGAACAGATGTCATTTCTTCAATCTATCCCAATGTCAACTGTTGTTTATCTCTGGAATCTCCTCTGTATTCCCTCCAATGCCTTCACAGCCTTTCTTAATTATGGTGCCCAGAACTGTACGCATTCCAGATGAGACCCAACTAGCATCTTGAACAAGTTCAACAAGACTCCCTTATTCTCGTACTTAATGCCTCTTAATAAAACGCTGGATAGCCTATGCTTTATTAACTGCTCTCTCAACATGCCCTGCTATTTTCAATAACTCATACACATAGATTGAGGTCTCTTTGACCCTGCGCCTCAGGAATTTCTCCCTTTATTTTATACTGTTGTCTGTCCACATTTTTCCTGCCAAAATCAATCACCTCATACTTCTCTACGTTAACTTTTACCTGGCACTTTTCCAATCAATCCACCAGTATATCTATATCCTTTTGAAGTTCAAGACTAACACAGCTCACAACACCTCCAATTTTTGTGTCATGTGCAAATTTTGAAATGTCCTGCAAATGTCAAAATTATTAACATACACCAAGAGCAGCAAGGGTCCCAACACTACCCTTGGGGAGCTCCACTACAAATTTCCTTTAACCTGAAAAGGAACTATTTTTCACTACTCTGTTTCCTGTCATTCATCTAATTTGTTATCCAAGTGCCCATTTTCTCTTTCAGTCTACATGTTAGAATTTTGCTCATAAGTCTGTTGAGTGGCACTGGGTTAAATGCCTTTTGAAAATCCACGTACATCACATCAACAGCATTTCCTTTATCAACCTTCTCTATTATCTCCTCAAAAAACTCCAGCAAGTTAGTTAAATATGATTTTCCCTTATTGAATCTACGCTGGCTTTGTTTAACTGTCCTGTATTACCTGACTGACTAATGATTTTGTCCTAAACCATAGTTTCCAGAAGTTTTCCTAGCACTAAAGTCAAACTGACTGGTCTGCAGTTACTGGCATTATTCTTGCACGCCTTTTTGAACAAGAATGTAACAATTCTCCACTCCTCTGACACCATCCCTGAGGGAGTCTTGAAAATTATCACCACAGCCTCTGCAATTTTTAAAAATTCATTTATAAAATGTGGATTTGCTGGCCGGGTCAGCATTTATTGTCTATCCCTAACTGTCTCCATTTCGGAATTTGGAAGCCAACCACATTGCCGTAACCTGCGCATTTACTATGACTCATTCACCAGACCCACAGCAGCAGGGCGGAGGGGAGAGCCAGAGCAGATTTTATGGGTTGAATGACCTCTTTCTGCACTGCAGAGATTCTATGGGAGTTCACAGGCCAGGTGAGGACCGTAAATTTCCTTCTCTAAATGAATCAGTTGGGTTTTTATAACAATTGACAATGGCTTCATGGTCATCACTAGATTGGAACTCAGATCTTGTCCTGGGTTTCTGAATTACTAACCCTGTGATAATATCACTTTGCCTTTTCACTCGTGCCTCCTGTGGAATCCTTGGGTGCATCTCATCTGGTCTTGGTGCCTCGTGTCTCACTTATTTTAAGTAAAGATAGCATAACACCTCCCCCCTTTTCAACTGTGAATTCCCTGAGTTGACATATACCTTCCCTCTCAGCTCTGCCTGCGTAGCATCCTCTTCAGATACTCATTTATACCTCTGCTATTTCTTCTGCCTCCTTACACAAATCTCATTTTTTATCAGCTCCAATCATCTATTTCTTTTACCACCTTTTTATTATTTATATGCTTACAGGAAAATCTTTGGATTTCTTTTCATATTAGCTGCTAGTCTCATTTCATGCTTCTTCCTTGCTTTCCTGATTAGGTTTTTCATTTCTTTCTGATCCTATGGCACAGTTAGCACGGTGGTTAGCACTACTGCCTCACAGCGCAAGGTACCCGGAGTCAATTTTTGGCTTAGGTCACTGTCTGTGTGGAGTTTGCACATTCTCTCTGTGTCTGTGTGGGTTTCCTCCAGGTGCTCCGGTTTCCTCCCACATTCTGAAAGATGTGCTGGTTAGGGGCACTGACGTGAACAGGTGCCAGACTGTGATGACTAGGGGAATTTCATAATAACTTCATTGCAGTGTTAGTGTAAGCCTTACTTGTGACTAATAAAGAAAAACTTAGTTTTTTTCATATTCAGCTTTACTCTTCACTGTATTTTCTACCTATTATCTGTCATGCGCATACTTCTTCCTTTCCATCTTCACCTCTATCGCTCTTGTCACCCAGAATGTTCTAAAATTTCTTTCTTTTACTTTCTCCCCTCAAAGGAATGTAGATATCGCCTGCAATCACTTTGACAAAGTCCATTGACCAGCCATTATCTTTTCTGCTAATATTTGATGCCAACTCCTCAACTCAGATGCACTCTCATCCCATCAAAGTTGGCTTTCCCTCAATTAATTACTCCTGCTCTGCATTGTTCCTTGTCCTTTTCGAAGGCCAATCTCAATCTTGTGATACAATGGCCACTATTCCCCTAAATGCACTCCCATTGTTATTTGGTCCACTTGGGAAAACCCATTCTCCAGAACCAGATCTAATAGTGCCTGCTTTCTCTTTGAACCAGAAATATACTGCTGCAGCAAATTATTTTAAACACACTCCAGGAACTCCTGACCTCTTGTTCCTTTTTATCATTCCAAACCCAATTGACGTCCTCCATTATAACTTAATAGACTTGAGAAAAGTTATTTCTCATTGAATAAAAGGGACAAAAACAATGTAGATACAAAACTGGCTGAATAACAGGAAGCAGAGAACATTTTGACAATATCAATGATTATTTCTCAGGTTGGTCGAAGGTTGGTAGTGTTCCCCAGTAGTCAGTATTGGAACCCTTACTTTCACTGACATACATTAATGATCTAGAACTGGGTATACAGGGGACAACTTCAAAGTTTGCAGACGACACAAAATTTGGAAGTATTGTAAACTGTGAGGAAGACAGTTCAAAAGAACATAGACAAGATGGCAGATAAGGTTCAATATGGAAAAGTGGGAGGTGTTGCATTTTGGTAGGAAGAACCATAGAAACACAATATAAAATAAGGGGGTGCAGGAGCAGAGGGACCTGGCCATATATGTATATTAGACCTTTGAAGGTGACAGGACAGGTGGAGAGAGCAGTGAATAAAGCATACAGTATTTGTTGCTTTATTAATAAGAGCTTAGATTATTAAAAAAGTAAGTTACACTAACCTATATAATACGTTAGTTAGACCTTAGCTGCAATATTGTGTACAGTTCTGGGCGCCACACTATAGAAAGATGTTAACACATTGGAGAGAGTGCAGAAAATGGTTCCAGGGATGAGAAAATTCAGTTATGAGAATAAATTGAAAAGGTTGGAACTGTTCTCCTTGGAAAGAAGATGGCTGAAAACAGATTTGATAGAGACGTTCAAAATCATGAGTGGGCTGCTTGGAGCAGACAGAGAAAAACTTGCTCAAAGAAGGATTAAGAATGAAAGAATACAAATTTAAAATGACTTTCAAAAGAAGCAAATGCAACGTGGGAAAAACCTTTTTCACACAATCTGGAATGCTGTGTGATGGAGGCAGGTTCAATTCAGGCATTCAAGAGGGCATTAGACAATTTTGTGAATAGAAACAACGCACAGGGATAGGGGGAAAAAGGCAAGGTAATGATAGTAAGTCACAATACTTGATGGAGAGCTGCTGCAGACATATTGGGGCAAATGGGCTTCTTTGGCACTGTAACAATTCTGTGATAATTCTTGTGCTTCTCTGCAATTTGTTTCACTACATCCCTTTCATGAGTTATTGATATATATACCACATCAAACTTGCTTACATGATAGTAAATTCATTGGTAATAACTAACTGTTGAGATATTTTTCATAAATACCAATAATTTATCTTTTTGCTTTTCTTCATATTCCATTTCTAACCTCTTCACCCAGCCTATTTCCTTTGATTCTATTCTCATTGTGGACATATTTATACATTTCTTCACACTTATTAGCTCTTTATTATCTGATCCCTTATCTGCCGCATAAATTATTCCCTCGCTTAAAGATTATAAGACCAAAGCCATTATCTTGAGCGCACTACAAATTCTACAATGCTGTCGGTGATATGTCCGCTGCCTCCATGCACTGCTTTAAGTTGAAACAAATGTTCACAACCTCATCTTATTTGACTTCACACAGAGCTTCCGATTTCATTCTGTGCAACGTTAAGACAGCACACTTCCAATTATGTAACATTGCTCTCAGTTTCCTCATGCACTACTGAATCACAATTAGGTTCAACTTCATAATCCACTCAAGGGTCAAATTGCACAATAATTCAGCTCCTGCTCAAAGTTCAATGACAGGTTAAACATTCCAAACTCATGAAAACGCATCTCCTTTTCTTGCTTCATCATTCTCAAATATCTTTTCCTTCTTTCCTCCCTCCCTTACATACATTGTCCTGCACTTGCTTAAAGTTTGTGACATCTGGAATATTTTCTAGTAGTGATTCAAGGTTATTGTTTTATAGATGATGCCTGGCCTCACATGCATTTCCAGTGATTATACTTCAGATTTCCACATTTACATTTGCATAGTATTTTCCCCCAAAAGTTCTTTTTTCAGAAAAAAACCTATTTTATGGAACATTAATATGTTGGCCAGGGCAGCATTTATTGTCCAATCCTAACTGCTCTCAAGGCAGTGACACTGATAGGAAGAGAGTTCCAGGATTTTGATGCAGCAGTGAAGGAATGATAATGCATTTCCAAGTTAGGATAATGAGTGACTTTTTTTTGTCTGCTTAATCAAACATTTATTGACATATTTGACAGGTAAAATAGTTATTTCTTCTCATGGTGCATAGCATGGAGTGAACGTCTATGCATCTGGTGACTTTGTCATTCAAGTGGCATAGATCATAGGTGTGAAAGGAATTACAGTGCATCTTGTTTATGATGCACTCTACTGCTATCGAGCATCCATGGAGGAAGGGGTCAATGTTTAAGCTGGTGGATAGAGCGGTGACCAAGCAAGATGTCTTGTCCTGAATGGTGTTCAGCTTCTTGAGTGTTGTTAGAATTGCACTCACCAGACAAACGAAGAGTATTGCATCACATTCCTGACTTGTGCCTTGCAGGCCTGATAAATGTGAGGTGATGCATTTCAGGAGAAAGAATGTAGGGGGGAGGTATATGATAAAGGGTAGACCTATTAAGAGTGTAGAAACACAGAGGGACCTAGGGGTGCAGGTGCACAAGTCTCTGAAGGTGGCAGAGCAGGTGGAGAAAGTTGTGAAGAAAGCATATGGTATGCTAGCCTTTATAGGAAGGGGTATAGAGTACAAAAGCTGGCCTTTAATGTTGCAGTTGTATAAAACGTTGGTTAGACCTCATTTGGAATACTGCGTCCAGTTCTGGTCGCCTTACTACCGGAAGGACGTGGAGCCTCTGGAGAGAGTGCAGAGGAGGTTTACCAGGATGCTGCCTGGTATGGAAGGTCTGAGTTACGAGGAGAGGTTAGGCAAATTGGGACTGTTTTCCTTAGAAAGACGTAGACTTAGAGGAGATCTAATAGAGGTATACAAGATTATGAGCGGTACAGATAGAGTAAACAGGGTTAAGCTTTTTCCTAGGATGGACTTGAATAGCACGAGGGGTCACAGGCTTAGGGTGAGGGGGGTAAAGTATAATTTGGATGCTAGAGGGAGTTTTTTTCCCCACATAGAGGGTGGTGGGGGTATGGAATGCGCTGCCAGGTAAAGTGGTGGAGGCAGGTACTCTGGAGTTATTTAAGAAGTACTTAGGTAGGCACATGAACAGAATGGGAATGGAGGGGTATAGAAAACTGATTTAAAATAGGGATCATGAGCCTTGGGAGTCTCTGGGAAGTGTGCAAATAGATGATGATATTGATGTACTTATTTTTATCCTACAGGTGCTTTGGTCCACCTTGTTGTCTAACAAGGGGCATACACGCAATGGGTCATGAGAGGGCTGCTCTTGGGTTTTTTTTGAGAGTATCCTAGTGCTTCACTTCGTTAGTGTACGCTTGACCTGGACCATTTGATGGGCAACGACAGCTCAGTGACTATCGCTATGCTGTGCAGGTACATGGATTTGGGCCTGTGTCTGTGGGAGTTTGCGCATTCTCCCCGTGCTTGCATGGGTTTTCTCCAGGTGCTCCGGTTTCCTCCCACATCCCAAAGATGTGCTCTCAGGCTAATTGGCAAAACAAATTCTCCCTAAATTCTCTCAAATTTGGTTTTTAATCCATAGATCTATAAACATAGACAGGAATCACGGGTAGAGGTGGGAACATCGGGGTAGTGGCACGGGCTCGTTGGGCCGAAGGGCCTGTTTCCCGTGCTGTTTTGTTCTTTGTTATGGACAGACTCTGGGGAGTGAGGAGGGGAGTTAGTTATCACAGAATTCCCAGCATCTGATATACTCTTGCAGCCACAGCATTTATATGGTTAGTCTAGTTCAGTGTCTAGTCAATGACCGATATTTGTTAGCGGGGGATTCAACAACGGTAATGCCATTGAATAACAAAGGGAGATAGTGAAATTCTCTCTTGCTGGAGATGGTCATTGCCTGACACTTGTGTGGTGTGAACATTACTTTTCACTTGTCAGTCCAAGCTTAGATATTGTCCACGTCTTGCTGCATTTGGATACAGACTGCTTAGTTGTTGTGATCAAGCTGATGATTGTGCAGTCATCATTGAACATCCCTACATCTGATTTTATGATGGAAAGAAGATCACTGATGAAGTAGCTTAATGACTACATCTTAGATACTACCCTGGGTTACTCCTGCAGCAATGCCTTGGGATTGAGGTGACTGACCTCCAGTAACAACAGCTAGTAACAGTAGTCTTGAAGTCACAAACCAGCCGACTCAAGAATAGCTTTTTCCCTGCTGCTTTCAGACTTTTGAATGGACCTATCTTGCAATAAGTTGATCCTTCTCTGCATCCTAGCTATGATTGCAACATTACATTTCGCACTCTCTCGTTTACTTCTCTATAACTGGTATATTCTGTCCATATAGTACGCAAGAAACAATACTTTTCACTATATGTTAATACACATGACAATAAATCAAATCAAAAATCATCTTTCTTTGTGCTAGGTATAACTCTAGCTAGCAGAATTTCCTGTCAACCAGAATTTTGCTAGAATACCTTGATACCATATGTCAAATGTTGGCTTGATGCCAATGTTCTCACCTCCTCTCAAGGGTTCGGCTGTGCTGTCCATGTCTTGGACAAAGGCTGTAAATAAGGTCAGGAACTAAGTGGTCCTACTGGAATCTAAACTGAGCAGGTTATTGCTGTGCAAGTGCCGCTTGATATCACCAACAACATCACATTGCTGATGATCAGGAATAGACTAACGGGACAATAATTTGTTTGATCACATTTATTTTTTTTTTTACAGACAGAGCATACTCAGGGCAAATTTCCACATTGCCATGTAGATACAAGTGTTGTAGCTGTCATGGAGAAGGTCGCCTGAGGTATAAGATTTAAAGTTTATCTATTAGTCACAAGTAGGTTTACATTAACACTGCAATGAAGTTACTGTGAAAATCCCCGAGTCGCCACACGCTGGCATCTGTTCAGGTATACTAAGGGACAATTTAATACCTGACCAGCACTTCTTTTGGATTGTGGGATGAAACCCATGCAGACACAGGTCAGGAACTGAACCTGGGGCTCTGATGCTATGATGCAGCAAAGCCACCGTGTCATGCTATAGAGTGTAGCTTGATCTGCAGCAGAAGACTTCAGAGCTATTGATGGGATGTTGGAAAAATCCATAGTTGTTCTGTATTAGTATCTTCAACTATTTCTGGGTAATCACGGAGTGAATCGAATTGGATGATAGTGGACATTAGTGATGCTGGGTACCTCAGGAAGAGGACAAGATGGATCATCCAGTTAGCACTTCAACAGAAACTTTTTGCTTATTGTTATCTACTTAAGAGGGTTGCAAGTAGCTTTATAGCTCATCACATGATGCTGCTGTCATTAGGGTGTTCACAGAAGCTGCAGTTTTATTTTCAATTTTGTACTTAGTACAGTGCAGAGGACATCTCTTTTAATAAACCAGCTGTGTGCTAGTTTGAAGCTACACATACAAACCAAGTCTTTCTGTGTAAAACCTGTAATTCCAAACATAATTAGGACATTACACTTATCATCCAGCTATGGGAAGCGAATCTCTGAGTAAGAGATAAAAAGGATTGTAATGATGTGTTGACGGGATAGTTGGAGAGTGGTTAGAGGTGGTTCATGTGAAGCAGAAACATTGGCATTGAGCTGCTGGGCTAAATTATCTATTTCTGTTCTGCACATTTTGACCCCTGGGAGTAAAATGGACACTTTCTCATAAAAAAATTAGGGCACCATCCAATGTCACATCCACCTATTTGCCCGATAAATAATTACTTTGCTTCAGAATTTAACAGTGTGTGAGCCATGCCTCAGCTGGGAGCACTCTCACCTGTGTTAGAAGCTTCCGGATTCAAGTTACACTCCCAAGGTTCGAGCACAAAAATCAAGTCCGACACTCCAGTGCAGCATTGTAAGAGTGCTGCACAATTAGAGGTGCAGTCTCTTGGATGTCAAATCAAACAAATGTCTCTGCTTGAGTAGGTATTTAAAATTCCATGGCACTGTTTTGAAGAGAAGCAGGGGTGCTATTCCTGGTGTTTGAGTCAAATTTATTCTTCAAATCAACATTA
Source organism: Sphyrna mokarran (assembly GCA_024679065.1). NCBI lineage: Eukaryota > Metazoa > Chordata > Chondrichthyes > Carcharhiniformes > Carcharhinidae > Sphyrna > Sphyrna mokarran. The sequence goes on from JAGIQG010000006.1 coordinate 9,288,818, forward strand.
CAGATATTTGGTCATTATCACACTACCATTTATGGAAATTTGCTGAACTCCAATTGGCAGACATGTTTGATGTTATAAAAGTGACTAAGCTTCAGTAGATGTAAAAATTTTGAGAAATTCAGTAGTTGTGAAATTATAAATGAAGTTTTATTTCTGCCATTTTCTCTATTGCTACCTACATCCTGTTCAACATTAAATGCTCCTATTCCATTGACTTCTCTTTCATTAGGTCATTGCAAGCAGTGAGCACTGCTGCCTCACAGTGCTAGGGATCATGGTTCAATTCCAATCTTGGCTGACTGTGTGGGGTTTGCATGTTCTGCCCATGTCTGCATAGGTTTTCTCCAGGTCCCTCCCACACTCCAAAGATGAGCGGGTTAGGTTGACTAACCATGTTTAATTGCCCTTTGTTTCTGGGGGATTAGCAGGGTAAATATCTGGCGTTACAGGAATACGAGCAGAATGAGATTGTTGCCAGTGCACGCTTGATGGACTGTTGGGAGTTTATGATTCTATTTTAATCATTCAGTGGTACAGAATTTGAATATTTTTGAGGAAGAAAACTATGCTGTCAATGCTTTTCATCGTGCACTCATCAGGACAGATATGCAAGATTCTAAATAGAACAATTTATACGGCAAGAAAGAAGGGTGATTGCTTGGCAAATGGACTCTCTTGGTAGTGGTGTTGCTATGAGAATGCACCAGAGAACAGTTAACAGCCATGCTTTTGTTTAACTTCAAACCAGGTAGGTCAATTTATAACCTGGGGAAACGATTTTACCATTTTGTTATAATTCAACTCTTGCTTTTTTTTAACCCCCTAATTTTCTCATTCTCTTTTCTCACACTCTCATCTACAGTTCTTGCCCCTAAAGCATCTCTTTTCCTCATGCTCACTATCTTTATTCATCTGTGATTCACCACTAAGCTTGCTTCTTTTTATTTAAAGAGCAGAATTTATATGTTTTCCTTTACTCTGCTGAACATCATCTTAAACAGTTTTCCATTGTCGTTCTAAATCATTGTATTTTCACAAAGTGTTGGTCTCAGCCAATCAAAACCGGCCTTCCTTAATTTAGTTTCCTGGTCTATGTCACATTCATGCCCTTCACAATTGCCTTAAAGTTTATGGTCACTATTGCCACAATGTTGCATTACTTTTGACTTCTTCCATCTTCTCTTGTTAATTCTCCACTATAAGATCCAGTACTAAATCATCCCTTTTCACTTCTTTCAGACTGGGTTAGAAAGGAGTATGGCAGGAATTCCAATCCCTACCCACTTTACTTACCTCTTCGAACCAACTAACATCAGGATAGCTGAAATTCTTCAGGAATACTTTTTAAAAACTCATTGCTCCAATTTCTTCCTCCATTATCCTTCCACTTTCTTGTAGATTATACCTTTGAGATACAATTCATCATTCTTCATCCTTTTTCTCATTCCCACACTGCAACAGCTATTACTTTCTTTCACCATCATTTGTTTTTCCCAATGCATACAGTTACGGCAACACTTTCTTTCACTTCTCTAGCTTTGCTACAAAAGGTTAGACTGTGCAATGGTACCATTCCTTCACTGTCTCTGGGTCAAAATCCTGGAACTTCTTCCCAAACAGAAGGTTTACCTACACCACATGGGCTGTAGCAGTTCAAGGAAGTAGCTCACCACCACTTTCTCAAGGATAAATAGGGATGGCCTATAACAAATGCTGGCCTAGCCAGTGACACCAATAGCCTGTGAATTAATGAAACAAAATAATGACCAGAACTCAAAAAGCTTAAAAAGAAGCTGCAAAGATGCAGATGTATCTTTTTAAAATAAACCTTTAAGTAAGATTTTATAATAAGCAAGTTTCACTGAACAGGAATTAGGTTCTACCATACAGAATAGAAAGCAGTAGCTGAGGCTGGAAGTCAGCACTTGGCATTCTATTTCATGCTAAAGTGGGTTCTAAAAATAATCCATTTCGACATCAAGACAGTACAGATGGAAATATGCTCGTATGTAATCCGTCAAAGTGACAAAGTGGAGAAAAAAAAGCAACATACTGAATGTGCAATGTTCCACAAATACGTAAGCACGAAATATACAAACTGGTCCAAGTTACTTCTGTGGTGTAGGGTAGCAGAAAATAATGTTACAGTTACAACACCCCATTAGAATGCTAACATTAACAATGTACACTTCTAAATAATTGCTCACGGAAACAGAATTCTCAAATGGTTTAACTCATTGATTTAAATGGTTACAGGCGAAGACATATCTTCATTAAACTGAAAAGTGAAGGTAGAGCACCTACAGGGAAATGAGGACTATCATTTAGTTAGATTCACACTGAAATTAGATAAAGAAAAAATTAGAGTCCAAGACTGGAATTAGTGCATTTCAATGAAGATTCTGAGAAGATTAATAGTTTGAAAAATACCTGACCGCCAGATTGGCAATGGAAGAGATGTATAAGGTACAAATTAAATACAGACTGCTCAATGAATACTTTACTTCGGTATTCACGGTGGAAAAAGATCTTGGTGGTTGTAATGCAGGCTTATGGTGGACTGAAAAGTTTCAGTGTGTGGACATTAAGAGGATGTGTTGGAACTTTTGAATAGCATCAAGATAGATAAGTCACTGGGGCCAGATGAGATGTACCCCAGGTTACTGTGGGAGACGAGGGAAGAGATTGCAGAGCCTTTGGCAATGACCTTTGCGTCATCGATGGAGACGAGAGAGGTTCTGGAGGATTGCGGATGTGGTTCCAATATTCAAGAAAAGGAATAGGGATAGCCCAGGAAATTACCGACCAGTGCGTCTAACTTCAGTGGTTGGTAAGTTGATGGAAAAGATCCTGAAAGACAGGATTTATGAACATTTAGAGAAGTATAGTATGATCAAAAGAAGTCAGCACAGCTTTGTTAAAGGCAGATCGTGTCTTACAAGCCTGATTGAGTTTTTTGAAAATATGATTAAACACAATTACAAAGGAAGCGCGGTAGATGTGGTTTATATGGACTCGAGCAAGGCGTTCATAAGGTCCCCCATGCAATGCTTATTGAGAAAGTAAGAGGGCATGGGATCCAAGGGGACATTGCTTTGTGGACCCAGAACTGGCTTGCCTGCAGAAGGCACAGAGTGGTTGTTGATGGGTCTTTTTCTGCATGGAGGTCAGTCACCAGTGGAGTGCCCCAGGGATCTGTTCTGGGACCCTTGCTGTTTGTGATTTTTATAAACGACCTGGATGAGGAAGTGGAGGGGTGGGTTGGTAAGTTTGCCGATGACACGAAAGTTGGAGGTGTTGTGGATAATTTGGAGCGATGTCAGAAATTGCAGCATGACATAGATAGGATGCAAGGCTGGCAAAGAAGTGACAGATGGACTTCAACCTGGATAAATGTGTGGTGGTACATTTTGGCAGGTTAAATGGGATGAAGGAATATAATATTAAGGGTAAGACTCTTAGCAGTGTGGAAGATCAGAAGAATCTTGGGGTGCGGATTCACAGGACTCTTAAATCAGCTTTGCAGGTAGAGGATGTGGTTAAGAAAGCATATGGCGTACTGGCCTTCATCAATGAGGAATTGAGTTTAGGAGTCTGGAGATAAAGCTGCAGCTGTATAAGACCCTGGTCAGAGCCCACTTGGAGTATTGCGCTCAGTTCTGGTCACCTTTTTACTGGAAGGACGTGGAAGTCATTGAAAGGGTACAGAGGAGATTTACAAGGATATTACCTGGATTGGGTGGCATGCCTTATGAGGATAGGTTGAGCGAGCTCGATCTTTTCTCCTTAGAGGGACAAAGGATGAGAGGGAGCCAGTGTCTAAGATGATAAGAGGTGTTGACCTGGTGGACTCTGAGGCTTTTCCCCAGGGCTGAAATGGCTACCACAAGAGGACACAGATTTAAACGTGCTAGGAGTAGGTACAGAGGAGATTCGGGGTAAATTTTTCTCTTAGAGGATGGTGGGTGAGTGGAATTGGCTGCCGTTGGTGGTGGTGGAGGCAAATTCATTAGGGTCTTTTAACAGACTTCTGGATGAGAACATGGGACTTATAGGATTAAGGGTTATAGGTAAGCTAGTAGGTAGAGATAAGATTGGCGCAACATTTGGGCCAAAGGGCCTGTTTGTGCTGCAGTTTTTCTATGGTTCTAAATACATTTCCAGAACTAAAAGGTATTAACGCGCAGAAAAATTAGGGAAAGATAAAGCCTACAAGAGACAAGATTTAGAATCAGTACATAATAAAACTCAGAAATGATACATGTTTAATTGCTTATGACATAATAGTGTGAAGGCTGAAGACAATCTCGAAGGCAACCCAATGTGACAGCCTTATGGACAACAAGGCAAGCGTGAGGAAAACGATTATTATTATTTTTTGCAAGCTTATTGTCCTATGCTGGAAAACCATAAGATCATAAGACATAGGAGCAGAATTAGGTCATTCAGCCCAAACAAGTGTGTATGAGTTGGCTGGTTTAATTAAACGGGAGAAAAACTGGTCAAAACATCAATAAAGAAGGTGTGAAGATAAATGGTTGAAGTAGAAACCATTAACGCAACATTACAAAAGATCCTAATTTCAATATGATAATCAACTCTGCACTGGTTACACCCAAAAGCGTCTGTGAGACTCAGAAATGGCGTCGGTACAAGTCTCCCCATTGCTATTTGCCGACCGCTGCAAATCCTGGCCACAATATTTTGGCCTCAACTACTTTCTGTGCTAATGAATTCCACAGGCTCACCATTCTCTGGGTGAATAAATCTCTCATCTCAGTCTTAAATGGTTTATCCCATATCCTAAGTCTATGGCCCCTGATTCTACACTCCCCCACCATTGGCAATGTCCTTGCTGCATCTATCCTGTCTAGTTCTGTTGGAATTTTATAGGTTTTTGAGATTCCCCTTCATTATTTTGAATTCCAGTAAATATAAACCTAACCGATTCAATCTCTCCTTATATGTCAGTCCTGCCACTCCAGGAATCAATCTGAAAAGCATTTGCTGTACTCCCTCCATAGCATGAACATTCTTAGATAAAGGAGATCAAAACTGCTTATAACATTCCAGATGTGACCTCACCTAGACATCCTCTTGTCTACAAAGGTCAACAGGCCATTGCCTTCTTTATCGTCTGCTGTGCCTGCATGCTAACCTTCAGCAACTGGTGGAGGAGTACACACTGATAATATACGTTTTGGAATATAGATACATAGTTCTACAGGAAATGGGAATGCAGCTAGAGGTGAAAAAGAGACAATTGGGCTTCTTTGGTTTCAATCACAGGGTACTGAATATGAAAGTGTGGAATTGTGTTGTATTTGTACAAAATATTATTGAAATATTGTTTTGTAGTTGGAGAGCTAATACAATAATGACTTCAGCAACAATAACAGCAATATTAGTTGTAAGAGCAATTGTGAATGAGCATCAAGCGTGCTGAGATTTTTGGTCTAGTTATGATCAAAAACAGATGCAGATCATAAAGCTGCTATAGTTGTGACCTATGAGTGTGACACCTGTGAGCTGACACTTCCTGTGTTGACCAAATAAGGATAGTTGCTCTATGATAAACAAGTCATAGCCATACCCATGTATGGGCACGACCTACATGCAATTTGAACTAAGTTTTAAGTTTAAAGTTTAGTTTTTAAAGTTTATTAATGTCACAAGTAGGCTTACACTAACACTGCAATGAAGTTACTCTGAAAATTCCTCGTTGCCACTCTGGCGGTGCCTGTTTGGGTACGCTGAGGGAGAATTTAGTATGGCCAATGCATCTAACCAGCAGTCTTTCACTGCACTGTGGGAGGAAACAGGAGAACACAGAGGAAACCCATGCAGACATGGGGAGAATATGCAGGCTCCACACAGACAGTGGTCCAAACTGGAAATCGAACGCAGATCCCTGGCGCTATGAGGCAGCAGTGCTGACCGCTGTGCCACCATGCCGCCGTCAAACATTATGGAGCTGTTTGAGAGTAATCAATTGGCCTGATCGAACAATGTGACTGAAAACTGGTTACACCATTGTCTGAGCCAGGGAACGTTTGGAAAGATTGGGACACTTTGAATATAAAGGTACGTGTTTCAGTCCTCTATCTTCAGTGAGGACTCAGAGGCCAACCATCACAACTGTGCCCCGAAGGAGTTTGGTATTCAACATGTTAAGAGCTTTCGAGTCAACTCCTGTTCTTTGCTTTATAATACTAAACTAAATAGCTGAAAAGTAGTTCAAGTTTAGAGCTGAATAACAATTAAGTGCAGTTTGAAATGTTCCAAAATAAGAATGAGAACAATGTACCATTGGTTGAAGTAAAAATTGACCAGAATGAATCAGGAACAAGATGCAATAGGTTACTACGAAGCACTGGGAGCCCTGGCGTCTTATTTTCATTGGAGGACAGGAGACTTTGGAGAAATCAAACACAGGTTTTCAAAGTTATGAAATTTCTTGATAAGGTTAAAGTTTGTTTTCATTGTTAGCTAATTGAAAAGGGCTGCAGCCGGGGGAAATAGCAAATGCATTAGTGGTAATTTTCCAAAATTTTCTGGTCTCTGGGATGGTTCCCACAGATTGCAAAACAGCAAATATGATGTCACTGGTTAAAAAAGGAGATAGACAAAAGGTGGTTAACTGGAAGCTGGTTAGCTTAACTTCTGTTGTAGGGAAAAATGCTTGAATCTATTATTATTAAGGAAGAAATAGCGAGACATCTGGATATAAACTGTCCCATTGGTAAGACACAGCTTGTTTGACTAATTTGGTGGAATTCTTTGAGTACATTACATGTGCAGTGGACAATGGGGAAGCTATGGATGTGGTGTATCTGGATTTCCAGAAGGCATTTGACCAGTTGCTGCAGCAAAGGCTGCTACATGAGGTAAAGGTGCACAGTGTTACAGGTAGTGTATTAGCATGAATAGTGGATTGGTGAAGTAACAGAAAGCAAACAGTAAGAGTAAATGGGTGTTTTTATGGTTGGCAATCAGTGATAAATGGTGTGCCTCAGGGATCAGTGTTGGGACATCAATTGTTTATGATTTGTATGGATGATTTGGAGTTGGGAACCAAGTGTAGTATATGTCAAAATTCACAGATGACACTATGATGAGTAGTCATGCTGTAGAGATGCCGGCATTGGACTGGAGTAAACTCAGTAAGAGGTCTGACAACAACAATTTTAAATCCAACCAATTTATTTGATAGTAAACTTGCAAGCTTTTGACCTTTGTAGCCTTCATCAGGCGAATGCTACAAAAGGCCGAAAGCTAGCAAGTTTGCTGTCAAATAAATCGGTTGGATTTAAAATTGGTGTTGTCAGACCTCTTACTATGATGAGTGGCAGAGTAAAACATGCAGAGGATGCTGAAAGTCTGCAAAGGGATCTAGGTAGTCTAGGTGAGTGGGTGAGGGTCTGGCAGCTGGAGTACAATGTTGGTAAATGTGAGGTTATCCATTTTGGTAGGAATAACAGCAAAATGAGCTATTATTTAAATGGTAAAAAATTGCAGCAAAAAAATGCTTTTGTGCAGAGGGATCTGAATCTTCTTGTACAGGAATCACAAGGTGTTGGTTTGCAGGTGTAGCAGATAATTAAGTAGGCAAATGGAAATTTGTCCTTCATTTCTAAAGGGATGGAGTTTAAAAACAGCGAGGTTATGTCTGCTGTATAAGCTGCTGGTGAGGCCACACTTGGAATACTATGTACAGTTTTGGTCTCCTTATTTTGAGAAATGGTGTATTGGCACTGGAGGGGGTACAGAGGAGATTCACTAGGTTGATTCTGGAATTGAGAGAGTTGGCTTAGAGGAGAGAGACTGAGTAGACTGGGGCTATACTCATTGGAATTCAGAAGAATGAGGGGAGGTCTTATAGGAATACAAGATTATAAAGGAAACAGAAAGGGTAGAAGCAGGGAAATTGTTTCCACTGGTGAGTGAAACTAGAAGTAGGCGGCATGGTCTCAAAATAAGGGGAAGCAGATTTAGGACTGAGGAGGAACTTCATCACACAAAGGGTTGTGAATTTGTGGAATTCCCTGCCCAGTTGAGGCTATCTCATTGCAATGTTTTTAAGGTAAGGATAGATATATTTTTGATCAGTAAAGGAATTAAGAGTTATGGTGAGCGCACAAGTAAGTGGGGCTGGAGTCTATAAAAAGAGTAGTCATGATCTTATTGAATGGCAGAGCAGGCTCAAGGAGCCAGATGGCCCACTCCTGCTCCTAGTTCTTATGTTCTTATTATCAAAGGACAAAGAGCAAGTAAAAGACATACTTCTCACAAAGATAATCTAACAAGCTGCTATTGATGTAGAGACAATATCAATAAAAAAATTTAAGTTTAACCAAAAAGAAAACAAAAAGATAATTGAATATTGTAGATACCCTCAGCTGGAACAAAAAGTCTCCATCTGTGCTATGAATTTTATATTAAAATTAAGTGAACCATTCATATGGAGACATTTTCCCTTCTATTATTGAGAGAAATGAAGGAGTTGGAAACTTAACTGTTATTGCCCTAAAATTCAGAAGGGCTTGGGTCTAGCAGAATTAATATTTCTATTATTCTACCTTTTTATTCCTTTGTGGATTTCAGGCATCACTGGCATGGTCAGCATTTGTTGCTCACCCACTGTTTGCTCTAAACTGAATGACTTGCTTTTAATTTTAGTTATTCTTGCAAATGTCCTGATGAATGCAAGACAAAAAGCTTTGGCAAAATGTCTTTTTTCAGCAGTAAGATCTGTCCTATCAAATAGGACAGCACAGCAGTACAGTGGTTCACACTGTTGCTTCACAGCTCCAAGCAGCCAGGTTCAATTCCTGGCTTGGATTGCTGTCTGTGTGGAGTCTGCACTTTCTCCCCATGTCTACGTAGGTTTCCTCTGGGTGCTCTGGTTTTGACCCACAGTCTAAAGATGTGCAGGTTAGGTTTATTGGCTATGCTAAACTGCCCCTTAGTGTCCTGGGATGCATGGGTTAGAGAGGTTAGTGGGTAAATACATAGGGATATGAGGATAGGGTCTAGATGAGATTGTTGTCGGTGCAAACTTGATGGGCCGACTGGTCTCTTCCTGTGCTGTAGAGTTTATGATTCTATGAAACAATAGTTCAGATTTTGTTAATTGAATCCAAGTCCCATCCAAAGTGGTAACCAGCTCAATTATATCACTATCCCTCTAATATGGAGCAGATGTGCCATGTTGGACACTCTGCTTAATGTTACAGGCTGGAAAGCAACCATTAAAAAAATCATTTTTAGGATCTGGGTAATGTGACCTTATTTTGCTCATCAAATAAGTTGCTTGCCAGTTTTGTTGAATTCAAATTTCACCATTTGCCATGGTGCGATTTGAACACAGGTCACCACAGCATCATCCTGGGTTTCTGCATTACTACTCCAGCAACAATGCCACAATACCACCACTTCCCTTAAATTACAATGGTAATCTTGTTGGGCAGGAATTTTTAACCTTATCAGAAGTTCAGTTTTAAAATGTACTTGAATGATACAGTTGAAGTCTGCAATACAGTAATAGTTCTGAGCTTCTCAATCTCCCTTCCTGCACATGAACTAGCTACAATTTCACCCCCCAACCACACACTCAAGGTGGGTGGGTACGCATGGTTACAAGGGTCTAACAACCTTTATTCTTACAGGGGATGCAGGCATCATTGGCTAGCCAGCATTTATTGCCCATCTCTAACTGTTCTCAAAAAGATGGTAGTGAACTGCCTTCTTAAACTGCTGCAGCCCATGTGATGTAGGTACACCCAAGTCAGAATGAGTGGCTTGCAGGTGATCTAGGATACCTAAAAACTTGAAGCTGTTGACTCTTTCTACTTTGTCCCTGTTGTATTTGGTTGAACCAAGTCTAAACTTGGTTCTAAACAAGTCGCTCTGGCTTTTGTAAAAGTTTCTATAAAATCATATTGCATATTAACCCATAACCATCTTAGGACACCTTGCACGATTAAGCTTTGAAATACGAGCATTTCATTGACAGAAGTAGGATAAATTGACTTCCATCCGTCATGACAAGAGTGCGCAATTAAACGTCAACAGTAATAGAATACACAAGAAACCCTTAAAGGGTTCCGAGTTTTCCTTAACTATTTTTAGGGGCACAGGCATTACTTAAGTACTTATAGAAGTGGCCTGAGAAATAGGGAATGCATCGGTGGTCATCTTTCTAAGATTATATAGACTCTAGAACAGTTCCTGCAGATTACAGGCATTTTATATACATATTAGGAACAAGAAGATAGTGAGAGAAAGAATTGGTCCACTCAAGGACAAAGAAAGGAAATGATGGGTAGAACCAAAGGAAGTGGGTGAGAGATACTTGAGAGTACTTTGCATCAGTATTCACAAGAGAGACACGTTGATTGATGGTGCCTTAGTAGGGTATATAAACCCTCAGCAAATCATGACAAGTGAGGTATATTAGAAAGCATTAAGGTAAACAAATCCTCAGGGCCAGGTAACATCTATCCCAAATCATTGAGGGAGACAAGAGAGGAAATTGCTGAGCCTCGAACAGAAATCTTTGTTTCCTCGTTGAGCACAGATGAGATCCCAGAGGATTGGAAGTGAGCCAAAATTGTCTCTTTTTTTAAGAAAAGGAGTAGCAAGGATAACTTGGACAATTATCAGGCAGTTGGCTTGACATTAGTGAGTAAAATTGTAGATTCTTAGGAATAGGATTTATACATACTTGGAACTGAATGGTCTTATTAATGACAGATAGCATGGTTTTGTACGAAGCAGGTCACGTGTCACTAATTTGATTGAGTTTTTTTGAGGTGATGACAAAAATGATTGATGAGGGAAGGGCCGGGGATATCGTCTATGTGGACTTTAGTAAAGCAGTCGACAAGGTACTTCATGGCAGACTAGTGAAAAAGGTTAAATTACACAGGATCAAGAGTAAACTATCTAGTTAGATTCAGAACTGTCTTGGCTATAGAAGACAGAGGGTAGCGGTGGAAGGGTGTTTTTCTGAACGATAAATAGTGATGTTCCACAGGGGTCACTCCGTTTGTAATGTATGACTTGGAAGAAAATATAGCTGGTCTGAATGTGGATATTAGTGAAGATTGTTACAGAATACACCAGGATAATGATAGGCTAGAAAACTGGGCAGAGTAATAGCAGATAGAATTTAATCCTGACAAATACGAGATGATGCATTTTGGAGATCCAATTCAAGTGGGAGCTATAAACTAAATGAAAGAACCATCAGGAGCACAGACACACAGATCTGGGAGTACAGGTCCACTGAGCCAGTACAGGTGGAAGACGTAATGAAGAAAGCAGATGGACACTCTGCTTTATTCACAACCCTTTATAGTTCCTTGCTATCTAGGGCAAAGCAGGAGCCAAACCAAGCTTGATACAACTGGAAAGAGTGCTTTCTATAGTACAGATGTATAGAGGAGGTTTTTTCTTCCCCCACAAAAGGTGGTGGGTGTCTGAAGGCATCCACATTAAACACAAACAGGCAGGGAGTAGAGGGATACAGGCAGTTGGTCTAGATAAGACAACGTGATCAGTGCAGGCTGGTAGGTTGAAGGACATTGGGTATAAAAGTTGTCAAATTATGTTACAGTTAGACAAAACATTGGTTAGGACACATATGGAATACGTATCCAATTCTGATCGCTGCACTACCAGAAGGATGTGGAAGCTTTAGAGGGAATACAGAAAAGTTTACCAGGATGTTGTCTGGTATGGAGCTTATTAGTTGTGAAGAATGTTTATAAACAAAAAAAAGGGATTGTTCTCCCTGGAAAGACAAAGGCTGAGGGGTGATTTGATAGAAGTTCATAAAATTATGAAGGGCATAAATAAGGTGAACATGTGGAAATGTGGAAGCTTTTTCCCAGGGCAGAAATGACATTTACAAGGGGGAACAAGTTCAAGGTAGTGAGGGGAGTGGGAAACAGGGGAGTTTTTTTTGACTTAGGACAGCATGGTGGCTAGCTCTATTGCCTCATAGCTCCAGGGACTTGGGTTCGATTCATGGCTTGGTCACTGTGTGGAATTTTCACATTCTCTACGTGTCTGCAGAGGTTTCCTCTGGGTGCTTCGGCTTCCTCCCACTGTCCAAAGATGTGCAGGTTAGGCTCATTGGCTATGCTAAATTGCCCCTTCATGTCCTGAGATGCTTAGGTTAGAGGAATTAGTGGGGTAAAGGGAATAAGGTCTGGGTGGGATTGTTGTTGATGCAGACTTGATGGGCCAAACTGCACTGTAGGGATTCTATGATTTGAATTATTGTCACATGTATTATACAGCGACAAGTATTGTTTCTTGCGTGCTATACAGATAAAACATTTCCTTCACAGAGAAGGAAAGGAGCGAAAGCAGAATTGTGTTACAGTCAGAGCGAGGGCATAGAGAAAGATCAACTTAGTATGGGGTAGGATTATTCAAAAGTCAGATGGCAAAAGGAAAACATTGTAGTTGCGTCAGTTGGTACATGTCCTCAGACTTTTGTATCTTGTTCCCGATGAAGACAGTGGAAGAGAGCGTCCAGGCTGTTGGGGTCCTTAATTATGCTGGCTGCTTTTTCAAGGCAGTGAGAAATATAGACACTATCAATGGATAGAAGGCTGGTTTGCGTGATGAACTGGATTTCGTTCACAACCCTTGTTTTCTGCGATCTTGGATTGAATAGGAGCCACAACCAAAGAGAATGCTTTTTCTAGTAGAGATATGCTTAGAGGGTGGTGGGGGCCTGGAATGTATTGCTAAGGGAGGTGGTTAGTGACATTTAAGACTTATCTGGATAGACACCTGAACAGGCAGAGAATAGAGGGATACAAGGCAGTTGATCAGATAGGACAATGTGATGAGTGCAGGCTGGATAGGCTGAAGGGCCTGTCCTTGAGCTATACTGTTCTTTGTTCTAGATGTTAGCTAATGTAATCTTCCTTTTAAAAAGGGAGATAGAGAGAAAACTGAATTATAAACAAGTTAGCTCACCCTTATAGCAGGGAAAATTCTGGAGTCCATCATTTAAAAAGATATGATAGCAGAGAGCACTTGAAAACAACAGCAGAATCAAACACAAATCAGCACAGATTTATGCAAGGGAAATCATACTCGACAAATTACAACATAGGAACAGACTTTTCAACCCTCTACTGGAATTCAAAGAGGATTTACTGGTACTCTGAGGATATAGACTCGATGAGGGGGAGACAGTGGATGTGGTTAATTTGGACTTTAAGACTTGTAAAAAAGTCCCACATAAGAGATGAGCATATAAAATTAAAGTGCAAAGGGTTTTACAGAATTGACCATTTAGAAATTTCTTCACCAAGGAAGTGGCCAGCCAGTGGAATTCACTATCAAAGAAAGTAGTTGAGGCCAAAACGTTGTTATTTCCAAGAAGGAGCTAGATATAGTTCTTGTGGCGAAAGGGGGAGTGGTGGAACAACCTATTGAGTTGAATGACCAGCTATGATCATAATGAACAGAGAAGCAGCTCAAAGGGCCAAATGGATGAATTCTATGTTTGGCATAACAAAAATGGACTCCAAATGGAAAAGGTTGTGAGCATTGTGACCAATGATCTGGTCAGAACATAATTTCAAAAAGAGAGTCTTTATGTGGAGGGGCCTAAAATTCAAGAGTGTAGGGTCAAGACAACTGAAGCTCTGGCTGCCAATGATACCAGGAAGAGAATTGTTATGACCTTTCGCCAGACCCCCAGGTTGTTAATGCAATCCAGTCAGGAACCAATAATATTGTTAGAATACAAACTGATGAGTGAAGTCACAACATTCTACGTTTTGAACAAACGAAAATTAACTTTATTATACAAGGTAAGAATGACAAAATTTACAAGATCTATCTTATACTCTATATTCAGGGCAAATATGAGGTACTCATGTCAACAAGTCAAATGTGACCAAATATACCACACTGCACAATAAAGGCCAAATTTGGCTAAAGCAAATGCCATGGATTTCTCCACATCCCATCCAGACATCAGTAAACACCAAGTCAAATCATCACACTATGACTCCATTTTTTTCATGAGGATTTCCAATCTTCACCTTTGATGATCTCATCTTAGAGCATAGAACATAACAGCACAGAACAGGCCCTTCAGCTTTCGATGTTGCGCCGACCAATATAAAAAGCAATGCCCCTCCAAACTAAACCAATCCCTTCTCTTCCATATACTTATCAACTAACCTCTTAAACGCCACCAAACTTGGCGCATCTACAACTGCTGCAGGCAGGCCATTCCACTCCCGAACCACCCTTTGGGTAAAGGACCTACCTCTGATATCCGTCCTATAACTATCACCCCTTAATTTAAAGCTGTGTCCCCTCGTGCTAGCTTTCTCCATCCTAGGGAAAAGGCTATCACTGACCACCCTATCTAAACCTCTAATCATCTTATATGTTTCGATTAGGTAAAGAGAATCCAGAGAGTCTAACCACTCTCTAATTCCAAGAGAATCTTGGAATTCTCTTCAGGAGTTCCTCCAGCTTGGATGGCTTCAATGGCAGCCCACCTCGACCCCAGCTGCAAAGGGGTATCCTTGTCCAAAGAGGCCACAACACAGTCACCAAAGATCTGATGCAAGTGCAGAACTTTAGGGCTTCTCTTCAACTATCAGACTTGGAAGCTGTAAACAACAGCCCACCTCCAGGCTTTCAATCTCAGCTCCCCCAACATTGGCCATGCTGAGCTGATACTTCTGCTCCAAGGAAACCCTAACAGCCCTCAATTACCTGGGCTTGTCATGAACCCTCTTGAACATAGAACAATACAGCACAAACAGGCCCTTCGGCCCACGAGTTGCACCGATCACATCTACCAATCCACAGACCTATCTATAACCCCCGATCCTATTCTTTTCCATATACTCATCCAGAAGTCTCTTAAAAGACCCCAGTGAGTTTGCCTCAACAACCTCCGACAGCAGTCAGTTCCATTCACTCACCACCCTCAGTGAAAAACCTACCCTTGACATCTCCTTTGTATTTGCTTCTCTGCATCTTAAATCTGTGTCCTCTCATAGTTACCATTTCAGCTCGGGGAAATAGTCTCTGAGAGTCCGCCGTATCTATCCCTCTCAACATTTTATAAACCTCTATCAGGTTGCCTCTCAACCTACGTCTCTCCAGTGAGAAGAATCCCAGCTCCCTCAACGTATCTTCATAAGGCCTGCCTCCCAATCCAGGCAGCATCCTTGTAAATCTCCTCTGAACCCTCTCAATAGCCTCTACATCCTTCCTATAATGAGGCGACCAGAACTGCGCACAATACTCCAACTGGGGTCTGACAAGAGTCTTATAGAGCTAAATCATTACCTCCTGACTCCTAAACTCTATTCCTCGATTAATGAAGGCCAGTACACCGTACGCCTTCTTGACCACTTCCTCCACCTGCGAGGCCGATTTAAGAGTCCTATGGACCCGGACCCCGAGATCCTTCTGCTCTACAACACAGCTAAGATTCCTACCCCTTATATTGTACTCCTTCATCCCATTATTCCTGCCAAAATGGACCACTACACATTTATCTGCATCGAAGTCCATCTGCCACTTCTCCGCCCAGTCTTGCATCCTGTCTATGTCCCGCTGCAACTTTTGGCATCCCCCCAGACCATCCACAACACCACCGATCTTTGTATCGTCAGTGAACTTGCTAACCCATCCCTCCACTTCCTCATCCAGGTCATTTATGAAAATGAGAAACAGCAGGGGTCCCAGAACAGATCCCTGGGGCACTCCACTGGTTACCGACCTCCATGCAGAACAAGACCCATCCACAACCACTCTCTGCCTTCTGCCAGCAAGCCAGTTCTGGATCCACGAGGCCAAAACCCCTTGGATCCCATGCCCTCTCACCTTCTCCAGAAGGCCTTGCATGTGGGACCTTATCAAACGCCTTACTAAAGTCCAAGTACACTACGTCCACCGCCCTTCCTCACGTTCAGTCACATTCTCGAAGAACTCAACTAGGCTTGTAAGGCATGACCTGCCCTTGACAAAACCATGCTGACTATTTCTAATCAGTCCAAACTTCTCCAAATGTTCATCTATCTTATCCCTCAGAAGCCTCTCCATCAGCTTACCAACCACTGAAGTCAGACTCACCGGTCGGTAATTTCCTGGACTATCCCTGTTCCCTTTCTTAAAGATAGGAACCACATCCACAATCCTCCAATCCTCCAGAACCTCTCCCGTTTCCATGGATGACGCAAAGATCATCGCCAGGGGCTCTGCAACCACTTCCCTCACCTCCCACAATAACCTGGGGTACATCCCATCCGGTCCTGGCGACTTGTCTATCTTGATAGAATTTAACAGGTCTAACACATCCTCTTTCCTAACATCCACATACTCAATCTTTTCTGTATGCCACAAACCTGCAGTGCAATCTCCCAGTTCACTTTCCACCCTGAATACGGAGGCAAAGTACTCGTTAAGCACCTCTGCCATTTCTTCCGGATTCACACAGACTTTTCCCCCTTCACCTTTTATAGGCCCTATCCCTTCTCTTCTCATCCTTTTACTTTTCACATATTTGTAGAAGGCCTTGGGATTCTCCTTAATCTTCCCTGCCAAGGCCTTTTCATGACCCCTTCTGGCTCTCCTAATTTCCTTTTTAATTTCCCTTCTACACACTTTATACTCCTCTAGATCCCTAACATCCCCTAGCTCTCTGAACCTTTTATATACCATTTTTTTCTTCCTAACTCGGTTCACCACTACCTTCGTGCACCAGAGTTCCCGCGTCCTACCTGAACCTCCTTGACTCCTCGGAACGTTGTCTTGCAGTGCCCTAGACAAACATTCCTTGAAAAACCACCACTTCCCTTCTGTACTCTTCCCCAAGAACACCTCCTTCCAGTTTATGCGTCCAATTACCTGCCTAATGTTTTCATATTTCTCCTTACTCCAGACATATACCTTCCTAGCCTGCCTGATCCTATCTCTTTCCATCGCTATCGTGAAAGAGATAGAATTATGATCTCCATTCCCAAGATGCTCACCTATCGTGAGATCCGACACCTGCCCTGGCTCATTAGCAAGCACCAGGTCAAGTACAGCCTCCCCTCTCGTAGGCTTTTCCAAGTACTGTGTCAGGAAACCTTCCTGAACACACCTAACAAACTCCACACCATCCAAACCCCTTACCCTTGGGATATTCCAGTCGATGTTTGGGAAATTGAAATCTCCCATCACGACAACCCTGTTATTTCTACATCGGTCTAGGATCTGTTTCCCTATCTGCACCTCAAGTTCCCTGCCGCTGTCGGGCGGCCTATAGAATACACCCAGTAAAGTTATCAACCCTTTGCTGTTCCTAACTTCCATCCACAGAGACTCCGTAGACAATTCCTCCCCGTCTTCCACCTTCTCTACAGCCATGACACTGTCCCTGATCAACAGTGCCACACCACCTCCTCTTTTGCCCCCAACCCTGTCCCTCCTGACGCACCTGAATCCCGGCACCTGAAGTACCCAGTCCTGTCCCTGAGACAACCAAGTCTCTGTAATGGCCACCACATCACACTCCCAAGCAGCAATCCACGCCCCAAGCTCATCTACCTTATTTACTACACTCCTGGCATTAAAATAGTCACACCTCAGCCCCTCAGTCAGGATATTTCCCTTTTCCACCACCTGCCTAACCCCCCCTCTCAGACTGCCTACAGTCCTTCCCTACCTGGGAACTAACTTCCTTATTCACCGTCCCATCGGTATTCCCATCCCCCAGCTTTTCTGGTTTAAAGACTCCCCAGTAGCCCTAGCTAGCCTACCTGCCAAGATATCAGTCCTCCTAGGGTTCAAGTGCCACCCGTCCTTACTGTATAGGTCACACCTGCCCCTAAAGAGGTCCCAATGATCTATGAACCTGAATCCCTGCCCCCTGTTCCAGTCCCTCAGCCATGCATTCATCCTCCATCTCATTTGATTCCTGCTCTCATTCTCCTGAGGCGCAGGCAGCAATCCTGAAATTACTCTTGATTTGAAGCCAGCTTCTCTGATCTTTTTGTTTTTCTTAACTGGATTCATTTCTGTCCGTTGGCTTTGATCCTAACCTGGAACTCAGTTTCGGTTCTCTCTTTTGCCCCCAAAAGAGGACAGTTCTTGGGGTCTCTGTTTTCCTTCCTTTCCTCATTTGGTTCTTATCCAGGAACACTTGCTCCCTCTGGTGCTCCACACCCATTCAGCAGGCCTGGATTTTTGCACCTACCTTTATTTTTTATGCATTGGCATGCAAGGCTTGTTCAGGGCCTGAAGAAGATAAAGGCGAAGAACTGTGCATTTGCAGCCAACTTTTACTTGTGCACGTACAGGAAATCCTAAGGCCAGTGGGAGTTAGCATTCCCAATCTCCTAGTTCAAGATTCAGGTAAATTAGGTTTCATAACAACATGCAGAGTTTCAGGTGTTCAGGGGATTACTCAGTTAAATATAGATGGAGTGAGCTAATGAACGTATTTAACCACAGTGAAAAACTGAAAACTGAAGATTTGAGAGACTCAGATTTAATGTAGATCAGGGAGTTCAGGAGAAATGGGTGAATGGTTTGGTGCAGAAAGGATAGCTCAATGATTGTCATTCCAGTGCTCTTCTGGCCAAAGAAATATCTGAGGATTTCAGCCATATGTAAGGCAAGGGCAGAGGCACACGTGGTCTTTTTAGGAGGTTGGAAATAGCTCAGAATCAAATAAAAGATCTAATAAAAGGTAAAAACAGGAGAACATGAAAATCTTTGGAAACAGTGGAAGATTGTGGAGAGCAGTACTACAATTAGTGATTGAAACAGAAAGCACATCCAACATTTGAGAATCAATTATACAGACGGCTGGCAGAAGACAAAGAAGAAATATGGGGTTGGGGAAGTGGGGGTGGAGGGAAAGGATCTGAATCATTAATGTGAATTATTCAGGCTGAAACGTTTGCAGTAAGCGCCAAAATACTGAATAATGTCAAAGTACATGTATTATAAAATTAATTTTCAAGAGCACAAAGGGGGCTTTTGCTAGAATTAACAATCCAGCAATCTGAAAATGAACAAAAGTGGCTAGGAGATAAACATTCAGAACTGTCTACTTAAGAACTGCTCAGACACTTGTCCCATTTCCTGTCATTTTGCAGTGGAATGGTTTGCCCTTTGGATGAGATGGTCAATTGAAGCTCCATCTGCTTGTTTAAACTTATGCAAAATATCTTATGGCACTTCTGCCGAACAGTTGGAGCACTCTGACAGCCCTAACCTAGACTAATGCTTTAATCCTAGACTTACCCTTCAGATATGTAAAATCAAACCTCTGGTTTGATTTATCCATTTTCCTTTGATTTTCAACTACTACTGATGTCAAGTCCATTTATCTGTTTCAAACACTTGTGCATTCTTGTTACACTTATCCTTAGGAATTCTTTCGAGAATAAATTCTATAACTAAATGCCCTTTGAAGATAAGGGCTCAAAACACATTTTCAGATTTTCCTCACCTTAGCCTTAATGAAATCATCATTGCAAAAAATTTAATCTTGCTATGAATGTGTTAAATCTTGCATCAAGTGTTTGACATTAGTTGTTTCTTGCTTCACGTCCTGCACCTCATGGTGCATAAGGTAGGGTTTCATCTGTTTCCACAGCTAACTTTTTCCAGGAACAAGTAGTTCTAATCTGTCACCAGAGGCTGATAGCCAAAGGGGCACCACTCCACATCAAGCATGGCTGATGAGGAGTCTCGCCCACCGTTTCTATCTGCCAGTGGTGTGCATTGAAAGGTTGATACTCAACCAATTGTCCGCATTATCAATGCGCTTTCCTTAGCCCTGCGGTGGGGCTCAAACCTGAAGTTCAGAGTTACAGGTGCTATCTACAGTATCACAAGACCTCCTGATGCAAGTATTCTAACATTTTGAGAGTGTGATTATAGTTTTACTGTCACAGCACAATTCCTTCAAGGATTTAACACTGCAAATTTTTCCCTTTAATTTGTTCTGAAAGCCACAATTGAATATCTTCATTACTCTTTCAGGCAGTGCATTCTAAATCATAGCCACGTGCCAAGGTACAGTTTTTCCTCATGTTGCCTTTGGTTCTTTCTACCAATCATCTGAAATCTGTGCCTTTTGGTTTTCAACCCTTCTGTGAATGGGAACAGTTTCAATCTAACCTTTATTAAGTCTTCTCTTAATATTCTTAGCTGCAAGGAGAACCAATCCAGCTTCTCCAATCTATCCAAGAACCTAAAGTTCCAACAGTGTGGTGCAAACTTTTGTTTATACAATCTGTATTTTTGCTTGCTTGCCAGCCATCCCAAATGTTGTAATTACTGTTGTTCCATTCCAAACATTATTAAAATTTAAAAATCAGATATAGGAGGTATGCCATCCCCATGGATTTTCCAAGCAGCCAATGAAGATTATAAAATCTTATTTAAATACCATATGCTTATCAAACTTAATCTTTCACAGACCATGTGCCTTTTCCTCATCATGGACTCAACTCTGATTTTACCTTAATGGAGATATGAAACACAAACCAATCTGAATGGGAATCCCTGAAATAGCTAACCAACCTCCAGCATATCAAGCAAGATAACCCTGACCACAGTCCAATAGGTCATGAGTTTTTGATCAGCCGTATCTACACTCTTGTAGTTTCAAGAGTTTACATCAAATTATATTTCATAAAATACATTACACAGGAAGTCACTGAGGGAGAATTACCTTGACGTATTGAGAGATTTACAAGATTACGACAAGCTTGGATAGAGTGGATAATCAGAGTCTTTTTCTGGGATTGAAGAGTCAATAGCTCAGGGACATAGGTTGAAAGTAAGGAGGCAAGTTTAAAAAGATGCAAAGGACAAGCTTTTCACATGGAGGAAACATGCTGTCGGAGGTGGTGGTGGAAAAAGCAGCTTCTACAGCAGTGTTCGAGGCATCTAGATAGATACATGAATAGAGAGATGTGAACTACACAGAGACAAAGAAATATTAGATTACAGAGGAATCTGTCAGAACAGATGCTATATTCTCCCTCAGTGTAGCCTGAACAGGTGCCAGAGTGTAGCAACTAGGGGATTTTCATAATATTTATGTAAGCATACTTGTGACACTAATAAATAAACTTAGAAATTTAATGTATTCTAATCCTTTTTCAGGCTCAGGCTAGATATTTTCAACAACCAGGAAATTTCATTTTAAACTTAAAATACAATTGTACTAGTAAAAATCAAATAGTGTCATTTAGAAAAAAGTTCAGATTTTCAAATCTCACCTTTCAACTGTTTCACAGAACAGAACAATAACCTCTTGCTGTACGTAATATTCTTTAGGAGATTTCACAGGTACCATTGCAGAGACGTAACTGAAAAACAAGGCAAATGATCACATAACATTTCACCTTAAAACTCGCAGGGAAAAGATATGGTAAAGAAATACGTTGAGGTCCAGGCTATTTCTTTCTTAAATGTATTACTATTGCACATTGCGAATTTAACTGAACTCTTTGTTCAGAGCTAAAATCAAGAGTCAGGCAGCTTACTGCTGCAGATGTATTTGAAAATAATTTAACTCATTACAGGGATAGACATCAGTCTTCGCAATGATAGATTTAGTTAGCAGTTGAGGCAGTTTTCCTAAAACAGAAGTATTCTTGGGCGATCTTAACCTTGCATTTCCCCAGGCTGAACGGGAGACTTGATGGTTCCTACCACACCTAGTTACTACAGGGTTTAGGATTGTGTATAGCTACCATCTATAGTAACACTTGGTTACTTCAGTCACTCAAGGTTCTTCAAGTATTTATACTTGCAGGTGTCTTAACTTTCAATATAATCTTTGCAATAAAACTCCCCTAAGCTATGATTTTCATACCAGATTTCAGACTCCGCCTCCCCCAGCTGGCAATTCACGGCTTCTGTTTACTCAGTATCCACAGTAACAGAGAAATCCCTCCATCGCTGTGGGGAGCTGTCAAAGCATTCAATCTCACAGATCAAAGGGTTTCATTGCTGTCGGGATTGGGTAAGGTGAGGATTTATCACAGTTTTTCATCCACTACCATTTCACAAGTTACCTGGTGTATGAAGTTGTAAATGACTTGGTGCATTGAAGACGGTCATTGATTGTAATTTGATTGTTTCCCTGCGTGCATTTGTCAGAATGCAGGTTATTTGAGACAAACAGAAAATGCTGGAAAATCTCAGTAGATCTGACAACAACATCTGTGGAGAGAATAGAGCCAATATCTCGATTCAGGATGACCCTTTGTCAGAACTCTGACAAAGGATCACAGTGATTTGAAATGTTAGTTCTATTATTTGAGACTGTGTTACATGTCTGTTTTTGCAGCGTCTTTTTAGGAATGCTCATTTGTACAGGTTTCACTGCACTTCTATTACCATTTGGTTTAATTTCAGTTGACTAGACTGTTGTCAAAATATAACCACATTGACAATTAATTCTCATGACAAAGTAAAGGATCATTTTAATTCTGACTTGACTAAACTATAAATCATACAACTCAAAAGGTATTTTGGAGGACAAAAAAAACCGCTGCAAATTTATAAATACTGCACATCACCTAAAATCAGCCAAGCATATAACTGATACTTTGCTGACAAATCCAAACCACAACTTCTCAAGTTCTCAAACAGACAGCCAGCTGACCTTCAGATTTCAGTTGATCTTTTATAAATATGATTATTGGGTTCATGGATGATTTGGTGCAGTTTACAGATCAGCTGTTAAAAATCAAGCAACTGGAGTTCCCAATGAACTTATTCAGGGAGAACACAGCCAGTTGGACCGCAAAGATTGGAGATTCAATTCTTTTCGGTCAGGGAAGTTAGCAAAGTAACCTCTAGGCAGAAAGTCAGAGTGGGCAAGGCTGCTGAGTGAGAAGCAGGGATTGAAATGAAAGAAGCCAGCATTTTTGCTTCTGATTCCTACCTTGCACCTTTGCATTTGGCAGCATCAGGTTCAACTGTGACACCACCACTAACATGTTGACATTCACTAACTACAAAGGCTTGCAAGCAGATAATTTTATGACAGACATAAAAGTTTGTGCTTGGTCTTTGATAGAACAAACTAAACACTCTAATCTCTCCCCAGAGACCTGAATAATTCTCAACTTCAAATATTTCTCTCTTTTTCACATAAAACTAAATGCTCCATAACAAAGCCTTTCATGCTGCCCCAATCACAGTCAAATGCATTACCCCCATTCTTCTCCACAATAAACTGCATCCTCAACGTACACAAAGCCTAAATTTTATCTAGATTTACTCTTTGCCTAGCCCACATTTTTATATTACCTGCAAATGTTAAAATGATGCCCAAGTCTGAACTGCATATAAAAACATACCCAGCACTAATTCCCAAGGGACAACACTTCGAGTTCAAACAACATCACAAATCAATCGTTTCTTTCTGACACATCAGCCAAGTTGTTGGTCATGCTGTTATATATAGATTGTTTCCTATTTAATGGAAATTTTGTATAGGGACCCTGTTGAACACCTTAAAAACTATAAATGGAATGGCACAGTCGCAGTGATTATCACTGCTGCCTCACAGCATCAGGGACTCAGGTTTGACTCCTGGCTTGGGTAACTGTCTGCATGTTCTCTTTGTGTCTGCATGGGTTTCCTGGGTGCTCTGATTTCCTCCCACATTCTGAAAGACGAGCATTGACCTAAACAGACAAACTGTGGTGACCAGGAGAATTTCACAGTAACTTCATTGCAATGTTAATGTTGTGATTAGTAAATTTTAACTATATTGTATTCACTTAACCCATTCAAATCTTTTATTTAAAAGATGATTAAATCAAATATGGCTTGCTTTAAAGCTATTGCACCACACCCACAGGCTCACTTGAGAAAATTAGAATTGTGCACGCGTGGGGCATTGGGGATGTGATTTGTTCAAAAGATACAGCAACTCAGATATAAATTAACACATGCAACGCTGATTGAAGCCTGATAAAGGGATATTCATGAAGATTTTTTTACCATAGTTCAAATTCTGCAAACAAGCCATCAAATTGTTTGAGGGACTCCTTCATTTTGTCAGTATAGACATTCAAGTCTCTCAGGCACTGGTCACGGATAACGTTTCGCACTTCTTCTAGGCTGCGGGTTAAGTCTTTGGCCAAAGGTCGCATTGCCATGCTCTCTATTTCACGGTTCATGATAATTGAACCAGCAGCTAAGCACTGAATTTAAAAGAAATAAACAGTAAGGCACTTTACATAACATGACAAGCACAAATATTACACTCCTCTTAATAAAACATCATGATTGATTATTGTTTCTGTCATTGAGTTCTGTACTTGTAAATAGCGACTGCAGTTTAAGACTATTTCTCTTCCTAACCAAAGAGGTACACATTCACACTGAAATCAACAGCACTTCAGCAGGATAATTACATTAATATGTATTCACAGATCAATTTCACTTATGCCATGCTCTGTATTCTAAAAGCGGGACTGTTTTAATTCAAGCAGAGATAACTAAAAGGAATGGCTGAGGGCAAGGGGAAAAAGAAACATAAGGCACATTTATTCTTACATGAAGAGACTGGTAGTTTTTATCCTAATCAGGAGGACTGTTTCAGTGAGTAAATATTCAGTTGGGGGCATTCAGAAAGGGAGAGAATTCAATGGCTGTGGTTCAATTAGAACTAACATCGTAGAACATCGTCATATTTTGAATTGAGTGATTGAAGAGTTGGGATCCAAATTAGCACAAAGACCAAAGGCAATCATTTCTGGATTGGTATCTATCAATTGACATTGTGGGTGATCAAGCAGATTATTATTGAATTCAATGCATGGCTCAGATTTGAAAGAAGAAATTGTGATTCATGGAGCACTGGCACAGGTGCTCAGGAAAGAGGGAGCTACAGCATTAGGGCAGGCTCCACTAAATCTTGAATGCCTCGATTGAATCTGTCTCCACCACAAACGTGGGCAGTCATTTGAGACCAAAAAGTGAGAAAAAGTTTCTTTGCTTCTTTGGCAAATCACCTTAAATCTGTGCCCTCTGGCTCTGGGTCCTTTTACAAGTAGGAACATTTTCTCCTCATCTACTCTGTTCAACCTCTTCATGATCTTGAACAACACTATCAAAATTGCCTCTTAGCTTTCTTCCCTTCAGCCTCTTTAGTCTATCCCACACGGAGGCAGATGATGCCATCCGCTGCACGGTGGAACTGAAAAAAATGAATCATAGATGCATTCCTTTTCTTTTCAAGGAGCCCATTGGAAGCTGATTATTCTGAAGAGTCCAATGAATACCAGCCCATTTGTCCAAAAAGAATTTTTGATTTCTTCTGGAGTTAACTCCCAAGATTTTTCAATGTAACCTCTGATATTTTACAAGGTCAAGCCATTATCTGGTCTGGACATATTGAATAGAAACTTCTTCACACATTCACTGTTTTACCATGTTTTCATTCTGCATTTGAATCTGTGGTTTTTAAACATTGACAATCTTTGTAGGCAGATGAGATTACATAGAAAAGTATTCTTGTGGTAATGAGGCCTCCTTAGCTATCACCAAACTCCACCTAACAATTTGAGCTAATGTCCTGGCATGTGACTCATTGGGATTTTACTTTATATGTGAAAAGTTTCAAATAAACTGCTTTTGTGTGCACAAACCAAGATAACAAGCAAATGGTTCACTGAGATTTAACCACCACAAGATGAAGGAAATAGTCTACCTCGGCTCCAAACCAAAGCTGTCCTCCCAGATTATCATGCCGTATTTCTTCTGGAAACTTGACACAGAAATCCCGGTTTGCTCGTTCATTCGGAATACATTCCTGCATGATCTGGTTGATTATATTCAACACATTATCCTATTTGTTTGAAAAAGGCAGAAAATACCAGGAAATATTAAACACCAGCTTGAAAGATTATCAGAAACAGATCTTCCAAAATAGGCTAGCATTACATCATTAAATTCTTATTCAACAATACACAAGTTCCAATGAATTATATGCTTCTGATTTTTACAATCTATTTTTGGGTGACATGATGGCCTACAGTTCAGTCATAAACAACACTATACACTTCATGTCAGTGCAGCTCAATCTTTTATGTTGCCAGGACAAATTAGAAAAAAAAACACTGCTTTATTTCTAGAGGAGTAGAATTGAAAAAAGTTTTCATAAAACCCTGATTGGGCCAGGACTTGGGTGCACTGTGAACAGTTGTGGTTTGTTAATTGTACACAAGGATACACAGGCAATGAAAAAGGCGCAAGATTTACAAAGAATGCATCTGAAAGAAGATTTTAATCAGGAAATATTGAACAGACTGAGTTATTCTCTCTAGAATTGTGAACACTGAGACTTTAAGAATATGAAAGCCTTTTCAGGGTAGACATAGAAATAAAATGATAATTATTCAAATTTAACAAGGAGTTGAGGATAAACTTCTCACCCACAAAGGGGTTAGAATATGGAACTCACTCTTGAGAGTTGTTTAGATCAATACCATAAATTCACTAGATACAAAGGACAAAGATAAAGAATATGTTGACAGAGTTAAAAGAAGAATGGCAAAAGATTTGCCACCAGAGACTTGAAATGCCACCACTGATCTGTTGAGCTAAATCTGTGCTTGACCTTGTGAAATATCAGAGGTTGCAAAAATCACAGTGCACAACTGTCACTTTGTAAAGCATTCTGGAAATTAGGCAAGTACATCCCGGGCTACATCACTTGATGTTTTCACGTCTGGTACTGCAAGAAGTGAAAGCAATTTAGGTGAACAAAAGGCAATAATTCAGAGAACTAATTTGTATAAATTGGCTGAAATTCGGTGCAATTTTTTCATAAATGTACTGATACCAATACATCAAGTTCAATAACAACATTGATCCACAACTGTGCAATACATGGGGAAAAATGATGGCTCAGTGATAATGTCATTGGACGGCAATCCAGAAGCCCAAGAAAATGCTTTTGGGCATGGGTTCAAATTTCACCACTGCAACTAATGGAATTTGGATTCAATTAATGACTTTGGAATTAAAAGCTAGTCTCAGTAACAATGACCTTGTTGCTACAAATGTATCTAAAAACCCCATCACTTAGAGTTGGAAATCTGCCATCCTTATCCAGCATCTACGTGGCACTGAACTCCCTCATGAAAAGGCCCAGCAAGCCACTCACTTCAAAGGCTATAGGGGATGGCAACAATTGCTGGCTATGACTTGATTTTGATTTGATTTATTACTGTCACACATATTAGTATGCAGTGAAAAGTATTGTTTCGTGCGCACTATATAGATAAAGCATTCAATTCATGGAGAAGGAAATGAGAGAGTACATAATTTTGTGTTACAGTCATAGTTAGGTATAGAGAAAGATCAACTTAGTGAGAGGTTGGTCCATTCAAAGGTCTGACAGCATCAGGGAAGAAGCTGTTCTTGAGTCAGTTGATACGTGACCTCAGATTTTAGTACTTTTTCCCAAAGGAAGATGGTGGAAGAGAGAATGTTCGGGGATGCACTGAGTCCTTAATTGTGCTGGCTGCTTTGCCGAAGCAATGGGAAATGTAGACAGAGTCAATGTTTGGGAGGTTGGTTTGCATGATGGATTGGGCTACATTCACAATCTTTTGTAATTCCTCACGTTCTTGGGCAGAGCAGGAGCCATATCAAGCTGTGATACAATCAGAAAGAATGGTGCACCTGTAAAAGTTGGTGAGAGTTGTAGCTGACAAACCAAATTTTTTTAGTCTGAGGAAGTAGAGGCGTTAGTGGATTTTCATAACTATAGTGTCGGCATAAAGTATTGTTTCTTGCACACTTGATTATTGTTTCTTGATTATGCTGGCAACTTTTCCAAGGCAATGGAAATGTAGACAACATTTACGTGACAGAGGCTAGTTTGCTGGTGTTCAAACTGACTGATCTGATCTCTGCGATAGTGACCTCAGATGCCAGTTCAACTGAGGCTAGAGGGGCAGATGAGATTGTTGCACTATAAACAGCTAAACAGAAATCTGGGTCAAAAACAGAAAATGTTGGAAAATCTCAGCAGGTCTGACAGCTTCAGTGCAGAGAGTGGAACTAACACCTCAAGTCTCAATGGCACTTCATTGGAGCCACCTCCTACTATTAATACCCTAAGGGAGAATTTACCATGGCCAATCAATCTAACCCTCATATTTTTGGAGCATAGGAGGAAACCGGAGTACCTGGAAGAAACTCATGCAGACACCGCGAGAAAGTGCAAACTTCATACAGACAGTTACTCAAGACTGGAATTGAATCTGAGTCTCTGCTGCAGTGAGGCAGCCCTGCTCACCACCGTGCCACTCAAAACATTAACTCTGTTCTTCGCCACAGCAAACGCCAGCAGACCTGCTGAGATTTGAGCAATTCTGTTTTTGTTTCAGATTCCAGCATCCACAATAATTTGCTTTCATATAAATCTGGCTCAAATAGTTGAAGCCAGTTGCGATGAAGCTTTTGACAAAAGGGTCATCTGGACTCAAAACATCAGCTCTTCTCTCCACACAGATGCAGTCAGACCAGCTGAGATTTTCCAGCATTTTTTCTTTTCGGTTCAATGAAAACAATCATTTTTGAGTTATGAAAACAAGTTTGTATTAGGTTTTTGTGCACTATGTGGCGAACAAAATGACAGCACCAACCTTAACCATGCCCTTCCCTTCAGTGCTTCCTGCGCATAATGACAATTTTGTATAATTTTCAATATCATCTCTACAGCTGTCTCTATACTGAATTAGTGGGCAAAAGACGCCTTGGTGCGAAAGGCACTTTGTAGATACAAGTATTATTTGCAATAAAAGATTTAAATAGTTTGGTTAACAAATGTAAATTCCAGGAATAACCACCATCTTAAAAAAAAGGAGATAGTTGGACTACATCTTAAAGTTGCCAAATCTTTGACTAAATGTTAAATTGCAGTCGGGATCAGTTCAGTTCAGTTGGTTGGGCAACTAGTGATGCCAAAAGCACGTGTTCAATTCCCATTCTGGCTGAGGTTATTCATGACATTCATCTTCTCAACCTTGCCCCACCACCAGTCAGCTCTACCCCTCAAAGGGATTAGGGTCATCAAGGAGTGTGGAGACTTTGCCTTTACCTGGGAAGTTGCATGTTAAGGTCCTTCTTCGAAATCTTCAAGAATCAAAAGCTAGTTGTGCATTTCCAGATTTTCAATATTTGAAGTACTCTGCTTTTTATTAGCCTCAGTTCAAATTTGCAAACTGAACTGCTCCTCCATTACAGTGACACTTCGAAAGTGTTTCATTGCTGCAGTGTATCTCACAACTATTACAGAAATGAAAGTTCTTAAAGCTGTGCAGAGAGAGAATTTCAAACCAGCAAACATGAAGCTTTAATATATTTTAAGCACAAAGCAGATAAGTGCAAAGCCACATAAGCCAATTTTCTAATAAAACTTTTAGTGCAGTACGAAAGATGCACAAATATGCTGACCAAAACTATTTTGAAAAAAAAGGTTTTAGGCATCTGAACCATATTCACTGCCCATTTCAGAAGAGTTTGATGGGTCAGCTCTGAAGTTCACATCAGTTAGTCTGGATAAGCTGATGCCTTCGCTAAGTATTATTATTGAAGCAGCAGAGCTGTTACCATAATCAAGCTTTTTTCACGGTCATTTGTCTTCCAGCATCTGTGCAACTTCATCACTTGTCATGATTGTTTTCAGGTTTCAATGTTGCTCCTCCAATACCACTAATAACACTAACAATCCAACTAGTCCTTGCTTCCACTCATCTTGCTGTAAATTGAAATCCATTCAAACAAATAAACTATTTTTATTGCCTCATACATTCTTCTTTTTGAAATCCAAAAGAAATAAATAACTGACAGCAAAGGCATACGTGACCAAAGTTAAATCATTTATTCAAGCAAAAGGGAATGCTTGAAACCATAAAACAATTCAACTTGAAATATTACACCATCAATAAACACATTCTCTACTATTGATTCAATGCCATCTTAGCTATGCAGCAGATTGTCTATTATGAAGAATATAAACTCCATTCCATTTTTTAAACAAGTGATAACTGATTGAAGAAAATTTTCATGCACAATGATAAATGCAACGTTGAATGTTGGGTCAATGAATATTTCACAAAGGCAGAAACCCAGCAGCATATTTAAGATTCTCCAAATCAGTTCCTCACGAGCTAATACCCATCTTTAGGGTTTCTGTTTCATCAACTTGGTACACACATTCTTCCTACAAGAAGTAATTTCACTTCTCCAAGTGCAGGAAGTTTAGGTACAGCATTACAGGCATCCCAATTCTGCAGTGGTACTGTGAAAGCTAACCAGCTGAAATCGTGAATGCTCCAACACAGACTCTGCACCAGCACTTCTCCTCCAGCTAGATGACAAGACAAAGCAGGCCACATCTGCTTCCCCTTTTCCCATAGATCTACATGGCAACTACCCTGGATCATACTCATTATCTAATGCCATTCCGTTGCAGGCTTCTGAGTTACAATTAAAAAACAACTGTCTGGACATCATTTCTGTCAGAGAGCTGACTTGCATATTTAATTCTATTCTACAGTCATTGAAGTTGTGAAAACAAAAATATTCTTTAGTTCCCCCATCCCACCCCTCCCAACATAGTGCCAGAGAATTGTGCTGAGACTGAAACTAAGTATTGGTGATCAACAACTGGACCAGAAGCTCCTAGCATGATCCGAATCAATACTGTTCAGGTCCGTGAGCAAAATACCATAATCCTGTAGGTGGGTACACACCAAAATGTTACGAGTCAAGACGGAATTGATGCACACTACACAAGCCATCAGTTTTCCATTTTGGACACTGTTGTAGGAGATGGCAGCAGGAAGCAGATCCACAGCACTGAGTGGCTCAACTGCACGGATGAGTGTGTGGGGAGAGCTGAAGAGCAATACTGAGAAGGGATTGTATTGCAAGGAGAATGGAAAAATACTCACTATCCATCAAGGGGGGAAAAGACAGGAAATGCAGGTAGAATGGTAACTGGAAAGTTCCAAGCACCATGAGATGCTTCTGGATGGAGACTAAAGGATTTTGCATAGTAATCAGAATTCTGAAAGGGTCTTAATTACTTGAAAAATAATGCTCCAGTTTTTATCATGTCCGGAGTATAAATATGGCAAGAGTGGGGGAAATATTGCTTTATTGTCTCATGTATTAGTACACAGTGAAAGGCATCATTTCTTGCGTGCTTTACAAAGCATACCATTCATACAGGAAGAAAAAGGATGGATTATATAGTGTTACAGTCATAGAATCTCTGCAGTACAGGAGGCCACCATTTGGCCCATCAAGTCTGAACCAATCCCACCCAGGTCCTATTCCTATAACTTATATTTATCCTATTAATCCCCTTGACATCAGAGTCAATTTAACATGGCCAATCAACATAGCCAGCACATCTTTGGACTGTGGGAGGAAACTGGAGCACCCAAAAGAAACCCACGCAGACCCGGTGAGAAAGTCTGTTGGAGTTTGCACTGTCACCCAAGGCCGGATTTGAGCCTAGGCCCCCGAGAGTGAGCAGTGCGAACCACTGTGCCAGTTATGCTCACTCAAATCTATAGAGTAGAGCAAAATCAACTTAATCTCAGACAAGTCTATTCAAAAGCTTGATGGCAGCAGGGAAAAAGCTGTCGGTTGGTATGTGACTTCAGACTTTGGTATCTTTATTCTGATGGAAGAAGGTGGAACAGACCATATCTGGGGTGCATGGGTTCCCTGATTATGCTGGCTGCTTTTCCAAGATACCCGAAAGTGTAGACGAGTCAATGGATGGAAGGCTTAGTTTGAGAGATGGACTGGGCTACATTCACAACCTTTTGTAGTTTCTTGCGGTCTTGGTCAGAGCAGGAGCCATACTAAGTTGCCAGAAACAAGAGTTGCCAGAATGCACCAAGTTTCAAAAAAATTTATTCAAATTATAATTTGATTTGAACCAAATTACTGAATATTTCAGAAAAAAGTTGGATATTTTAAGCCATTTCTAACACAAAAATTAAAAATGGGTTTTCAGTTAACATTCATACAGCACCAGAATCTATAATACAATCTTCAACTGCATGTATTTGTCTCTGTGCACTGACACTTAAGAATTAATAGCTCACTTCAAAAACAAATTCACACATTGATCGGTTTTAAAAACAAATGGTGATTGCATTCTAAGTACAATCATTTATTTGTTCAAGTTGCAGAAGCTTGGTAAAAATCTAAATATAACCGTATTAACGAATTAGTGATGATGGATGCTGGTTCAGTTAAGTTTAAAACCAAACACCACTTAATTACTTGCTTGCCCACAGTTCAAAAATCCATGTGAGATTTGCACTTAAAATAGCATAATATCCCTGAAAGAGTAGACAGAGGACAGACAGACAGTTGAACCATAAATGAATGAATACATTTTAAAAATATATTCACAGTATAGGGGTGTCAATAATCTAAATGGACTTTTCCAACAACTGCTGATGCTAGTTATTCCAGATTTTATTTAATGAACTGAATTTCAATTCTTAGCTGTCATGATGGAATGATGTGAAGTGACATTGCACATTATTAATCAAGGCTACTGGATTACTAATCCAGTGTCATCATCATTCTGCTACCACAGTTATCTGCTACTGCAGTTAAAATGTCAAGACTTTACAAAACAGATGGTTTTTGCAAGAAAAGGCAAGACAAAGCCAAGTATTACAAACTAAACAATTTTAACATGGATTTATTTCATCATCAAATTAATATTTGGGGCTCTGCTGCTACTCATGAACAATGGTTTCCACAAACTTTCTCCGTAAATTGTTACCCAAATTATGATGTTTGTACAATTTCAAGCCACTACACATACCTTCAAACAAACTAATTAAAATTCACTGCTTAAACAAAAATATTCTTTGAGCTGTGGGCATCATTGTTAAGATAATGCCCATCCATAGTTGCCCTTGAGAAGGTGGTCATAAAACTGCCATTCACACGGTGACACAAACGTCACTTGGCCGTAGTATTCCAGCTCTTGTATAATATGCCGGAAGTCACACTGATGTGACTTGGAAATGATACAAGTTATACTATGACTTTAATAACACCCAACAGCAATATACTTTAATGTAAGTGATGACATGTTAAGTGATGACATGATTATTGCAATTACCTGGCAGGAACGGAACTGGTTGACCAGCAGGGTACATCTTTGTGGATCTTTCCGTCCATCTAAGCTATCCAATTCAGCTGCAACCTGATTAAGCTCTTCATCTGCATAGTAGAACTGGGCAAGGAGCTGTGGGTCTGACCTCTATGATTTCAAAGAAAATCCACAATTAACTCATTTACAAGTAAATTAAAATGCTATCCACCCCAGAATTCAGTTTTAACCAAGACCACCACCCAATTAATGCACATCTTTTAATCCAAAGAATTAATAATCTTCAGGAAGTAAATATACATTAAATCAACAGACAGACATGATGGATCACCATGACAGCCTCCAATAATTACTTGAGAAAAGGCAAGATTCACATTTCTGTCGCAGCTTTCACCAAGTGTTTTACAGCCCATCAAGTCCTTTTTGAAATGCAACTGCTTTGCCACAATGTTGGAAATGCAGCAGCCAATTTAGCACAGCAAACTGCTGCAAACAGTGATGTGACCAGATAATGTTTTTAAGGTGCCGACTGAAAAATAAAATTGATTGGGACATCAGAGGTAATTCCCCTTGCACTTTGTAATAGTGTGATGGGATCCTTTGTGTCACTTGGCACCTGTTTAACATCTCATCCAAAAGAACACCCGAGTTGTTAGCAAGTCATGCAACATGCTGCAATGCAGTCATTCTCAACACAGTAGCATATTAATGGTTGAAGTGTAATACCAATCTGTTCATGAACCTAGCTTCTTGCAATAGGTCACCACTTCCTTGATCATTCTGTTCCAAAGATTTTTTAATTGGGTGAATAATCATAACTGACTCTGATTAAAATGGCCAAAACTGCATGAAGGTTGTTAGTTTCCTGACCAGAACTGATGATTGAAGGTCAATTTTTCAGCAATGAGCTTTGTTGGATATTCAGAATCTAGGAAGACTTCATTTTGGAGTCATTGCTACAATCAAAAACAGCAACTTGCATCGTTTAAAGTTTGAATGCAGCAAATTTGAAAATTATGTCTGTTGTTTTCATAAAGTACTTGCTATGGTTTTGATTATTAAACTTTACTTGGATTCAACATCAATGGCCACTCTCACAACTGAACTCGTTTCCTGTCCGCACCCATGACCAGTCTTCTAGCTTGCACTGTCCAAGATCTCAGCCAGTACAGGAATTGAATCCCTACTCTCCACGACAAGCCAGCTAATGAAGCTAACTGGCCCCATTTAATCATATAGTTAGATAAAATGATTCTCAACCTTGCTCCTCGTCTGTGGTGTGGTGATCCTCAGGTTAAATAATCACTAGTCAGCTCTCTCTCTCACATCAGACAGGAGTCTATGGTCCTCTGGGAACATGGCGGCTTTCATGCCATTCAAATAATTAACCTGCAACTAGGCTTCAGACCTGAAATGCAATCAAGATATACGCTCAAAATCTTTGAACATATACTTGAAACAAATTGACTTTTTTCCCCATTTCCATTCAAGTAGTCAGACATGATTCTTACAATTTTCCCATTCAAATACAGCTGCCGAGAAAGATAGCGTATTTACAAATGAATGGCTTCAGTCGATAGGTCAAACTATTCCCCATTTCAGAACAATGTCAACCATTGTTGCATGCAGCTCATTAGCATGGCATGAA
Source organism: Sphyrna mokarran (assembly GCA_024679065.1). Classification (NCBI taxonomy): domain Eukaryota; kingdom Metazoa; phylum Chordata; class Chondrichthyes; order Carcharhiniformes; family Carcharhinidae; genus Sphyrna; species Sphyrna mokarran. The sequence goes on from JAGIQG010000006.1 coordinate 9,323,674, forward strand.
TACTCTTTACAGTTTGCCAACATTGCTTGTAAGTGACATTTTTATCCATTGTCTGCTGCAAAATACAAGCATAAAAACTCAAGTAAACAATCCATCAGATAAAAATGCTGCATTCTTGTCATAGCCATGGAGATGGATTTTACGTCAATGTTTCTTTCCACATGGTTAAAAACTCTGTAGTTACATAACAACCAACAAGTAGGCCAACATTAGTTGGCATGCAAATTCAAAGCATCTCCCTAAGTTGGGCCTGAGCAGCATTCTGATAATTTTCGCACTTGAATATATTCAGGCTTTTCTCTGCCTCATTCTTCTCCATTACTAGACTTAATGCTCAAGATTACTGGCTGTATTAATTTCTGAAATTTTGTAGTGGGGAGGAAGGCTGAGTTCTAGTCCCACATAAAATCAAAGCTGACTATCTACTTCAGTACTGAAGGGATGCTGCAGCATCAGGAGATCCCATACTAATGATACAAGATCGAGGCCCCATTGGTGTTTCAAACTTCACATGACACTTCTCGAAAGAGAGCAGGGAATTTCTGACCAGCGTTCTGACCAATATAGACACAGGGAGAACTCTGGACAGTCCCATCCAAGGTGAACCCAGATGCCTGGTGCTGGTGAGGCAGCAGTGTTAACCACAATACCATCATGCCATTTGTGTTACTTGATACAAATTAGTAGCCACATTACAATCATTTCTATACTGCAAAATATTTCATTGGATGTAAAGCACTTGGGGCATCTGGATATCATGAAAGGCCAGCTGTTTACAATATAATGGTTTAGATGAGGGAACCAAAAGTAATATTTCCAAGTTTGCTGACAACACCATTGAGTGATGAAAAAGATGTCAAGCAGCTTCAGGATGAATTATTGAAGTTGAATGAGCAAGCAAATACATAGCTGATGCAGTATAGGTAACATGAATAAATATGAAATTATCCACCTTGGACAAAGAAATAAAAAGATAGAGAAGTGAATGGTGATAGATTAGGGAAATGTTGCTGTACAAAGGGATCTGTGTGCCCTGATGAAAAAAGTGAACGTACAGCAAGCAGTTAGGAAGGAAAATGGTATGTACCCATCCGTTGACTGTCTATACCCCTCACTGCCTCAGAAAAGCAGCCAGCATAATTAAGGTTCCGCCTTAATGTTCTCTTTCACCAGCAAAAAAAATCCAAAAATCTGACGTTACATACCAATTAACTCAAAATCATTGGTCCCTGCTGCCAGACTTTTGAATGGACCTATCTCATTCAGTTATCTTTCCAAATACCCTAGCTATGACTGTAACACTACATTCTGCACCCTCTCCTTTCCTTCTCTATGAACAATATGCTTTGTCTGTATAGAACGCGAGAAACAGTACTTTTCACTGTACACTAATATGTGACAATAATAAATCAAAATGATGGCCTTCATTGCAAGAGGTCTTGAGTACAGGAACAAGATGTCTTATTGCAGATATTTAGGACCTTGATGAGACCACACCTGGAGCAGTGTGTGTAGTTTTGGTCTCTGCTGAATTCCCGCAATGGCAACTCCTTTCTTTGACAAAGTATCATTCGACTGATTGCCAGGAAACCAGAACTGTCATATGAGGACAGCTTTGGTCAGCTCTCCTGCTTTCACTGAATCAACTCTGCCTGCTTTTACTGGAATTTAGAAGAATGAAAGGATTGAATTGAAACAAAATTCTGACAGAGCTGGATAGATTGGGTGCAAGATGTTGTTTCCTCTCGTTGGAGGGGGTCTAGAACAATGGGACACAGTCTCGAGATACAGAGTAGGCCATTTAGGACTGAAACGAAGAGAAACTTCTTCACTCAAAGGGTGGTGAAACTGTGGAATTCTACAGCACATAAGGCTGTGAAAGCCAAGTCACTGAATATAAATAAGGAAATAGACAGATTTATAGACTTTAAGGGCATCAAAGGGGAATGGACAAAGTGCAAAGATGCACTATTGAGTTAGAAGATCAGCCATTAACAAACTGAGTGGCACCGCAGGGTCAAAGGACCGAATGGCCTACTCCTATTTTGTATGTTTCTATGCTTTCTTGGCTCTGGAGAGGCGGATAGCTAGTTTTGGTCATGCAGTAAGTTCATCACTAAAATTAAGAGTATAAGAAACTATTTTTCCCCCAATAGGAAGTGAAGAAATATTGCCAAAAAAAATCTACCTTTCAATCCTCCTCTTCAAGTTAATTTATAAAGATAGTGAAATAAATCAGATTCAACTTTTGCTCTGTCACACATGACAAAACATCAACTTTGCTCAATAGCTCTACTGGTAGCCTGACAAAGACCTGAAAATTCCCCGGCTTCTACATCCCACAAAATCAAAAGCAGTATATTTGTGCATGAAATAAGAAGGTACCCAAGGGCATGATTGCTTTAAGCAATAGCAGAATTCTGCGAATTGTCAAATGATTTTACAGAACCATCCTTGAATTAATTTAATCCATCATTAATGCACAATGCCTGATGTGTGTACACCATCTACAAGATGCACTGCAGCACAGCAACATTCATGTGAAGGATAAATCTGCAGGGAAATGAGAGAGATACAAACATTATCAGGTAGTTAAGACGAACTTCAATTAACCAAATGTAGACTGGACTGTGATAGCGCAGACTGGGAAAAGGACGAATGTTGCGATTGTGTTCAAGAACAAAAGCTTTTTCACAAAGCAAGTGGTTTGAATCTGGAATGTACTGTCTACAGGTGTGGAGGAAACAGGTTCAATCAGGGCTTCTGATGATTATTTGAATCGAAACAATGTGCAGGGGCACGGGGAAAAGTAGAGGAATGATACATCACCATAATGCTCATTTGGAGAACTAGTCCAGACATAATGGGCCCAATGGCCTCCTTGTGCACCAAAACAATTGAGATTCCATGAAATCACCGGGGCTCCTGCGACAGCACTTTCCAATTTTGTGACCTCCGCCACCTAGAAGGATCAGGCCAGCAGACACACGGGGACACCATCTGCAAGTTTCCCTCCAAATCATACATCATCTTAAGATGGAAATATATTGTCTTTCCGAGACTGTCGCTGGGTCAGAACCTTGGCACATTTTTCATGGTACCTTCACTTTATGGACCACAGCAGTTCAAGGCAATAACTCACCACCACCTTCAAGGTCACTTTGGGGTGGACAAGTGATGCCCACATTCCAGGAAAGAATAAATTTTGAAAAATATCATGAAACATTCTGAAAGATGATCTACTCACGCACCAGAAAACAACATGCACTATATAAACTGATGTCAAATATTTCCTATTCTTGGGAGATGTACAAAACTAAATTGCTAATTACTTTTCATCTTGCTGCATGAACTTTTTATCTCTCAAATTCTCATTTGATGTTGGATTAGTAACATATCTACTCTACACAAACATGGTCGAGGATTAAAGGATTGGCCACTTTTCAAAAGCTTCATTTAATACATCTCAAAGCCATCATGTCATCTCATTTATTAATCCTAAAAGTTTTAGCAGCATTGGAAGGGATAGAAATTCATTTAACCTATATTTAGAACAAGAGGCCAAACAAAAAAATAGCATGGAACAGAAAGGCTGATGAAGATAGTGGGGTTGATTCGGATATTGTGGATATGAATCTCAAGATTCAATTTGGGGAGAACTATTGTCCAAATGCTTATGTCCATCTTGAAACCAACCGAACAGCATTCAGGCAAAAGGCTTTCATTATCAGCTGTCATGGACTGGGTACAGTGGTACAGTGTCCAAATGGTCAAGTATCATCCTACCAGGCCTTGTTTTCTCAGTCAGGGGGGAAAGATACCTGCTTCTTCAATGACAATCTGAAGTTCTCCTTGAAGCGCATTGACATTAATCACAGAAAAAGAAGTATGCTCCAATTTGGTGACCACAATGTCAATCTTGCTGTATCCCACTAAGTTACAACATCTTAATGATGAGACAGAGTGATATTAGCAAAGAAAAGAAAACGCAGCAAATCCTGTACTCTGGGTCCCGCTAGTTGATGATACATCCTGCTCCATATGCCTGTGGGCTGAGAAATGGCCTGTTCCACCACATGAAGACACAGAAACTTGCGAACTTGAGTCAACATAAACTTCGCATGGAGTTGAAGAGACAATGTGGAATTTTAAAAGACATTTGGTAAATTATCACAAAATACACTCATTAGAAAAACTGAAATTTATTGGATAAAGGGTTCTGTGGCAGTGCAAATACAAATTAGATCAGGATCAGAAACTAGAAAGCAGTGATAGACAAACCAGAGGTAAGAAAGCCCAGTGAACAGAATGGCAATGATAGATACAAATTAAAAGCAGTTTAGGAAAAGTTTTGGGGGCATGCATGAGTAAAATTTTTAAAGTAGAATGGCAACTTGAAAAAGTTCTTCACAAAAAATTGAAAATTGTTGGTTCATGCTAAGGATATTATTAAACTGGAAAGAGTAGAAAAGTGTTACTAGGATGCTACCAGATCTTGATGGTTTGAGTTGTAAGGAGAGGCTGGATAGACTGGGACTTTTTCTGTCTGGAGTGTAGGAGGCTGAGAGGTGACCTTATAGAAGTCTACATAAAAAAAATAAGGAGCATAACAAAAGACAAAATCTTTTCCCAATGGTAGGGGAGTCTAAAACTAGAGGGCATAGGTTTAAGGTAAGAGGGGAGAGGTACAAAAGTGTCCAGAGGGGCAATTTTTTCCCACAGAGGATGGTGAGTGTCAGGAACAAGCTGCCAGAGATAGTAGCAGAAGTGGATACAATTTTGCTTTAAAAATATTTAGATAGTTACATGGGTACAATGGGTGTAGAGGGATATGGGCCAAATGCAGTCAATTGGGACGAGGTTAGGGGTTTTTAAAAAAAGCGGCATGGACAAGTTGGGCCGAAGGACCTGTTTCCATGCTGTAAAACTATGACTATGATTCTACGCAAATGGCGATGGTAAAAACAGGCTATGCTCAACATTTACCCAGTGATGAGGCATTAGCTGGAGCGTCCAATTCTGGGTACAACATTTAAAAAGTGTCGTACCCAAACACTTCAGGATCAAAATGAATGGCGGAGTAGGCTCGACGAGCCAAATGCCTTTCCTCCTGCTTCTAGTTTTTCTTTCTAAGGTGGTCAAGGTCTTGGATTGGGTATAGAGTAAACATATTCAATGGTACCAGAGATCCAGAGAGATTGGAGAAGCTGGGAGATTTCACTTGAGCAGAGTAGGTTATGGGGAGATTTGGTCAAATTGTTAAAATCATAAAAGGGTTTTTATGGAAATCAAGAAACTGCTCCCAATAGCAGAAGGATCAGTAATCAGGGATTTATAATTAATTTTAAACACAAGTTATAATAAAGTTAAAAATTTTAGTCACAAGTAGATTTACATTCACACTGCAGTGAAGTTACTGTGAAAATCCCCTAGTTGCCACACTCTGGCACCTATTCGAGTACACTGAGGGAGAGTTTAGTGTGGTCAATGCACCTAACCAGCATGTCTTTGAGTTATGGGAGGAAACTGGAGCACCCAGAGGAAACCCACACAGATAATGGGGTGAATGTACAGACTCCATACAGTTCTGGAATGGTGTCTATAATGTTCTGGAATGCCTCAAAAAGTAATGGAAATTGACTCAATAGTGGCTTCCAAAGAAAGTAAGGTCAAATTTGACAAGGCTAAGAATGAGCAGGGAAGTGAAATTAATGAGATCATTCTTTTAAAGAGCTAGCACAGAACAATGGGCTAAATGGCCGCTACCTGCAGTGCCCCAATTGATGATTTTAACTCATGTTAGAAGCTTTATTAGGAAGGTGTAGAAATGACAGTTCATTAATCCTTAAAAAGCAGTTTGGGTGGAATAGGCTGATGCATGTAGTTAGTTGACCTGCAAAACAGAAATGTACTGCACTGATTGTACATAATTTATAACTTTTATTTAAAGCACAACGTTGACACATTTCTCTTTCTTACTATCTGTGCTTTTCATCTTGCTTTACAAATCCCTCCACAGCATCTTGCTTCTCCATCTCTTTAATCTCCTTCAGCTTCACAACCCACCGAGAATCTTATTTATATTCCTTCAAACACTACCCTCTTGAATATCTTACTCCCTATCACTGCAATTTCTACCATGAGCTGCTATGGTTCAAAACTCTGAAATTCTCATCCCAAGTCTCCCTTTCTCCCCTTGGCCTTCCTTTCAGAACTTCCTTTCTGGAGCCAATTTCTCATTCAACTCGTGGTCAAATTTTCTTTCATAATACTCCAGTTCAATGGTGTTAGTTGTTTAATGATATTAAGGCACTTTATCAATGCAGTTGTTATTGTCACCCTATCAGGCATCAACCTATTCAAACTTTCTATTAGCTCCACGACAAACCAAGATGCATTGGACCTTCCTTCTTGAAAAACATACATGGCCTTTTATTTCTATTTCTCCATCACAGCATAGCTCAAACTGAGGATAAATTGAGAGACCAGGACTACAATTCACTGCACACAAGGGTGTATGCTGAAGTACAGAGAGGCCCATATCATTATCCCTCTCAATCATGTTTTTCCACAATCATTAGTTACTACTCAAATTTTCACTTGATTCTGTAATCTGACTAGCAGGAAAATACAATTTACATTAGCTGATGCATGATGCAAGCAGCATAGTGAAGTGAACCACTAATGGGATGAGCTTGCCACGGCAACAGCAATTCTTCTCATCACTGGGTTTGAGTACAAACTGTGTGCAATGCTTTACCATGTATTCCCAACCTTGACAACTCCTCTAACAAATTCAATCATTTCTTCCTGTTGATAAATTATCAGGATCTGGATTTCAGAATGTGTCCAGCATGTAAAAACCAGGATTTTTTTTAAACTTATCCCTTAATGCCCTGAGGAGATATAACAGACCTTCATTGTTAACTTCAATTATAGTAATTTGATGCAAATGTCTTCAGAAGTGACCAAGCAGACCAATCCAGAGTTGGAACGGAACTGGGCAATTTTGAAATTCACTGCAGTCCCAGGCAGCCGTATCTGCACAAAGCAACTGCAGCTTGGGCAATTCCAGGAGACTGTCAACTCCTTAGCTTAAGCAGAACTTTAGAGTGGGCAATAATCAGGAACAAGAGGATCCAACTACAAGTCAGGTAGGCAAGGAGAACCAGCATGTGCTGTTGGAGGAGCCTCAATCCCTGATTTTGTTCATCAGGTGCAAGGTGCTTGCTACCTGTGTGAGTGAAAAGGATAGCAAAGTCCATGAGTGGACTGATCATAGCACATGGGTGAAGAATGCCACTCAAGTGGGGAGAAGCAAAAAAAATGTTATGCTAAGAGACAGCATAGTGATGGGACAGCTCCAACTACTCAAGAAGTTTGATAATATCAAGACAAAGCACCATACTTGATTGTTTGTGGAAGTAGCAGCATTCAGTCCTTCCACCAATGACAAACAGTGGCAGCAGTCTGTACCATCTCAAGGTGCCCTGCAAGAACTAGGGGATTTTTACAGTAACTTCATTGCAGTGCTAACGTAAGCCAGCTTGTGACACTAAGTAAACTTTCAGAACGCAAGATTCCTTAGGCAGCACTACCATCTAGAAGAACATGGACAGCAGATATCTAAATACACCACCTTGAGTTTTCATCCAAGTCACTCACCATCCTGACTTGGAAACACATTGCCAATCCTTCACCATTGTTGGGACTAATTTTGGGACTCCATCTCTAACAGCATTATGGATGTACCCATACCTCAGGTACTGCAAATGGTTCAAGCAGGCACTCATCACAACTCTCTGAAGGGCATCAATGGATGGGCAATAATATTCATCTAATGACTCCAGATAGCTCTGTTGCTTACTTATTATTACAGCATTTGGCAATCTGCTGAGAGAGGGGAGCATGATCCCATTGTCATGGTCCACATTGGTACCAACAACATAGTTAAGGCTAGGAAAGAGATTCCACATACAAAGTTTGAGGAGCGAGGCACTATATTAAACAGCAGAACCTGACCATGTGCAAATTGGCATAGGCTGAATAAAATTATATGAATGTGTGGTTCAAAGACCTGTGGGTGAACTGGCACCAGTACTGCAGAAGTGGCATCTGTACCATTGGGATAGTATACATCTGAACTGTACTGGGACCAGTGCTCTATCAAGGCACATAGTGGTAGAGAAGGTTTCAAACCATGGGGCAAGGTATCAAACTTCTGAAAATATGGTAAATCAAAGAATAGCGTCAAGGCGAAAAAAGGTCTTATTATGGGAAAGGATAAACCTACTAATGATGACAAGATTAGTGAGCGCAAAGTGAATGAATCAGCAAATATGATTAAACTAAAGGCTCTGTATCTGAATGCACGTAGCAATCAAATCAAAACAGATGGACTGATAGTTCAAATAGAAATGATTGAGTCTGATAACCATTACAGAAAAATAGCTGGAGGACAGCATAGATCACTGCCTCAATATTGAAGGGCATGTGATATTTGGGAAGGATAGAGTATTATGAAAATATTAATCTGTTGATTAATAACAATGTTCCGAAGATCAGGAAACCATGTAGAAGCGGTTTGGGTAGAGATAAGAAATTGTAAAAGCAGCAAGTAACTTGTAGAAGTGTACAGGTCCTGAGCTGTAACATGGGAGGACAAGATATAAAAGTAAGGCAAATTTTAATCTATATAAAGACTGGAAATGTGCAGAAGTAGCCTGGATAAGGAATTCATTAGAAGGTTTTTAGGATAATTTCTTAAAATGGCACTTTCTGGCATCAATCAGATAGATTTTTGATCAATAAAGGAATCAAAGGTTACAGGGAAAGGGCAGAAAAGTGGAATGAGAAATATCAGATCGGTCATAATCCTACTGAATGGTGCAGAAGACTCAAAAGGGCCAAATGGCCTCTTCCTGTTCTTATTTCTTATGTTAATAATCAACAATGCTCTCTCAAAGGAACGTAAATTAGCATACAGTTGAGTGAAGCATATTTTTTCTTTCACACAGCTCTCCCCAACATCATAGAAGATGCTTTGAGGATACAATATAGCACAGTGCCATAATGGCTAGCGCTGCTACCTCACAGCACCAGGGACTGGGTTCAATTCCCACTTAGGTTACTCTGTGTGGAGTTTGCATGTTCTCCCCAGGTCTGCATGGGTTTCCTCCAGATGCTCTGGTTTCCTTCCATAGTCTGAAAGACGTGCTGGTTAGGTGCATTGACCCAAACAAGTGCCGGAGTGTGGCAAGTAGGGAAATTTCACAGTAACTTCAAAGAACAAAGAGCAACACAGCATGGGAAACAGGCCCTTCAGCCCAACGAGCCCACGCCGCCATCCTAACGTTTTAATGACACATCCTTGACTTTAGGCTATGCCTATTGTTGAAGATTCCCATATAGGGACAATTTGTTACCCAATCAGCCTATGCACATTTTTGGGATGTGGGAGGAAACCGGAGCACCCGGAGGAAACCCACGCAACCACGGGGAGAACGCGCAAACTCCCGCAGACATAGACCCAAATCCATGTGTCTGCACAGCAACAGTGATAGTCTCTGAGCTGTCATGATGCCCATCAGATGGTCCAGTTTAAGCATACACTGACGACGTGAAGCACTAGGCAACTCCTGAAGCAACCTCCAAGAGCAGCTCTCGCACGACATGCCGCATACATGCACCTTGTTGGTCAACAAGGTGGACCGAATTGCCTGCGGAAACAAATAAGACTTAATAAACATGCTAAAAAAAACTAAGACATTCCCAAGACGAAACTAAAAGATAGTCTACTACTATTTGGTCCTGCTATATCCCTCTATCTGCAGACTGCTCATGTGGCTGTCCAAGAGACCCTTAAACAACCCTAGCGTGCCTGCTCCCACCACCTTACTCGGCAGTGCATTCCACACCCCCACTACCCTTTGTGTGAAAGGCTGGCCTCTAATATTCGTCTTATCCATAGTCCCCCTCACCCTGAGCCCATGACCCCTCGTTGTATCCATTTCTAATGGTGGAAAAAGCTTACCACCATTTACTCTATCTATACCCCTCAATCTTATATACCTCTAAAAGATCCCCTCTCAGCCGACATCTTTCAAGGGAAAACAACTCCAGTGTTTTCAATCTTTCCTCGTAAGACAGCCCTTCCACACCAGGCAGCATCCTGGTAAATCTCCTCTGCACTCTCTCCAGGGCCTCTACATCCTTCCTGTAGTACGGCGACCAGAACTGGACGCAGTACTCCAGATGAGGCCTAACCAACGTTCTATACACCTGCAAAATCAGACTCCTACTCTTGTATTCTATACCCCTTCCTATGAAGGCTAACATACCATACGCTTTTTTTTTTAAAACCACATTCTCCACCTGTACTGACACCTTCAGAGACTTGTGAACTTGCACCCTCAGGTCTCTCTGCATCTCGATACTCAGGATAGTTTTACCTTTTATCCTATAACTCCCCTCTACATTATTCCGGCCAAAATGCATCACCTCGCATTTATCCGGATTAAATTCCATTTGCCATCTATCTGCCCAATCTACCAGCCTATGTCATGTTGTATTGCCAGGCACTGCTCCTCAGTACCTGCCAATCCAATCATCTTAGTGTCATCAGCAAATTTGCTGATCACACCACCTACCCCCTCTTCCAAGTCATTTATATACACCACAAATAGAAGGGGTCCTAGTACAGAGCCCTGCGGCACACCACTAGTGACAGACCTCCAGTTGGAAAAAGAGCCTTCCACTACTACCCGCTGTCTCCTCCTCCCAAGCCAGTTCTCAGTTGCAGTGTTAATGTAAGCCTACTTGTAACTAATAAATAAACTACTTTTTTTGGTGCTTTTCATTCTGAGGGGTTGGTGTTGTCCAATGCAAGTAACTCATTTTTTCCCCTGGTAACATACCATCACATAAGCAGTTTCTTTTTTCTGACACCAGCAATTTGACCTTGAACGAACTGGATGCTGTCATTTCATGTTGAAAATGTGGGTTATTGCACAAACTATTTTTTCCTAACATTTTCAAATCAAAGCTTCACAACTGCTGAGGTGACCCAACTTAACAACCACATTAACAACCGGGAAATCACTGCTGTAGGCTAGAAATGCTAAAGTGATGATTTCACTACAGTGGTGACTTGACCTGCAATAAACCTTGATTACAAACTCAAAAAGAACACCCACTACCTGACAATTGTAACATTGTTATGTGCCAAGGAAATTTCTCGGGTAACCCCCGGGGAGTCTTGTATTCAGCTGAACGCAGCAAACAAAGACTTGCGAAAGACAGTATGCAGTTAAAAGATATTTTAGCCACCATGTATTGGGATTCATTTCATTGGGACTCTCTTATATGGTATGGATATAAGAGATGTACATTTCTGAACATTTGCCACCTGTCATCCAAACAGAATGATGCAATTACATTAATACAACTCATTACTTCTGCCAACAGCACTACCCCTCAAGCAGAATTAGGAATTCATTGGTCACCCAAACCTATAGACATTTTCCCGTTACCTCGTAACTTCACCTAAGTAAACTTGATGGGTCCCAGAGTTGCTCCGAACACCTACAGTCCCGAGAACAATAAGTGAGTCAACTTCCCTGTCTGTTTCCTTGCCCCTTTATCTGTAGAAGCTACATTGCAGCTATTCATTACAATTAGAAGCTGAATCCTTCCATTCATTTTACAAAAACCTTGGAACTACAGCTGCTTAGACCACCTCTGATAACAGGGCATATTACTTTATACTCCTTTATTCCAAAAGTACATGGTTTGTCTGCATTGACCTATTTCCCATTATGCCAAGGGATAAATTACTTGTTGGCCAAAGTTAACAACAAAATACAAAATTACTGTTTTCTATACTCCCATATGTACTTCATAGTCATTTACACCGAATTGGAAATCATGCAGACTAAGAAAAATTAATCCAAAGTGCAGAAACAACTCTGGTTGAGATAACTTAAATTAACCTTCTCTGGTGCTATTGCTTGAACATGTTGCCACAAAAGTTGGTGGATGTCATGATAATCAAAGTAAAAAGAGAGTAGAAAGGCACTTAAAAGGATATAAATTAGCAGGACTACGGAACAGAACAGAGGAATGGGACTGCCTGGATGCTCCCCAGAGAGCTGGCATAGAAATTCAAATGGACCTAATAGCTCATTGCCGCAAATGACACTTGTTAAATCAAAAGACTTCCATTTCACCAATGCCAGTTACATTTTTGAAGAGAGTTCTTTGTGGTAAAAACATAACATCACCTAGGTCCCATTCTGCATCCAGCACCAGATGGGACATAAGGGCTTAATTGCAACACTGCCCATTCTCTATGAGCTAACCTACTGACAATATTCAGGTTCACAATGAACTTATATCAAATGAACTGCTGCTAAGTGTGACAAGAGACAGAGATAAGGATAATAATTATAATAACTGTATAACAAAATATAAAAATTAAATTGTGGCAATATTTTTGCACTACAAAATCTGACTTTACAACAGACTAATATTACTTTCAGGAAAAAAAAGCATTAATTAGACACAATATACATGGCTGTCATTTGTTACATGAAGCTATATTAACAGAGGAGAACGGAGCAAAAATCCAACATTCATTCGAACGCGCCAGTGAAAGTGTACATTTCAACACCAAACTCCAACACATCTTTCTTGCCCTGAAATTAATTCTTCAGAAAAACTGTAGCATCCACAATAAACATCGTTATGTCAAATATCTTCATTAAAAGAATTCAACACATAATTGAAAGACACTTATAATGCACGAAAAACTTATTCAACTATCATGACCTTTACAATATTGAAATTTAATTCTTTGAAAATAAAGTTCAAATTCTAATTCAACTTAATGATGGGAAAAGGAATTTCATTTGGAAGGGGCAGGTGCCCTTGACAGAAAAGTCCATGTATCCAAACACAGGGCACACACAGTTCAAGGCTCTTGCAAGTTTACTGACAGATCAATCCTGCATAAAACAATGCTTCTTTTTCCTGGTTTAATCTTCACATTGGATCTAAAGGTTTGAAATTTTAAAATTTCTTCACAAAATCTGGGCTTCATTGGATAGGTAATAAAACTTGCCGAACCAGCTCCCCTCGAGTGGTGGTGGACAGCCAATTTCTTCAACACTGCAGTCCATGTGGTGCAGGTACAACCACAAGGCTGTTAAGAGAGGTGGTCCAGGATTTTGAGCAGCAATATTAATTCCAATTCAGAATAGTATGAAAACTTGGACAGAAACCTGCAGGTGGAAGTGTTTCCATGGATCTGCTGCCCTTGTTCTTCTAGATGTTAAGTCATGGGTTCAGGAGCTGCAGTGGAAGCAGCCATGATGATTTGCTGCATCTTGAAGATGGTACATATTGCTGTTACTGCTCGTCACTCACATTATCTCACTGCAGATTAATTCTAAATCAAACATCCACCAGTGTGTGCAAATTATTACTAGCAGTTTAGCTTCATGTATGTATCAAAGCAGCTCCTGAAACCAAAAGTTTGAAACCACTAGACTAAAATTCAGATTGGTGCAGGCAATGCAGGTCAATCTGTACTTCAAGAAGTAGGTTACAACTTACTGAAGAGTAATTTAAACAGCAAAAAATTTCAGATACTGGAGAATTACAGAATCTGAAACAAAATAGGAAACAGTTCTAAGTATTTTGGTCAGATGAAGTTGGGGTCCATAGCCAAAATCGTAATTCCACATGCTTACAAGCAGATAATTTTCCTTCAGATAGCAGATCTGAAGAGTTATGGAAATGTACGTGCTTGTGGGAGGTAGTGTATTGAAAGGAGGACGTTAATAGCATCGGAGGCCTGAACAAGGTCATTTTTGGATTGTCCTCATGCCCCTGGTTACCTTCCACCAGCCTGAAAATTGAGGCTGAGCAAGAAACAGTCCTTAGTTGGGGCAATGATGGCACCATGGGAAAGGTACTCGACTAGTAACCCAAAAACCCAAGTTAATGAGGTCCTGAGTTCAAATCCCACCATTATAGCTGATGGAATTTGAATTAAATTAATAAAATTGGGAATTAAATGTTAGCCAAGTAACAGCAACTATTGTCAGTTGTGATAAGTCTGACTCACCAATGTCCTTTAGGGAAGGACATCTGCCATCCTGATCCAATCTAGTTTACATGGGACTCCAGACCAACAGCAGTGTGGCTGATTCTTTACTGCCCTCTGAAGTGGCTCAGCAAACCTTTCAGTTCAAGGGTAATGAGAGACTGTTGGCCTTGCCAGTGCCACCCAGGAGAGAATAAATAAAACAAACAATGGTTATGAATGGGCCATTTAAGGGGCCTCATTTGGGGTGTGGGCAGGTAGGTCAATTCCCTTGAATGACTTGCTTGCTAGTCTGAACTAAATGGGCCTTTGCGTCAATTGACACTGTTTCATGGTCATCGTTAGACTCAATTCCATATTTCAATTGAAATCAAATTTTACCATCTGGTGGGAATTGAATTATGATCCCCACAATATTACCCTGGCTCTCTGAATTACTAGTCCAGCAACAATACCATGATGCCACCACCTTCCCATCAGCATAACCCACATTTGACAAGATAGTTTGTGAAATGTTTTAACTGTGTGCTCCAAAGATGCCCTTGCAATTATAAAAGAAGTGACATTTGCACATATTCTATTGTGCAAGTAATTAGGTCTTGAACATTACCTTGACCAGTTCTCACTGCCTAACTACCATATAACCATAGATAGCTTGTTTACAATCCCACTATTTAATGCTGAATACAAATGCTAGCTTTGCAAGTTCAGTCCCAATTACCCAAGATATTAGTTAATGAAGGTAAAGCAGCCTTGAATAAAATCGTTCAAAAAAATCAGTCATCCCTAAATTTAATACATTAGTTTTTTGTAGCAAGTATATACTCATGCATTATTATCCATGATGGTGATTATCTTGAATGACATCACTGAAAGCTTTCATTATAAGAATATAATTTTTATATTTAAATTTGCAACATTTCATGATTAAGAATACCAGATTAGATTCACTTTCTGGGAAAGACTGGTATTGTGGCATAAGCTTGAAACTGGATCACAAACAAACTTGGTAAATTGTACTATGACAACATTGCTCAATGTTGCCAGTATAGTGGGTATACAAGGTTTGTGACTGAACTGTGGACAAACACTTGGCAGTGTAAAATTGATGCCTGCAGAACAAAACCAAGGAATTCAGCTAATCAAGTTGGCAAATGCACTTTAGTACAATTTCAGTCTCCAGAAAATAAATGTTTCTCTATACTCAAAAATTTGTACAATGTGCATTTGCCAACTTTATTAACTGATTTGAAAAATGTGTTTCTGGATAATTCTATACTGTATTAAAATATAAGAACAGTGCTAGATAGAGCCCAAAGTACATAGTCTGAAATTTTTACAGGCTAAATTGTCGTGCTGTATTTGCAGTCAAACAACATAGTACTACATGTACATTCAATACTATTAATTCCATTTGAGTCATCGAGTGCCAAAGTAAAAGATAGAATATCTGCAAAGAGTCTAAAGCTAATTTCTGAAATGCAGCAAAATAAGAAGCCATGACTGCTGATCTACATTTAGCATGCCCTGCTCTATGAAAGGTTTCATTAGATTTTGTTGGAGGCAATACTTAGCTATTGAAGCCCTAACTGAAACCTCAATAATTAAGTTGAGCATATTTGCAAAGCTATTTGAGATCATTAAATGCCTTCTATAAACAAATGAGCAGAACAATATCTGGTAGCTTGTCTGAATAAGCTTTTGAAGCTTAAAGACCTCATTGTGGTCACAAAGAGCAGTAAAGCACAAAAATGGGCCCTTCAAGCATCCAAGGATTGATAAGATGATGAGGGGGATAGATAGAATGGACATGCAGAGACTATTTCCTCGGGTGGATGTAACTTACTGGGGACATAAATATAAGGTTCATGGTGGGAGATATAGGAGGGATGTCCAAAGTAGATTCTTTACTCAATCATTGGGGTATGGAATGCACTGCCTGCTATGATAGTGGAGTCAGACACTTTTGGAACTTTCAAGCAGTTATTGGATAGGTACACGGAGCACACCAGAGTGATAGGGAGTGGGATAGCTTGATCTTGGGTTTGAACCTAGCTTGATATAATATCGAGGGCCAAAAGGACCTGTACTGTGCTGTATTGTTCTATGCCCAAAGTTTGCGCCAATCTTGATGGCCTGCTTAAACTAAAACTGTCTGCACTTAGAAAGTCTGTATCCTTCAATTCATCTGTTTATATCTATATCACTTCATCCTATTCATGTACCCATCCATGGGCATCCTAGATGCCCCTTAAATACACTATTGTACCCACTCCCATCACCTCCCTGGGCAGTGCATTCCAAACATTCACCACTTCTATGTAAAAATCTTACCTCACACATATCCTCTAAACTTTTCCCCATGCATCTTAAACCTATGTCCCCTAGCACTCGACTTTTCTACCCAAGAAAGAGCAGCTGGCTATCCATTCTGTCCATGCCATTCAATCTTGTAAACCTCTATCAGATCGCTCTTCAACCTGAGGTCAATGGGTTGAATAAGCTTTTTTATTTTAACATTTCATGTACCATTCGCAATTCCTACTTCATACATCACCCTTAAATTACCACGTGCTGTTAAATTTTACATAGAACAAATCTTGCTAGAAAAATGTGTGAACGATGCCTGCAATTATTAATGTGCAAATGAAACAAATTTGTTCCAATAAATATGAAATACACCAGAATTGTGAATCTCCAGAACTTGCCAGTCAGCTTATGTTGTTCCTCTATCTACTTCAATCAGTATCTCACCATCAACCTTTGTTATTTTAAAGAACTTATTGAATTTATACATTTGCTTCCCATTAAACAAGCCACAGAAAGTTAGGGCTTCTACTTTATAGCATTCAGTACTCTTAACAACTGAATTGCCTCTGCCAATGAAGGTAACTGGAAGTAATATTTTCAATTGTTTGTAAACAACAGATCTCAAAATCTAATGGATTGAAGCCCAAAATAACTCATTTAGTTTTTGATTAAGATGTGGATCCAGACTTGGATCTTAAATTTTTTTAAAGGATCTATTAATATTGACTTTTGTTCATAAACTGTTGAGAGTTATTTTATCTGGAATCTTTCAAACTGTCTCAGCTGCGTGTGGTGGAATTTGCCACAATTGTCAAGCAAGGGGCAGAGTTTTTACAGCAGGTTATTGAATGTGAATTGCCCTGAAGCCTGGGGAGTACCACTGTCCAAAAACTGAGCTTCATCAAATACATAAATATTGTGGCTACAAGAACAGGTCACAGGCTGAAAACAATGAGTTAAATAATTCATTGTCTGATTCCCAAAAGCATGTTCACTACCCACAAGGCACAACAGGCATATGATAGAATACTTGCCACTTACCTGGATGAGTGCAATTCTATTAACATTCAAGAAACCCAAATATCCAGGACAAAACAACCCGCTTGATTGGCACCTCACTGACTATCTTAAATACTGACTCCGTCTGACTGATGCTCAGATGCAACAACGTATACTATATACAATAGCATTGCTGCAACTTAAATATCACCTGCGTTACCCTGCAAGGGCAAGGGCAGCATTGCATGAGACATTGATTCTATCCACCTGCTCACCCCACCAAGCTACACACCATCTTGACTTGTAATTATATTGCTGTTCCTTGAATGTTGCTGGAACAAATTCTGGAACTCCCTTTCTAACAGCACTGTTAGAAAGGTAGAATGGTTCAACTCACCACTGAAGGAAATTGAGAATGAGCAACAAAAGTTGGCCTTGTCAATGATAGCCAGATCCAATGAAAAAGTGAAAAGGAGCAACTACTACACCAGTATAACTTTAACAGTTTAAGGTTGCAGTTAATAATCTCAACATGCAATTATATACCATATAATCAGGACAATATTATAGCTGAAGACTGGACAGAACTGGAGATTATGCTTTCAATCTTACTGATCTTAAATATTTTGGCGCATTTACAGTTTGATGCTAAATCAGCAGTCACATGCCAATTCTGGAGTTGAGGAAAATAGCAATAAGACAGACATATATAGAGAAACTGAGTTATTATTATGGTAACATTTCAGTATGCTAATGAGACTAAGAGGCACACAAATGGTTTGAACCTGAGTGTAACTGTATAGACCAGTGATAGACAGCCTAAGCTGGGGAATGGCTCTTCTTCATCTGTGAGCCACAGAATTGAAATCAATTAATTAAGCATGCCTACTTAAATAAGATTAAACGCATTTTGTAGGACAGTAGGTAGGCACAGTGGCTAGCACTGCTGCCTCTTAGCCAGAGACTCGGGATCAATTCTTGGTAGGGTCACTGTTTGTGCGGAGTCTGCACGTCCTCCTTGTCTGTGTGGGTTTCCTCAGAGTGTTCCTGTCTCCTCCCAGTCTGAAAGATGTACTGCTTAGATCCAGAGTGTGACGACTAGGGAATTTTCACAGCAATTTCATTGCAATGTTAACGTAAGCCTACTTGTGACATCAATAAATAAGCTTTAACTTTATATATGCCAAATATTTCATTACAAGTTGTAGAAAATGCCTATGTATCACTAGAAGTAACAAATATTAGACAACGTTATCAGTGTTTTCCCAGTTGAATACAGCGAGATATCTGATAAATCCACAGATTACATCCTGTCAACTGGGATGGAATAAGAACTAAAAAAATGAAACCTACAAAAACCATGACTTGATGCACCCAACTAAAACTATAATACCTTAATCAAATTAGTTAGGCAGTACAAGAATGCATAATCCAATGATAATATTATTAATAAAGTTCAGTCTGATGTTAAAGTAGAAGCAATGCACAATTTAGCTATTAATGCCTCTGAAAGTTCAATATCACTGCAAAAGCACCAGGTTTTGAATAAATGATTATTTTCCCGCCATTCAATTAGACTTCAAATTCTTTGAATGCTGTTTGTTCAGTGTATATTTTTAAAGCTAATTTACGAATGTCACAAATAGATTTACATTAACACTATAATGAAGTTACTGTGAAAATCCCCTCTTCTCCACATTCCGGTGGCTGATGAATGGAGGGAGAATTGAGCATGGCCATTGCACCTAACCTAAATGTCTTTTAGATGCCCATGAGCAAGTTAATGAGTCATGCAGCAATTTTTAAAAATGCCTTTAGAGAATGTTGCAACAGTAATGAGTCAAAGGATCATATTGCAATACTTAATGATCAACCCTTCTGCATTTTTCCACTGCAGAAGAAAAATGTTTGTTTTTTTTTTAAACTAAATACAGACATGGATGAGAAACAAGTTTTGTATTTACTTAAAATGATTTGAAACTGAAAACTAGACCAATTTTTTTAAAATCAACTTGCTAAGGTACGTGAAATTTGTCGAGTTACGAGAAGTTATATCAATTCACTTGAGCCAAAGGTTTGTGTTCACTCCAAGTTCTTGCAAGTCTCCTGTTGTTCAGGTGCAGGAGCATATAGTGTGTGTGTGTGTCTTAACATGTTTGTGCATCAATGATGCAAGATGTGATGTGCCCTCAATTTGATCAAGCAGATGCAGCACAGATTCCTTAAGGGGAAGTCATGCTTGACAAATCTATTGGAGTTCTATGAGGAAGTGACTAGTGCGGTAAATAGAGGGGAACCGGTGGATGTGGTGTTTTTGGATTTCCAAAAGGCATTTGATAAGATACCTCACAAAACATTGCTGTGGAATGTTAGGGTGCAGGGAGTTGGGGATAGGGTATTAGAGTGGGTAGAGGATTGGTTGTCTAATAGGAAGTAAATAGTAGGTATTAATGGCTGTTATCCTGATTGGCAGCTGGTGACTAGTGGAGTGCCCCCAGGGATCGGCACTGGGGCCTTAACTATTTACCATTTACATAGATGATCTGGAGGATAAGGCTGAGTGCAGGGTGACAAAATGACTGATGACACAAAGATGAATGGAAAAACAAATTGCATGGAGGGTGTGGAAAGCCTGCAGAGGGATCTGGATAGGTTGAGTGAGTTGGCGAGGACCTGGCAGATGGAGTATAATGTTAGCAAGTGTGAGGTTATCCACTTTGGTAGGAACAATGGTAGGAAGGACTACTGTTTAAATGGCGAAAAGCTGCAGCATGCGACAGTGCAGAGGAACCTAGGGGTCCTTGTGCACGAATCACAAAAACAGTCCGTAGGTGCAGCAGGTGATCAAGAAGGCAAATGCAATGTTGGCCTTTATAGCTAAGGGGATAGAATATAAAAGTAGGGAGGTACTTTTGCAGCTGTATGGGGTACTGAGAGGCCGCAGTTGGAATACTGTATGCAGTTTTGGTTGCTGCATTCGAGGAAGGATATATTGGCCTTGGAGGGGGTGCAGAGAAGGTTCACTAGGCTGATACTGGAGGAGATAAGGCATTGGATTATGGAGGAGAGACTAAATAGTCTAGGTTTGTACTCAGAGTTTAGAAGGCTGAGAGGGGATCTTATAGAGACATAAGATAATGAAGGAGATGGATGGGGTAAAGTTGAGAGACTCTTCCTGCTTAACAAAGATAGCAGGACGAGAGGGCACAGCCTCAAGATTGGGGGGGGGTGGGCAGTTCAGATCAGAGTTGAGGAGGAATTTCTTCATGCAGAGGATGGTGAATCTTTGGAATTCTCGGCCTGATGAAGTGGTGGAGGCTTCCTCGCTGAATATACTTAAGAGTGGATAGGTTTTTGATTAGCAGTGACCAAAGAGGTAGATAAGGGTAAGGCAGTTGATGTAGTGTATATGGATTTTAGCAAAGCGTTTGATAAGGTTCCCCATGGTAGGCTACTGCAGAAAGTGCAGATGCATGGGATTGAAGGTGATTTAGCAGTTTGGATTAGGAATTGGCTAGCTGATAGAAGACAGAGGGTGGTGGTTGATGGGAAATATTCAACCTGGAGTGCAGTTACAAGTGGTGTACCTCAAGGATCTGTTTTAGGGCCACTGCTGTTTGTCATTTTTATAAATGACCTAGATGAGGGTGTAGAGGGTTGGATTAGTAAATTTGCTGACGATACCAAAGTGGGGGGAGTTGTAGACAGCGAGGATGGATGTTACAGTTTGCAGAGGGACATAGATAGGTTGCAGAGCTGGGCCGTGAGGTGGCAAATGGAATTCAATACGGATAAGTGTGAGGTGATTCACTTTGGTAGGAATAACAGGCATATGAAATATAGGGCTAATGGAAGGACCCTTAATAGTGATGTCGAGCAGAGGGATCTTGGGGTACAAGTACATAGCTCTTTGAAAGTTGGCACCCAGGTTGATAAAGTTGTTAAGAAGGCGTACGGTGTGTTAGCTTTTATTGGTAGAGGGATTGAATTTAGGAGCCGTGAGGTTATGTTACAACTGTACAAAACTCTGGTGCGGCCGCACTTGGAGTATTGCGTACAGTTCTGGTCGCCGCATTATAAGAAAGATGTGGAAGCGTTGGAAAGGGTGCAGAGGAGGTTTACCAGGATGTTGCCTGGTATGGTGGGAAGGCCTTATGAGGAAAGGCTGAGGGACCTGAGGTTATTTTCATTAGAGAGAAGAAGGTTACGCGGTGACCTAATTGAGGCGTATAAGATGATCAAAGGACTGGATAGGGTGGATAGTGAGAGCCTTTTTCCTCGGATGGTGATGACCAACACGAGGGGACATAACTTTAAATTAAGAGGTGGTAGTTATAGGACGGATGTCAGAGGCAGGTTCTTTACGCAGAGGGTGGTGAGGCCGTAGAATGCCCTGCCTGCAGCAGTTGTGGACTCGCCTACTTTGGGGGCATTCAAATGCTCGGTGGATAGGCATATGGATGATATTGGAATAGTTTAGGTCAGAGGGTCCCCTGGCCGGTGCAACATCGAGGGCCGAAGGGCCTGTACTGCGCTGTAATGTTCTACGTTCTACAGGGATTAAGCGTTACGGGGAAAAAGTGGGAAAGTACTGAACCACTGCAGATCAGCCATGATCTTGTTGAATGGCAGGGCAGGCTCGAGGGGCTGGATGACCTACTCCTGCTCCTATTTATGTTATGAATAGACCTGGTCCAAATAGATCAGTTGCTTCAGACTCCTGAATATATGTAGATAAGGCAAGTCTAGTGGAGATTCAATAGGCCATCTGGTGCTTGTGCAATGTAGATCTTTCTTTCAAAAGTTTAATTCAACAATTACAGATTTCCTAATTATTGTATAAAATGTGCAAGTGAGATTTTACTTCAATTGTGCTACTATTTTTGCAAGGAATAATTTTTACATAGTATAAAAATATTAGCAATTAGTTCCTAATTTCACACAAGCATCCTGTATCATTCATTGCAGTAACCTGTAGGCATGATGTTGAACCATAAAGGTACATACCCAACTCCTGCTGGGACAACTGTGCAAAGGGGAAGTACATAATCCCATACAGTCTTTCTATCTGATGTGGTACTGGTAGTATGCCAAAATTCAGCACTTGGCTGCTTCAAGTGCAACCCTGTTATTTTGGGAAGGAGTCATATAATTTTCTGGATCTACCTACTCTATATCGTTTAATTAGCTGAACTTCAGTACGCCATTGAAAGAGTGCTGTAGTGTCAGAGGTGTCACCGGACAGTGAATCATGCCTCATCTTCTTGCTCAAGATGATGCAAGAAATCTTGGAGAGTTTAGAAGAATGAACGGTTAGCTTGTTGAGTTGAGACATCAAGGATTCTCAAGGGATTGATAGAAGAGATGTAGAGAGGATGTTTCCTCTTATGGGAGAGTCTCAGACCAGGCAGCATAATCTTAGAGTAAGGGGTTGTCCATTTAAGACAGAGAAAGAAGAGGAGGAGGATTTGTTTTTCTTAGAGGGTAGTGGCTGAGATAGACAGATGTTTAATTGCCAAGGGACTCGAGGGTAATGGGGATAAAGTGGGAAAGTGGGGCTGAGAATTATATCAGCCATGATCTTATTGAATGCTAGAGCAAACTTGAAGGGCCAAATAGCCTATTTGTGCTCTGACATCTTGTGATCTTATAGCATGATTTTAAGGGTATCCGGACAGTTCCCACCATGCCATCAGTAGTCATCCCTCAAGTAACACCATACAAGACTACATGGTTAACAATCTTAGAGCTGATTTTAGAACCTAGCAGTATGAAACTGGTTGCACAATAATCAAATCATTCACTGGGTGTGAAAACAACTGGGATATGAGAATGTGAAAGGCTTATAGAAAAGTTTCTTCCCTTTTAACCTCTAATGTCCCAATTGTCTATTTCCCATCATCTTCACCCACAAGGCTGAAGTCAAGCTTCTCCAGTCACACTGCCATAGAGTCAGTCTTATACTTGTGTACATCAAGGCTTCATGGTTTACATACAAGAGGCTAACAAACATCTTAGATATTCTGTCCTAACACACTACATCATTGTAAAAACTAGTCAATTGTCCCCTTCCAATGCTCAGTAGACTTCCATAGCTAAACAAATTGCCTGAATTACGTTGCTTTACGTATTATCTGACTACAATAAGAATAAGCCCCCAAGAAATGTATTAATAAGACAAAAGGAAAAAAAATGTACATACAATGTTATTAGAATCTACCAACGAAATAAACAAGTGTAGTTGAAGATCTGGGGATTCTCATCTTTACCCATTGTGTAATTAATCCAAAACACTTAAAAAAA
This sequence comes from Sphyrna mokarran, assembly GCA_024679065.1. Classification (NCBI taxonomy): domain Eukaryota; kingdom Metazoa; phylum Chordata; class Chondrichthyes; order Carcharhiniformes; family Carcharhinidae; genus Sphyrna; species Sphyrna mokarran. The sequence continues at coordinate 9,347,393 of JAGIQG010000006.1, forward strand.
ACAGCAAGAAATGTGCCGTTCAAGGTCAAATGTGACATTTTTGGGTACTTAATAGTGCATTACTCAATCTGACAAGTATTAACAGCACAGCACGTTACAGGAGCACTGAGATATGGGATCTATCATTCTTCTACATACACAAAAGAGTCAAAACATCATTCATAATTGTGTTCCTTTAAAAGAGGATTTAAATGAGTTTTAGAACACCATGCAAACCACTGTGGCAAGTTATCACTGAGCCACATAAATAATTCATTTACATCTGCAGAGTTTATACAGTTACACCTCACTTACACGAAACTAACAGAGGCATAAAATAAGTGCTGCACAGCAAGCGTCATCCTCATACTTCAATATTCCAACCGTGACCCACTTAAAATATATGGAATTTTATTTTTAAATGGAGAGGCTGCATGGGAGCAAACAACTCAGTGATCAGCAAAAAACTACAGTAGCTGATTGTCACGCATACAGTGCTCCAGCCTTCATTCTTGCTCACCGGATAAAGTTTTTAAAACAATTCTCTCAAATTGCTACGATTAAAAAGAATTTCATAATGGAAAAGTGAATAAGCAGGGTACTTGAACAACAGACTGCAATGTTAAGTTACTTACAAATGCAGTAAAATGCCCTTTAATTCTAATCTGTTCACAATAGATAGTGTGATCAGCTATTGTTTTCTTCCCCTTGCATTCACAACACCCCATTTTGAGTTAGTCCTGAGATTGCTAATGACTTGACCTGTGAGAAAGTTATGACTTCATCATCACTGTTAACCTTCACTTTCACACACTAATTTGCAAACACTTTGATGCAGCACTGTAGAATAGGACATTTCAGGACTGCAAAACTGGATCAAAAGTTCTAATCAAAGTCCCAATTGGCCTGTAGTGTGATTAAAATTCTATGGTGCTTTTCAAGGATGAGTGGACAATTTTTTTCAGTGACATTGATTGAGAAATGGATATTGCCAGAATACCAAAACAGGTCATCTGGTGATGCATGTGCCGTTGAGATTTTTTTCTTCTTTCGTCTTCCAGGGACTGTCGTGGTTCCCCAGGATGACAACGAACTTTTAGCTGATTAAATGAGAGTCTGAGCCTTGATCTTCCAGGTAGTAAGACTTTATTCTCCAGTGCAAGGGAATAGAGCCGGGATGTCCGGAACAATCCAATCAGCCATTCACTCAGTCTTTTTATGCCTGCCATAATGATTTACTCTGACATTCCTTACCTCTTCCTCAAGGTCGTTCTCCTCAACCACCATTGTTGTCAAGCCCACTAGTTATTTACCTTGCTTCGGATTGGTCCCTAGTTGGTGCATTACCCACTTCATAAAACCATTGTGGTTAGTCTCTGCCCTTGTTCAAATGTTCCTGCTTCTGCAACAATTGTGGCTTAACTCAATCAACTCAAGTCAAATAGAAAAGGTAACATATTCACTTCATTCTGCTCTTCATGACCATATTTAAGTTGAATAACTGATCAACAACCATTGGATGAAAGTAAAGGAAACATTCTAAATAACTATCACACTAATCATACCACATTAGTCAGCATACTTTGATCACATTAGCTAGAGTTGATTAACTTGCTGATCTCGTCATACTTTACATACAGACCTTAGTTACAAGTTGTTGTAAGAGTATGCGTAATTACAAACTTTAAGAATTTATTCTCTCACAGGACTTCTCACAGAACAGGAGCCACGAGAGAAGCATAGAAATGATTCCTCCGAGGACCTCATTGCAACGGGCCTATAATCACGTACCAGTGCAAATATTGCATTGCAGGAGTTTCCATTTGAAGTCAGCTATCTATCAGTTGGTGATTCGGAATTCACAGGTGAACATGAGCAGATGTGAAGGTACCAAGGTGCACAAAAGAGAAGTTGAACAAAATAGGAAATAGTGGCATTCTAAATGATTTGTACAACTTAGTACGTGCAAAGTACAGCAAGCAAATATACTGCAACCATTTCAGTCTGGAACTGCCACTTGTCTGGAAATTGAGCAGACCCAAGCAACTCATTTCAGTGCTGTACTTTGACAGTGGAGCCCTGAAAATGCAATATTTGGATACATGAAACAATTTTATTACTGCTTTTTTGGTACAAAGTGGTTATGAACCAGTAACTTTTTGTTTAAAGTAGACAAAAGTTTGAAGCATTTGCTAAGAGAATATAGCCACAAGTTCCCATGGGTTTCTAACAAAATAAACTTCACTATACAAGGCTGGATAAATACGTTTGTAATATCTAATATTGTAACATTCAGCATTAACATGAGATACATATCTACTAATAGGCAAACTGGTTGAACACCCACACTGCACATCAAACAGCAAAATGCAATAAAGACATCCCACAAATTTCTCAACAATCCAGTAAATAGGGTCATCTGATCTCATTGATATTGTCTCAAAGGATTCTATTCTTCACCTTCCAAGATTAAACTCTGAATTCCCGGTTGACGCCATTCTCACGTGAGGGGAACCTGGCTATCAGTCTCTGCTCAGCAACTCTGCACTCTCATTATCATGAAGGCTGCCTTGGAGAACACTTACCTGAAGATCAGAGGCTGAATGCCCGTGACTGCTGAAGTGTTCACCAACAGGAAGGGAACAGTCTTGCCTGGTGATTGTCGAACAATGTTCACTCATCTGTTAGAACATAGAACACTGCAGCACAGAACAGGCCCTTAGGCCTTCGATGTTGCGCCGACCAATATAAAAAGCAATGCCCCTCCAAACTAAACCATTCCCTTCTCGTCCATATACTTATCAACGAACCTCTTAAACGCCACCAAACTTGGCGCATCTACAACTGCTGCAGGCAGGGCATTCCACTCCCGAACCACCCTTTGGGTAAAGAACCTACCTCTGATATCCGTCCTATAACTATCACCCCTTAATTTAAAGCTGTGTCCCCTCGTGCTAGCTTTCTCCATCCTAGGAAAAAGGCTATCACTGTCCACCCTATCTAAACCTCTAATCATCTTATATGTTTCAATAAGGTCCCCTCTTAGCCGCCTCCTTTCTAACGAAAACAACCTCAAATCCCTCAGCCTCTTTCATAAGACCTGCCCTCCATACCAGGCAACATCCTGGTAAACCTCCTCTGTACCCTCTCCAATGCCTCCACATCTTTCTTATAATGTGGGGACCAGAACTGCACACAATACTCCAAGTGCGGCCGCACTAGAGTTTTGTACAGTTGCAACATGACGTTGCGGCTCCGAAATTCAATCCCCCTACCAATAAAAGCTAAGACTCCATATGCCTTCTTAACAACCTTCTCGACTTGACTGCCTACTTTCAGGGATCTATGCACATACACACCAAGATCCCTCTGTTCATCAAGACTACTAAGAATCCTACCATTAGCCCTATACTCTACACATTTATTATTCCTGCCATAGTGCATTACCTCACACTTTTCCACATTAAACTCCATTTGCCACCTCTCGGCCCAGCTCTGCAACTTGTCCAAGTCTCTCTGCAAACTATAACACCCCTCTTCACTATCTACCACTCCACCGACTTTAGTGTCATCTGCAAATTTACTAATCCATCCTTCAATACCCTCATCCAGATCATTTATAAAAATTACAAACAGCAGGGGCCCCAAAACAGACCCCTGAGGTACACCACTTGTCACCGAACTCCACGATGAATATCTCCCATCAACCACCACCCTCTGTCTTCTATCTGCTAGCCAATTCCTAACCCAATTAGCTAAATCACCCTCTATCCCATACATCTGCATTTTCTGCAGAAGTCTTCCATGGGCCACCTTATCAAACGCCTTACTAAAGTCCATATATACCACATCAACCGCCTTACCCCCATCCACCTCTTTAGTCACTTTTTCAAAAAACTCAATGAGGTTAGTAAGGCACGACCTACCCTTCACAAAACCATGCTGACTATCCCCAATCAATTCATTTCTCTCGAACTATAAATTCTATCCCTAATAATTCTCTCCAATACTTTGCCCACAACAGAACTAAGACTCACTGGCCTATAATTCCCTGAAAGGTCTCTCTTCCCTTCTTGAACAATGGGACCACAGTCGCTATCCTGTTGTCGTAGCGTCTGCATGGTCCCCCAACGTACCTGCTTTGGGACATCCTTTCCTGGAGCCTCAACTGGATCTTGTGTTCATGTCGCTCTGTCTGTAACCCCCATGACTAGCCTGGGCTTGTAAAATCTCACTTACTGTCCTGTCTGGAGACAATATGCGTCTCTTTAACCTATGCTAATGCTATCTTCACTCACACTGTCTGCTCTTTAAGACTTGAATAACAGGTTAGCCGTAAAGATTTGCATTCAAATCAGTATTCCCTAAACTGTGTCTCTTTATATGCCTTTCTCTGATCAGAATCTTCCACACACCTGACGAAGGAACACCCCGAAAGCTTGAGATTACTATCAAATAAACTGGTTGGACTTAAACCTGGTGTTGAGATTTATTTTTTTACTGTGTTTGCCTATTTTATACCAGTGTTTCTGCTTCATTGGAATCAAAGAAGCTGAAAAGCTTCTGGAATTCACTGATGCTAAGCAATAAATGTGCCCACTTAAGGTAGTCTTTGGGTATAAATCTAGAACTGGATGAAGTCAGTTATAAAATTGATTTGAGCAATCCAAATGGATCCCAAGGTTATCTTGTAACATTACAACTGATTGTTATATATTCACACACACTGCACACTTGCAGGAGGATTAGATGTAAGAACCAATGCAATTTTTGTTCTTCATTCATTTACAGGGTGTGAATATTACAAGCAAGGAGTAACTGGTATTAGTGCCTATTCCTAATTATTCTAAAGATGTCACTCGTTTAAAAAAAATGAATGACTTGAGAGCTTGCTTCAAGCAACCCAATGGATCACTAAGATTTTTAGTTACGGAATAATCTCTTAAATATTCTGCATTCACATAAGGAACAACCCAATGAATAAATATTAAAATGTACTTTTAGCAAAGTGATTTTTTCGTATGCCTGTGCAAGCATCAATACCCAGATGGGTCTCTGGGCAGTGTGATTAGCAGCCAGGTTTTTGTTTTATTTATTCACAATATGTGGATATCAAGAGCAATGCCACATTGATTTACCACTTACAATTGAGTGAGTTGCATGACCATTCCATGGGTAGTTAAGTGTCAATCTCATTGCTGTGGATCTAGAGATAGATAAAAATAGACCAGGTATGGACAGATTTCCTTCCTTCATGGACATTAGTGACAAATGGGTTATGACAGATCAGGCTTTTGATGTTTACCTTCACCCAAACATCTACAGCTCACCTTAATATCTTCCAAACAATGATTAGTTCTGGCAAGATTGTTGTCATGAAGCCATGTTTATCAAAATTCTGCGCTTGAGATACCAGACCGTTTAAGAAAATGGCAGCTCAGAAGTTTTAATGGTCAAAATTGAAGAGATAGAGCCATGAAATAAGTTGGCTTACTTAGCTGAATAAATGACAATATCTATACTACTTACAAAGCAGTGTTCAGCGATGTCTTGACAGCAAAACTAGTTTAAAAGTAGTTAATGAATCATAAAAGGCTACATTATCACATATAGGTGGAACTTAAGGTTCTCTTGTTTCAACTCTGAATCCCTACAGTACAGGGGAGGCAATTCAATCTACAGTCTAGAACTCCGATAAGAATTATGTTATTGAGGTCCTCTACCCCTGCCCTATCCTCATAATCCCACACTGTGAGGAAACAGAGGACCAGAAGAAACACATGCAGACAAGGGAAGAAAATGGAAACTCCACACAGACAGTAACCCAAGGCCAGTATTGAACATGAACCCCTGACGCAGTGAGGCAACAGCGCTAACCCCCATGCCCCCTTTAAATGAACTACAGATTGGCACAGAAGTGAACATAAATGATTTTTTCCTCGACCCTCAGGTTTCTTGCAGTCTTGGCAGAACAGAAGCCATATCAAGCTGTGATATAGCCAGAAAGGATGCTTTGTATGGTCCATCATTAAAAACTGGAGTGTCTCCTAGCAGACATGCTGCATTTCCTGAGTCTCCTGAGAAAGTAGCAGCATTGGTTGGTTTTCTTAACTATAGTGTCAGCATGGAAGGACTAGGGCAGATAGCTGGTGACCTGAACACGACGAAACACGAAGCTCTCAACCATTTCCATTTCATCCCCATTGAAGTAGATAGGGACATGGCTTCCTCTGTTTCCTGAAGTCGATGGCTATCTTTTGTTTGTTTTATGACATCGAGGGAGAGATAGTCATTGCATCATTTCACCAGATTTTCTCTGTTTCCTGTACTCCATCTCATCATTGTTTGAGATCTGACCCATTATGGTGTCATCAACGGACTTGAAAATTGAGTTGGAAGAGAACTTGGCCACGTGGTCATAGGGCTACAAGGAGTATAGTAGGGGGCTGAGAACACAGCTTTGTGGGACATCAGTTTTGAGGATGATCATGGAGGAGGTGTTGCCTATCCTCATCGATCGTGTCTGTGGGTTAGAAAAGCTAGGATCTAATCAGAGGGAGGAGCCAAATTCTAGGCCATGGAGTTTGGAGATGAGTTTTGTAGAAATAATGCTGCAGAAGGCTGAATTGTAGTCAATAAATACAAGTCCTCCTACAGTCAAGGGATTTTATGATTAGTAAAATATGTTTACATATTTATCTTGAACATTTTAGTCTCATGTGAAAATGCAAGGTGTCAGCAGGTACTAAAACAATTAAAAAGGATTGACAAAGCAACATGGAATGAACATCTAGTTTATTATTAATCTTTGGCATGATGTTAAATATACAAATGCCAAAGATTTTGAAATGTTCAAAAATATGAATGAGATTTCAGGTGAATGAAAGATGACCACATTCACTGTGGAAGCTGGTAACGCATAAAACAAATTGCAATGCCTACATTTCAGTGAACAGCCAGCAAAAATTCTTCACCAGCTTTAAAGAGCTTTGGACATAGAGATTACAAAAGCACATTATAGATCCAAATTCTTCTTTTGATGACGGACGTTGTTACTGTGGTATGTTGTTGGAATTTCATTTTTAAAGAAGGCTATTTCAACTGTTACTGCATCGACTGAGAATAACGGCCCTTGTTGTTCTGCAACTGCAAGTTGGTCAAGCTACTGGAAGTTTCCAAAGCGGATGACAAAAGAACAGGCTGGAGTATTTTGTTCCAAGATTGGTTAGCAGCAGTTCAGGGTTATTGAACTGACAATACATACTTGACGGGGGAGAGAGGGGATGCATTAAGGGTGCATCAGTTGAAATGCTGCTTTTACACCCCACAAAATAATTCTCTGCTGACCTCCGACTAGACAAAGTTAGAAGTCTCACAACACCAGGTTGAAGTCCAACAGGTTTATTTGGTAGCAAAAGCCACTAGCTTTCGGAGCGCTCGCTGCTGCTAAGTGGGATTTCAGTTCACAAACAGGACACAAACACAGCAAAGTTAACAGGATGTAAAACCAATATGGCATCAGGTTTCTTGCATTTCTCAAGTGTTAGGTTAAATTAAAATTGAAGCACACTGTATTAAAATACAAGTGTACAGAATAATTTTACATTGGAATGTTAACAAAACAATAAATATCATACCACTAGCCAAGTTGTTTCAGTACAGCAACAATACTGGTGTCTCTCTGGCGAAGTGGAAAATTGTCCAATTATGTCCTGTACATTAGAAACAGGACAAATCCAACTCACCAATTACTTCCCCATCTACTTTCGATCATCAGTAAACTGATGGAAAGGTCATCAACAGCACCATCAAGTGATACTGATGCTCAGTTTGGCTTCTGCCAGGGCCACTCAAATACGGACCAAAGAGCAGAACTCCAGAAGTGAGGCGAGTGTGACTGCCCTCGATAATAAGCCAGTATTTGATTGAGAATGGCATCAGGAAGCTCCAGCCAAACAAGCCAATGGGAATCAGGGTGAAAATACTCTGCTGGTTGGAGTATTACCTGGCTCAAAAGGAGGATGGTTGTGGTTGCTGGATGTCAATCATCTCAGCTCCAGGACTCTGCAACAGTCCCTCAGGGTAGTGTCTTAGCCAAATCATTTTTAGCTGCTTCAATGATTTTTTCTTCCATCATAGATCAGAAATGGGGAAGTTCGCTGATGACGGAACAAATGTTGAGCATCATTCACAATTCCTTAGATATTGAAGCAATTCGTGGATAAATGCAGCAAGTCCTGAAAAACGTCCAGACTTGGGTTGACAAGTGGTAAGGAACATGTGTCATACGAATGCCACACAACAAGAAAAGATCAACCTTCTCAAGGGCAACTATTGCACATCCCAGACAATAAATGCTGGCCTAGTCAGTGATGCCCACATCCCATAAATGAACAAAAAATAAAAGTTGATTCATAAAATACTCGACTACGGTATCAGACCACATCTATGTAATATCAGCATAGAATTAAAAATATGAGTAATTCATGTAAACAAAAACAGAATCTGAAAAACAGAAGACACTAGAAATACTCAGCAGCTTTAGCAGCACCTGTGAAAACAGAAAGCAAGTTAATGTTTCAAGTTAATGATCTTTCATTAGAACACAAAAATACAAGACTGATCCTCTCTTGTAAAATTGAATATATCCAAAAAACAAAAATAATTTCCATTAAAGTAAAAATCTGCAGTGTAATTGCTTATTTGAGGGCAACTATATCTGTTGTATCAAACACAACCATAGATCTTGCATCACAGATGAAGGCCATTCAGTTCCTCGTATCTATATTTATTTAGTACAATTTAGTTGCACAAACCTGCTTTTTTTTGGACAGCCTTGCAAATTAGTTCCCTAAACTAAATTCAAGTTATATCCATGAAAATGGGTTGAATATGAATTATTAGCACAGCAACGTATTTTGCCTAGAACTGGATTACAGCAGATTATCTCTGAAGCAAGGTTAATTTTTAATAAACATTTCAAAAATGCAATCTATTTCCTCATCTTTAGCCATACCAGGAGTACTGCATAGACTTCCTTCCTCTCCCTGTAGACAATCAGACATTTAAAAATGAATATACACCTACAAGAGTTAACAAATTGTTACTTGAGCAAGATTTGGACTGAAACAATTTTTAAAATTTGATTTGTCACATGTACTGAGATACAGTGAAAAGAATTGCTTTGCATACAATCCATACAAACATCATACATAGCTCACAGGCTCAAAATATTCTAGTGCCATCTTGAAGTTGAGCAAGATTCATACTGAAACAAGGAATAGAATAATACTTGATTGCTTAGGATTTATGCAGCAAATATGAAGAATACATTATGCTAAGTAATCAAGCTGAGCTTCACTTTTATATAGTGACAATATGACATGTACAAGAAACTCCAAGTTGGGCCATAAATATTGTACTTCATGCATTTCTCCTTTGGCTCCGCAAAAAAACCTTGCAAATTGATGGTGCTTGAAGCGAAGACAACACTGGAGTTTGGACAGGATGCCTCAAAAATAACAATATTAGGTGACTATCATACAGCTGTGGAATTTTATAAAATGTTCAAGGCAGTTTTAAGTAATATGTTTGTATTGTTTGATATTGTCTGCTCTATTGATAGTGAAAGTGTTCTATCCACCACAGACAACATTTGCCAATAGTACCTCAAATTCAAGAAATTTCCCTTTATTGGAGAACAATTCACAATATTACCCCCAATAATAAATGTTTTGAGTAATAGATTTATTCTATATTCTCATTACTGAACCAGTCCCTTAAAACCGGATTTTTCTGATAAAGGAAATAGTAATTTTGCTTTTCTCTCCACACATGCTGCCAGCCCTGAATATTTCCAGCATTTTCAGTTTTCCAGTATCTGCAATAATTTCCCTACGGACCTTGTAAATTTTTAAATTGTGTCCACTTAAGTTTATTTTTGTTGGCAAGACAAGCCATAATTAAGACAAATAATCAGTAAGAGCAGTTAACATCACTGCAAAGCAATTTGACTTAATGGCTGGCTTAAGGGTCTGTAGAACACAATTAATAGACTTTTAAGGCATCTTAACTGTACAATTTATTACTGGGACTGCAGAGGGTCACTGCTCTAGAATGTTGCTGGGAGCACTCACTGCAGAATTCATGGTTTTTTTTCAATCCTTGGTTTCCACTGCATTTGTGAGGATTTTTTTTTAAAAAATACTCACCAACAGCAGATGATGCAAAAAAAGGAACCACTCTCAGATTTATACAATAATGCTATAGGGAATAATTATATCAATTGGGTCACTTCAAAAGCTCTCCATTTAGTAACTAAATACTGTGGATTCCAGCATCTGCACTATTTTGCGTTTATCCCTCCATTTAATAGTTCAGTGCTTCAGCTCACAATTGCATTTTCACTTCACAGAATCACACCAAAGGAGTTCTTTGTAAAGACTTAACTAATTAGTTAGGTTAACCTGCTCCATTCCCCTCAGCCAGAAAATTTCTTTCGACCCACACACTTCAACTAGGAAAATCGGTTTCAACATTATTTATAAAGTCAGCCAGTTTTTGAATTGTACGGGAGGAAGAACAAATGCAAACTGAGGCTGAACAACTTTTCCCAAATTAGCTTAGAAGTTACAAGACTCATCATTCTCAGGAGATGAAAGTGCACATACTCAAGTCTTTTTTGTTTCAAGATTCACTGAAATTGGGCATCACTGCAATCAAAGCTTAACTGCTCCTCTGCAAATTACAAAACTCTCAATCTCATACCACAGAGCTCATTTTCACACAAAAGCTACCCAAAAAGTGTGTATTTGTTGAGGTCCCAAAGTAACTTACTTAAATTAAAACAGCGAGGATCTGAGCTATACTGATGACAAAGCTGATACCTCAAAACAGACTGGGATAGTGCTATAATTGGTCTCATGCGAGTTAATAATGCAGAGTGACCCAACTGGTAAACATACAATGAGACCAGTGAGAATCAAAACAAATGTACACTTACATTGTAATGCCTATTGTCATTTGTCAAAGGTAAAGTTACCAGAAACTCAGGTTGGGCAGCTAAGAAAGAAACCAGATGCTCAGATGTAATGATTTTAGCTAAGATAGTGGTAGTGACAAGTTAGGACTGTACTTCAGCAGCCACAAACAAATCTCTAACCAGCAAGTTCACACTTCCAGTTATCAGTGCTTTGTGTTAAGGCAACATTGCCACTCCAAAATAAAACACCATTTTCAATAACCTCAACGTTTTCTATACAATGCAGTATAATTGTTTGTTAACTGGTTTCTAAACCTTCAATATTTATGGTAGTATAGCAAAAGATTAGACACAATGGATGTTACATGACTACATGCAAATAGTCTGAAAAACTTAACTGGAAATAACATTGCTGCAATTCCTGGGGACTATTAACACTCAATTACATTCTAAATATGTTTCAGCCCCAAGGCACCATAACACAGGGGCTGAGAACATAATCTAGTTAGCTCTGCACAACATAACACTATCTCAACTCAAATTGGCAATAGCTTTTTGATAAGGATATTTAAATAAGAAATCCATTACAATGCAGTTTTTCATAATCTTCCAGAATTACTTGTCAAATTTATCTAAAATAAATGGTTAAACTTAAAATTAGAGCAGAATAATTAATAGATTTTAAATAACAATAGGAATCGAGCACAAATAGCATCCTTTAAGATTATTTATTAAATCACAAGTACAAAGAACAAACAAAGAACAAAACAGCACGGGAAACAGGCCTTTCGGCCCAACAAGCCTGTGCTGCCACCCCGATGTTCTCACATCTACCCGCAATCCCTGTTCATGTTTATAGATCTATGGATTAAAAACCAAATTTGAGATAATTTAGGGAGAATTTGTTTTGCCAATTAGCCTAAGAGCACATGTTTGGGATGTGGGAGGAAACCGGAGCGCCCGGAGAAAACCCACGCAAGCACAGGGAGAACGCGCAAACTCCCACAGACACAGGCCCAAATCCATGTATCCGCACAGCACAGCAATAGTCACTGAGCTGTCGTGTTGCCCATCAGATGGTCCAAGTCAAGCGTACACTAACAAAGTGAAGCATTAGGATACTCAAAAAAAAATCCAAGAGCAGCCCTCTCACGACCCATCGCGTGTATGCCCCTTGTTAGACAACAAGGTGGACCAAAGCACCTGTAGGATACAAACAGGTACATCAATATCATCGACAATTTATACACTTCCCAGGGACTCCCAAGGCTCATGATCCCTATTTTAAAATCAGTTTTCTATACCCCTCCATTCTCATTCTGTTCATGTGCCCATCTAAGTATTTCTTAAATATCTTCAGAGTACCTGCCTCCACCACTTTACTTGGCAGTGCATTCCATACCCCCACCACCCTGTGTGAAAAAACTCCCTCCAGCATCCAAATTATACCTTACCCCCTTCACCATAAGCCTGTGACCCCTCGTGATATTTGAGCCCATCCTAGGAAAAAGCTGAACCCTGTTCACACTCTGTACTCTTCATAATCTTATACACCTCTATTAGATCTCCTATAAGTCTACGTCTTTCTAAGGAAAACAGTCCCAATTTTCCTAACCTCTCATCGTAACTCAGACCTTCCACACCAGGCAGCATCCTGGTAAACCTCCTCTGCACTCTCTCCAGAGTCTCCACGTTCTTCCAGTAGTAAGGCGACCAGAACTGGACGCAGTATTCCAAATGAGGTCTAACCAACGTTTTATACAACTGCAACATTAAAGGCCAGCTCTTGTACTCTATACCCCTTCCTATAAAGGCTGGCATACCATATGCTTTCTTCACAACCTTCTCCACCTGCTCTGCCACCTTCAGAGACTTGTGCTCCTGCACCCCCAGGTCCCTCTACATTTCAATGCTCTTAATAGGTCTACCCTTTATCATATACCTCCCCCCAACATTCTTTCTCCCGAAATTCATCACCTCACATTTATCAGGATTGAATTCCATCTGCCATCTATTTGCCCAAGCTACCAGCCTACATCCTGCTGCATCGCCTGACAATGCTCCTCACTATCCGCAAGTCCAGCCATCTTTGTATCGTCTGCAAACTTGCTGATCACTCCACTTACTCCCTCTTCCAAGTCATTTATATATATTACAAATAGAAGAGGTCCCAGTACCGAGCCCTGCGGCAAACCACTAGTGACTGACCTCCAGTTCGAAAAAGGCCCTTCCACTACTACTGTCTCCTATTACCAAGCCAGTTACTTATCCATCGAGCAAGCTGTCCTTGTATCCCATGAGCCTTGACATTCTCAACTAACCTCCCATGAAGGACTTTATCATGTAGACGACATCAACAGCTCGTCCTTCAACTGTTTGTCACTTCCTCAAAAGATTCTACCAGATTCGTAAGGCACGACCTCCCCTTAACAATCCAATGCTGTGTATCCCTAATCAGATCGCAACGCTCTAAGTGCCTATACATCCTATCTCTAAGAATCCCCTCCAACAGCTTCCCTACCACTGACTTCAACTCACTGACCTATAATTTCCAGGGTTATCCCTACTACCCTTTTTAAACAACGGTACAACATTAGCTATTCTCCAGTCCTCTAAGTAGACTTACATTAACACCATAATGAAGTTATGGTGAAAACTCCCTAGTTGCTATACTCCAGTGCTTGTTCGGGTACACTGAGGCAGAACTTAGCATGGCCAATTCACCTAAGCAGCATGTCTTTTGGACTAAGGAAGGAAACCAAAGCACCAACAGGAAACCCATGCAGTGATGGGAGGAACATGCAGACTCTACACAGTGACCCAAGCCAGGAATTGAACCCAGGTCCCTGGCACTTTGAGGCAGCAGTGCTAACCACTGTGCCACAGTGCTGCCCCTTTCCATTTAGCTTGTTAGCCATCTCAGGCCGTAAAACCAAGTAGAAAATTTGAACAAATGGCATTACAGTAAACAGATATCAGAGACTCAGCAATCAGGTGAATAAACAGTAAACAACTTTTCTGCTAACAAAAGTTCTCCATCTAATTTTTTACTTGAAGTTCTGTAGCATGCAGGACCTAATGGATAGCAACATTTGCATGGGTACTCAGGTCTGAAGGAAACATCTCAGTTTTGAATCATTCCAGACATTCAGCTCAAGAGCAGAAAGGGAATGGGTGACCACCAGGCAGACTGTGCAGGAATCTTTGAATCACCTGCAAAACAGGTATGCCACTTTGGATGCTGTTAAAAAGAATGGCTTCTCAGGAAAAGCAGCAACAACCCAATTCATTGCACTGCGGTTGGCTCTGTTGCCTAAGGAAGGAATAAAAAAAAATGTGGAGAACAGTAGTTATAGTGGATTAAAATGTAAGGTGTTAGACATTTCTTTGTGCGCCGACTCATGGCTTATTCACCTGTAAAACATCCAACTTGGCCACATTTACTTCAAAAGCTTGCCTTTCATCAAATCAAGCCCTAGGATTAAAGAAATTTTAGTGCATTCAGGTGTTAAATTTCAAAGGGCATTAAAATGAGTTTCCAACTTAGAAAAGATCATAAACAAATGAGGCAAGGTTATGAAATTTTAATTTACCTGAAATTGGTCATCAGGAGAGGGTGTAAAGATTCTTATACTTTGGGAAAAAGTAAAATTCAAAGAAGCCTGCATGAGAAAAATTGAAAGTAAGAAAAACGTTTTTCAAACAGAGATTTGGAGCTGTGTTGGGGACTGGTCATCTAAGATCTCTTGGAACGTGCTCTGCTGGGAGAGAGCTGTGAAAAGAAGCAAAGTGAGGCAACATTTCAACCAATCCAGGGAAGTCTGTATTCCCAGAAAATACAGCTTTCTTTTAAAGTTCTCTGGAATTTCCACAGCAGAGTTGGAGGACAGAAGTCTGGCAATTTTTAAAAATTCATTCATGGGATGTGGACATTGCTGGCTGGCCAGCATTTATTGCCCATCTCTAGTTGCTCTTGAGGTGGTGGTTGTGAGCTGCTGCCTTGAACCACTGCAGTCCTTGAGATATAGATACACCACCCATTGTGCTCTTAGGGAGGGAGCTCCAGAGCACAACAATGAAGAAAGGACCATTTATTTCCAGGTCAGGATGTTGAGTGGCTTGGAGAGGAGCCTCCCATGTGGTGGTAATGTTCCCCAGAATCTGCTGCTCTTGTTCGTCTAATGGTTATGGATTTGGAAGGTGCTGCTTAAGGAATCTTGATGAGTTCCTACAGTACATCTTGCAGATGGTACACATGGGTACCACTGTTCAACATAGAAGGGATTGAATGAGGAATGGGTAGAAATGTTGCTTGCCAGTTGTCAGCCCAAGTTTGGATATTGTCCAGGTCATGCTGCATTTGGACAAGAACTGCTTCAGTATCTGAAGAATCATGAATGTGCAATGTTCAGTATCAATCATCAGTGAACAAAGCCACTTCTGACCTTATGATTTACTGCATTAGTATAATCTTGTGTTTAAAGATTTTTGATGATCAATGCTTTAACTTAATATTTAAAATCTCCAAAAGGTATTACTGGAATTTGTGGCTTTTGACTTCAGTACACATCTTGTTGTGAAATACAAAAAGAAAAATATTGTAATAGCTTGCCAAGTTTCATATTGCCATTGTTACCTGCAGTACTACCTTGTCTCTGAATAATCCTATTTCCATCACTACCATTTTCTTTTTATTGAAGTGCCTTTGTTTCACGTTGCTCAATTATATTTCATGTTTTTGTTGTTCGTATTCTTTTCCTTCATACCTTGCACTCCTCTGTCAAAACTTAATGTATGCCTTTTTCCTAAACGTTGGTTGCTCCTTGTTTATTCATCCATGGATCTCACTAGTTACTTCCTTGAGCAAAATATACTTCCCCTGGACATGCAACACCATTTCAAATGTTTACCTTTGTGTTACACCACAACCACATTCATCGGGAAGGAAAAGGGCTTCAGATACATGGGAACATAAACACCTGCAGGTTCCTCACCAAGCCACTCACCATCCTGACTTGCAAATATAGCACTATGCCTTCATAGTCACTGGGTCAAAATCTTGGAATTCCCTCCCTAACAGCATTGGGGGTCAACACATAACATATGGATTACAGCGATTCAAGAAGGCAGCTCACCGCCACCTTTTCAAGGGCAATGGGTAATAAATGCTGGTGCCAGCAACACCCAAATCACACAAATGAATTAAAGAAATGGTTTGCCTATTGCATTTTCCTTAAGTTCCCTGCTTCCAAAACAAGTTGTTTGATTGTGATGTAGTTTGTGATATTGTATTGTGATTTAAGCATTATGATGGTAGAAAAGGATACATATAGTTACTATTGCCCAGATATTCTAATTTTGCTTATTTGTGGTGGTTCATTCTCTACTACTAGATCCAAAAGTCAATCTTCCCTTTTGAGGATTTTTATTCATTAGGTTAGAAAGGTATTCTGTACACATTGTCGGAACTATAATCCCCTACTTCCTTTAACTACCTCTTCTGACCGATTAGTATCTAGATAGTTAAGTACCCTATGATTAATTTTTAAACTTAATTCCCAAATATTCATATCTCCTCCATCTCTTGGAACAACTATTAACATGATTGATCTTTGATTATCTTTTTATCTCTTCTATTTTTGTCTTGCTGGTGGCTGTCACATGATCCTTGTCATCCCTGTCTATGTTGATAGATCTATGCATTAGAACCAAATTTGAGACAATTTAGGGAGAATTTGTTCTACCAATCAGCCTAAGAGCACACCTTTGGGATGTGGGAGGAAACTGGAGCTCCCAGAGAAAACCCACGCAAGCACGGGGAGAATGCGCAAACTCCCACAGACACAGGCCCAAATCCATGTATCTGCACAGCACAGCGATAGTCACTGAGCTGTCATATTGCCCATCAACTGGTCCAGGTCAAGCGTACACTAACGACGTGAAGCACTAGGCTAACAAAGAACAAAACAGCACGGGAAACAGGCCCTTCGGCTCAACAAGCCCGTACCGCCACCCCGATGTTGCCACCTCTACCCACAATCCCTGTCCATGTTTATAGATCTATGGATTAAAAACCAAATTTGAGACAATTTAGGGAGAATTTGTTTTGCCAATTAGCCTAAGAGCACATCTTTGGGATGTGGGAGGAAACCAGAGCTCCTGGAGAAAACCCACGCAAGCACAGGGAGAATGCGCAAACTCCCGCAGACACAGGCCCAAATCCA
The DNA here is from genome assembly GCA_024679065.1 of Sphyrna mokarran. Classification (NCBI taxonomy): domain Eukaryota; kingdom Metazoa; phylum Chordata; class Chondrichthyes; order Carcharhiniformes; family Carcharhinidae; genus Sphyrna; species Sphyrna mokarran. The sequence continues at coordinate 9,364,577 of JAGIQG010000006.1, forward strand.
TGTATCTGCACAGCACAGCGATAGTCACCGAGCTGTCATGTTGCCCATCAAATGGTCCAGGTCACGCGTACACTAACGACGTGAAGCACTAGGATACTCTCGAAAAAGATCCAAGAGTAGCCCTCTCACAACCAACCATGTGCATACCCCTTGTTAGACAAGGCGCACCGAAGTCCCTGTAGGATAAAACAAATACATCAATATCATCAACAATGTACACAATTCCAAGGAACTCCCAAGGCTCATAATGCCTATTTTAAAATCAATTTTCTATATCCCTCCATTCCCATTTTGTTCATGTGCCCATCTAAGCATTTCTTAAATAACTCCAGAGTACCTGCCTCCACCACTTTACTTGGCCGCACGTACCATACCCCCACCACCCTATCTGAAAAAACTCCCTCTAGCATCCAAATTATACTTTACCCTCCTCACCCTGTGCCCACGACTCCTCGTGCTATTTGAGTCCATCCTGGAAAAAAGCTTAACCCCCCTGTTTACTCTATCTATACCCCTCAATCTTGTACACCTCTATTAGATCTCCTATAAGTCTATGTCTTTCTAAGGAAAACAGCCCCAATTTGCCTAACCTCTCCTTCCACACCAGGCAGCATCTTGGTTAACCTCCTCTGCACTCTCTCCAGAGTCTCCACATCCTTCCGGTAGTAAGATGACCAGATCTGGACGCAGTATTCCAAATGAGGTCTAACCAACGTTTTACATAACTGCAACGTTAAAGGCCAGCTCTTGTATTCTATACCCCTTCCTATAAAGGATAGCATACCATATGCTTTCTTCACAACCTTCTCCACCTGCTCTGCCACCTTCAGAGACTTGTGCAACTGCACACCCAGGTCCCTCTGCGTTTCTATACTCTTAATAGGTCTACCCTTTAAGATATACCTCCCCTTACATTCTTTCTCCTGAAATGCATCACCTCACATTTATCAGGATTGAATTCCATCTGCCATCTATCTGCCCAAGCTACCAGCCTATTGATGTCCTGCTGTATCATCTGATAATGCTCCTCACTATCTGCAAGTCCAGCCATCTTTGTATCGTCTGCAAACTTGCTGATCACTCCACTTACTCCCTCTTCCAAGTCATTTATATATATTACAAATAGAAGAGGTCCCAGTACCGAGCCCTGTGGCACACCACTAGTGACTGACCTCCAGCTAGAAAAAAAAACACCCTTCCACTATTACTTTGTCTCCTATTACCAAGCCAGTTATTTATCCATCTAGCTACCTGTCCTTGTATGCCATTAGCCTTTTCAACTAATCTCCCATGAGGGACTTTGACAAACGCTTTACTGAAATCCAGTAAGTGGAACTGAAGCACTGCACGTGAGCCATGATCTTATTGAATGGCAGGGCAGGCTCGAGGGGCTGGATGGCCTACTCCTGCTCCTATTTCTTATGTTCTTATTACATTCTTAATACATTCTATGGCTAGAATTTTACCAGCATGCAGGTTCACAGAACAGTAGTTTCCCTTGGTCACAGGCAGGATCTTATGAATCTTGGGTGGGCGTGCTGGTAAAATTCTGCTCTGTCTGGTCCTTGCAAAACATTTGCCTCCAGTTCCCACATTTTATTATGGTCACTATGCACAGATATTTTGGCTGGAATTCTCCAATCTTGTTTGCCCCACTACCGCTGCCAGCAAAAACCTGAATTTTGTACTCAGCCAGAACTCCATTCACGACAGCAGGGCTGGAGAATCCTAGCCACTGGCAAGATCCTGGGAATTCTGGCCTTTAATTATTAACAGGATATTCTCAGAATTAGCTTAACCTTCTTTTAGGCACCTTTTCCGTCCTGTTTTGTTTATGTTTAAGTTCCTTATGTTATTGGGTTTTTCTTTTTCTCATCTTTCCACACCCCCTGCCCCATTGTTTAAGCAACTTGATAATAAGTATTGCAGTCTTATCTTAAATTGACAGGAGAAAATTATTGTAGAGACCTTCAAATGATGGGTGTCATTTGAACTCTACTGCAGGCAATTACTGAAGAGAGATTTAGTGTGAGTCACTGAGCAATTATTGACTTTAGAGGAGGACTGGAGGTGAGTAAACTTACCAAAGATAATCTAACAATGAAATGGGAATTGCAGGAGTTTCTGGCAGATGTTGCCACAAATCAGGGTGGTACAACCATTAGCACTACTGTGACAGCGCCGGGTACCTGGATTTGATTCCTGGCTTGGGTCATTGTCTATGCAGAGTCTGCATCCTCTCCCCATGTTTGCATCAGTTCCCTCCTACAGTCCAAAAGACATGCTGTTAGTTGCACTGGCCTGCTAAATTCTCCCTCAGTGTACTTGAATACATGCAGATTATGGTGACAAGGGGATTCTTAGTATCTTCATTACGGTATTAATGCAAATCTATTTGTGACACTAAAACAGATAGAAACTTTAAACACAATTTCTTTCTAATTTTTCACATTTTCTTATCCATTCCCAGGATTTATTTTGATTCTCCACAGTTTTGAATTTAAGAAACCTGTGTGAACTGTGTCGAGGGCCTTTTTTTAAGATTTATCTAGAAAGGAGTGGTGAAGGCGCAGAAGGTTTTCTGATGAATCACAGCACTTTGCTCATCATATAGTCATAGAGGTTTACAGCATGGAAACGGGCTTTTGGCCCAACTTGTCCATGCCTCCCTTTTCTTTTAAAACCCTTAAACTAATCCCAATTGCCCACACTTGGCCCATATTCCTCCATAACTATTGCACTTAAAGTGTCTAAATGTTTTTTTAGAAGACAAAGTTGTACCCACCTCTACTACAGCCTCTGGCAGCTTGTTCCAGACACTCACCACCTTGTGTGTCAAAAAGTTGCCCCTCTGGACACTTACATCCCTCCCCTTAAATCTATGCCCTCTAATTTCAGGCTTCCCTACCCTGAACAGTGCACAGTGACAGTATCTACCTAATTGAGCTGAATGTCTTAATATATTGAAGTAGGAATATTGCTTTCCAGCATTGTTTGGTACTGGGGCAAAACTGGATGAACTGTTTCGTAAAAGGAGTGACTAAGAAATCAAAAAGATCATACCTTTGGCAGAGAAAACTATCAAATTTCTAATGGTCAATTCCTAATACTGAGTTTAAGGTTTGAAAATGTTGAATTAAGAATGAAAATTAAGTATTTTTATCTGCTTGCCTGTTTAGTCTTCCCTTCAGGACAAGCATTACTTGATACATGACCCATATATGACCTATACATAGGTCATATTTGCTTGACACTAAAAAATCAACTAACTCAAGAGTGCTGCAAGACAGATTTGAGCAAAAGAACTTTGATTATACCACTTTGCAATAATACTTCAGATTGTGATCTGAAATAATAAATATGGTAATTTACCCATAGGCTTATTTAAATTGAAATTTAAAGTTTTATAGATTATTCAAACACTTGTACATCTCAGAACTTCTTGCAATATCAGCTTTCCCCCTTATTTAACCTGCTAGAATTGTACCTCTTGCAATAGTCTGATCTAAAAACATTATCACAGGGCCTTGATGAAATCACATCTGAAGTACTGTCCAGTTTTGGTCTCCATTAAGATAAAATTGCATTCGAGACATTTGAAGGTTCATCATCCAATTGCCTCCCTGTTCATCTAATTGGTATCTAATTAAGGCTTCCAGTCTTGTTACTTCTCTCTGCCACTCAACCCGCTCCTTGTATTGAACGGCACCTTTGCTGCACTAAATCCCGAGTTAGCCTTGAGTAACCAGTTATAACTAGTCACTATTCTCTGCACGGTGCCACTAACACGTTTACCACTGACTAACAGTCCGAAAGATTAAAGTTGACTTGATGTTAGAAGGAGATCATATCTTAAAACTGATGATCATCAGTTTTAAATAAGTGACGTTTTGTTGGAACTGAGATCAAGTTAAAGATAAAATAAGTTTTGAGCGTAGGTGGAAAGTTGGGAACAAGAAGGGGAGGTCAATGGGAAGCAAGGCAAAATAGATTAAATGGTCAAAAAGGCTGGTCGTGCAAGATCAAAGGGAGTGCTGTGGGATCAGGTATCCATGTGCATGAGCCTCAGAATGGGTACGCAGGTGCAGAATGTTAGACTGCAGGCAAATGGAATCTTGGCATTTATTACAAAAGGTCTAGAGTATGAAAACTGTTGTTACAATTGTATAAGGCATTGGTGAGACCACATTTGTAATTCTGTGTTCAGTTTTGGTCACCTTCTTTGAGGAAGGATGTGGTGGCGTTGAAGGCAGTTCAAAAGTGGTTCACTACATTGATTCCAAGTTTGAAGGGGCTGTCGTATGAGGAGCAATTCAATATCACAAGCTTGTACTCGCTAGAAGACAGATCAATGAGGAAGGTGGGATTTGATTGAGGTGTATAAGATACTCAATGGGAAATGTTAACCAAATGTTCCCCCTGCTAGGACACTCTTGAAGAGGTCATAGTTGTAGGGTGGTGGTGGTAGGGGCAGGGCGGGAGGTAAGGAGAAGCAACTTCTCAGAGGGTTGTTGATTGACCAACTCACTGCCCCAGAGTAGTGGTTGCAGAACCTATCAATGGATTCAAGAAAGAGACAGATAAACATTTGATCAAAAGCAGGATAAAGAGGGAAAGTGGAGTTAGAACAAGATGGAAATCAGCTCTGATCATATAGAATGTTGAAGTGGGCTGGAAGGGCTGAATTGCTGACTCTCGTTCCTAATTTGAATGTTCCTCATGGGACAAAGGATAAAAATGATGTATTAAAAGAGCAGAATGATGAACAGCTACTGTTCAAAATTTAAAATGGGTAAAACCAAAACAAGCATAAATAAAGGAAATACAATGGGAGCAGGGCATAGCTTATGACCTGAAATTGTTGGACTTGGTTGATTATTCCTGCACTGAACTCACTGCAAAACCCTTTGCATTTCTCAGCTCCCTTCATTTATTCAAATTTGTCTTTCCTTGAGCTTTGAGTACTCTGTTCTCTTCAATCCTAATATCATCAAACCTGACAAAGGATGTTTTCAGGTACCTCCAGTACCTTGCCTCTTCTTACTCAGAAATCTTTAATTCAACGCTAATGTGTATTTTTTTGGTAGAGTAAATAGGTCATTTATTATTTGGGAGGTGCAAGTCCAGGTGCGATAGAGTACAATGGGGATCTTTGAATACAGAATCACTACAAGTTGTTTCACAGGTTGACAAAGCTGCTTAAGTTGCAGTTGAGGAGTAAGAAAGTTATGCTAAACATGCATCAATCCTTGTATTGCATGCAGTTCTCATCACTAAATGATCAAAGAATATAGAGGCATTGGACAGGATGTGGAGAAGTTAGCAAAAGCACGTGGGTACGTATAATCTGGAAAGTAATGACACGCTGAGTGACTTCTCTGGTATGGGTGGGGGGGTGGAGGGAGAGAGACTGGGGGTGATGTAATTGAAGTCTTAAGTATGAAATGGTGCATTTTAAATTCTTTCATCTTTTAAGACATTGGAGTTGTATTTTCTGGAAATTAGAAAGTTAAGGAGTGACTGAAGTTTTTCAAGTATCAAGGAGAATTGATATGGTAGATTCAAAGAACCTATTTCCTCCAATTGAGAGGTTCAAAACTAGGGAACGTAGCCATGGTCAGATCTTGCTGAATAGCAGACAGATTGAGGGTCCGAATAGTTGCCTCCCAATTCATGTGTTTGTAATTTTGGAACATTGTTCTGTAAATGACAATTGATACTGGGTCAATCGTAAATTTCAAACCGTGAGATTGGTTAATACAAACTATAGTATTATGGGATAAGAGGGGTGGGGGTTAAGAAGGAGTTAGAATCGAGGCCCTTTGGCCCTTGATGTTGTGTCCACCTGTGAAACCAATCTAAAGCCCATCTAACCTACACTATTCCAATATTATTCATATGTTTATCCAATGACCATTTAAAGGCCCTTAATGTTTGGAATCCATTATTGTCGCAGGCAGAAAATTCCACACCCTTACTATGTTCTGAATAAAAAATCTACCTCTGACATCTGTCCTATATCAGCCCTAATTTAAAGCTATGCTCCCTCATGCTAGCCACCTCCATCTGAGGGAAAAGGTTCTTACCATCCACTCTATCTAATCCTCTGATCATCTTATATGCCTCTATTAAGTCACCTCTTAACCTTCTTCTCTAACGAAAACAGCCTCAAGTCCCTCAGTCTTTCCTCCTAAGAACTGTACACAATACTCCAAGTGCAGCTGCACCAGAGTTTTGTGCAGCTGCAAAATGACCTCATTTCCTCCACCAATAAAAGCTACATCATATGCCTTCCTAACAACCTGAATGCCAATTTTCAGGAATCTACGTACATGGACACCGAGATCTCTCTGCTCATCCACACTACAAGTAACTTAACATTAGCCCAGTACTCTGTATTCCTGTTATCCTTCCAAAGTGAATCACTTCACACTTTTCCACAGTAACTCCTTTTGCCACCTCAGCCCAGCTCTGCAGCTTATCCACACCCCTTTGTAACCTGCAACATCCTTCTGCACTGTCCACAACTCCAACTTTAGCGTATTCTGCAAATTTACTAACCCATCCAGGTCATTTATAAAAATGACAAACATCAAAACAGATCCTTGCAGTACACCACTAATAACTGAACTCCATCCTCTATCTTCTTACAGCTAGCCAATTTCTGATCCAAACTGCTAAATCATTCTCAATCCCATACCTCCGTACCTTCTGCAATAGCTTACCGTGGGGAACCTTATCAAACACTTCACTGAAATCCAGGTACACCACATCAACGGCTTTACTCTCGTACGCTCTTTGGTCACCTTCTCAAAAGAACTCAATAAGATTTGTGAGGCACGGCTTACCCTTCATAAAACAGTGATGACTACCCCTAATTAAATTTTTCCTTTCTAGATGATTATATATCTTATCTCTTATAATCCTTTCCAAAATTTTGCCCCCAGAGGTGAGGCTCACTGGTGGTCTATACCAGAATTGTCTCTACTCCGCTTCTTGAGCAAGGGGACAACATTAGCTATCCTCCAGTCTTCTATTCCTGCAGACAATGACAACCTAAAGATCAAAAGACAAAGGCTCTGCAATCTCCTCCCTAGCCTCCCAGAGAATCCTAGGATAAATGCCATTTGGCTCAGGGTTATCCATTTTCATACTTTCCAAAATTGCTAACATCACCTCTTTATGAAGCTCAATCCCGTTTAGTCTAATATCTCAGTATTCTCCTCTACAACATTATCCTTTTTGTTAGGTTGCAGATAGCTATCATGACCGATTTGGGTACGTTTGAGCCTTAGTTGCGAAGCAGTCCCGTAAAGGAAACCGAAGTCCTGCTTCTTCACAAACTGTCTTTATTTTTCTGATTCAACTCGATAAATGTGAGGTGATGCATTTCAGAAGAACGTAGGGGGGAGGTATATGATAAAGGGTAGACCTATTAAGAGTATAGAAACACAGAGGGACCTGGGGGTGCAGGTGAACAAGTCTCTGAAGGTGGCAGAGCAAGTGGAGAAGGTTGTGAAGAAAGCATATAGTATGTTAGCCTTTATAGGAAGGGGTATAGAGTACAAGAGCTGGCCTTTAATGTTGCAGTTGTATAAAACGTTGGTTAGACCTCATTTGGAATACTGTGTCCAGTTCTGGTCGCCTTACTACCAGAAGGACGTGGAGACTCTGGAGAGAGGGCAGAGGAGGTTTACCAGAATGCTGCCTGGTATGGAAGGTCTGAGTTACGAGGAGAGGTTAGGCAAATTGGGACTGTTTTCCTTGGAAAAACATAGACTTAGAGGAGATCTAATAGAGGTGTACAAGATTATGAGGAGTATAGATAGAGTAAACAGGGTTAAGCTCTTTCCTAGGATGGACTCGAATAACACGAGGGGTCACGGGCTTAGGGTGAAGGGGGTAAGGTATAATGTGGATGCTAGAGGGAGTTTTTTTCCCCCCACACAGAGGGTGGTGGGGGTATGGAATGCACTGCCAAGTAAAGTGGTGGAGGCAAGTGCTCTGGAGTTATTTAAGAAATACTTAGATGGGCACATGAACAGAATGGGAATGGAGAGGTATAGAAAACTGATTTATAATAGGGATCATGAGCCTTGGGAGTCCCTGGGAAGTGTGTAAATAGATGATGATATTGATGTACTTGTTTGTATCCTACAGGGGCTTTGTTCCACCTTGTTGTCTAACGAGGGGCATACACGCGATGGGTCGAGAGAGGGCTGCTCTTGGATCCCCCCCCCCCCCCCCCCCGAGTATCCTAGTGCTTCACATCGTCAGTGTACGCTTGACCTGGACCATTTGATGGGCAACACGACAGCTCAGTGACTATCACTGTGCTGTGCAGATACATGGATTTGGGCCTGTGTGTCTGTGGGAGTTTGCGCGGGTTTTCTCTGGGTGCTCCGGTTTCCTCCCACATCCCAAAGATGTGCTCTTAGGCTAAGTGGCAAAAGAAATTCTCCCTAAATGGTCTCAAATTTGGTTTTTAATCCATAGATCTATAAACACGGACAGGGATCGCGGGTAGAGGTGGCAACATCGGGGTGGCAGCGCAGGCTCGTTGGGCCAAAGGGCCTGTTTCCCATGCTGTTTTGTTCTTCCACATTTGATTTATCACTTACATGAATTAGTATACAATGAAATGTATTGTTTCTTGTGCAATATTCAGATAAAGCATACCATTCATAGAGAAGGAAAAGAGAGAGTGCAGTCGGTGATGTTACAGAGCTAGGATGTACACAACTTCAACATCTTTATATATCCCAGTGACTTGTATGAAATTATTACCTCTCACCGAAATCCTAAATTGGATGTTGTGTCAACCCATTCCTAACAGGACATAGTGAATGGAGGGGATTTTTTTTTAATCTTTCTTGGGATACAGGTGTTGCTGGCAAAGCCAATCTATTTGTCTTTGAGCTGAGTGGCTGTTAAAAGTCATTGCTGTGGGCCTGGAGTCGCACATTGATCAGACTAGGTACAAATGGCAGATTTTCTTCCTGAAAGGACATAGTGAACCAGATGAAATTTTACAACAGATGCCATAATGATACTGGCTCCCCCTTTGGAGGAAGGGTTGAGAAGCAGAATATAGTGATTTAAAATTGATGTGATGGGCTGAGTGACCTCCTTTTTGTTGCGTAACCATTACCTAATAATTTTTCAAAAATCTCACTGGATGCTGGACCAGGCTTGAGTTAGATCCTCCTGTATCTTGTACCCTTTCCTTGGTTTGGTGTTGAATTTTGTTTGATCTTACCTCTTTGAAGTGCCTTCTGATGATTTATTACAAACAGGGTCTATGTATTTTCTGCAAAACGGGATAGTTAGCTCCTTTGAATTTCATTGGCAATTGTACTCCCACAGTAGTGTTTGGGTGCCTATTCCAGGTTTCTGACCAGTAACATGGAGAGGAATTTGAGGGTTACGTTTCCATATGATTTCTAGTTTTGTCCTTCTGGAGGTAGAGGTCACAAACAAAAGATGTGCTTAGTGTAACCTTGGTGAGTTACTACAATGCAGCTGGTGCACAGCACGTGTTGCAATCATAGCATTCTGGTGATTGAAAGGGCAGATATCGACCATTACAAAGGCAGTAATTAAGCAAACTATTCTATCTTTGGTATTGAGCTTCCTGATTGGATATGGTGTACCATCTCGGCACAGGATAAATAATCCTCTTATTGCCTGGAGCTCACTCTTACCTTGACACCCGTTAGACAAGACACCCTTCACATTCTTGATGGTTGTAGAGGTTACCAACTATGTCCTTTAATGATAGAATTTCCAATCACTGCCACATTTCCCTTCTGCCCTTCTCTCCTGCTGAACAGCACATACCACTCCTCCATGGCCTTCTGATCCATGTTGCCTTGGTGTGTTATAACTGCCCTCCCTGAAGTCAATGGGATCTCTTAAGACTTTCATATCCTCTCTATACAAGATCGGTGTTTTTCCTGAATATAAAAAGTAAAGTTGAAGTAAAAATAAAATTTATTTATTAGCCACAAATAAGGCTTACAGTAATATTGTAATGAAGTTACCATGAAACTTCTCTTATTGTCACAGTCCTGCACCTAACCAGTACGTCTTTCAGGCTATGGGAGGAAACCCATGCAGACATGGAGAATGTGCAAACTGCACACAGTGACCCAAGCTGGGAATCAAACCTGGGTCCCTGGAGCTGTTCTTGCTTCCGGGATGTGACTGTTTTTGCCATTTAACCCTCAGATCACTATCTTCTGAAGTCTGACTTTTCAACTTGCATCCTGGCTCCATTCTTTTAGAACATCATCCCTTTTTCCCCCTAGTACCATGGCCACAGACTGTTCAACCTCCCACTCCAAAGTGTCCTGTAACCACTCATTCTTTGATGTCCTCAACATTGTAGACACTCAGTCTCCAGCTTAAGTAAATCAGTCATACGCATACACACATCTGGTGCCCACCCCCACCAAACAGAATGCTACAGTAGACAAAAACATTTAAAACAAAACACCCAATTCAAAGAGGACAGAACTCCTGGTCTGGATCAATGCACCCATGTATTTTAAAAGAATCAATGGGAAAGAAAGCAGTGATATTGCAACACGTGTTTAAACAATCCAGAATATTGTGAATGGATAACAATTCCAGTATTAAAGGTTCAGAATACGTGTAGGAAATTATAGGCTGCACAGCATAACTTTGGTAGTAAGAAAAATAATGATATCTGTACTAAAGGGAAGTATAAAAGAATATCTTAGTATGAAAAATAAGTCAGCATGGATTTCGAAAGAAAAATAAAAATCAATGGAATATGGAAGCATTGGAGAGATTGAAGAGATTTACCAGGATGCTGCCTGCTTTGGAGGGTAGGTCTTATGAGGAAAGATTTAGGAGTTGGGGCTTTTCTCTTTAAAGCAAACGAGGATGAGAGGCAATTTAGAGTTTATAAGATGAGGCGGGTAGATAGTCTCAGAATGTCCACTCTATTTCCTTGAGTGGATGTAGCTATTACTAGGGGGCATAACTATAAAGGTTCATGCTGAGAGATATAGGAGGGGTGTTCAAGGTAGATTCTTTATTCATAGAGTTGTTGGGATGTGGAATGCCCTGCCTGCTGTGATAGTGGAGTCAGACACTTTAGGAATTTTCAAGCAGTTATTGAATAGGCACATGGAGCACACCAGAATGATGGGCAGTGGAATAGCTTGATCTTGGGTTTGGACATAGCTCAGCACAATATCGAGGGCTGAAGGGCCTGTACTGTGCTGTCCTGTTCTACATTTCTATGTTTTTTTTGAATCAGTGATGAAAGAAGGAAAATATATTTAAAGAAAGGGACGTTCAATTGGATGGAGTTATTGCAGGCAAAGTTCTGAAGAACAGCTTCTTTGTGTGCAACACTGAGATAGCTGTTAATATTTTTGATTTGATTTATTGTCACATCTACGAGTATACAAAGAAAAGTATTGTTTCTTGCATGCTATACAAAGCACACTGTTCATACAGAAGGAGAACGAGAGAGTGCAGAATGTAATGTTACAGTCATAGTTAAGATGTTGAGAAAAAAAAATCAACTTAACGCAAGGTCGATCCACTCAAAAGTCTGACAGCAGCAGGGAAGAAGCTGTCTTGAATTAGACATGGCTGCTCGGTGTTAAGTCAGGAGAAACTTGTTTTAAGAAACTGATTGTTTCTAAACTTCCTGCTGCAATTCCACATCAAACATTAGACTGGATAAATTTGAAGTTGTAATGTATACATTTACTAAAGTGATACTAGTTCCTTGATTTGGGTACTTTTTAAAAAATGGTGATTATTGCCAAAGTGGTAGTTTGCATATTTTAGATTAAGCATGTTTTTGAGGGTTGTTTTGCAAGGTTGCATTAGCTGGAACTTGTATGTTCAAGTCTTTTTACTACTTCATATTTTAAATTTTACTGAAGTCCTGTGTTTTTCAGGTTAGTAACTTGTCCTCATTTTCTATTAAAAATGCTTTGTGATCAGTGAGACAGACTTCACTTTGAGGTCTAGTTTGCTTAACAGTAACACAAACTGGGCTCAGTGGATGCCGTTTATCTGCATTTTCAAAAGGCTTTCATTACGATGCCCCATAGAGTTATAAATAAGGTCACTGTGCAGTCAGGAGACTACTAGCAGAATTGATTGCTTGTTAGTTTTAAAGATAGAGTGGGGCAAAGGGTAGCAGAGTTGCAGGAGTGGTATGCCATTTGAGGCAGTGCCAAGACCATTGCTACTTGATTTGATGAGGAAATTTGAATACTTGGAGACAAGACAGCTTCAAGTACCACCAACAACTGTAAAGCAATGTGGATCCACAATAGGCCAGAATTGGAAGAATGCAGAGAGCACTTCCACAGGAGGAATCTCTCACTGATCTCAAACCAGCTTTCTCCCACAATTAGATATTCAACCTGAAGAGTACTTGCTGGCAAGTATGATTTCACACATCTCCTGGGTGCGTACCTTCATAGCCTCACAGGCTAGAATGATCCCATTGCTTTCAAATATCTCAGCACCAGATTTCAAGTGTTCCAATAAAATACCTAACAATAGCAAAGCTAAAAATGTTGAAAACAGAACAAAGTAACAAGGGAAAAAGAATTATTCCTAATACCCATCTTTTCAGTTATTGGTGGCACAGTGGTTAGAGCTGCTTCACAGCATCAGGAACCTGGGTTCAATTGCTCACTTGGGCCACTGTCTGCATTGAGTCTGCACATTTTCTTGTGTGCATGGGTTTGTTTCCTTCGGGTGACCTGGTTTCTTCCCGCAGTGTAGAATACATGCTGGTTAGGTGAATTGGCAATGCTAAATTCTCCTCAGTGTACCCAAACAGATGGCAGAGTGGAATGACTAGGGGACTTTCACAGTAACTTCACTGCAATATTAATGTAAGCCTACATGTGATACCAATAAATAAACTTCAAACTTAGTTGAACTTTAATACAGTCTGTCAGCATTGAGCTGCATGAGGAAATTGAGGCACCAACATCCCCTCCTGCTTACTTTGAGGCAAAGACTAACCATATTCAGCATTTGGAGGAGTTTTGTAGGGTCCCGATGGGTACATAATAAACTGTTAAGGCCAATCTGGGCATGGAAGGTTCTGCTGAAAACAGGATAGTGTGTCACAGAATAATTTGATCAGCAAGACTTGGATATGTTGTTGGCTAAGGATTCTGTCTCCTCGAGTTTCCCCTGTCTTTGAGAGTGCTTTCAAAAAGGAGGTCACACCATTTATTTGGCTGTAATAGGTGCAGCAAACCTGGGTGAGTATCTCCCCATACCCAAAGTTATATTAAAACTCTCAAGTGCAGCTGTGTCTGAGTTTTGTTGGGATAACATCATTTGAAAGCTCAGTTATCATAGAAACCTTACAGTACAGAAAGAGGCCATTCGACCCATCAAGTCTGCACCAACCACAATCTACCCATTGTCATCAATAAATAGCAATCTGACATAAGTGTCCTTGTTATCCAGGTATTCCAGGGTTGAGGGTAGGGCCAAGGAGATGATGTTTACTGTGGACCTGTTGCAGTGACAGGCAAACTAATGTATGCTGGCAATCTGGGAGACTGGAGTTGATGCATGCCATCACAAACATTTTGAAGCACTTCAGAATGATGGCTGTCAAAGCCAATGGATAGTAGTTATTGAGACAGGCTGCCTGATTTTCTTTGAGACAGGGAGAATGGTTGTCTTTTTGAAGCAACTAAGGACCTCAGATCAGTGCAAGGATTGGTTAAAGACGTCTGCAAATACCCCGCCAATTGGTCCATGCAGAATCCAAGTGTTCATCCAGGTATTCCATCTGGACCAATTACTTCCCAGTGGGTTACCTTGTCAATGGTGTACAGCATGCCTCCCAAGCAGTAGGTTCATATCGACTCAACATTTATTTTATTGCTCTGAACAGAATCGTAGTTCTTCATGATGACCACAACACCACACAGCCCTGTCACAGCAGCCTCTGCAAGACATGCCAGAACATTGACGCAGATGCCATCATCTCACACGAGAACACCATCCACCAGGTACATAGCACATACTCTTGCAACTTGGGCAACATTGTCTACCTGAGACGCTGCAGGCAAGGATGTCCCAAGGCATGGTACATGGCGGAGACCATGCAGGCACTACGACAACAGATGAATGAACACCGCTCAACAATCACCAGGCAAGACTGTTCCCTTCATGTTGGTGAACACTTCAGCAGTCACAGGCATTCGGTCTCTGATCTTCAGGTAAAATGTTCTCCAAGGAGGCCTTCACAACATATGACAGCACAGAGTCGCTGAGCAGAAATTGATAGCCAAGTTCCTCAACTGGAATCTTGTGTTCATATCACACCATCTGTAACCCCCATGACTTGCCTGAAACTGCAACATCTCACTGTCCTGTCTGGAGACAATACACATCTCTTTAACCTATGCTTAATGCTATCTCCACTCATTATCTGCACCTTTAATAGCAGATTAGCTATAAAGACTCGCATTCTAATCAGTATCCCGTAAACTGTGCGCGCCTTTATATGCCCCGTTTGTGGTCAGAACTCCCCACACATCTGACGAAGGAACAGCATTCCAAAAACTAGTGGCATTTACTACCAAATAAACCTCTTGGACTTGAACTTGGTGTTGAGACTTCTTACGAAATCGTAGGTACCATGGCATCTGCGTGGATGAACAATTACTTACCTTGCTGCTCAAATTGTACTGGGGATTAAAAATATTGCACATATCCATTTTGCTACCTAGGCCAGCATGCAGAATGACACAATAAGCAAAGTAAAAATCAAAAATATAAACTTGAATCTCAAAAATGAAGAAATGAAGCAACACTGAAAAACTACCAATGACAGAGGTTTCAAATAAAAAGGAGATTTTCTTGTTGCTGCATGAAGTGCCATTTATTCCCTCAGAAATCTGTGTAATTCCGATTATCAAAAAATGGAAAACTGCAAGTGCATTCAGAATTTCAGGCTATGGAAGGATTAAGCTTGGTTTGTTTCTTCAGCAAACACGAGATGTTCAAAGTGACATGTTAAGAAAAGATCCAGGAGGAAAAAAATATAGCCAAGGGGAAACAAGCTAAAAGTCGAGAGGGAGAGAGGCAAGTTGGTGGCAGCTGTTCCCGCCAAGCTGATAGACAAAACCGTGGAATGAATTACCAACAAGTTAGTATTTGACTCTTTCTGAAGCTTATCCACTAATATAGAATAGAAAAACACTAAGTTCAGTCACTTGTTTGAGTTGCTTATCTCAACAATGCTGGTAGCAGGATCACTATAATGTTGTTCAGCACTACTAAGTCACAGAGTGGAAAGCTACTCAGAGAGGTTGCTTTCAATAAGCAGCCAGCAAACCTGAGTTTCGGTAACAGGGGCAGATTAGCTATGGTGTTATCCAAGGCTGAAAATCTTCCAGTTCTCCACGACGAAACATCACACACAACTTGCTCTCACTGCCCCTTAGTACATTCCATACACACTGACAACTGTTGTTAAATTCCCATCCAACCTGATTTTCAAGTTTGCTAATGACATCACCATTGTGGGTTGGATCTCAAACAATGAATATAGAAAAGGGATAAAGAATTTGGTGAACTGATGTGGTGACAATAATCTCTCCCTCAATGTCAACAAAACTAAGGAGATAGCCATCAACTTCAGGAAGCGTAAAGGAGAACATGTCCCTATCTACATCAGTGGGAATGAAGTGGAAACAGTCGAGAACTTCAAGTTTCTGGTATTCAGATCACCAACCTGTCCTGATCTCCCATGCTGGCACTATAGTTAAGAAAGCCCACCAATACCTCTACTTTCTCAGAAAGCAAAGGAAATTTGGCATGTCAGCTACGACTCTAACCAACTCTTACAGATGCACCATAGAAAGCATTCTTCCTGATTGTATCACAACTTGGTATGGCTCCTGCTCTGCCCAAGACCACAAGAAACTACAAAGCCCACTCTGTCACACAAAGCAGCCTCACATTCACTGATACTGGCTATACTTCTTGCTATCTTGAAAAAGCAACTAGCATAATCAAGGATGCCACACACCCCAGACCTTCTCTCTTCCACCTTCTTCCTTTGGGAAGATGATGCAAAAGTCTGAGGTCACATACCAACCCAACTCAAGAACAGCTTCTTCCCTGCTGCTGTCAGGCTTTTGAATGGACTTAATGCAAGGTAAGTTTATCTTCCTCTACTCCCTAGCTAAGGCTGTAACACTACATTCTGCACTCTCATTTCTTTCTCTATGAATGGTATGCTTTGTCTGTATAGTGCGCAAAAAAATAATATTTTTCACTGTATACCAATATATGTGACATTAATAAATCAAATCAGGACAGTAAATTGCCAGTGGAAATGTGATACCTCAAATTGTTTACCAGCAAAGAATCAACAGCTTTTCAAGAACTGAGACAACTGAAAGGATTAAAGAGAAAACTACATGGGCCAACTGAATAGTCTCCTGGGAAAAAGGATTAAGCAAAAACAAGACGATGGGAAAATTAAAAAATTAACAACAGCTTGAATGTAAACACTGAAGTGGATGATTTTTATATTTAGGATGCGTGAACAAGTACATCGTAACTATTATTTAAAATTCTTAAACAGGCTCTTCAGTACAAGGACAAATAATCAAAACTGCCATGTATTTAATAAAATGTCTGTGGATGCACTGAATTGATTAATTATTGTTGCATGTACTGGGATGCAATTATAAGAATTGTAAACTATAGAGACAAAACATACTGTTCATTGAATACATAGTGGCGAACACAAGAAAAGCATGCAGAATAATGTTGCTGTCACCAATAGAGTGAGGAGAAAGATCGGTTTAATATATGATAGTGCCATTCAAAAGTCTGATCTACCAAGGTTCCATGGATTCTGCAGAGTGGCTCATGTAACCCCAACATTTAAAACTGAGGTGGATAACAAATAGGGAATTCTAGACCAGTCAGCCTGATGTCAGTAGTTGGGAAAATTCTAGAGTCCACTATCAAAGATTTTATAGCAGAACACTTGGGAAACAGTGGTAGAATCGGACAGAGTCCACATGGACTTATGAAAGGGAAACCGTGTTGACAAATGTATTGGAATTCTTTGAAGAAGAAATTAGTACAGTTGACAAGGGGAAGCCAGTGGGTGTGGTTTATTTAGACTTTCAGAAGGCTTTTGAAAAAGTCCCACAAGAGAATCGCACACAAAAATAAAATACATGTGATTGAGGGTTGTGCATTGAGGTAAATAGAAAACTGGTTGGGAGATAGGAAACAGAAAGAATAAATGGCTTTTTTACAAAGTGGCATACAGTGATCAGTGAGATACCATTGTGAATAGCTGATAGGACCACAGCTATTCACAATACAGTCTTTAAATGATTTAGATAAGGGAACTAAAATGAAATGAAATGGAAAATAATACAAAGCTGGGAGGGAGGGTGAGCTTTGGGGAGAATGCAAAGATGTTTCAGTGTGATTGGAGCAGACTGAGTGTGTGGGCATATACATAGCAGATGTAGTATAATGTGAATAAATGTGAAGCTATCGATTTTAGTAGCAAAAGCAGGAAAGCAGGTTATTATCTGAATGGCTACAGATTGGGAGAGGAGAATGTGCAATGAGATCTGGGTGTCCTCATAGACAAGTCTGAGGCCAAGCATGCAGATGCAGCAGGAGATAAAGGTGGCAAATGATACATTAATCCTTTTGTTATGAAGGCCAGGAATACAAGAGCAGGGATGTCTGGTTGCAATTACACAAGGCCTTGGTGACACCACATTTAGAATGGCACGTGCAGTTTTGGTCTTCTTATCTAAGCAAGGTGCTCTTGCCACAGAGAGAGCAGAGAGAAGACTTACCAGGCTGATTCCTAGGATGGCAGGACTGATATACGAGGAGAGATAGAGTTGGTTAAGATTATATTCCCTGGAGCTAGGAAGAAGGAGGGG
The DNA here is from genome assembly GCA_024679065.1 of Sphyrna mokarran. NCBI lineage: Eukaryota > Metazoa > Chordata > Chondrichthyes > Carcharhiniformes > Carcharhinidae > Sphyrna > Sphyrna mokarran. The sequence continues at coordinate 9,382,546 of JAGIQG010000006.1, forward strand.
AATCTCAGAAATAAAATTCCAACTGAAGCAGGCAGGGTAGACACAAGAAGGATGCACCCAATGGCAAGGTGGGAACACACTGCCGTTAACAGTAGTGATAGGGTCACTTTGGGTAGAAGTGGGACAATTTTCCCAGGAGCATCATCGATGTGGTCTTGCAGTCCATCAACACTTGAAACACATTGAGGATCATCTTTATTTGTACAAATCAACACTTCCCTCTTTCCCCATCCATCAACAGAATTCCATTTTTACTTTCAAGTCACTAACATAGTTCAATGGCACTTGTGTCAGGTAAAACATGGTCCACTGCTCACTTGCTAATGATGTAGTTGCACCGCTACAACACTTTGCAAAGAAAGTTAATAAATTATAGTCCTGGTAATTGTAGATTCTCTTTTTTTGTTTAAGTGCAAGCCAAATCATTGAAATCCAAACAGCAATTTCACTCACCGCTCACTGTGTTACACTACTGAATTGCTGGGCACCTGTAGGTAACTAAAGTCCATGCTTTAAACCCAATTTTGGTTTCCTTTGCTGATAGTAGTCAGGACAGAAGTATAGATGTTATGAAAGACCTCAGGTGGATACAGAACTCACTTGGTCATAGAAGACAGAGGGTAGCAGTGGAAGGGTGCATTTCTGAATGGAGGGTTGTGACAAGTGGCATTCCTCAGGGATCACTGCTGGGGCCATTGCTGTATATAAAATGATTTAGAGGAAAAAGTAACTGGTTTGATTGGCAAGTTTGGAGATGACACAAAAGTTGGTGGATTTGTGGATACTGACGAGAACCAGAAGATATAGATCGGTTGAAGGCTTGGGCAGGGAGATGACAGATGGAATTTAACCCAGACAAATGTGAGGTAATGCATTTTGGAAGGTTTAATACACATAGGAAATGTACAGTAAATAGCAGAATGCTTAAGAGTACTGATAGGCAGAGGAATCTTGGTGCAGAAGTACACAGATCATAAAGTGGCAACGCAGGTGGAGAAGTCAAGGTGGTATACTTGCTTTCATTGGCTGGGGCATGACTTTAAAAATTGGCAAATCATGTTGCAACTTTATTAGAACCATAGTTTGGCTGCACTTGGAATATAGTGTTCAATTCTGGTCACCACACTACCAGAAGCATGTCGAGGCTTTAGAGAGGGTGCAGAAAAGATTTACCAGGATATTGCCTGGTACGGTGGGCATTAGCTATGAGGATAAGTTGGAGAAACTTGATTTGCTCTCAAGTTGAGGGACAACAAGTCTACAAGATTATGAAAGGCATGGACAGAGTGGAAGTCAGTGGAAGAGTAACTATCAGCAGGCATAGGTTTAAATCTGAGGGACAGGATTTAAAGGAGATGTACAAGGTAAGTTTTTTTTAAATACAGAGGATAGTAGGTGGAACTTGCTGCTAGGGGAGGTAGTGGAAGCAGATACGTTAATGGCTTTTAAGGGGCATCTTGACAAATAATGAAAAGGAATAAGAGGAGATAGAGAAATGGTCCCCAAAAGGGTAGGGAGTTTTAGTTCAGTCAGGCAGCATGGTCAGTATATGCTGTAGGACTGGAGGATCTGTTCCTGTGCTGTAGTTTTCTTTGGTCTTTGACTCTCACCAACTTTTACAGGTGCACCATAAAAAGCACTCTTTCTGGTTTTATCACAGCTTGGTATGGATCCTGCTCTGCCCAAGGCTGCAAGAAACTACAGTCATTAATGTAGCCCATTCCATCATGCAAACCAGCCTCCCATCCATTGACTATCTACACTTCCCTCTGCCTCAGCAAATCAGCCAGCATAATTAAAGACCGCACACACCCCGCATATTCTCTGCCACCTTCTTCCATCGAGAAAAAGATAGGAAAGTCTGAAGTTATATGAATCAACACAAGAACAGCTTCTTCCTTGCTGCCAGCAGACTTTTGAATGAGCCTACCTTGCATTAAGTTGATTTTTCTGTATCCTAGCCATGACAAACATTACATTCTACATTCTCTCCTTCCCTTTTCTATGAATGGTACGCTTTGTCTGTACAGCATGCAAGAGACAATACTTTTCAATGTATACTAATACATGTGACAATAATAAAATCCAATTAAACCAAAACAAACCAATGCAGGAAATGTATAGCTTGGCATCAGGTTAAAAAGACAGGATCACATTTGTCAAGCAAACTAATGACACTTACCATAAAAGACAAGAGGATTACATGGTCATTTGGGTAACTTATCAAGGAAGCAACAAGTAGCCTGGGGCACATGGACCTTTAAAAAGGGAGACAGCTGCAACAAAACTGATGAAAATTAAACTTGGTACCTTTTATCTGTAGTGTTACCCCAGGCCTAATTTCAAAGTACACAAGCATAGCTTCACAATATGCCCTAACAAAGTAAAAAATTAATTGATATATGCAAATGAGTTTTCACTGAAAATCATAAATCTTATTACATCACAGCTTTACAATTGAATCCTTTACTTAAGATTACAAAATTAAAATTGATTGCTCCTAACTAGTGCAATGGTTCTTTAAACTCATGACACTAGACATTTGTGGGACCAAAGCTCGTGCCCTCACATAGGGTTTCCAATCAGTCACATCAGAATTTCTAGATATGGAGCTGCTGGCCTTTGACTAGGATAGGCAGACTGGGGTACCAGCAAGTTGTCTCACAGCTCCAGGTTAAAGGCCAACAGGTTTATTTGGTAATACGAGCTTTCAGACCACCACTCTCCTGATGAAGGGGCAGCGCTCTGAAAGCTCATGCTACTAAATAAATCTATTGGACTTTAACCTTGTGTTGGGAGACTACTTATAGAATTTCTAGGACTCTCCATAGTAGAGAGTTTTTGAAAAAGCTTAGCTGATATTTCCAGTCCACATAAAATGGATCATTAGTGCACTGTAATAATGATAAAATTCTAATCATCACTTCTTACTTCCATGACTAGCCAAATCAGTTTTGCTGAGTCATGAATAGTGCACTCAAATCAGCTACAAGGGATTTCAAGTCCCTTAACATGAGTTGTTCAGTGAGATCAGCCCAGCAGCAGAGGACTGATGGTTACTGTAAGCCTCATTAACTGTGCAGATTTCTGGACTTCAGCTCCACATTTTATTTTCATATTTAATTGTCAATTAGCAATCACATAGTTGTCATCATGCCAAATCCCAATCTGTATTTCCAAAGAACTTCCAATTTCATACTGCAGTATTTTTAGTATTCCCAATACAACTTTAAATCAAAAGAAATTCACAAGTCTAGTGCACAGCTTTTATAGCAGTGCTCAATACTTTTATACAAGATGAAGATGACTAGATTCCATTTTTAAAAATGCCATCATGCTCAGGAGGAGCACAAAAAACTAAAATAAATTTAGATGCCATACAATATTTGTTCCAAGTACATTGCATTAATGTAGCAAAATTCCAATTCAAGTCCAACAAAGGGTTTTTAGTGACTTAGTCAGACAATATAGTTTGCTTTTTGCATGGACAACTCCCAACTCAAAATTAATTGCAAGGATCGAAATATTATTTCAAGTCCAGTAGATAAATGGCAGTACACTATAAAGCAGGTTTGCTCTGCACAAACCAGTAATAAGCCTCATTGTAGCAGATGCAGAAGTCATTACAGAGTGCTGGTTTAACAAGCTTCTCAATTTGAGTAATGATTCATTAAGAACAAACATCAGTGACTGAAGCTGATCGGAACGATTAAGCAGTCAGATTCTGAGAAAAGTCTTATCTAAAGATGTAAACAACATGAACAATGATAAGAGCCTCATTGCATGCACTCCATTCTTCAGGTCTCAAAGCTGAGTGCAGTTTTTCAGGAGTTATTTCATTCACTATCAGATCTGATCATTGTTTCGCTGCAGCTCACTTGACCAGAATCATTATTCCTTTGAAAACAAATGGCATTGAGAATCAGATGTGTAGTGCAGTAAAAGTTGAATTGGTCAGTTCCAGCGACAGAGAAAAAGAAGTTATGATCATTTCGAATTCCTCACATATTTGTGTGTTATTCAAATGAGGATAAAGCAGGGGAAGAAAGGAGACATTGTTATCCTCTGAGTAACAAATTGGAATTCAAATAGTTTATTTGATCGGACAACACAAAATCCAACACCAGCATCTCAACACAAAGCATGCACAGACTTTTAGACAATGCCTCAGGACAGATCCTTTAGAGAAAAGGGGCTAAAAGTTAATATGAATACCCTAATGGCAGCAAACTATTCTACGTAACCACATAAGAAAATATTCAATAAGCAGATCAAATAAATTAACATTCAAAAGGAGGAGAATAGGTAACCACCCGTTTTATCCTAAATACAAATGTTAATTAAAATGCAGTAGCATTTTAAATTTGAATAAAAACCCAAGACTTTTTTAAAAAGAACTGGAATAGCCAGCAAACCTAGCCCTTTTAAAACAAAATCTCATCTACCGACCTCCTAATCGCTTACTACTTTTCCCAGTACCTTAGTCACATTATATACATACACTACAGATATTAGTCATTCTACGAAAGATAGTTCTTACTGGGAGCAGAGAAAGTCCTCTGGTGATGACAATCTGTGACTGACAGCTATACATCATTCCATGCTTTGGCAGTCAGAAATGAACAATTTAAGAAAAGCTAACATAAGGAACTTACAGGTTGGTTTATATTTGTAATAATGAGCAAGTTCATGCAACATTTCCACATTGCTCTACATGCTGATGAAACCAATGTTAGGGCCACAGGACTCTTACTTGCACTTAAATTTGAAGAATGACAATACATACTTCTCACTTCTTTGACGTTAATGGGCAACTATATATGTTACATAAAGATTACAAAGAGAAAATGCTCCAGTGCGAAAAGGAGTAAATGGGGCACAGTGGTTAGCACTGCCACCTCATAGGTCTGATTTCAGACTTCAATCACTGTCTGTATGGAGTCTGCACATTCTCCATGTCTGTGTAGGTTCCTTCCAAGTGCTCTGGTTTTCTCCTACAGTCTGAAAGATGTGCTAATTAGGTGCATAAACCTGAACAAGCCCCAGGGAATATCACAGCAACATCATTGCAGTGTTCATATAAGCCAAACTTATGACTAATAAAATAAACTTTAAACTTGTAAATGAGAAGAGTTTCCAAGATGTGATCACTCAAATCATACAAACATACCAATTACAAGTAGGCCATTCATCTCAGCCTGCTTAGGAATTTAATAAAATCAACTGATAACGTCAAATCTGCATCCTGCTACCCCTGATAACATATCACCCTCTTGTCTACTTCTACCTTAAAAATCAAAGGCTCTGCTTCCACTGCCTTTTCAGAAGGGTTCCAAAGACCACTAAAGATTTCTCATCCTTGTCTTAAATAAGCAATTTTTTTTTATATAAACAGTGATTCCTAATTCTAGATTCTCCAACAAGAGGAAATATCCTCTCCACACTCATCCTGTCAAAACCCTTCAGGATCCTCTATGTTTCAATTAAGCTCCAGTGCTTACAAGTTTAAGCTGTCCAATCTTTACTCCTACGACAATCCCCTCATTGCAGGTTTAAGACTTGTAACCCTTCACTGAACTGCTTCCGACACATTCTTCCTTAAATTAAGTGACCTTTACTGTTCACAGTAACACACATGATCTCATTAATGCACTGTACAACTGAAGCATTACTTCACCTTTTGTATTATATTCCCCTTGCTATAAGTGATAATATTCTATTAGAATTCTTAATTACTTGCTGTACTTGCATATTAGTCTTTTACTATTCATGCATTAAGATACCCAGGTTCCTTTGCAATCTCAACATTTAGGTAATTTCTTTTATTTCCTTGTCAAAATGGATAATATCACATTTTTGTTCATTTACCAGATCTTCACTGATCCACTTAACGTAACCGATATGTTTATGGTCTCCTTACGTCAAAGACGACAAAACTACAGCACAGGAACAGGCCCTTCAGCCCTCCAAGCCTGTACTGACCACGCTGCCAGACTTAACTAAAACTCCCTACCCTTCTGGGGACAATATCCCTCTATTTCCATCCTATTCACGTATTTGTCAAGATGTCCCTTAAAAGTCACCATTTTTCCACTTCCAGCACCTCCCCGACAACAAGTTCCAAGCCCCCATTACTCCATTAAAAAATTTACCTCACATCTCCTTTAAACCTTTACCTCATACCTTAAACCTGTGCCCCTTAGTAAGGGGCTCTTCACCCTGGGGAAAAGCTTCTGACTATCCAATCTGTCCATGTCTCTCAATCTTTTAGACTTCTATCAGGTCGTCCCTCAACCTCCATCGTTCCAGTGAAGACAAACAAAGTTTCACCAACCTCTCCTCATAGCTAATACCTTCCATACCAGGCAACATCCTGGTAAATCTTTTCTATACCTTCTCCAAAGCCTCCACATCCTTCTGGTAGTTTGGCAACCAGAATTGAACACTCCGTTCCAAGTGTGGCCTAACTAAGATTCTATAAAACTGCAACACGATTTGCCAATTTTTAAACTCACTGCTCCAGCAGATGAAGGCAAGCATGCCCTATACCTTCTTGGCTACCTTCTCCACCTGCAATGCCACTTCCAGTGACCTGTATACCTGCACACCCAGATCCCTCTGCCTGTCAACATGTCTAAGGATTCTGTCATTTGTGTATATTTCCTATCTGTATTAGGCCTTCCAACACGCATTACCTCACATTTGTCTGGATTAACCTCTGTTTGTCATCTCTCCACCCAAGTCTCCAACTGATCTATATTCTGCTGTATTCTTTGATGTCCTCCTTGCTATCCACAAATCCACCAACCTTTGTGTTGTCCGCAAAGTTACTAATCAAACTAGTTACATTTTCCTCCAAATCATTTATATACATTATTACAAACAGCAAAGATACCAGCTTTGATCTGAGGAACACCATTTATCACAGCCCTCTATTCAGAAATGCACCCTTCCACTGCTAACTTCCGTCTTCTTTGACCAAGCTGGTTTTAGTATCCATCTTGCAGCTCATCTCTGATCCCATGCAATTTTATCTCTGCACAGTCTGCCATGATGGACTTTATCCAAGGCTTTAATGAAGTCCATGTAGACAGCATCACTGCTCTATCCACAAGCAACTTCGTCATTCCTTGACAAACTCAATCAAGTTCAGGTCCTCTTCACAACTTAATTTCTTACCTACCTCATTTCATCAGCACATTTGGCAACCATCTCATCCATTAATAGCTGAGGCCTTAGCACTGATCCCTGTGGCACACCACTTGTTATATCTTGCCAACCTGAGAAAGACCCATTTACGCCTATTCCCTGTTAGCCACATAATCTTCTATCTGTGCCAACATGATATTCCAATACCAATAGCTTTTATTTTCCTCAATCTTTTATGTGGCATCTTATCAAATGGCTTCTGGAAATCTAAGTGCAGTACATCCACTGGTTCTCATTAACCACAGACATCACTTTCCCAAAGAACTCCAGTAAATTGGTTAAACACTATTTCCTTTTCACAAAACCATGTTGACTCTGCCTGACTACCTTGAATTTAGTGTTCTGCTATATAGCATCTAACATTGCCTAATGACAGATATTACGCTAATTGGTCTGTAGTTTCCTACTTTATCTCCCTCCTTTTTTAAAAAATGGAGGGATGTTTGCTTTCTTCCAATTTAGTGGGACCTTCCCCAAAACAAGGAAGTTTTGAAACATCAAAACCTATCACCTGTCCCACTAGCCACCTTTTTTAAAATCCTGAGGAAAAAGTCAAACAGGATTTGGAGACTTGTCAGCCCACAGCTCCAATTATTTACATATCACCATTTCTGATAATTGTTCCTTATATTTTCTCCAATCTTGCACCCTTCCACCTATTTTCATACCATACGATTTTTCTTCAAGTTTGATACTATCTTTAACATTTCTAGTTAACCACTCATACGTCCTTTGGACTTTTTCTTACCTATTGGAATTAATCTATTCTATGTATTCTGAAATATCACCTGAAATGTTTGCCACTGCAACTCCAGTAATCTATCCCTCAACCTAATTTTCTAGTTCACTTTAGCCAGCTCAGCTTCCACGCCCTTATTTAAGTTTACAAACATACAGCTTGAAATTAGTCCTCTCTCTTGACTCAAAGTAAAATCCACCATATTATAGTAACCACTACCTTAGTGTGCATTTGCTACGAGGTCATCAATTCTACCTCACCACATAATCCCAGGCTTGCTCTCCGGTTGACTCATGAACACGTTTTAAGAAATTATCTTGAAATCTTTCAATGAATTTCTCATCCATGCTACCTTTGCTCATTTGACTTTTCCAGTCTATATGAAGATTAAAACCTCCCATGATTATCATGTGTCCAACAAGCTTCCATTATTTGTTCCTTTATGCTCCAACCGCGCACGTTATTATTAGGGACTCTATACACAACTTCAACTGATTTCTTGCCTTTACCTCATTCTCATTTCTACCCAAGCCATTCCCACATCCATGGTTTCCTGCACTTGGGACATCTCTCTCTAATACACGTTCTCCTGTATTAACTTGTTCAATTTACTGAAGGTCAAAAGAATTTAGAAAGCAAATTTTTCAAAAGATGGTCTCTCACACCACACTAACAACAATAACAACTTGCACTTTTTTTGAATAGAATAATGTGGTTGATCTACATGCCTTATGCTGCCTTCTGATGAACAGCAGATAATGCATTTCAAAAGAAATACTTGATAGGCAAAATAAAGTCACATATAGCAAGATCATAGGAATACTAACATTCGTATGGGTTCCAAGATTTCCATGTGCCACTTCAGGAACTGAAACAAATGTAAACTGCAGTATACAATGGAGCCTCAGATCTTTTAACATATTGCAATACTGTATCTATGTCAGACACAGTTTTCAAAGTACTGAATGTCCCAGAGGAAAGCAAAAGGAGACAATTACTCTAGAAACTACAAGTGAGGGGAAAATGCTGCAAACCAGCAAAGGAGAACTTTGTGTACCAGTAGACTATTTAAAGGGCTGTCCCATTTAGAAACCTCAAACGTAATCACCGGTTAAGTTTTAATATATCCATGTGCATTTAGTGGCCACAATCCCTACTTTTATTAAGTCCTTGTTCTTTCAAACAAGATTAGGTGCAATAACTTCACAACCTTGCTTCTATTTTTTATTGATCATTTGCAAATGAAATTACTGCTCTATGTAAATGCTATCAAGAGAAAGCAGAAGCAATGTATTTTAAATTTAGACATGGTGAGAATTGTTATGGAATTATCAGTTTGATGTGTGCTTGCAAAACATTGCATTGAAGCTTTGGTTTTATTCATTTTTGCCAACAATGCTGTAAAGCTTAACAGTCAGTGTCCGTGAATAGGTGGGAGTGAGTCACCTTAAATCATTGCCACCCATTTAAGGTAGGAACACCTACAGTGCTATTGGGGAGGGAGTTCCAGGACTCTGACTCTGCCAATGAAAAGGCAATGATCTGTTTTAATTCAGGATGATGAAAGATAACAGCTGCCTTTATCCTAATAGATGTTAGAAGTTGCAGATTTAAGTTGCTGCAGTGCATTTTATAGATGCTACATACTGCTGCTATATTGCAACTGTGTTGTAAGGGGTGAACGTTTAAGGTGATGATTGAAATGCCACTCATATGGTTTGTTTCACTTTGATGGTGTTGCTCTTAAGAGCAAAAGTAACATACTGTGGATACTGGAATCCGGAAAAAAAAACAAAATGCTGGAAAAATCTCAGCAGATCTGACAGCGTCTGTGGGCAGAGAATAGAGATCCAATGAAGGGTCATCTAGATTTGTAATGTTGGCTCCATTTTTCCCCACAGATGCTGTCAGACCTGCTTTGATCTTACAGTGCTGCTGGGGCTGAACTCATCCAAGCATATGACAAGTATTCCATCATGCTCTTAGCTTGTGCCTTGTAGATAACAGACAGGCTTTGGGGAGTCAGGAGGTGGATTGCCAGATGCATAATTCCCAACCTCTAATTTGCTCTTGTAACTACACTATTTATGTGCATTATTCTTGTTGTTTCCAAATCATGGTAACCCCCAAGAAGTTGTGTGGGGATTATTGATAACAACATTGAATGTTAAGGAGAGATGTTAAGATTTTCTCTTGCTATAATCCCATTTGACTTGACAAAAGGTCCCAGAGTGGAACCCTGGCTCAAAAGAACAGTTACAGGACTGCCTATCAGTCTGTAACAACAGATTTAAAAATATATTAAACATGGAAAGCTTTTACATTAGTCCTGCACTCCCAGTGATCTTCTCAAACATATGCAGATTTTAAAGATAACAGATTACAAGAAGTATCTTACACTATAAATATTCTTGGTAAATACATAGGCCCTATAAACAAATTGACTAACTGTGGTCAGATACACTTAACCCTGAAACCAATTTGGAAATGTCAATACAAGTGAACTTCTGTGCAATTGTCCCAAATCTTCACAGATGATTAAGTCAACTGGCCTCACTGAACTCTGGCTTCCGCACATGCTTCCCAAACACCACTCTCAAAGACAATAGAATCTTTTTTCAAAAGCTGTTTTCAGTATTTCCCTGCCCTGAATTGTCATGTGGTTGCAGGCTTCCACACAATCTCTCAAGTACTCAGGCATGCCTCGAACACTATTGTTTCATAGGCTGTACTAACGTTACCAACCATAAAATGGCTACATATTTCTGTTTTCTCGCTCACCAACTTCATTGGATTTGAATTTTTCAGTCCTCTCTAACTTCAATCAACAGTATCTTGTCTAAATTCCAGTTTCTTTTGTCCCTTTGATTTGTCTCCCTCGGACTTCTCTTTTCATTCCTCAAAAAGAAGTTCCTTAATTTGAGGCTTGTTCTTTTTTCCATTATTTTATTATTCTGCTTCTGGCAGAGCTGTGAATGCCAGCATCTCCATATCAGATCTGTGAAAGCCACTTCTTCTCCAGCTGTTAAGATCTATCCTGGGGCCAGTTAAAAGTGAACTGAAATTAAAGATAGTTCCAGTCGCTGAGCGACAATTCAGTCTTTCTTCACACTTATTTTTCACGTTGTAAACTCTCCAAGCACAATACAGAACCCCTAGGACCACCCTCCCATATATACACAAAACACCTTTAACATAAATCTAATTTAAGTTTTAACCCTTCCTTACATAGAAGTAAGAAATTAAACTCACTTAAATTGATAGCTTAATTCTAATTTCCAACAATACAAACACAGATCACTTAAAACTATCTCTGCTTCCTGACATTATTACACCATTTGTTAGCCCAGGTATCAGTGTTATCCGGAGGTTGTTGCATATAAGCATGAGCTAGTCAATTGTCTGGGGACTTGCAAATGGTACTGAACATCAGCAGACACTCCCAAATCTTGTTTGGAGGAACAGTAAACTGGAAATGATTGGGTATAGGACAATTCCAAGGAATTTCTCTAGCAATGTAGATAATTGGGCTCCAACAACTAACTTTTTATATTAGGTACGACTCCAATCAGTGGCAAGTTCCCTGATTCCCAGCAACTTCAACTTTGCAAAGTATCAAGCTACTTGTTGCGCAAATGCATCACATAGGTTTCTTATTCATATATTTATCATTGTAGGTATATACATCAAAGACAGAACTACCAGTATTTCCATCTATTGTTAGCCAGTTCAAAGAGTGATTAAGAGTCAACCATGTTGGTGAGCATCAAAAACTGCCCAGAAGAGGCAAGGGTTAGCAGTGAGCCAGTCTAGATTTTAAAATAATTCAACAATCTCTCAGGCACTTTTACTGATATTAGTTGATTTACAAATTTCATTCAAATTCTCAAACTGGGACCTGGACATTGACATGCTAGATTATCAATACAGACCTCTGATTCGTTAAAAGCCAATTTCCGTAGATGCTGAAAATCAGAAACAACAGAAAATGCTTGAAAATCTCAGTTGTTCTGACAGCATCCAAGGAGAGAGAATAGAGCTAACATTTAACTCTGTTAAAGGGTCATCCAAACTCAAAACATTAGCTCTAGAAGTTATCGGACCTGCAGAAACTTTAACATTTTCTGTTTTTGCTCTGCAATAGCTGTTCAATTAAGAAACAACCACCTTGCATTTTACAACACTTCCCATTCTGCAGGTACCCCAAAGTGTGTTACAGTACAGGATGTTTCTGAAATTTCATGTAAGACATACAAAAGTCAATTTTCACAGTGGTTTCTAAAACAAAAGCTACTTTAGTCACATTTTATGAAGAAAAAGTAAACATTAGCCAAGAAACCAGGACCCTTACTCTTATTCAAATAAACCTGGAAATCTTTTGCCAGAAACCTCCAATCTCGTCTGCAGCTGGCACTCTCCATAACATGCAGTGAATGAAGTTTTGACAAAATGAAGCTTTGGAAGGAATGAACAAGATTGGTGAATCCTGCCCTTTATGCCCAGCCAAGTGGGCAGACAGCATCTTTGGAAGGGGGCAGCACTTTCTCAACAGTGCACCGAGTTGACAGCATGGATTCCATGTTCATTCTTCTGGAGTAGAACCTGTACCTACAACTTTGATTTAAAGGAAAGTGCGCCACCAATTGAGCTATAGTCAAAATTTGTATGTAGAATGAGGCATTTGACCCTATGTTCTGCCATTGCATCTATGAGAGCATTTGGAAGGAGAAAGGAAACCAAACAGAAGGTAGACACTTTCTCCACAAAAGAACACAAGATGTTTTGATCGCCCAATCTGTACACATGGAGGCAGTGCAGTGAAAAGCAAATTACTTATTCAGTTTGGGATGATAGGACAAGGGATCAAAGCTTCAATCCAAATGCTGTCTCACCCCTTCAACTTGCTCAATCAAGTCAGAATATTATTCTTTCAAGTACTGATTAATGTTGCATTATTGGAGGTGCTGTCTGAGATGAAATTTCAGAATCAGAGCTTGGCAGCTTGGTTTTAGTAAATGCAACAGATCTCAATTTGTTGTGTTCTTGCCACATTGTATTGGCATAGAGTGAAAAGTATTGTTTCTTGTATGCTATACAGACAAAAATACCATTCATAGAAAAGGAAAGGACAGAGTGCAGAAAATAGTGTTAATCATAGCTAGGGTGTAGAGAAAGGTCTGTTTCATATGATACATTCATTCAAAAATCTGATGGCAGTAGGGAAAGAACTTGTTCTTTACTTGGTACGTGACCTCAGAATTTTGTATCTTTTCCTGACAGAAGAAGGTGGAAGACAATATGTCTGGGATGTGTGCGGTTCTTGATCATGCTGGCTGCTTTTCCAAGGTCACAGGTAGCGTAGACTGAGTCAATGGATGGGAGGCTAGTTTACATGATGGACTAGGCTACATTCACAATCCTTTGTAGTTTCATGTGGTCTTTGTCAGAGCAGGAGTAGACCTCACTGCCTGAGCTGAAAAACAACATGTGATTCTCCACATTCTACTTCAAGTCACCCCAAAAAATTAAATTCTGGTAATTGGCTAGTTTTCTACTAATTATAAAACACAGCTGAATAACAGGCTGGATAGCCAGAAAAGAGATCAGGGAATGTTCTTGACAGCAAGTTTGACCTGAAATTCTGAGAAGGAAAAAGAATGCTGAGCAACTGGGGAATGAAGAAGATTAATTAGCTATCTCTTACAAAGAAGCACATTGGGCCAAATGATCTCCTTTTGCAATATAGAATTCTATCAAAAGAACAAAACTATGCCCGAGTTGCATTTTTGCCTGAATCAGAAGGTCGAAATTGCAGAAATAGGGCATAAAAAAGGCTAATGTTCCTGTGCATTCCTGAGGGAATGCTGCACTGTCGGAGATGCCACCTTGTGAAAATATCATTAAACCGAGGCCCATCTACCCCCTCAGGTGAACGTAAAATATACGACCAAACAACTGCAAAGAAGAGTAGGGAAGTAACTCCCAGCCTGACCAATATTTATTCTTCAACCAAAGTTTCAAAAGAAATTACCTGGTCATTATCACATGGATGTTTGTGGGAACTTGCTCTGCACAAACTAGCCACTGGATTCTTACATTACAACAATGATCACACTTGTAAAGCACTTTGTTAAATGTCACCCACTTGGAGATAGCCTGAATTCATCAAAGACAATTTACTAATAAAAACCCAATGTTTTATGAAACCTAATGCATGCAAACTGCCTGTGTTTGCCTACCAAACACTGATTACATTCAAAAGATGTGATTCACTGGTTAAGAATTGGGACCTTGGGAGGAGAGGTGACGATAGCATAAAATGGAAATGTGATTTTTTTAAGCTTATCTTCAAGTCGCCATGCCCTGCAGTGATCAGCAACCCACCAGTAATTCACTTGTGATTGTTTATCACTTGTGACTGAGTAATACTGGTTTTAAGGCTATCAGATAACACAGCCAAACTGGATCACATCCTCCCCCTTTTTAGCATGCAACAGAGCATCAAATGCAGCAAAGGCACCACCTTCCAAACATGAACTAATTGAACCAGAAATCTAAGGGAATACAAACTCAATTTATAGTTGAAAAGTTGACAAAAACTTTGAAGGATAGAAAATTAGGCAACTCTTCATTAAAAATAATTAAAATTAAGCAACATCCAAAATTTGGGTATTAATTCTGCAAAAAGTAAAGATTGTGAGCAAGATTGCAGGCATGTGCAAGGAGTGACACATCTTTAATACTTCTCCAAAGAAAAACATGTCTATCTGCATAATTCATTTAACTTTTCACTTCGCACAAACCATTTCATAAACAGCTATAAAGACATGAGAACATTCCCACACGTCTACTAAATGAAGCTGGACCAGAACAAAGGTATGATACACGTCACAACAGAAAAGTAAACATATTTGCTGGTACAATAAACACAAAGCAGTTTAATCAAGCAAGTAAAACTAGGTTGCAGTGGTTTCCAAGCCATTGGCAATTCTGCAGTTTCAATGCGTTTAAATACATGTATTAATGTCTCCTTCTTCCTTGAAGGCATATTTAAAATGATGCAACTAAAAAAGATCGTCTCCATTCCTACTGAACGAAAAGCAGATTTTCCTGTCTTTTGCTCTTCAAGAATGCTTCCGCAACCTAAACCTTCAAATACCGAACTGAAAAGCAGAGCAAGGAGGATGGAAGTAACATAGCGTAACCATCCAGACAGGGCAATAGCTGCCAGCAGAAATTTGGATCACAACCAGCATTGAAACAAAATCCGAAAAATATTACATATTTTTCACGCCGATATGAAAAATATTGAAATATTCTAATCTACACCACTTCGTTTATGTCAAAACGTCTCAAGAACGCTTCTGTCGTTCAAGTGCAGCGATTATACAGGCAACCCCAGGAGTCACACAACAACCCAGAAACAGAGATAAACGGCCATTCAATTCGTTTGAACTCAATTTGTCTTTTGCTTGCGTACACACGATTTAGGAAACGATATACACTGATACATGGTTTGTCTTTAGACTTTAAACTCCACAAGATCGTTTATAAATGCAAACGTCTTAATGCATAGAGGTATCGATGATTTCAGTAAGCTGACTAGTTTGAGTACGCTCCTCTCACTGTAAAACGCAAGTGACATTTGAGCCGACTGCAGTTAGAGTTCGGGGAAAGAGGCTTCTCACAACCCTGGCTATGCAGTGGAGAGAATGTTGGTCTGGGTTTTTTCACAACACTGCGCGCTGCCCTAATAACCAAACAGCCCCATTTAATACCCGGAACAGGAGGAGCGTAAATTCCCAAAACTTCGGAACAACATCGCCAAGAGCAGGTCAGGAATGGGAAGGGAACCCGGGACTTCGCCAACGCACCTTCACAAATAGAAATAAATACATGTACAGTCCTGGTTGATTTGTTCAGGAGGAGGACGGCAGCCTTTTGCGCACCATACCCTGATATTTAAACATCGACATTTGCAGGCGGTCTTTCAAAGCCAAATAAAAACAAAATGGGTCACCTGTAAAGTGATCACAAAACAGTGAAGCGTTTGAACCCGTGCAGCATTTGGACTGCAGGATAGAAAAGAGCAGAGGGAGGGCTCACCTTGGGCTTGTAGAGCCACTTTCGGAACCTGTGCATGTTGCCGGCTGCAGCCGCTCGGGGCTCCGGGGTCGGGGGGGGGTGGAAAACCCCACCGTCAACAACCGCCAATCCCCCCCGCCCGGCTGCCCCGCTGTCACCAGCGCCCTCCCTTCCTTCCTCCGGGATGGCAGGCCCCAGCTGCTGTGGCCAGCCCCTTTCAAGCTGACATTAAAGCGGTTGGCGGTGCCGGTGCTGCTGCTTCTTCTCTCTCCTTCCCCCTCAGCACAGGCGGCCGCAGCGCCACTAACGCCAACATCAGCTCGGCGCTGACATGACAACACCATCCCAGCCGCCACTGCGCGCCGGAACTGACATCAGCGCAGCCTGCTCCCGGCTGGATTGACAGAAACGTTGGCCAATCAGAGCATCCAACCCGTCGAGGCGGCCAATCAGACATTTATAAACAATAAATAGACCAAGATCGCTCCAGAGACTATTTCATTCGAATCCAGACAGAGGAGTGTAGTTTATAATGTTTTGAACTTTGCAAGCGTGGGCTTAACAAATTCCACCGCGGGTGGAATTCCATCTGTCATTTCTTTTGTGTCTTGCCCGACGCCGTTGCCTAGAGACCTCCAAACAGAACGTCGGCGCAGGCGCGCTGTTCTGCGCGTTGGCTGACGGGTATTGTAGTTCTGCTGTCATTGCTCTGAAGGGAAACGCGAGTCAAGCGAACTACAACTCCCAGAGGGCCCAGGGTGACTGGAGCGCCTCCCCTCCGGTGCTGAAGGCAGACTCTCCTGTCCAACTGTGAAGTGAGTGGTAATTTTTATTTTCTCATGATTTAAAAACTGGGATTCGATCATCAGTTACCGTTGGAAGTTAATTTGGAGCCTGTACTTTGAAATGTCACATATTTAAATCAGTGAGTATTGACAGGGCCCGGTTAGGGTGGCACTGGTTGTTCAGGCTGAATGTTGGGGGGGAGGGGGGTATTGGGGCTGAGCGGCGCGGGGGGGGCGGGTTGGGTTTGAGGTGGGAGGGATGGTTGTTGGAGGTGAGTGTCAGGGGGGGTCATACGGGCCAGAGGTTCAGCTCATGGGTGATTGAGCTGAGGAGTGGGAGTCAGGTGTTATCAGGAGTCAAAACTTAGGGTCGTCATCTCTCATTCGGTTTTAGGGGCAGTGCTGTTTTCATAATGTGACCGTCCCGTTCCTCATCAAGTCCAAAGCAAGTGAAACTCAAGGATGTTGCCTTCACACTTGGGGCAAGATGTTTAATGGGCTCTGATTTGATCAGGGATTTCACAGTCACAGCTAGGTGAGGGTTTGAGATGTACATCTGCTGGCTACAGCGGCCACATTCAGTTCAGATCAGATCAGATGGAGTGTTGTCCACATTCTGTTGGGAAGACCTGAAACCTGGGTATGGAGATGTTGTGTTGGCGACAGGGCATGATTTTCCAGTTCTGCCAAAGGTAACCCTTGCGATAGGCTGCCTTGCAGTGCAAATGGCGAGAAAGCAGCCATTAACCTCAGCGGGACTGGAAGATTCCAACAATGGCGAGCCAACTCCGCCGCTGTAAAGGGGCTGGAAAATCCCGGCCAGTGCGTTTCTTTGGCAGGATATTTTCTGTCTAAGCTTTCTTCTAGGTTCTTCAGCGTAATGGAGTTTGAGATGTTCCATACGTCTCCAGAAGGAGATTCGGAGAGCCACGTGCAGAGTTTGGGGAATGGGGCACTATGCTGGCAACGTTCAAGTTCCTAATGATATAAGTCACTTCTCTGCGCGTTTGCTGCGTCCTTTTGAATGGAGAGAGGGGTGAAATTTGAGACAACCAAAAACCACTGAACTGGAGTCAGCCTCACTGTCCCGTGGATCATCTTTGTTACACAGAGAAGGTGTCAATACGTTTGGACTGATGACTTGAGGCTCACGTGGATAAAAAATATTTAAGATTGAGGATGAACATTTGGGATCATGGGATGTGGTTAAATGTTAGATATTTGTAATTAGGATTATTGAGAGTTAGGACAGGGGATTGATAAGGGTTTGGGTATAGGTTGCAAAAAAAAGTGTATGTAGATATATACAGCTACATATGTGTGTGTGTGTATGTATATATAACGTATATCTGACTAGAATCAGGAGTTAAGACGTTGGTTGTAAAAGTCCAGTAGCTAGTTGGAAAAGTATTTTCTTCTTCCAGAGGAGCTATATTTTAACAGACATTAAAGAGGGAAAGAAAGAAGATGGTGTTTATATTTTCCTTAATAAACAGAATGGATCAAATTAACAAATTAAATGAATAAGGAAGGAGATAATCCCCTAAGTAGATAAGCAAACACAACACCTCCTAAGAAACTTACTGCTCTAAATAAAAAAAAAACAGGAAATGATGCATTCCTATGCTCCCATTCCAGGCAACTTTTTCCCAAACAATTAAACAAAATCAGATTAACTTGGAGACAACCCAGAAGGGACAGCTCACTAAAAGGAGAGGAATTGCCCAAAACAAAGCATTAAGGAAATTTAAAACATTGCATTAAAATATGATTAAAGGGGGTCAATAATAACCCCAGTCCCTGTGGTGTCCAGCAGGGACACCCAGCCATGAACACAGCTATGGAATGCACATATGTCTTGTTACTGGCCACTTTATTGGTTTCATATGAAGGGGAACCAAACAATGTGTTTGACCAATTAACATCTAATTACTCACTTAATCACTTATTAATTTTTAACTATTCCCTAGCTGAACATTGGGGACACAGTTGACACTTTTTACACCCGCTGGACACCACAGGGACTGGGATGTATTATTGACCCCTCTAATCACATTTTAATCTTATGTTTTAAGTTTCTTTTCCGCTTTGTCTTTTGTTTTGGATGGTTTCCCTCCTTTTAGGGAGTTGCCCTTTTTGAGTCGCCCCTACATTAATTTGATTTTGTTTACTTGGTTGGCACACTAAAAAGGGTCACGAGCCTAACACTGGTTTACAGTTGGTATCAGGATGTGATGGTTAGATTTCATTAGAATTTGAGTTAGAAGTTAAGTTTTGGATTAGGATGTTCAGGTTTGGACTTTGGATTAGGAGTTGGTGGTTAATATGAATGATTAGGAGATTGCAGAGCCTCTGGCTCTGATCTTCAGGTCATCGTTGGTTACGGGTATAGTGCTGGAAGACTGGAGGATAGCGAATGTGGTCCCATTGTTCAAGAAGGGGAAGAGAGACTTTCCGGGGAATTATAGGCCGGTGAGTCTTACAAAAGAACAACACAGCACGGGAAACAGGCCCTTTGGCCCAAGGAGCCCGCGCCGCCGTCCTAACGTCTTAATGACATATAGAGACCAATATAGGGACAGTTTGTTACCCAGTCAGCCTAAGAGCACATTTTTTGGGATGTGGGAGGAAACCGGAGCACCCGGAGAAAACCCACACAACCACGGGGGGAACGCACAAACTCCCGCAGACATAGGCCCAAATCCATGTGTCTGCACAGCAACAGCGATAGTCTCTGAGCTGTCATGTTGCCCATCTGATGGTCCAGTTTAAGCATACACTAACGACGTGAAGCACTAGGCCACTCCTGAAGTAACCTCCAGGAGCAGCCCTCACACGACCTGCCGAATGCATGCACCTTGTTGGTCAACAAGGTGGACCGAATAGCCTGTGCAAACAATTAAAGTATTTAAATAGTCCTCATATATCCCTCTATCTGCAGACCGCTCATGTGGCTGTGCAAGAGACCCTTAAACAACCCTAGCGTGCCTGCTCCCACCACCTTACTCGGTAGTGCATTCCACACCCCCACTACCCTTTGTGTGAAAAAAATGCCCTCTAATATTCGTCTTATACATAGCCCCCCTCACCCTAAGGCCGTGACCCCTCGTTCTATCCGAATCTAATGGGGGAAAAAGCTTACCACCATTTACTCTATCTATACCCCTCATAATCTTATATACCTCTAATAGATACCCTCTCAGCCGACGTCTTTCAAGGGAAAACAACCCCAGTGCGTTCAACCTTTCCTCGTAAGACAGCCCTTCCATACCAGGCAGCATCCTGGTAAATCTCCTCTGCACTCTCTCCAGGGACTCCACATCCTTCCGGTAGTACGGCGACCAGAACTGGAGGCAGTACTCCAAGTGAGGCCTAACCAACGTTCTATACACTTGCAACATCAAACTCCTACTCTTGTATTCTATACCCCTTCCTATGAAGGCTAACATACCATACGTTTTCTTTATCACCTTTTCCACCTGTACTGCCACCTTCACAGACTTGTGAACCTGCACCCCCAGGTCTCTCTGCGTCTCTATACTCCAGATAGTTTTACCTTTTATCCTATAACTCCCCTCTACAGTATTCCAGCCAAAATGCATCACCTCGCATTTATCCAGATTAAATTCCATTTGCCATCTATCTGCCCAATCTACCAGCCTATCTATGTCCTGTTGTATTGCCCGGCACTGCTCCTCAGTCCCCGCCAATCCAAGTATCTTAGTGTCATCAGCAAATTTGCTGATCACAACACCTACTCCCTCTTCCAAGTCATTTATATAAATCACAAATAGAAGAGGTCCTAGTACTGAGCCCTGTGGCACACCACTAGTGACTGACCTCCAGTTGGAAAAAGAGCCTTCCACTAATACCTGCTGTCTCCTCCTCCCAAGCCAGTTCTCAACCCATCTACATACCTGGCCCTGTATCCCATGTGCCTTAACCTTTTCTATCAGCCTACCATGAGGAACCTTGTCAAAAGCCTTACTGAAATCCATGTAGACGACATCAACGGCTTGTCCTTCATCAACCGTTTTTGTCACCTCTTCAAAAAATTCCACGAGATTCGTAAGGCACGACCTCCCTTTAACGAAGCCATGCTGTGTATCCCTGATCAGATCGCAGCGCTCCAGATGCTCATACATCCTATCCCTGAGGAACCTTTCCATTAGCTTACCTATAACTGAAGTCAAGCTCACCGGCCTATAGTTGCCTGGGTTATCCCTCTGACCCTTTTTAAACAACGGTACTACATTTGCAATCCTCCAGTCCTCTGGGACCTCACCTGTGTCCAAAGAAGAGACAAAGATTTGCGTCAGAGGCCCAGCAATGTCATCCCTCACCTCTCTTAGCAGCCTGGGATAAATATCATCAGGCCCCGGAGCTTTATAAGTCTTTATGCTACCTAAAAGCCCCAACACTTCTTCCCTCGTAATGATTATTTCCTTTAACGGGTCCTCAAAATCCTCAAAGCCGGCATCAGACATCAGGCCCCTCTCCCGCCAGAATACCGACACAAAGTATTCATTCAGGATCTCCCCCATCCCCTCAGGCTCTAAGCATAGATACCCTCCTCTGTCCCTGAGAGGTCCAATCTTGCCTCTAACCATCCTTTTGCTCCTTACATAGGAGTAAAATGCCTTAGGATTTTCCTTAATCCTACCTGCCAAAGCCATTTCGTGGCCCCTTTTTGCCTTTCTGACACCCCTTTTAAGATCCCATCTACACTCTCTATATTTTTCCAGCGCTGCCTCTGTCCCCAGTTGCCTGGATCTAACGTACATCTCCCGCTTCTTCTTGACCAAGTCCTCAACATCCCTAGTAACCCACGGTTCGCTAATCCTACCTTTCCCATCCTTCGTCCTTACCGGTACGTGTCTTTCCTGCAAAAATTTTAGTTTTCCCTTGAAAGACTCCCACATGTGCAGTGTCGACCTACCCTTGAACAGCTTATCCCAGTCGGTATCCCTAAGATCCTGCCTAATCTGGCTATATCTAGCCCTCCCCCAGTTTAACACCCTCCCCTTAGGGCAGGCTTCATCTTTTTCCATTAATACCCAAAAGCAGACAGAGTTGTGGTCACTATTAGACACATGCTCTCCTACTACAACGTCAACCACCTGCCCTGGCTCATTCCCCAGAACCAGATCCAGTATAGCCCCCTCTCTAGTCTTACTTCTGTTGTGGGCAAAGTATTGGAGAGAATTATTAGGGATAGGATTTATAGTTATTTAGAGAGAAATGAATTGATTTGGGATAGTCAGCATGGTTTTGTGAAGGGTAGGTCGTGCCTTACTAACCTTATTGAGTTTTTTGAAAAAGTGACCAAAGAGGTGGATGGGGGTAAGGCGATTGATGTGGTATATATGGACTTTAGTAAGGCGTTCGATAAAGTGGCACATGGAAGGCTTCTGCAGAAAATGCAGATGTATGGGATAGAGGGTGATTTAGCTAATTGGGTTAGGAATTGGCTAGCAGATAGCAGACAGAGGGTGGTGGTTGATGGGAGATATTCATCGTGGAGTTCGGTGACAAGTGGTGTACCTCAGGGGTCTGTTTTGGGGCCCCTGCTGTTGTAATTTTTATAAATGATCTGGATGAGGGTATTGAAGGATGGATTAGTAAATTTGCAGATGACACTAAAGTCGGTGGAGTGGTAGATAGTGAAGAGGGTGTTATAGTTTGCAGAGAGACTTGGACAAGTTGCAGAGCTGGGCCGAGAGGTGGCAAATGGAGTTTAATGTGGAAAAGTGTGAGGTAATTCCTTTGGCAGGAATAACAAGTGTGTAGAGTATAGGGCTAATGGTAGGACTCTTAATAGTGTTGATGAACAGAGGGATCTTGGTGTATGTGTGCATAGATCCCTGAAAGTAGGCAATCAAGTCGATAAGGTTGTTAAGAAGGCATATGGAGTCTTGACTTTTATTGTTAGGGGGATTGAATTTCGGAGCCGCAACGTCATGTTGCAACTGTACAAAACTCTATTGCGGCCGCACTTGGAGTATTGTGTACAGTTCTGATCCCCGCATTATAAGAAAGATGTGGAGGCATTGGAGAGGGTACAGAGGAGGTTTACCAGGATGTTGCCTGGTATGGAGGGCAGGTCTTATGAAGAGAGGCTGAGGGATTTGAGGTTGTTTTCGTTAGAAAGAAGGCGGCTAAGAGGAGACCTTATTGAAACATATAAGATGATTAGAGGTTTAGATAGGGTGGACAGTGATAGCCTTTTTCCTAGGATGGAGAAAGCTAGCACGAGGGGACATAGCTTAAATAAGGGGTGGTGTTTTTAGGACAGATGTCAGAGGTAGGTTCTTTACCCAGAGGGTGGTAAGGGTATGGAATGCCTTGCCTGCGTCAGTTGTAGATGCGCCAAGTTTGGTGGCGTTTAAGAGGTTAGTAGATAAGTTTATGGATGAAAGGGGAATGGTTTAGGTTAGAGGGTCACTGCTTGTTCCTAATTGGTCGGCGCAACATCGAAGGCCGAAGGGCCTGTTCTGTGCTGTAATGTTCTATGTTCTATTAGAAAGTGTTATCAGCCCACAGTCAGCAGGAGAAAGGGGTAACTGTATTCTACATTTGCAAAGGTAGGGATTAATCAAGAACAGTCAGCATGGATTTGTTAAGGGGAGGTCACGTCTGACCAACTTAGAGGCATGGAGGTTTACAGCATGGAAACTTTGCCCAACTTGTCAATATCACCCCTTTTTTTTAACCGTTAAGTTAGTCCCAATTGCCTACATTTGGCCCAAATCCCTCTATAGCATCTTACCCATGTAACTGTCTAAACAATTTTTAAAAGACAGAATTGTACCTGCCTTTACTACTACCTCTAACAGCTTGTACCAGACACTCACCACTCTCTGGGTGAAAAAATTGCCCTTCTAGACACTTTTGCATCTCTCCCCTCTCACCTTAAAACTACGCACTCTAGTTTTAGTATCTTTGGGAAAAGATTTTGACTATCTACCAATCTATGCATCTCACTATTTTATAGACCTCTGTAAGTTCAACCCCAAGCTTCCTACACTCCAGAGACAAATGTCCCAGTCTATCCAGTCTTTCTTTGTAACTCAAACCATCAAGCCTTGGTAGTATCCTAGTAAATCTTTTCTGCACTCTTTCTAGTTTAATAATATCCTTTCTATAATAGGATGACCAGAACTGTACACAGTATTACAAGTGTGGTTTTACCAATTTCTTGTACAACTTCAACAAATGTTCCAACTCATGTATTCAATGTTCTGACCAAAGAAATCAAGCAGGCCAAATGCCTTCTTCATCACTCTGTCCATCTGTGACTCCACTTTCAAGGAGCTATGAACCAACACCCCGAGATCTTTGTTCTGTAACTGTCCCCAGTGCCCAATCATTAACTGAGTCCTGATTCGATTGACCAAAATGCATCATCTCACATTTATCTAAATTAAACTCCAGTAGCTAGTTGGAAAAGTATTTTCTTCTTCCAGAAGAGCTATATTCTAACAGACATTAAACACTATCTTCTTTCTTCCCCTCTTTATATTTTTCTTAATAAACAGAATGGATCAAATTAACAAATTATATGAATGAGGAAGGAGATAATCCCCTAAATAGATAAGCATTTGTCAACTCACTGGCCCAACTGATCAAGATCCTGTTGCAATCCTAGATAACCTTCTTCACTGTCCACTCTGCCACCAATCGTGGTGCAAACTTACTAGTCATGATGTAGAGATGCCGGCGTTGGACTGGGGTAAACTCAGTAAGAGGTCTGGCAACACCAATTTTAAATCCAACCGATTTATTTGATAGTAAATCTGCTAGCTTTCGGCGTTTGTGCCTTCGTCAGGTGAATGACATTTGTGCCTTCACCTGACAAAGGCACAAACGCCGAAAGCTAGCAGATTTACTATCAAATAAATCGGCTGGATTTAAAATTGGTGTTGCCAGACCTCTTACTGAGCAAACTTACTAACCAGGCCCACTAAATTCTCATCCAAATCATTAATATAAATGACAAATAACAGTGGATCCAGCAGCAATCACTAAGGCATACCGCTGGTCACAGGCCTCTAGTTTTCTAGGATGTAGATCAATTTAATGCAAGATAAGTCCATTCAAAAGTCTGCCAGCAGCAGCAAAGAAACTGTTCTTAAGTCAGTTGATACGTGATCTCAGACTTTTGTATCTTTTTCCCAAAGGAAGAAGGTGGAAGAGAGAATGTCTTCATTGATTTTAGGTAAAAGAGCAGAAGGTTGAAGGAGGGATGTGAAATTTTTTCACCGTAAGGATGGTAGGAGCCTGGAACTTACTGCCTGAAGGGATGGTGGAGACAGAAATCCTCATAACATTTAAGAAGTATTTAGATGTGTGCTTGAAATGCCAAGACATGTAAGGCTATGGCCAAGTGCTGGAAAATGGGATTATAATAGTTGGATGGTTTGTCTTTGATTGGTTTAAACACAATGGGCCAAAGGGTCTTTTTCTGTGCTGTAGACTTCTCTGACATTTGAATACATCTTTATTTCATAAAATCTGAATCCAGGCATTTTAATTTTTCTAAAATTCCAGCTAAAACTGGAACACTAAATATGTCTTGAGGTAATGTAATTAGAAGTTGCTGCAAAACCTACTTTCATTCCAGTCCTGATGTGGTTATTTAGGGTGGCACGGTGGCACAGTGGTTAGCACTGCTGCCTCTCAGCACCAGGGACTCTGGTTCAATTCACGCCTTGGGTGACTTATCTGTGCAGAGTTTGTACATCCTCCCCATGTCTGCATGAGTTTCCTGCGGGTGGTCCGGTTTTCTCCCATAGTCCGAAATGTGCGGGTTAAGTGGACTGGTGATCTGAATTGTCCTTTAATGACAGGGGTATCAGCAAGGTAAATACATGTGGTGCGGGGATAGGGCCTGAGTTGGATTATTGTCACTGCAAGCTTGATGGCTGAATGGTCTCCTCCTGCAGTGTTGGGATTCTGAGAACTATTGAGTTTGCAGCAATTTTTTAAATGTATTTTTAATGTTTTTAAATGGAAGCATCCTTGATGAGAGATCTTGTGGCACAGCTGGAAGCATCCCTGCCTCAGAGGCAGAAGTTCTGGGCTCAAGTCCATCCCAGGACTTGATGACCTTGGAAGATGTGTTTATAACATGATCAAACAGTTTGACTATGTCAATCTGCAAATCTTTCCAAAATACCAATGACTGGTGGTAAGAGGGGGAGAGACCCTGGTCAGTCAGGCTTGTTGTGAAGTGGTGCCCTTCAAAACCAAGCCCTTGGTGGCACACCTGGGCAGTGAATTACTAGTTGTGGAAACAGACAAAAATCTGCCTAATGCACCACTAGGTGCAGGAAGAGAATTGGATTATATCTGATGATATTTATAAAACCTATTTGTTGAATATGGTAGTTTTTTTCTGACACCAACCAAATAAACAAACTCAAATTAACTTAGGGACAAATTAAAAGGGGCAACCCCCCCTAAAGGAAGGGGACAGTCTGAAGAAAAAAACAAAGTTGAAAGGAAACTTAAAACATTAAATCAAAATGTGATTTCATTGAATATGGTAATATGTATCAAGTGCAGTTCAATTCTAATAAGTAACCTTCTTGGGTGTCACCCAACCCATAATTAACCAATATTTTACTTGCTGTGTTCTGAAGTTTAAACTGGGTAACTGATCTATTAAGGGTAATGTATATAATTATAATCTCAATTAACTTAAATTAAAATAAGCAATTGACAAATCTTTGTAACACAGCTTACTTAACTGTTCTGCAGTTCAATTTTAAGCAGGATAAAATAGATTGTAATTAAAGAATAAGATAAACATTTAATATAGTTATCCAGAAACATCTGGTTATCTAAAATGTATACTTTTAGATATCAAGTAGCACTTTGGGAAGAACTTCTCTTACATTTGACAATAGGTATATACTGAGATAAAAATTAAAACTGGGTGTTATCTTATGCTTCCTTGCAAGTTTTACAGTCAGATGCTTTTAAATGATGTTTCACATGAGCTCTTTTTCCATCTTTCCTAGCTTCCCCAGAAATATACCTATGCTAAAAGCCCCAACGTTTGAGAGGATGTTTCAGTGCTCCACCACTCAGACATTTCTCCCGAATCATCTCTGAATTCATTATCAACTGTTGACATTCATGGCTCCTTGTTTTCCATATGGCCACAAATGGAAAAAGGTTCTCTGTCTACTCCAGCTAACTCTTTTGTAAGAATACAGGAGCAAGAACGTGGCATTTAGCTCGGCTGATCTTCTCTGATCCACCTCTAAACCATTTTTTCTCACTATCCCCATATCCCTTGATTTCATTATTTCATGATTTCAAGCTATGAAAGACCCCTAAGCAGTTTATTTTTGCAGAGAAGGGAATCCTAGCTTATTCTCTCTTCCACAGTCAGTCCTGGCATAATCCCTGCAAATCTCTCTCACATTTCTCCAGAACACCTACATCTTCTTTCTAATTTGGAAACCAAAAGTGTGCACAATACAAGTATGGTCTAACCAAGGGGCCGTATAAGTTTAATATTACTTTAAAATAATTATATGGAATATAAAGATCTGCTAGCATGTATAGGGTTAATGTTGACTGAGAACAGTACTGAGCACGTTACCAGACTGACTCTGGATGTAGGTTATGAACAGAATATGTGCATCTGCATGGAGTTAGTTCCTTCTTTACTGTATACTTGTAAAAAGCTTTAAGAATCAATAAATACTTACAGTTAATTTACACATTGCATAAGATGCTGGTGAGGCTACATCTGGTGTATTGTGTACAGTTTTGCTCTCCTTACTTGAGAAAGGATATATTAGCACTGGAGAGGGTGCAAAGGACATTCACTAGGTTGATTCTGGAGTTGAGAGGGTTGGCTTGTGAGGAGAGACTGAGTAGACTGGGATTATACTGATTCAAATTTAGAAGAATAAGGGAGGATCTTAGAGAAACATATAAAATTATGAAGGGAATAGACAAGATAGAAGAAGAGAAGTCATTTCCAATGGCTGGTGAGACCTGAACTAGGGGACATAGCCTCAAAATATGGGGAGCACATTTAGGACTGAGTTGAGGGGGAACTTCTTCACACAAAGGGTTGTGAATCTGTGGAATTCCGTGCCCAGTGAAGCAGTTGAGGCTACCTCATTGAATGTTTTAATGATAAATAGATTTTTGAACAGTAAAGGAATTAAGGGTTATGGTGAGCAGGTGGGTCAGTGGAGTTGAGATCATGAAAATATCAGCCATAATCTTATTGAATGGCAGAGCAGGCTCAAGGGCCCAGATGGCGTACTCCTGCACCTAGTCCTTATGTTCTTATTTAACTATGAAGACCTCTTCACTATATCAAACTATAACCTACAACATGATGGAAGATTGTGGGAAAAACCTTCGCAGAAAAAGCAAAAAAAGACCAAAATGCTGGGAAAAATTTAGCATAGCTGTCTGACCAAATAGAAGCTCCAGAAATAGGGGTGCAGAGGAAAAATTACTGGGAAGAAGCTCTATAGAAAGACTTGGAAGCCGGAAATTTAAAATTCCTTAATTCAGCAGAAGACTTCTTTGAATCTTCTTCAGAGCCAGCAGACTTATCAGGGGTAAACTAAATCCTTTGAAACTCCAGACTACAGCAGGTGCTGAGAAATCTTTAAAAAATTCCAAGTCAGAAATACAATTTGGAAAAAACCCTAACCCCATGTTAGTACCTGAACAGGTCCAAGCATGTTCCAAAATGGGAAAAAATTAATCCTTGAGAACTATGAATTATAAATTCAGTTGAGAAAAAGCAAAAGTTAGGATTGAACAAATTTGTGACTTTGAAGTAAAAAGCTGAACAAAAGAATTCTACAGGCAGTCGATCCAGGCAACAATTGTTGAGTGTTATTTTTCAACTGAGTGTGATCGCTGTTGCAGCGCCCACCAAAAATAGCAAAAGTAGGAAATTCCCAAACTTCCAAGTGAATGACTGTGCCATCTTGAAATTCAGAAGGATCTTAAAGCAGAACCTACACATTAAAAAAAGCATGTTGGACTTTTTATATTTAGTACAAGTTTGTTTCCTTTAAGTGACCAGTCTAAATCATTGAGTCTTCAAACAATTGTTTATTTGAGCTGTACAGTGAGGACTCTGGAATGAGAGCTGGTAGCCAGCCAGAGTACAATGTCCAGGATTACACACAAAAAAAACATACATCTATCAGAGTTATCTCTCTCCACTTACAATTCTTGATTAAGGTTACATCATGCATAAGATACAATTGTCAAAAACCAATATACATATACAAAAAATATTGTGGGGTGTAATCAGCTAGATAGTCAACATCTTTTCCCAAAGGTAGGGGAATCTAAAACTAGAGGTTTAAGGCGAGAGGGGAGAAATACAAAAGGGTCCAGAGGAGGAATTTTTCTGTCACAGAGGATGATATGTATTTGAACTAGCTACCAGAAGTAGCAGTAGAGGCAGGTACAATTTTGTCTTTTAAAAAGCATTTTGACATATTGAGTCAAATGTCAAAATTTTTTTAACCACTAGGTTAAAAACCTAGTGGACCAAATGTGGGTAGTTGGGACTGGCCTAGTGGTTAAAAAAAAGGTGACATGGAGAAGTTGGACCAAAGGGCCTGTTTCCATGCTGTAAACTTATGACTCAATCACCGTTGCACGTTTGCTTAATTATGATATCCACTCAGTGTGAAGGTTTAATCATGTTAGCTGATCTAATTTATTATTGTTTCAAGTTGTCCTTAACATCCTAGTTTGTGTCTGGATTTGTGATATTAATTACCTCTTCAGTATCTAGATGTCTGATTTAATGAATTTTTTCAGACTAAGCCGTAGATAAATAAACCTATGCTACAAAGTTCCCTCCCCTATACTATCTGAAGGCCCGTATCTGTCATTTGGACAGTCTTTCATTTGCTCCTTGTGAGAATTCTATTTGGTGCCCTGTGTACTTGTCTTGCTGTTTTCTCTGTGCAACTGTATCTTTTAACTCCTTCATTGAGTAGGATTATTAATATGGCTACCATGGATCAGAATTCCACGCTTCCAAATCAATTCAGACAAATCCAAAGACCAGATCAATTATATAACTGGGGACTTTGGAGGAAAAGATTCCTAAGGTACAGCAATGCTTCCGATTTAGACAAAGAGTCAAAAGTGGCGCAGGCTGCCATCCTGTTTTAATCAGTCAGCCTCATTGTAGATTACATTATTTGCAAGACAAAAATTTGAAGAATTATTGAAATCTTTCAACATTTATTTTAATGTAATTAACAAAGTACTTGAAAAAGCAAAATTTACCCTGCAAGTCTGACAACCAAGAGAACCTCATAGAATCATAGAGGGTCACAACTTGGAAACAGGCCCTTTGACCCAACTTATCCGTGCCACTTTTTTTGTAAACCTCTAAGCTAATCTAAATTGACTGGATTTGGCCGATATCCCTCTATACCCATCTTATCCATTTAATTATCTAAAAGCTTTTTAAAAGACAAGACTGTACCCGCCCCTACTCTTACCTTTGGCAGCTTATTCCAGACACTCACCACTCTTCTTGTGAAAAAATTGCCCCTCTGGACACTTCTGTATCTCTCTCCTCTCACTTTAAATCTATGCCCTCTAGTTTTAGGCTCCCCTACCTTTGGGAAAAGATATTGACTATCTAGCTGATCTGTGCCCCTCATTGTTTTATAGACCTCGATAAGATCACTCCTCAGCTTCCTACACTCCAGAGAAAAAAATCCCAGACTATCCAGCCTCTCCTTATAACTCAATCCATTAAGTCCCAGTAGCATCTTAGTAAATCTTTTCTGCACTCTTCCTAGTTTAACAATATCCTTTCTATAATAAGGTGGACTGGAACTGCACAGAGTATTTCAGGTGTGGCCTTACCAATGTCTTCTACAATTTCAACAAGACATCCCAACTCCTATATTCAGTGTTCTCACCAATGAAACCAAGTATGCCTTGTGCCTTCTTCACCACCCTGTCCACCTGTGACCCCAATTTCAAGGAGCTATGAACATGTACCCCTTAATCTCTTTATTCTGTAACTCCCCCCAATACCCTACCATTAATTGAGTAAGTCCTGCCCTGGTTCAGTCTACCAAAATGCATGACCTTGCATTTGTCTAAATTGAACTCCATCTGTCATTCATCAGCCCACTGGCCCAACTGATCAAGATCCCGTTGCAATTGGAGATAGCTTTCTTCACTGTTCACAATGCCACCAATCTTGGTGTCATCTGCAAACTTATTAACCATGTTGAATTTTTTCATTAATGACCTGTTGGTATGAATATGGAAATTTAAAATCTGAACTAATCATTAGATAGAATAAAGATAGAACATAGAACATAGAACATAGAACAATACAGCACAGAACAGGCCCTTCGGCCTTCGATGTTGTGCCGACCAAAATAAAAAGCAATGCCCCTCCTAACTAAACCATTCCCTTCTCATCCATATAGGATTAATTTACGATGCACTCTCTCATCTCATGTCAGCAAAGAAAAACCTAACCATGGAAACAGAAATCCAGATAGTCAGCCAATTAAACTCTGAGCAGCACCCAACCATTTTAAGAGTAGAAAAGAAACCATGATGCAGAGGGCAAACCCACTGTCTAGTTTAGCGAGTTAAGAAACAAAGACATCAGGATGCTCCTGTGTCAGTTTGTGATGGTAGTGTTTTGAGGAATATGGATGGAATATTAGAGGGAAACTATTCCCATCGGCAGGATTGTCAACCAATGGATATTGATTTAAGGAGATTTGTAAAAGAACGTGAGGACTGTTAAGAACCCAGCTAATTTTAAATTCCAGGATATTCCAAATCTCAAAGGAAATGCTGGTTCTTAACTTTTTTTGCAATTTGATATAATGTGAGGGAAGATGTAAAGACCAGACAGGAATGTTCCAGTCTTGTTGTATTAATTAAACAGCACAAGTATTTATTAAACAGTAAAACACACAACAAGGAAGGCAAATAAAAATATAAACTTAACTACACTAATTGCTATACACATCAGATTTAAAGTGATCCAGTTCCAAATCCCTCTACTTGCCTAACCCCAGAACTAAAACCCCAACAACAACATGTTGTAAACTACAAGCAAAATCCAGAAATAGTGATCATACTCATAGAAACTTAAATAATAGGAGCAGGTGGAGGCCACTCAGCCTACTCTGCCATTCATTATGATCATGACTGATCATACAACTCAACAGCTGTGTTATGATACTGTACTTTTAAGAATGTATTTGAGTCTTGCTCCTTTGGAAGGAGTTGTTTTATACTTCTGATTATGGTGCCAGTTGTCTCCAGCCAGCAGCTCACATATTGAGCATGCAGATTAATTAATTGCTCCTAATTATTGGAGTGTTTGTTTTAATCTGGACTAATATATTATTGTTATTCTTAGAGTTGTTCACTGGGGTTTCAGAGTAGGTTTTGATTAGGTTGATTGACAAGAAAATTATGAATGGTGGAGCTAGGTTTACAAGAGGGAAAAAAAGCAGGGAGTTGTAGTTTGAATTTGAAAGGACTTCTTTCTCTGGACATTGAGGTTTGGGACCTGAGAAGTATCACTCTCCAGAAGTTGACAAAAGACAAGAGGTCTTTTTCTTTCTCTGAAGTTCTGCTGCTTGAGAAGACCAGTGTCTTTCTGTACCTCTGTCTACAGGGGTTAAAAGGACAAGCAACCCACATAAGCCTGTGTATCTTAGAAACTGATTCTGATTCTGAAGAAGAGTTTATGTCTATGGGATATTACTTAAGTTGGAACTAATGGAAATAACCAGCAGTTAAGAATATATACCATCATGTTTGAATATTTCTATTGATAAAAACTATCCTAATTGGTTTCGTTACATAGAACATAGAACACTACAGCACAAACAGGCCCTTCGGCCCACAAGTTGTGCCAATCATATCAGTACCTACCAAGCCATAGAACTATCTGTAACTCCCAATCCCATTAAATCCCACGTACTCATCCAGAAGTCTCTTAAAAGACCCCAACGAGTCTGCCTCTACCACCACTGACGGCAGCCGATTCCATTCACTCACCACTCTCTGAGTGAAAAATTTACCTCTAACATCTCCTCTGTACTTGCCTCCCAGCACCTTAAACCTGTGTCCTCTCATAACGACCATTTCAGCCCTGGGAAATAGCCTCTGAGAATCCACCCTATCTATTCTTCTCAACATCTTTATAAACCTCTATCAGGTAGCCTCTCAGTTACATTTCAACTGTTGTTAAAAACACTTTTTTTTTAATAAACAGTTCCTAGTGGGTTAACGTAATCACATCTAGAATGGAATATCTTATGCTTGCCCTAAGGTCAAAATCAGTCAGGATCTAGGCCAAGTTCATAATATACCTTAGAGTTTCTCATTAGGTCCCTAACACCTGATCCTGCCTTTCGCTATATCCTTTGATTCCCTTCTCAAGAACTATGTGATTCTAATCAGCAAATATTTATCTGTCAGCACAAATAGTAACTTTGTTGTAAGTCCACGTTTATGACTTCCTGCTGTTCCACACTATCTGATTAAACCACCACTTATGATTCATTCCAATAGCCCATCAAACACTTGGAAATCAATTGAGAATCAAGTCTGGGAATGAAGTAAGGATTCAAGTGAAAAGATGTACAAAATAATATTACTGCAATCCGGTTTTTTTTGCCATTTTGGAACAGCATTCCGAAAGCTTGTGGCGTTTACTATCAAATAAACCTGTTGGACTTTAACTTTTACTTCATAACACCAAGTTAAAGTTAAAGGCCAGATTGAATTACTTCTCTCCTTCATTGCATGTCTGATTCTGGAATGCTGCCTGAAGACTGTTTTAAACATCCTTGAGCTGTGTATCAAGTGATTCACTTTAAATAGGTTCCTCATTAAACAATTAAGTAAGCTAATGTGAGAACATTGCAAGATGGTCATTTGTTTAATGTTCACAACAGACAGCTAAAATCCCAACTCAAACT
The DNA here is from genome assembly GCA_024679065.1 of Sphyrna mokarran. NCBI lineage: Eukaryota > Metazoa > Chordata > Chondrichthyes > Carcharhiniformes > Carcharhinidae > Sphyrna > Sphyrna mokarran. The sequence continues at coordinate 9,416,361 of JAGIQG010000006.1, forward strand.
CAATCATTATCCAGCCAGAACAATTTTTGGCAAAGTAGCAGTGCCTGCAGTGTGCAGTAATTATAATGCTGTCTTCCCACCAGCGACATTGCAGAATAAATTAGAATAAGTCATCTGAGGGAATGGAGGGGAAATGGATTGTACATTTATTGCTTTCCATCTTCAATAAATGGTCACCTCAGTCAAGTTATGGGGCAACATTGGTGCTAACATTAAAGGAGAATGCCATAGGTCATTCTAGCACCTCATGCAAGACATATAGGGATCAAAAGCTACTCCAGTTTTGTAGCTCAGTGCATCTTGATTCAACTGCTTCGACTGCACAAAATTAAAATGAACCTTGGGGATTGTGTTATTGATATTTAATAAGAGTGGTATTCAAGTAAAGTAAAGCTGAATACAGAGTGATGCTCTGGCTATTTGTGTGCTGATTGGAGTTCCGGTACTGTCTAAATCCCATCCCAGCAATCTTTAGAACACCACAGGAATATAAAAGTTCCACTTGGCCTATGGAACTTGTCCATTTTATTATTTCAACACAACAGGACTCGATTCAAAATAAAACTTGAACTTTTCTAATGATTCAAATCCCATTGCCAGTACCTCATTTGAGAATGGTAACAGTGGTTATGTTACTCGTCTAGCAATCCAGAAACCTGAATGGTCCAGAGACATAAGTTCAAATCCCATAATAGCAGCTGGGGAGTTTAAATTCAATTAATTGAATTAATCACTCATATGAACATAAAAATTTAGAGTAGCAGTAGGCCACTTGGTCCTTTGAGCCTTTTCTGCCATTCAATATGATCATGGCTAATTTAATTTTAACCTCAACCCATAGTCTTGCATATCCTTAATAACCTTTCATCCCCTTGTTCACCAAGAGTCTCTCTATTTCTGCCTTACAAGTATTCAAATATCCTGCTTCCACTGTCTCTTGAGGAAGAGAGTTCCAGAAACTCACCACCTGAGAGAAAAAAATACTCGACAACTCTACTTAAATGAGTGAATCATTCCCTATTGTGCAGAAGGAAGCTATATCCCATCGCATTTGGACTGACTACAATCCCACCCACATCCTATTCCTGTAACCCCACATAGTTACCCTGCTAATCCCATGTCACCAAGTCAATTTAGCATAGCCAATCAATCTAATTTGCACATCTTTGAACTCTGGGAGGAAACCCATGCAGACACGTGGAGAATGTGCAAACTCCACACAGACAGTGACCTGAGGCTGGAATTGAACCCAGGTAGCAGTGACCCTTTAGAATTAGGGGTTACTGTTTAAAAATAAATTCTCCCACAAGAGGAAATCTTCTCTCCATATTCACCCTGTCAAGATCCTTCAAGATCTTGTGTTTTAATCAAGTGGCCTTTTACTGTTCTAAACTCCAGTGGATCCAAACGCAGCCTATTCAACCTTTTCTCACAAGACAACTGTCTTATTCCAGGAATTAGTTTTGTAACCTTTCTCTGAGCTGCTCCCAACACATTTACATCCTTCCTTAACGCAGTACACTAGATGTGGTCTCACTAGTGTCCAGTACAACTGAAGCATTACCTTCCAACTTTTGTATTCAATTCCCTTAGTGTTAAATTATATTCTATTAGTTTTCTTAGTTATTTGCTGTACTTCCACATTAGCCTTTCGTACTTCATACACTAACACCCAGATCCCTCTGTACTTCAGAGCTCTGTAATCTCTTGACATTTAGATAATAAGACTTTTAAAAATTTCCTAGCAAAATGGACAATTTAAATTTGCTCATCTTGTCCTCCTATTTGCTGGATTTTTGCCTGTTCACTTAACTTGTTCCTTTTGTACAGTAAGAAGCCTCATAACACCAGGTTAAAGTCCAACTGATTTATTTGGAATCATGAGCTTTTGGAGTGCTGCTCCTTCATCAGGTGAGTGATCACATTCATCGCCTGATGGAGCAGCACTCCAAAAGCCCATGCTGTCAAATAAACCTGTTGGACTTTAACCTGGTGTTGTGAGACTAGTTACTGTGCCCGCCGCAGTCCATACCGACATCTCCACACTATATCCATCTGTAGACTCCTTACATCCTTTTCACAATTTACTTCCCGACCTATCTTTGTGTCATCAGCAAATGAAGCAACTATACCTTTGGTCCCTTCATCTAATTATTTACATAAATTGTAAAAGGTTGCGGTCTCAGCACTTATCCCTGTAGCACACCATTTGTCACATGCTGATTACCTGAAAAAGACCCATTTATGCCAAAGTTCTGTATCCTGTTTGCTAGCTATGCTGATATGCTACCCCTATACCATAAGCTTTTACTTTCAACAATAATCTTTGGGGCACCTTAATAAATGCCTCTGCAAATCTAAATACAGGGCAATAAGTTGATTAAACATGATTTTCTTTTCACAAAATGAATGGTGACCATGTGAATAGTAGGTGTTAGAAAAACCTGTCTGATTCACAAATGTCCTAATGCTAGAAATTTACAGTCCATGTGTGGTTTACTTTATTGAGGACTCCTGACCTACAATGTGGTTGAGTTTTAACTGTCTTCAGTTGTATTAAACCTTTATGGGGAAAAGTCTAATAAGAATCAGCATGCTGACTGCAGTATTTCAAAAAGGCAGTATATTATCTCTTTCTCAAGGGCAATTAGGGATTGGCAATAAATGCCAATGACACTCACATTCTATGAATACAAAAAGATCTGGTTGATTCATTTTTGAGTCCAAGCATTTTCCTAAGGACAATTGACTTTTGCTTCATAAATTTTAATTTCTATTTTTTATTCTAATGGTTTGTCTAAATTAGAAGCAATATTATGCGTTCATCTTCTCAATGCATTTTAATATATGTACCACAGTAAGATCTCCTTTTTTTTGCAACCTTAAGCTGCTCTAACCTTTTCTCATCACTCTTGCAGCCTATGTTATTTTAACGCGTGGGCCAGGAATTTCCACTCCTGCTCCTGTCAGACGAGTTTGGCGTCAACAGCAGAAAATATCACAAAAGGCCAAAATTCGTTTCACGGTCATGTAGAAGCAAAGAGCGATCATTCCCTCTCCTCATCAGTGGTGGGCCATGTTTAAAAAGGAGTAGACAAAAGGCTGGTTAGCTTAATTTCTGTAATTTCTCAGTACTTAAGCTTTAAGATACTGATGGATAAAGATAAGTGTAGTCCTCAAATGAAGATGCTAAATTGGGAGAAGGCTAATTACAACAATATTAGGCAGGAACTGAAGAATCTAGATTGGAGGCAGATGTTTGAGGGCAAATCAACATATGACATGTGGGAGGCTTTCAAGTGTAAGTTGATAGGGATTCAGGATGGGCACATTCCTGTAAGGATGAAGGATAAGTGTGGCAAGTTTTGGGAACCTTGGATAACGAGAGATATTGTGAGCCAAGTTAAGAGATAAAGGAAGCATTTGTCAAAGCTAGGAGGCTGGAAACACATGAAGCAAGTGTGAAATATAAGGAAAGTAGAAAGGAACTTAAGCAAAGAGTAGGTAGAGCTAAAAGGACTCATGAAAAAGCATTGGCCAGCAGGATTAAGGAAAATCCCAAGACTTGTTATACGTATATAAAGAGCAAGAGGGTACCCAGCGAGAGGGTTGGCCCAGTCAAGAACAAGGGAGAGAATCTATGCATGGAGCTAGAGGAAGTGGGCAAGGTATTAAATGAGTTCTTTGTGTCAATATTCACCAAAGAGCCTGGTGGATGATGGGTTTAAGAAAGGAAGTGTAGATAGTTTGAGTCATATTGAGATCAAAAAGGAGGTGGTGTTGGGATTCTTGAGAAACATTAAAGTAGACAAGTCCCCAGGGCCTGATGGGATATACCCCAGAATATTGAGAGAGGCAAGGGAGGAAATTGCATAGGCCTTGAGAGAAATCATTGTATTTTCACTGTCTACAGGGGAGGTCCCAGAGGATTGAAGAATAGCCAATGTTGTTCCTTTGTTTAAGGGCAGTGAGAATATCCAGGTAATGAAAGGCCTGTAAGCCTTACATTAATGGTAGGGAAATTATTGGAGAGGATTTTTCAAGACAGATTTATTCCCAGTTGGAAATAAGTGGATGTATTAGTGAGAGGCAATATGGTTTTGTGAAGGGGAGGTCATGTCTCACTAACTTGATGGAGTTTTTCGAGGAAGTGACAGAGATGATTGTTGAGGATAGGGCACTGGATGCTGTCCAAATGGGCTTCAATAAGGCCTTTGACAAAGCCTCTCATGGCAGACTGGTGCAGAAGGTGAAGTCGCATGGGATCAAAGGTGAGCTGGCAAGACGGTTACAAAACTGGCTTGGTCAAAGATGACAGAGGGTAGCAGTGCAAGGGTGCATTTCTGACTGGAGAGCTGTGACAAGTGGCGTCCCTCAGGGTTCATTGCTGGGACCTTTGCTGTTTATATATAAATGATTTGGAGGAAAATATAACTGGTTTGATTAGTAAGTTTGCAGATGACACAAAGGTTGGTGGATTTGCGGACAGTGATTAGGACCATCAGAAGATACGGCAGGATATAGATTGTTTGGAGATTTGGGCAGAGAGATGGCAGATGGAGTTTAACTCAGTAAAGTTTTACAACACCAATTTTAAATCCAACCAATTTATTTGATAGTGAATTCGCGAGCTTTCGACTCTATAGCCTTCTTCAGGCAAATGCAGTGTTCTGGTTTGCAATAGCACTCATATCCACACAGACAGTTACAGATTGCTGATTAGAATGCGAATCCTTACATCTAACCTGCTATTCAAGTGTTAAAGTGGCTAACAATGTGTGTGAAGGGAATCCTGAGCATTGGTTAGAGAATTGTGTATTTTCTCCAGACAGCACAGTAAGTGAGGTTTTTTGCTAACCCAGGCAAGTTACAGGGGTTACAGATAGTGTGACATGAAGCCAAGATCCCTGTTAAGACCGTCCTCATGTGTGCGGAACTTGGCTATCAGTCTCTGCTCAGCAACTCTGCGCTGTCGTGTGTCACGAAGGCCCCCTTGAAGAACATTTACCCGCAGGTCGGAGGCCGAATGCCCATGACTGCTGAAGTGTTCGCCCACAGGAAGGGAACTGTTTTGCCTGGTGATTGTTGAGCGATGCTCATTCATCCGCTGTCGTAGTGTCTGCATGGTCTCCCCAATGTACCATGCTTCGGGACATCCTTTCTTGCAACGTATTAGGTAGACAACGTTGGCCGAGTTGCAAGAGTATGTACCGTGTACCTGGTGAATGGTATCCTCACGTTTGATGATGTCGTCCATGTCTGTGATCTGGTATGTCTTGCAGAGGTTGCTGTGGCAGGGTTGTGTGGTATTGTGGTCACTGTGCTCCTGAAGGTTGGGTAGTTTGCTGTGAACAATGATCTGTTTGAGGTTGTGCGGTTGTCTGAAAGCAAGAAGTGTGGGGGTGGGGATGGCCCTAGCGAGATGTTCATCGTCATCAATGACGTGTTGAAGACTCCGGAGAAGATGTCATAGCTTCTCCGATCCGGGGAAGTACTGGACAACAAAGGGTACTTTAATCCAAATGTAAGGTAATGCATTTTGGAAGGCCTAATAAATATAGGAAATATGACAGAACCCTTAAGAGTATTGATAGGCAAAAGAATCTATCTACGTGTACAGGGACACAGATCACTGAAAGTGGCAATGCAGATCGAGAAAATAGTCAGAAAGACATATGGCATGCCTGCCTTCATTGGCCAGGGCATTGAGTTTAAAAATTGGCAAGTCATGTTGCAGCTTTATCGAACCTTAGTTAGACCGCATTTGGAATATAATATTCAATTCCGGTCACCAGACTACCAGAAAGACATGGAGGCTTTGGAGAGGGTCCAGAAAAGATTTAACAGGATGTCGCCTGGTATGGAAGGCATTAGCTTTGATGAAAGATTGGAGACACTTGGTTTGTTCTCACTGGAATAACGGAAATTGAGGAGCGACCTAATAGGAGTCTACAAGATTATGAGAGGCATGGACAGAAGCTTTTTCCCAAGGTGAAGAGTCAATTATTAGAGAACACAGGTTTAAGGTGCGGGGGGCAATGTGTAAAGGAGATGTACGAGGCAGATTTTTTACACAGAGGATGATGGGTGCCTGGAACTTGCTGCCGGGGAGATAATGGAAGCAGATACGGTAGTGGCTTTTAAGGGATGTCTTGACAAATACATGAATAGGGTCAGACTTGGGGGATATGATTCCTGGAAGGGTAGGGAGTTAAGTCTAGCAGCATGGTCAGTGCAGGCTTGAAGGGCCAAAGACCTGTTCCTGTGCTGTAATTTTCTTTGTTCTGTATTATAGAAAATGCTTGAATTTGATCATCAAGGAAGAAATAGTGAGATATCTGCATATAAATTTTCATTGGTAAGACGCAGCATGGGTTCATGAAGGGCAGGTCATGTTTGACTGATTTGGTGGAATTCTTTGAGAACATTACACATGCAGTGAACAATGGGGAACCTGTGGATGTGGTGTATCTGGATTTCCAGAAGGCATTTGACAAGGTGCCTTACCAAAAACTGCTACATTAGATAAAGGTGCACGTGTTACAGATCATGTATTAGCATTAATAGAGAATTGGTTAACTAACAGAAAGCAAAGAATCGGGGTAAATGGGTGGTTCTCTGGTTGGCAATCAGTGACTAGTGGTGTTGCTAAGGGATCAGTGTTGGGACCTCAATTGTTTACGATTTACAGAGATGATTTGGAATTGGGGACCAAGTGTAGTATGTCAAAATTCACAGATGACACTAAAATGAGTGGCAGATCTAAGTATGCAGAGGATCTAAAGTCTGCAATATAGATAATCTAAGTGAGTGAGCGAGGGTCTGCCAGATGGAATACAATGTTGGTAAATGTGAGGCCAGCCATTTTGGTAGGAAATAACAGCAAAATGAATGATTATTTGAATAGTAAAAAAATTGCAGCATGCTGCTGTGCGGAGGGACCTGAGTGTGCTTGTGCAGGAATCTCAAGGAGTTGGTTTGCAGGTGCAGCAGGTAATTAAGAAGGCAAATGGAATTTTGTTCTTCACTGATAGAGGGATAGAGTTTAAAAACAGTGAGGTTATGTTGCAGCTGTACAGGGTGCCGATGAGGCCACACCTGGAGTACTGCATACAGTTTTGGTCTCCTTACTTGAGAAAGGATATACTAGCGCTGAAGGGAGTGCAGAGGATATTCACTAGGTTGATTTTGGAGCTGAGAGGGCTTGCTTATGAGTAGATTGGAGCTATACTCACTGGAATTCAGAAGAATGAGGGAAGATCTTATAGAAACATATTATTATGAAGGAAATAGATAAAGTAGAAGCAGGGAAGTTGTTTCCATGCCAGGTGAAACTAGAACTAGGGAACATTGCATCAAAATAAAACTCCTCAAAACTTCTAGAGAAGGTTTACATCAACCCAGGCCTGCTGCTACACAAGGACTTTACTAATCCATCTGCTGCTTGCCTCCCATTATGCCAGGCTGTATGGTTAAACTCATTGTGCCAAGAAATAATTGCAGGAATGCAACCAACATGTCACCATTAAAACCACTTCCTCACCATAGATGAGGAAATAGTCTTGGGGGAGGTCGTATTATCGTAGACTATTAATTCAAAAACTCAGCTAATGTTCTGGGATCTCGTTTCAAACCCTGCCAAGGCAGATGATGGAATTTGAATTCAATAAAAAAACATCTGGAATTAAGAATCTACTGATGACCATGAAACCATTGATTGTTGGAAAAACCATCTGGTTCACTAATGTTCTTTAGGGAAGGAAATCTGCCATCCTTACGTGGTCTGGCCTACATGCGACTCCAGAACCACAGCAGTACTTTTGCCCAAATAGAGATGGGCAATAAATGCTGGCCAGTCAGCGATGCCCATATCCCATGAGTGAATGAAAAAACATACCACAGCCTGGCCACCCAGCTTCAACATGTCACTGCCAACATTGGACACGCGTCAACTGTTTCCACACTGATCAAGGTCTTCATGCAGCAAGTAAAGCACAAGTGAGCCTTTGCAAGGAATCTGAACTGCAGCTATGGTGTGTCCCAATTTTTTCTTCCTCTTTCCATAACCTTGCAAAAACCTGAGCTTGAACTGTGTATTTTTATTCAATGCTGTTGAAAAAGCTGTCAATTTTCTCACTTTACACACTGGATAATTTGAAATACAGCACAATCTGCACATTCCAGACACATCTCATACATAATAAATTCCATCGAATCAACATTCTCTTTTGGTCCATTTTTGTTGATGCAAATTATTTTTAAGTGTATGAGCCTCTTTAGTAAAAGCGAATAAGTGTATGTCCAAAATGTTCCAGTCGATGCTCTGGCTGTACCTTAAAGGCCAGAAGTATTTTCATTTCTGATTCTTAAAAGTAATGGACATTAAAGTCCAAGCAGACTGAAAATTAGATAAGTAATGATGGGGAGAGATCCATTCAAGTTCTCAAAATGCCCTTGACCGCTGTCTATGTTCTCAGAATCAGAGCTACCCAGATGGGCAGCACAGCAACACTCATAGTGGCAGAGATCCGTGTTCGATTCCAGCCTTGGGTCACTGTCTGTGTGAGGTTTGCATCTTCTCCCTGTGTCTGCATGGGTTTCCTCTCACAGTCCAAAGATGTGCAGGTTAGGTGGATTAATGAGGGTAAATGTGCAGGGCTACAGGGATAGGGCAGTTGGTGAGTCTGAGAAAGATGCTCTTTCAAAGAGTCAATGTGGATTTGACAGGCTGAGTAGCCTGCTTTAGCACTGTATGGATTCAATGGAAATGCTCCAAACCCTCATGATCCCAGAGAAGTTTTCACAATGATCCCAACTTCCCCTCATTCTGGGAATACAAGAATGTATTCTTGTATTCCAGAAGCCTCCTTCTTGAAATTACCTCTTGACACATTATCCCACTCTTTAATCCTATCCCAGAACTTTGATCTCCCAACCCAGCACTTCCAGAGCTATAAGAAAAAATAAAATGAATTACAGCAGAGGAACAGTTCCTTTGCCTTCAGCCTATACCGATCATGATGCCCTAACTAAACCAAAAACTTATTTGGTCTGTATCCTTCTATTCTTATTCATATACTCATCCAGATGCCTCTTAAATGTTGCTAATATGCGTCCTTCCACCATCTCCTTTGGCTGCATATTCCAGGTAGCTCTCTGTGTGAAAACTTCCCCCATACACCTCCCTTATGCTTTCCCCCTCTTATCTTGAATCTGTGCCCCTTTGTAATTGACACTTGCACCCTGGGAAAAAGCCTCTGACTATTCGTCCTACCTATATCTCTTATATTTTATAGACCTCTATCAGGTCTCCCCTCAGCCTCCGTCTTTCCTGTGAAAACAATCTTAGTTTATTCAACCTCTCCTCATAGTTAACATCCTTGAGACCAGGCAATATCCTAGTGAACCTTCTTTGCACTCACTCCAAAGCTTCCACGTCCTGCTGGTAATGTGCTGACCTGAACTGTGTGGCATACTCCAAATGTGGCCTAACCAAGGTTTTATATAGGTGTGACATGATTTCTCAGTTCTTGTATTCGATGCCCCGGCTGATGAAGGCAAGCATGTCATATGCTTTCTTAATCACCTTGGCCATCTTCACTTTTAGGGAACTATGAACTGCACACCCAGATCCCTCTGTATGTTAATGTTCCTAAGAGTTCTGCCATGTACAGTGTAATTCATACCTAAATTTGATCCTCCTAAATGCCTCACTTCACCCTTGTCCAGATTAAACTCCATTTGCCATTTCTGTGCCCAAGTCTCTGATCTATCTATTATCCTGATGTGTCCTCTGACAATCCCCATCACTATGAGCAATTCCATCAGTCTTCGTGTCATTTGCAATTTTACTAATCAGACCACCACATTTTCCTCCAAATCATTTACGTATACCACAGGTCCCAGCATTGATACCAGCAGAACACCACAAGATACAGACCTCCATTCTGAAAACATCTTTCCACCGTAACTCCCTGTCTTCTATGACCAAGCCAGTTCTGTATGCATCTCTGAATCTCATGTGATTCTAGTTTTTGTTCCAATTTGCCATGTGGGACCTTGTCAAACGCCTTACTGAAGTTCAACACCATTGAATGTTTGCTTGTTTGTGATTTTTTTTATTCTTTTGCAGGATGGAGCTGTTGTTAGTATGGCATTATTTGTTCTAGCCATTCGTTATTTGTTATTTGGAACGTGATGGTGATGGTGAGCTATCCTAATCCATGTGGTTTAGATATGCAGTGCTGTTAGGAAAGGAAATCTAAATCTTTGACTCAGCAATAGTGAGGGAACAGCAATATAATTCCATGCCAGAATGGCATGTAGCTTGGAGGGAAACTTGCAGATGGTGCTGTTCCTATGTATCTTCTGCTCTTTTCCTTCTAGATGGTAGAGGTCACAGGCTTGGATGGTGCTGTCAAGGGAGCCTTGATGAGTTGCTGCAGTTGTTTGTAGTTGTACGCACTGCTGTCACTGTGCATAGGTGGAGGGAGTCAATCAAATAAGCTGTCTTGTCTTGAATGATGTTGAGCTTCTTGAGTGTTGGAGCTGCACTTATCCATGCATGTGGAGATATATTATGTATCAACATGAGATTGAATTAATTACAGATTGAAGGCTTGTTACATCATTTCAAATTGTTTGAACAAAGGGAAAACATTGGCACCAAATTATGCATGATGTCCAATTTATTGTAATTCTATTCGTTCACTATATTCTAGTCCTGTTTTACCGGATTCATCCAGTTCTGCTACTGTTGCTGATAGTGATTCATCGCAGAGCTTCATGAATGCTAACTAACCCCAATTGAGTCATCAATGCTTTGGTAACTAGACCTTGGTCTCTCCCAGTCTAATTGCTTTCAGGGATTGGTGCCAGGATCTGCTACTCTTGAGTGAGCAGCTGATTGCAGTACCTTGGCTTGTAGAAAATACCGAGTAAGCTAGAACAGGGCATTATAAATCAAACTACTGTACTGGCTGTGGCAATTTTCCGAAACATGAGCTTTGTGTTATTTTTCAATAAAATGCATGGCACTATCTTAGCTACGTGTGTATGATAGGAAGAAGATTTGAGGTAGCAGAACAATTCTCTGAAATAAATATGTAACAATGCAAAATTAAGATTTTCTAAATTGATTTCTTTTACAGAATCTACTGACACCACTGTGTCAGTCACTGATTTGAAGTTGGGCAATTAACTTACAGCAGAACTCATAACAAACTGTTACAGCAAATTCTATTCATTTAGCAAAATTAATCTATTGAAGTAGTACCCTATTTTAAAAGAGAATTCATGAGCTGTAGCGAATAACCATAGACCAAAATTGCAGCAATTTTCTCACTATAAGTGGGTTGATTTTTTCAGCTGAATGCAGTGAGTGGAGGATAGTAAATGTTGTCCAAATAGATTATTTCTCCAGCAGATTGCAGTGAATGGAGTTAGAAATTATCTATGTAAAATCAATCATAATCACTTATAGACGTGTGATTGAAGGGGAAAATTAGCCAATACTTTCCACCTGGAACAGAGTTAACATTTCAGGCCAATGAACCTTCATAATTCCTGACAAAATCATCAACCTGAAATGTTAACCGATTCTCTGTCCACATCTTTTAAACTTTAAATTTTGAACATCTGGAGCCTAAAACTTTTTTAAAATCAAAGTGAAAGGATTCGGCCACAGATTAGAAGAAAAACTGGTTTGTGTTCTGACTCCCAAGCACACTGAAATTTGGAGATGTGAGGCACTTTATCGCTATTCATAGAATCCCTACATTGCAGAAGGAGGCCATTTATCCCATCGGGTCTGCATCAACCACAATTCCACCTATTTCTGTAACCCCATGTTTTACCCTGCTAGCTCCTTGACGCTGAGTGGCAACTTAGCAACCTAACTTTCACATCTTTGGATTATGGGAGGAAACTGGAGCACCTGGAGGAAACCCACTCAGACAAAGGGAAAACATGCAAACTGCACTCAGACAGTGACCTGTCGAATTGAATCTGGGTTCCCAGAGCTGAGGCAGCAGTGCTAACTACTGCACCATCGTGCTGCCATATTCTCTCAATAATTTAACAATAGATGTTACAAGACCATTTTTAACACTACAAGAGAAGTTCATCAAGTTTTTTCAAACCCACTGTGTCTTTATATAGATAATGGACAGACTTTGAGGAGTCGGGCTATGAATTACTTGCTGCATAATTTCCAGTATCTCATTTACTTTTGTAACTACACAATTGATATGGTTGTTCCAGTTGTTTTTTAACTATGGTAACCACCAAAAAGTTGAGTGTGGAGGATTTAGTGATGATAACATTGAATGTGAAATTTTAGGAACAGAAAAAAGATATGCTGCCGAATGAAGAAGCCATGGCTTGTTCCTGACTGCACTGTACATGTATCTCCTCTTCCAGAAACAGGGACATTACAACTCAATCGCATCATCACAACAAAAGTTGCCCCTATTGCGGTAGAATTATTGATCCCTTTAAAGATGGAGATGGATGTGCAGGTTGTGATCTCCATTATTGGAGAACAGACACACAAGCGCCTCCAAACTGGCATCCAACTCCTGAGCTTGAGAGACATGAAAGCCACACTAGCCACCCACACAAGGAAACCTTGAAAAATAAAGGGCACCACAATGGCCCCGGTGACTCCCAGGCAGCAATCAGCTCATCTCCCATTCATTGTTGTACAGTGGGTAAGGACCTGGTCTTATGTGGAGAGATTGGCTGCAGCAGATCAAGGTGAATATTTTGGAGATCTTCAGGCTAGGCATTGGAAAATGTATGAAGTTATCAGTCAGCACCCTGAAGGTTTTCAAGAAGGCCTGGGAAAAACAAAATGGGTCAAGGCCAAGATCTATGTTGACTCCAATGCTATACCAAGGTCTTTCAGTGCAAAACCAGTTCCATATTCCCTGCTGGAGAGGATGGAAAGTAAACTAGGGCGCCTTTAAAATTTAGACATAATAAGATTCATGCAATTTACAGAATGGGCTGTGCCAATAGCCCCCATTCTTCAGCCCGATTAAATTGGTTTGTCTTTGTGAGGACTATAAACTAACAAGCGAGTTTCAAGATTTGATAGGTATTGCACGTCTGAAATCAAAGACCCAGCCACTGGTTTAACAGGCAGATAGACATTCTCCAAGTTGGACACAAGCCATGCCTATCTTCACATTGAATTGGTCAAGTCCTCCCAAAAGTTTGTGACAATCAACGTGCACAAGGGACTGTACGAGTATATTCATTTGCTCTCTGGGGTCTCATCAGTGTGTGCCATTTTCCAATGAGTTCTGGAGAACATTATTCAAGGGCTACCCAAGGTAGCAGAATATCTTGATATGTTGGTCGCAGGTGCTTCGGAACAGGAATACCTTCGAAAAAGGGATAGCACTTGTCGAGAGAGAAATGCATCTTCCAAGCGGCTGAAGTAATCTACTGAGGCTAAATGGCAAAAGGCTACACCCAGTAGAAAAGATAAAAGCCATCAAGGAAGCAGTAGTTCCAAAGGAACACCAGGATGTTAAAATTCTTCCTGGGATTAATAAATTATTGGGCAAAGTTTATCCTGAATTTAGCTTCATGCTATCATCTTGCATGCCCTAATATGAAAATACTACAGATGATCCTGGGAAGTTCTACAGGCAGAGAATCATAGAATCCCTACAGTGCAGAAGGAGACCATTCAGCCCATTGAGCCTGCATCAACAATAATCCCACCCAATAATAATCCCAACCCAATCCCTCACCCTTTTCCCTACCGTCTTTTGATACAAAGGGGCAATTTAACATGGCCAATCTATCTAACCTGCATATCTTTGCACTATGGGAGAAAACCAGAGCACTTGGATGAAACGCACTCAGACGCGGGGAGAACATGCAGACACAAAACAGACAATGACCCAAGACTGGAATCGAACCAGGTCCCTGGCTGTGAGCCAACAGTGCTAACCACTGTGCCACCCAGAGGCTTTTACCAAGTCAAATGTCAGCTACTGCCATCTAACTTATAGACCCATTTTGATTCTAAGAAAGAACTCACATTGCCAGTGGATATCCTCCCTATGGTGCCGGGGCAGTACTTTCACATTGTGGTAAGGCAAGATGGAAAAACCCATCGCGTATGCATCCAGAACTCTTTTGAACACAGTGAAGTTATTGTCAGATTGAGAAAGAACGGCTGACAGTCATATTTGGTCCGAAAAACTCCATTAGTATGTCTTTGGCAGATGTTTCATAATAATTGTCAACGACAAACCCTTATTGGGTCTTTTCCTTGAGAAAAAATTTTCCTATCTTCACTGGCTACAGGGAAGATCCCAGAGGAGTGGAGAATAGCCAATGTTGTTCCTTTGTTTAGGAAGGGTAGCAAAAATAAACAAGTGTAATTCCAGACCAGTGAGCCTTACATCCGTGATAGGAAAATTATTAGACATGATTTTTCAAGAAAGAATTTATTCCCTGGTTTATCTCTCCAACCTTCTTAAATAGTGAAACAACATTTGCTGTCCTCCAGTCATCAGGCACCTCCCCTGTGGCCAGAGAGGAATTGAAAATTTGAGTCAGAGCCCCTCCCTTGTCTCCCACGACAGTCTAGGACACAATTCATCTCGACCTGGAGGTTTATCCTCATTTAAGCTTTCCAATACCTTGTCCTTCCCTATGTCAATTTGCTCAAGAACCTCTCGGTTTCTCTCTCAGGATTCCATACCACTGTCCTCACTCTTTTGGGTGAAGCCAGATGCAAAGTATATACTTATTCACTAACATTTATAAGGTGAAGGCAATTTTAATTTTCATACAAAGTCTTATATCTTTGGAAATAAGGGTTTGTAATAATAAACACTATCTGGTTCCTAGTCATATCCCATTGTTAAGACTTAAGCCTGAAACTCCAAGATATTTTGTGAAGTTAGCTGAGACCCTAAATTTTATTCTTGATTTTGGCATTGTTGAGCATGAGATGTTTCACTCCAAGTATGATTCAAGTGACCCACAAGGAAATTTTTATCAAACAAAGTTCATGAGAACTTTAAGTTAAGAACACAGTTAGAATATACCACTTTTACCAATTACAAGGCTTAATCATGACCAGTATAACTTTAAACAGCTAGTTATCTCTGTTGTTCCAATGTGAAGCAATATTCCACAGACTACACCCTTCTCCAGCAATAGTGAGCACGAAAACAGTATTAATGCAGATTAAAACAACTGTGATGTCAATTACGCTGTTTCAGTAACAATAAAGGACACTGGTTACCAACAACATGGTCTCAACAAAACATCTTGCAGAAATACATTTTTCAAAGGCACACTGTTAGTTTTATTTTTGTGATACTCTTAAACTTCAGAATCAATGACACTGAGGTGGTGGGTATTGTCCTTTCCCCTTGGCGACTTTTTAAAAAATTCATTCACAGGATGTGGGTATTTCTGGCAAGGCCAGCATTTATAATCTATCATTAATTGCCTTTGAGAGGTGATGGTGAGCCATCTTCACAAATGGTAGTATTTTCAGAGGCTACTCAGAGTCAACTACATTGCTGGTGATATGTTTCAGTCAATGGAGCCTTTGCATGTGCTTTGGAAGTGCAGCAGCAGCATTAGACAATATTGACAGCAGTAATGGGATAGGAGCGAGGATGTAGTGAAGCTAAAGCTTCTTTATTATCAGCAAAGCATGAACTCGAGGGTTTCATGGTGTCTTAGCATTTTGGAATTTGCCAGCTCTGATTATGATAAGACTATCTGTGTGAACACTGAGATCCTCAGATGGTCCATGTTCTTGAAAAGGTCATGATGAATGCATACCCACATCCCTGAGAGTGCCAAATGTTCATTTGATGGAGGAAAAGGTGGTGCAGAGGACTGAGTGATCTCCAAATGGAGTAAGACATTGTGGAACACCCTCGGCTGTCTTGGCCCAAGTGTAACCAATTGATATCAGTATCAAGGTGCCATAGAATGCTTCATTCCATTGATGCAGATGGATCATCATGAGGAGCTTTGTTAGACTGAAGGCATATTGCAACAAATCCACTGAGGATTATAGGGCAGCTCTTGTTTCTATTTGACTGTCTTAGCAACTGGGATGCTGCAGAGATAATGTGGAGATGCCGGTGTTGGACTGAGGTAAACACAGTAAGAAGTCTCACAACACCAGGCTAAAGTTCAACAGGTTTATTAGGTAGCACAAGCCACTAGCTTTCACAGCGCTGCTCCTTCATCAGTCAATCACCCCCAGTGAAATCTACTCTACAATCCCAAGGAAACATTGAGCTGCAGAAATGATTTGTCTGCATGACAATTGTTTGTCAATGAAAATTTTTAAATTAATAGCTGGGAGATCAAAGGAAGTACAAATATAAATATGGAGTGTTTATTTAAGCAGAGGTAATGTATTTGTGTTTACTTAGGTTCTCCAGGTAGACAAACAATCAAGCTACAGACATGCCAGAAGAGACAGAGATTTCTGACATCTGATGCTGGAACACCTTATCTCAGCAAGAACGCATGCTCTGTAGACTTGATTATCCTTCAAATGAACAGGACAATGGTTAACCAAATATGTAGATGCACACTCTCAGATTGAAATGCATTGTTGCAATGAAAGGGATAGCAATGCTGGTGTTCATGTGGGCCCATGATAGAAAGCACTTGCCCAAAAGCATACTCACTATAGCGCATAATTTTTCTTGCGGAGTCTGGTGGCTATGATGGCCTCATATACATGGTTGCTTCATTTGGTCCCTGCTATAGCCTCTTCCCATGCAATCTCAGCTTCCTCAATTTATTGCCCACATACCTTGTAGTATTCTCCTCATTATAGAAAATGTGCAACTTTTCCACATTGGCATCTGGCAAGACCACTCCCTTTGCAGAACCAAGTTGTGCTATGCGTAGCAAACCAAAATGATCTGAAACTCTCTATAGTATGTACTGAAGTGCTCCATCAGATGTTTCAATCCATGTAATTCTACTGGCAAACTGGGAAGCTTTTATGAAAACAAACTTCTTTATTTAATGACACTGTTTAGCTATAACAAATGAATGAACTTCGCTTTTAACAATTAAACAATAGTTAAACATGACCAGATATAATTCTTAACTGTTAAACTATCACTGAATTCCAACCAAGAAATATTTCTCCTATGGACTTAAGCCTCCCTTTAGCAAACCAAACGTATACCTGATTTGAATTAAGTTAACCAGTTCTGGAGCTTTCGGACACCTCAGGAGAGAGACAGAGAAATACAACTTTTTTGAGGCAACAGCTGCTTACGTCGAATAAAAATTGGAAGTCTTTCTTTCCTGCAAGCTTAGCTCCTCTCATTAATTACAAGATTTTGTTTCTGTCAATCAACATAATCAAAATTCTGCTCTGAAACCTGAGAAATCTAAGTAAACACAAATGCATTAGCTCTGCTTAAACAAACGCTCCATATCTAAAATGAGTACTTAGTTTAATCTTCCAGCTATTACTTTAAAGATTTTCATAAACAAACAATCATCCTGCAAAACAGAGCTGAATTTTAAACATAAGCTTTATAAGAAACCTGATATAAATATATTTCTTAAAAGCACAATATCATTATACAACCCGTACCCCTCAAGTTATATGTCTGACCTTCACCACTCTTTCCAGCCCTGTCTCCCATCACTAGTGGAGCTCCTTCCTTTGATTCTATTCACTTTCCCTTCTCCTCCAATGGAGCCTTTGCTCTGCAACCACTTACAAATAACCTCCGATTCGTTGTTGGTCTGGTTGGCAGAGCCTTGACTGTTGAACTCCAGTGAAAAAAGTATTGTGCTGCCTGGAATCCAAGATGCTATGAGCGTATGCAATGCAGGTGTGCAAACAAACCTCAAAGTCGCATGCAAAGTGCACAGGTTATGTCATTTGTATACCCCAAAGAACAAAGCACAGGAACAGGCCTTTCAGCCCTCCAAACCTGCAGTGAACATGCTGCCTGACTGAACTAAAACCCCTTACCCTTCTGGGGACCATATTCCAAAGAACAAAGAAAATTACAAGAAATATATAATTCTAATTAGATGCCAATGTTCCCTTTTGATCCAGCATTGGGATGGGGAATGAATCCAATGAATAGCCATTATAAAGAGTGTGCATGACATCAAAATTACAGCCTGACATCACATGCTGCCATTCAATTCAGGAGTGGATGATTGCAACCTGTTTTCCCGACCATTGAAAATTGAATTTTTTTCTTGCTCTCACAATATTTTCCACTTCTGCAGCCATGAGCCAACCACAGCAGGAGTGAAAAGACCCAACCTTTGTCAAGAAAGTGATTATCTATTTGATTTGCCAACTGTGTTGTACCTATTATGTACCTATCTTATGTACCTATCACAATATTGTTTACTTATTCATTGTATTTTCTTGGTGGCATTCAAAATTCTGAAGGGTTTTGATGGAGTAAATAAGAGAAAACTCTGCCAGGAAGTTCAGTAACTGAAAGGTACAAATGTAAGGCAAACATATAAAGGCAAAGCCAGAGATTAGATGATAGGTTTTTACACCGTGACTTGTAGCGATTCATCCTGTCTGAAAGGGTGGTGGAAACAGATTCGATGTAGTCAAAGGGGAATTGGAGAAATAGAGCAAAAATTTGCAGGGCCTTGGAGGAAGAGCAGGGGAATGGGACTAATTCTTTCAATGAACCAGCAGTGGTATAATATGCCAAATGGTGCCTTTTGGGATGGACTGTTTTCTGATTACATTGTGTTAGCTTGTGAATAAATCTTGGCAGCAAAGGGTACAGCTCAGCTGGTGTTCACTGTTGCTTGTGAGTTACAAAATTGTTCGTTCAAACCCCACTGCAGGACTTGTTATGTAATCTCACTTTGACACTCAACTCCAATATGATACTGAGGCTTCTTTTTTGGCCAAGGTTTTATTCTTCAGATGAAACTATTTGTTCTTGTGACAAAACTCAGAGGAAAGTAGGACTTAAAGAGGGACTTAAGTTTATCTGCCATTCTTCAAGACCTCAGAATCAATCAATGAAATATTTTTGAAATGTCAGTATTGCAATGCATGAAACACGGCAAACAATTTGCACAGAAAAATCCCACAATGAGCAGTTATCATCTGGTTGAGGGATAAATAATGCCCAGAATCCTGGGGTGAATTTCCATGCTCATCTTCAAATAGAGGTGTGGGATCTTTTGCGTCATTTACCATTGATCAATATTCCTTTTTCAATTAACATTACGAAAAAACAGATTAACTGGCTATTAGTCTCTTTGAATCTTGATGCACACATACATACACTGTCATGATTTTTTACATAGTCAATAGTAACTTCAAATTAATCTGTTACCTATGAAGTTCCTGAAATGTGACATGATCATATGTGATAAGTTTTATAACAAATTCAATGGATACCACCATGTTCCATAAAATTAACTCATTTTTCACTCTTTCTTTCCAGCAGGTTCTTTCTGTTTAAACATGTTAAGTTACTCACAGCTTATTTCAGATATCGTCCACTTGTTGAATCAGTTTGATCCTCAGAATAACAGCACTGATCACTTCTTAAACGAAACTGCTAAAAAATATCAGGTGAGAAAATAAGTGAACCAATTTCTACAGAAATCTATTGGCTGCATTTCAGAAAGAGCCAACAAGACTTCAAGCTACCCTTGACCAAATTTACACTCAAGTTGAGAAAATTATAGAATTATGGAAAATTATGGAAAGTTATAGATTAGCCAGGAGGGAGCTAAAGAGTGAGTTAAGAAGAGCTAAAAGAGGACACGAGAAGACTTTGGCTGATAGGATCAAGGAGAATCCTAAAGCTTTCTTTAGATATGTTAAGAATAGAAGATTGGTTAGGGCAAGATTAGGGCTAGTCAGAGACAACAGTGGGAAGTTGTGCGTGGAACCTGAAGAGATCGGAGAGGCACTGAACAAATATTTCTCTTCAGTATTCACGCTGGGAGACGTAAATGTATTTGTGGAGAACACTGGGATACAGGGTTGTAAACTGGAAAGTATTGAAGTAGATAAGGAGGAGGTGTTAGATATTCTTGAGGGTTTGAAAATAGATAAGTCCCCTGGGCCGGACGGGATTTACCCTAGGATTCTCTGGGAGGCAAGAGAGGCGATTGCAGAGCCTTTGGCTCTGATCTTCAGGTCGTTGTTGGTTACAGGTATAGTGCTGGAAGACTGGAGGATAGCGAATGTTGTCCCATTGTTCAAGAAGGGGAATAGAGACTATCCTGGGAATTATAGACTGGTAAGTCTTACTTCTGTTGTGGGCAAAGGATTGGAAAGAATTATTAGGGATAAGATTTATAGTTATTTAGAGAGAAATGAATTGATTGGGGATAATCAGCATGTTTATGTGAACGGTAGGTCGTGCCTCACAAACCTTATTGAGTTTTTTGAAAAGGTGACCAAAGAGGTGGATAAGGGTAAGGCAGTTGATGTGGTATATATGGACTTTAGTAAGGTGTTTTATAAGGTTCCCCATGGAAGGCTTCTGCAGAAAATGCAGATGTATGGGATTGAGGGTGATTTAGCTAATTGGATTAGGAATTGGCTAGCTGATAGAAGACAGAGGGTGGTGGTTGATGGGAATTATTCATCATGGAGTTTGGTTACAAGTGGTGTACCTCAGGGGTCTGTTTTGGGGCCTCTGCTGTTTGTAATTTTTATAAATGATCTGGATGAGGATATAGAAGGATGGATTACTAAATTTGCGGATGACACCAAAGTTGGAGGAGTGGTAGATAGTGAAGAGGGGTGTTATAGTTTGCAGAGAGACTTGGACAAGTTGCAGAGCTGGGCCGAGAGGTGGCAAATGGAGTTTAATGTGGAAAAGTGTGAGGTAATTCACTTTGGCAGGAATAACAAATGTGTAGAGTATAGGGCTAATGGTAGGACTCTTAATAGTGTTGATGAACAGAGGGATCTAGGTGTATATGTGCATAGATCCCTGAAAGTTGGCAATCAAGTCGATAAGGTTGTTAAGAAGGCATACTGAGTCTTAGCTTTTATTGGTAGGGGGATTGAATTTCGGAGCCGCAACGTCATGTTGCAACTGTACAAAACTCTAGTGCGGCCGCACTTGGAGTATTGTGTACAGTTCTGGTCCCCACATTATAAGAAAGATGTGGAGGCATTGGAGAGGGCGCAGAGGAGGTTTACCAGGATGTTGCCTGGTATGGAGGGCAGGTCTTATGAAGAGAGGCTGAGGGATTTGAGGTTGTTTTCATTAGAAAGAAGGCGGCTAAGAGGAGACCTTATTGAAACATATAAGATGATTAGAGGTTTAGATAGGGTGGACAGTGATAGCCTTTTTCCTAGGATGGAGAAAGCTAGCACGAGGGGACATAGCTTTAAATTAAGGGGTGGTAGTTATAGGACGGATGTCAGAGGTAGGTTCTTTACCCAGAGGGTGGTAAGGGTATGGAATGCCCTGCCTGCTGCAGTTGTAGATGTGCCAAGTTTGGGGGCGTTTAAGTGGTCAGTGGATAGGTTTATGGATGAAAAGGGAATGGTTTAGGTTAGAGGGTCATTGTTTTTTCTTAATTGGTCGGTGCAACATCGAGGGCTGAAGGGCCTGTTCTGCGCTGTAATGTTCTATGTTCTATGTTCTAATTGTCATCTTCCTTAACTGAGACGCTAATTCTGAGTCTGCATTAATGGAGATGACTGCAATTCCCGAAATGCAGTTTTGTTTTATTTGATTTTTTGTGAACACATTACCTATGAAGTCATTTTCAATTTATGCTATATTTGTCTCAATTGATTATATTCTGTCAAAAATGTAATCATATTAGGGACTAGATCTACCTTTTTATCATTAACATATTGAATAATAATAAATATTCATGATTTAGATGAGGGAACTAAATGTGATATCTCCATATTTGGAGATGGCACAAAGGAAAGAACTAGAGAGGTTGATCTGGCGTGCATTGGAATAGTCCATTCTGAAAGTTACAAGAGTTTCAGCAGCAGTTGAACTGAGAGAGGAGTGAAGCAAGGCAATGGTGCACGGGCAGAAAGAGGCAGTCCTAGAACATAGAACATTACAGCGCAGTACAGGCCCTTCAGCCCTCGATGTTGCGCCAACTAGTAGAACAAATCTAATGAGCCTCTAACCTAAACTATTCCAACGTTATCCATATGCCTATCCACTGACCATTTGAACGCCCTTAAAGTTGGTGAGTCCACAACTGCAGGCAAGGCATTCCACGCTCTTACTACCCTCTGAGTAAAGAACCTACCTCTGATATCCGTCCTATAATTATCACCCGTCAATTTAAAGCTGTGTCCCCTTGTATTAGCCATCACCATTCAAGGAAAAAGGCTATCACTGTCCACCCTATCTAATCCTCTGATCATCTTGTATGCCTCAATTAGGTCACCTCTTAACCTTCTTCTCGCTAATGAAAACAACCTCACATCCCTCAGCCTTTCCTCATAAGATCTTCCCATCATACCAGGCAACATCCTGGTAAACTTCCTGTGCACCTTTCCCAATGTTTCCACATCTTTCTTATAATGCGGCGACCAGAACTGTACGCAATACTCCAAGTGCGGCTGCACCAGAGTTTTGTACAGTTGCAACATAATCTCATGGTTCTGAAATTCAGTCCCTCTACCAATAAAAACTAACACACTGTACATCTTCTTAACCTTATCAACCTGGGTGCCAACTTTCAGGGATCTATACACATGTACACCGAGATCTCTCTGCTCGTCGACACTACAAGAATCCTTCCGTTAGTCCAATATTCTGTAATCCTGTTACACTTTCCAAAGTGAATCACCTCACACTTTTTTGCATTAAACTCCATTTGCCACCTCTCGGCCCAACTCTGCAGCTTATCTATGTTCCTCTGCAAACTGTAACATCCATCCTCACTGTCTACAACTCCTCTGACTTTAGTGTCGTCCACAAATTTACTAACCCATCCTTCTACACCCTCACCTCGGTCATTTATAATATCCTGTATATCCTAGTAATCGCACAGATTGCACCGGTCAGAAGCATGGCTGGAATTTTCCAATGTTGTCCTCCCCATCCCCACTGTCAGCGAGAATGAAGAATTTGGCACCATATCAGTCAAAACTCCATTTACTATAGCAGAACTGGAGAATCCTATATCTTGGGTTCAAATATACCACCAAGCTTGCAATCAGGCAGATTAAATCTTGTAGAGGGCCAAGGAGAGGGGTGGAATTGGTGGTGATGGAACAGAGTTTGTGATGGGGATTGAAGACATTTTTTCAGCAAGAAGGTAGTCAAAAGGAAATTTCTGCTCAGCCAACACTGGATATCAGATCAGCAGCCCACTGGTTCACTTCTAAAATCTACCCAATCTTGGAAAATCATAACAAGGATAATTCCCATCTCTACAAATATCTCTTTTAGAATCCTAGGATGTTGGTCATCCTACCCTTGAGGTTTGTTAGCTTTTAGTCCCTTATTTTAAATTAATTAGCAGCAGAAGAAAAGTATTGGAGAAACTTAAGATTTTCACTTTTACTAGCCCCTTGCTTATGCTCGATTTTTAATATGTAATTTGCATCTTTTACTCTAAAGCAATCAGAGTATTTGTTCAATATCTCTCATTCCCATTTCCTCAATCCTCACAAGCACGGGGAGAATGCACAAACTCCCACAGATACAGGCCCAAATCCATGTATCTGCACAGCACAGCGATAGTCACTGAGCTGTCGTGTTGGTCCAGTTCAAGCATACAGTAATGACTGGTTTGGAGACTTAGGCAGAGAGGTGGCAGATAGAGTTTAATCTGGACAACTGAGAGGTAATGCATTTAGAAGGTTTAATAAAGATAGGAAATAAAGAGTAAATAGCAAAACCCTTCAGAGTATTGATAGGCAGAGGGACCTGGTGCATAGATACACAGGTCACAAAGTGGCAATGCAGATGGAAAAGGTAGTCAAGAAGGCATATGGTATGCTTGACTTCATCGGCTGGAGCACTGAGTTTAAAATTGGCAAGTCATGTTGCAGCTTTATAGAATCTTAATTAGGCCGCACTTGGAATATAGTGTTCAATTCTGGTCGTCACATTCCCAGAATGATGTGGAGGCTTTGGAGAGGGTACAGACAAGATTTACCAGGATGTTACCTGGTATGGAGGGCATTAGCTATGAGGAGAGGTTGGAGAAATGTGGTTTGTTCTCACTGGAGCGACAGAGGTTGCGGGAAGACCTGATATAAGCCTACAAGATTATGAGAGGCATGGACATAGAAACATAGAACAGTACAGCATTGTACAGGCCCTTCGACCCTCAATGTTGTGCCGAGCTTTGTCTGAAGCCAAGATCAAGCTATCCTACTCCCTGTCATTCAGGTGTGCTCCATTTGCCTATCCAATAATCACTTGAAAGTTCCTAAAGTGTCTGATTTCACTATCAGAGCAGTCAGTCCATTCCACACCCCAACCACTCTGTGAATAACGAGTCTATCTCGGACATCCCTCCTATATCTCCCAACATGAACCTCATAGTTATGCCCCTAGTAATAGCTGCATCCACCCAAGGAAATAGTCTTTGCACGTCCTCTCTATCTATCCCCTTCATCATCTTATAAACTTCTATCAAGTTGCCTCTCATCTTCCTCTGCTCTAAAGGGAAAAGCCCCAGCTCCCTCAACATTTCCTCATAAGACCTACCCTCCAAATCAAACAGCATCCTGGTAAATCTCCTCTGCACTCTCTCCAATGCTTCCACATCCTCCTCATAGTGAGGTGACCAGAACTGAACACAATATTCCAAATGTGGCCTCACCAACATCCGGTATAGTTGCAGCATAATTCTAAGGAGACCTTAAACTCAAATCCCCTGTTAATAAACACAAATGGATAGTCAGAAGCTTTTTCCCAAGGTGGTAGAGTCAGTTATAGAGGGCACAGGTTTAAGATACAAGGGGCAAAGTTTAAATTAGATGTGTGAGGCAGATTTTTTTATACAAAGGGTGGGGGTGCCTGGAATTCATTGTCAGAGGAGGTAGTGGAAGCGGATATAGTAGCGACTTTTAAGGGATGTCTTGACAAATACTTGAATAGGATGGAAATAGAGGGATATAGTCCCAGGAAGGGTCGGGAGTTGCAGTTAAGTCGGGTAGCATAGTCAGTAGAGGCTTGGAGGGCTGAAGGGCCTGTTCCTGTGCAGTAATTTTTTTTGTTCTTTGTTACAAACCTCCTCTTCAACTTCCATAATAAATCATGGATGCATCTTTTCACTGAGATTTTTAATGGATTGTGTTTTTGTTAAACATTTTGTGTTGTTTCTTTAAATGTTTCCCACTGTTTATTTACTGCTGTACATTTTAGTTTATTTACCCAATCAACCTTTAATCAGTTCTGTCCTCATACCAATGTAATAAGATTCTCATCATATGTCATTTGCAACCTTAATATGGAATTTCATTGCATAGTGATCACTTTTTCCCAGAAGATCTTTTACGATGAGGTTACTAATTAACCTTGCCTCATTACACATACTAGATTTAAAATAGCTTTATCCCTGGTTGGTTTCACAATGTTCCAGAAAATTGTTGCATTTTATAAACTTTGCCAATTTGATTTTTCCAGTCCAAATTTTTCCACACAACACTAAAGCAGTATTTAGATGAACACTTGAAATGCCACAGCATACAAGACTGTGAGTCAAGCGTTGGAAAATGGGTTTTTAGAATAGATAAGTGCCAGCTCGGACATGATGAGCCAAAGGGCCTCTTTTCATGTTAAACTAAATAAAGATAAAATCTGTTATGATCCAGGCCAGAAACTCCAAGGTGTTTTATGAAGCTAGCCTAGATCCTTAGTTTTTACCTTTGAATTTGGCACGAGTGTTTCACTGCAGTAAGTGTCCCACGAGGGAGCTTTTATCAAACGTAGAACACAGTTAAACTATAATAAAAAAAATCAGCATGATTTTACCAACTACAAGAGAACAACCATAAGTGAATCCAGACGATTGAGCCCTGAGCTCACTAAACACATGCTAATGAGGATTAGAACAAATTTACATCATATATTGAGTTTCTTGCTGGAAATGGGAGAGAGGCTGATCACGCTGGAAATCCAGTGCCTGTAAAATCACGAGAGTTGTGAAATTGGGCACGATCCTGATTTCTCAGCTCTCAGGCGATTTTCTATTGGCAGGACGAGCCAGGAAAATCACAGCCTATATTCTTCCTTAGCTAAGGTGATCAAAACTGTACATAATACTCTTGATGAGGTTTTTAAGTTTATTTATTAGTGTCGCAAGTAATACTGCAATGAAGTTACTCTGAAAATCCCCTATTCGCCTCACTCCAGCACCTGTTCAGGTACACTGAGGGAGAATTTAGCATGGCCAATGCACCTAATCAGCATGTCTTTTAGACTGTGGGAGAAAACCAGAGCATCTGGAGGAAATCCATGCAGACTCAGGAGAATGTGCACACTCCAAAAAGACTGTCACCCAAGCTGGGAATTGAACTGGGGTCCCTGGTGCTGTGACACAGCAGTACTAACCATTGGGCCACCTGGTCTCAAAAAGATTCTATATAACTGCACCAAACATCTTTATTCAGTCCTTAATTCCCTTCACAATGAAGACCAACATACCATTTGCCTTGTTTGCTGAACTTGCAAGCTAGCTTTAACATCAACACTTCCCAAACTTTCACCATTAAGAAATACTCTGCCTTCATACTTCTCCACCAAAGTGAATAACTTCTCCCTTATTCATCTCCTATTCTATCTGCCATGTTCTAGCCCATTCAATTAGCATGTCCAAGTCTTCCTGAAGCCTCCTTGCATCCTCCTCACAACATTAGTTCCCATCTAGTTTGGTATCATCAGCAAATTTGGAAATATTACAATTGGTCCCCACATTTAAATCATTTATGTAGATTGTGAACAAAGAATAGTTCAGCACAGGAACAGGCCCTTTGGCCCTCCAAGCCTTTGCCGACCGTGCTGTCAGCCTAAACTAAAACCATATGCACTTACAGAGTCTGTATCTTCTATTTCCATCCTATTCATGTATTTGTCCAATTGCCTTAAATACCGCTGTTGTAGCTAGTACAGATCCTTGCAGTACCCCATTAGTAACAGCAAGCAATCCTGAGAATGTGGGGGCACGTTGACCAGCCAGCTCCAAACCAGCTTTGCTTAAAAAAAAATGGTTGGCATCAGGATCAGGGCTGGGAAACCAGCATTGAGCCAAGCGCTAGGAATTGTCAGGCAACATTCACTTCTGTTCCCACCAGGGCAAGGCCAAAAACCTCAGCCTGATAACTCTGTTTCTCTTTCTAAAGATGCTGCAGAGCAAATGAGCATTTCAGCATTTTTTCTGTTTATTTTAGATTTCTAGCATCTGCTGTTTTTGCATTTGCATCACTGAGGACAAAATTAGGTATAGAGCCTGGGTGGTTGAATAATCTGCTGGCACTCATAGTGGAAGCTTGCCTGTGAAAAATCATTACTTGGACAAGAGATCAGAGCCCAACAAAGAATCAGCACCTTTGGGAAAGGAAATAACAGAGCATTCTTTGTGTTATTTCAGTAGCAATTTACTGGAGATTTTGACTGAAATGTGAAGAAGATTACAGCAAATAGTTCAGAGGTCACAGCACATGCTGTCAATTTCTGTATCAGCCACTTGTACATGATTGCTGCCGAATACCACAGTGCTCCACCAGAGGCAGTGAAAATGTCAGATTTTCAATCAGAATGATAACATATGCCTTGCTTGTAATATGGTTAAACGGGCAATGGTTGACAATCTTCTAACTGGTGGGATAAGAATCAGAACATTCATATTCCATATCAAGCTGACATCTCAAACAAGTAACCTAGATTTAGATCACTGCATTGGTAGTAGGTAATGAAAATAGATTTGCCAAAGAGTATTTTTTCATGAAAACTTTACCCTTTTAATTCCAACCTCCTCCACCCGCAACCCTACGGTGCCTTACCCTCCCCTTCTCCCTCACCATGCTGTCCCCCCAACCCCCAAACAACATTCTGTCTGACCCAATACAACACTGCAGTGAGCAAACAACTCATTTCCATTGCCTCAAAATTTTTGCCATAATTTCAATTCTTCCTGATGAGGAAGTCCCAATACATTTGTTGACCTTTATAAAAACGAAATAAAATCACGATGTGAACATTGTGTAAACTCAGAATGGATGTTCTGAGCCCTGAAACCAATTGGCATTCATTAACTGTTTATGAAGGTACCTAATCCTCGAATGAGATTTCTGTCCGGTAACTTTGTCCTGTACATTGATTATTCTGTGTGTTGAACACTTTGATGAAGCATTCATTACACGGACACTATCTTGCTGAGGAAACAAATGAGCTATCAGGTGAGCTACTGACACAGCAAAATGGTTTCACAAGGATTCTTAGTGATGAGTTAGTCAGTTTGTCACTGGGCCCTGCATTGTAATTACTAAAGTAAGAGAAAGTTATCGCATATGAAGGAGTCTGATTGGACAGGATTTAACATCTCATTGAACACTGCCAACTCTGCATAATCTCTTCTGCGCAGATCTCACAGTGCAGAAGAGGACCTTCAGCCCATCAAGTCTGCACCAACATAGAAACATAGAAGATAGTAGTAGGAGGAGACTATTTGGCCCTTCAGCCTGCTTTACCATTCATTACGATCATCGCTAATCATCCAATTCAATTGCCTAATCCTGCTTTCTCCCTATAATGTTTGATCCCATTTACCCCAAGTGTTATATCCAGCTGCATCTTGAATGCATTCAATGTTTTAGCATTAACTACTTCCTGTGGTAATGAATTCCACAGGCTCACCACTCTTTAGGTGAAGAAATTTCTCCTCATGTCTGTCCTAAATGGTCTACCCTGAATCCTCAGACTTGACTCCTGGTTCTTGACACCCTACCATTGGGAACATTCTTTCTGCATCTACCCTGTCTAATCCTGTTAGAATTTTATAAATCTCCGTGAGATCCCCCTCATTCATTTGAATTTCAGTGAAAACAATCTTAACCTAATCAATCTCTCCTCATATATCAATCCCGCCATGCCTAGAATTAGCCTGGTAAACATTCACTGCACTCCATCGAGAACAAGAATATCCTTCCTCAGAAAAAGAGACCAAAACTGCACACAGTACTGTAGGTGTGGCCTCACCAAAGCCCTGTATAATTGCAATAACACATCCCTGCTCCTGTGTTTAAAATCTCTGGCAATGAAGGCCAACATACCATTTGCTGCCTTTATCGTCTGCTGCACCTGCATGCTTACCTTTCGTAATTGGTGCACAAGGACACCCAGGTCCCACTGTACACTCCCCTCTCCCAATTTACAGTCATTCAGGTAGTAATCTGCCTTCTTGTTTTTGCTTCCAAAGTGAATAACATCATTTTTATCCAAATTATACTGCATCTGCCCTTGGTTTGCTCACTCACCCAACCTGTCCAGGTCATTCTGAAGGATTTCTGCATCTTATGCACTTCGATCAGGTCGACCTTCAGCCTTCCCTGCTCCAACAAAAAAAATCCAAGCCTATCCAATTTCTTTTCATAACCAGCAGCATTTAGTGAACCTCCTCTGCACCTCTTCCAATACAATCATATCCTTCATATAACGTTTGGTTTTGCTTTGATTTATCATTTTCACATCTATGACTATACACTGAGCATATAGTTTCCTGCACGATATACAGATAAATCAAAAGAAAGGAAAGGAGAGAGTGCAGAACGTAATGTTGCAGTCTTAGCTGGGGTATAGAGAAAGATCAACTTGATTCAAAAGTCTGATGGCAGCGGGAAAAAACTGTTTTTGAGTCAGATGGTACGTGTCCTTAGACTTGTGTATTTTTTCCCAATGGAAGAAGGTAGAAGAGAGTATGCCTGAGGGATGTGGGATCCTTGGTTATGCTGGCTGCTTTTCCAAAGCAGTGGGAAGTATTGATAGTGTCAATGGATGGGAGACTAATTTGAGTGATGGACTGGGTTTTGTTCATGACCTTTGTATTTTATTGCAGTCTTGGACAGAGCATGAGCCATATCAAGCTGGTTTCTATGGTGCATCTGCAGAAGTTTGAGAGAGTCATAGTGGATGTACCAAATTTTTCTTAGTCTCCTGACAAAGTAAAGGCGTTGATGGGCTTTCTTAACTATAGCATCTGCATGGAGGGACTAGGACAGGTTGTTGGCAGTCCAGACGCCAAGAAACTTGAAGCTCTCAACCATTTCTACTTTGGCCTCATTGATGCAGATGGGGGCATATTCTGCACTGCGTTTCCTGAAGTCGATGACTGTCGCTTTCGTTTTGTTGACATTGAGCCATGAAGTTTCTGGTTCTGATGATCTTTGGTCTGCTTCAAAATGGTCACTTCAATGGAGCTGGTGGCTTTGTCATATGATGCGCAACCACTGCGATGGCAACAGAGTGTATTTAACTGAGATCTTAAACATACTATGTGGCTGCCCACACCATTCAATGAACAACTGATCTGGGTGTCAGCCCACTGCTGGAGAACATCAAAGGTCTTACAGGGATGCCAATATCCCTGAATGAATAAAGAAAATCAAGAGAAGGAGTGAAAACTAACAAGAGAATGGAAAGAATCTTCTTGTGATGTGAAATAACGTTCACAAGTTCTCAGTTGCAATAAGGAAATGTACATTGATGACTGTACATCATTTCATACAGTTTGTTCTGTAGTAACTATTCTAACCATTTTCATCACATATTACAAAGTGCATTCTAATCTTCGATAACAACACAAACAATCCGTCCCTTAAGAGTTACAGTGCCCACACAAATGAAAAGTTTCTTTGTGGTTATGCCTAATTAAAGTAACAAAAACACAATATCAACATCCTGGAGTTTACCATTGACCAGAAATTGAACTGGACTAGCTATATAAATACCAAAGCTCCAAGAAAAGTGAGAAGCTGAGAACTCTGCAGACAATAATTCACTACCTGACTGCCCATAGATTGTCCCCCATCACCAAGGCATAAGACAAGAGTGTGATGTAATCTCCACTTGCATAAATGTGTGCAGCTCCAACAACACTCAAAGTTTGATACCATCCAGGACAAAACAGCCCAGTTAATTGACACCCCATCTACAAACATTCAATCCCTCCACCACCAACGCGCAGTAGCAGCAATATGTATCATCTGACGGTTCAACATTTTCTATGCACGTGTCTGGGAAAGTAAACAATAATGATGAAAAACTAGTCATCAATCCACTTTACCACCATCTTCATATAAACACATAAGGAGCCAGTTATTTATCCTTCAAGCCTGCTTCACATTCAACAAAATCATGGCTGATCTTTTACCTCATCTCTATTTATCCACACTATCCCCATATAATTTAAGTCATTGGCATTCAAAAATATGTTCAGCTCTGCCTTGAATATACCCAATGTTTTGTACGCAAAACATTCTCCAAAAATAACTTTGCATTTGCAAAGGTTTTATAATGGGTTTCATGATGGCACAGTGGTTAGTACTATTGCCTCACAGCACTAGAGAGCCAGGTTCGATTCTAGCCTTGGGTGACATTCTGTGTGGGGTTTGCACATTCTCCCCATGTTTACGTGGGTTTCCTCTGGGTGGCATGGTGGCATAGTAGTTAGCACTGCTGCCTCACAGCGCCAGGACCCAGGCCCACTGTTTGTGTGGAGTTTGCACATTGTCCCCATGTCTGTGTAGATTTTATCAGGATGCTTCAGTTTCCTCTCGCAGTCTGAAAGACATGCTGGTTAGGTGCATTTGCCCATGCTAAATTCTCCCTCAGTGTTACCCAAACAGCCGCCGAGTGTGGCAACTAAGAGATTTTCACAGTAACTTCATTGCAGTAGTAATATAAGACCACTTGTGATGCGATTAAATAACTTAAAATATTTGGTCAGACTCAGAAATAAGCTCCCATTAGGTAACAATTCCTTTTAGATGTTTAACTATAAAAATTCCAGTATCATTACCACGAATCAAACATGCTATTTCTATTGTTTTAGGTTATTTTAGTGCTTCTCACCCACTCCACTCTGCTATGGGAATTCAAGAAGCTTCCAAGTATCATTCTGCAATGTGAAAACAGATAATTTTCTGGTTTAGCTGGGTGGCTGCTTCACTTTGCCTCTTGAAAGCTCCATTCCCCAGATAGATTGTCACCCTCGGATGTTACATCACCAGCCCCAAACGCACCTCTCAATAATTCTCGTTAAGTATCTTTTCACCTTTCATCTTTGACCCCGTTGTGCTTACTGATCTTTAAAATTTAACCTTTCCAGAATGTAAAACTTTTCAAATGATCTCTATTATCCCCATTTTCAGGTCAAATAAAATTTAATATTTCTCATTATTTACAGAACCATAGAATCCCTTCAGTGCAGAAGTAGGTCACTCGGTCCATCAAGTTTGCACCAATTCTCCAAAAGAGCATCCCACCAAGGCTCACTCCTGTACTATCCCCATAATCCCATGCATTTATCATGGAATATCCACCTAACCTACACATATTTAGACACTAATGGGAAATTTAGCATGGCTGATTCACCTAACCTGCACATTTTTGGATGTGGTTGAAAGCCAGAGAACCTGGAGAAAACCCACACACACTTGAAGAGAATGTGCAAACTCCACATAGAATGTCACCCAAGACTAGAATAGAATCTGGGTCCATAGCACTGTGAGGCAATTGTACTGACCACTGGTGTCCCCATGCCACTCACTATGAAACCTTTGCAAGCTGTAAAAGTATTATTAATACAGCTAAAAATCCAAACACTGACTTATCTCCAAATGCAAATTTCTGTCCACTGTTTATTTAGTGTAGAAAATTAACCCAACAAAGTATGCCTTTAACACCTACATTCCTTTCAGCTCTCCAACTGTACCCGACAGTCAGTCCCTGGCTTAATTAAATTATATTCACAAACAGACCCACAAATCCGATTCACAGAATAACATAACAGACAAATATTAATGACACCATCTTCTTTCACATTCCACTTTCCTGTGTACACCCCCATTCCTCTTGATATCTCTTGTAGATAAAAAAATCTGTGTAACTCAGCCTTGAATATATTCAGTGACGCAGCCTCCACTGCTCTCAGTGGAACAGAGTTCCAAAGACTAGTGACATTCTGGGAGATGAAATTCTTCCTCATATTCATCTTAAAATGGAGATCCCTTAATTGGCTGAGTTACATATTTTTTATTTACAAGAGATATCAAGAGTAATGGAGGTGCAGGCAGGAAAGTGAACTGTGACAGAAGATGGTGTCATTAATATTTCTGTCTGTTGTGTTATTCTGTGAATCGGGCTTGTAGATCTGTGTGTGAATATTATTTAATTAAGACTGATTGTTCAAGTAAGGTTGGAGACTGGGAAGGAACATAGATGTTAAAGGCACACATTTGAAGTAAAACACTTGATGAATTTTCTGTAATAAACTGTGACGCTTTTTATAGATCCCCTACGTGGGGAAACATTCTCTCAGTCTCTATCCTCTCAAGCCCCCTCAGAATCTTACATGTTTCAACAAAATCACCTCTCATTCTTCTAAACTCCACTGAATCTTGAAAGATTACAATAAATGCCTGTCAAAGCAATCTCTGCAGCCATCTCCTTTGAGACTCGAGGGTGCAGGCCATCAGGTCCAGAGGATTTGTTAGCCTTTAGTCCCATTGTTTTCCCATTACTTTTTCTCTAGTAATCATGATTCTGTTTAGTTCTTCCCTTCCTTCCTTTTTCTCTGGATTTCTACAAGAATGACTGGAAATTTGTGTAAGGAGTGTAACACCCTGGTATGATGAGGATACCTGTACTCGAACTGCTTTCACATACGGATAAAGTGATGAACATAATCATAGGTGTATGATCATGGTGATCATTACTGATATAAAAGACAGCTCAAAAGAGAGTTCTTTTGTTTAGTTTGAAAGAGATTTGCAACCATTTACCAGTGTTCAACAGCTAAGCTAAATTTCAGGGACGTTACATTTTATGAATTCAAGAACATTTATGAATTACTTGAGAAGCTAGATCTCATCTTGAGAAACTACAACTGCAATCCTACCAGACAGTGTATTGCAAACATCCAAAGGCAGTTACCAGGAATCAAATCATCTAACTATGCTCTTGGCCTGAAGAATTCTTTGTACTTTGGGCACAGCATTAATGTACTCTGTTATAAAGTGGCAGAATATGATTCTCATTCTCTCCTATACCGCATCCACTGCTAGATTGAGAGAATGACTAAGTACAGGTCAAACTATTCCTTTAGCAAGCAGATTAAATGATTAACTGCCATTCCACAGTGACACAGGAAAGGCGGAGACAAAATAACAATGAGATGGAATTAATGCATCTTTTCCATCAGTACATGATCAGTCGATTAGCACAGGACATTGATGATATATAATCAGAATCACTGGCCTCACTGGTTCTGGGTAAATTAACAGGAAGCCAGGGACATGCTTTCCCTGTTCTCGTTTACACACTCCATTACCTCCACACAGTTCAGTTGAAAATGTGACTAATGCTGTGCATTCATTGCGATATTGATTCTGCTAAATCTGTATGTACTGAATCTGCCTCTTGTATTTAACACAAAGACACTGAAGTTTTATTTAAAATGTAGCTCCAGTTCCATTTACGACTTAGGACTTGGTTATTTTGCAGTGTTTTTTTTTTATTGTCATTTGTTCTTTTCTTGCAGGCACAAGGTGAAGTTGAACAGACTTTCATTGTAGAAGTCTTGTCAGGCTGTTTACATTACAGGCCACTGCTTGATGTGGTAGTGAATGAATATTATGTACGAGATGGAAGCACTTCCCTGCGGTCAGAAAGTAACCTGTATGCTGGTAAGGAAACTGCTAGCCATTTGTTCAAAGTCATATCTCACTGCTGGGGCTTCGAGAGAAATCTAGATAATTACAGACCAGTGAACCTTATATCAGTGATAGGGAAATTATTGGACAGTGTTCTAGTGGACAGGATTTACTCCCTCTTGGAAATAAGAGGAAGTATTAGTGAGACGCAACATGGTTTTGTGAAGGGGAGTTTTTATCTCACTAGCTTGATCGCGTTTTTCAAGGAAATGACAAAGATGATTGATGAGGGTAGAGCAGTGGATGTTGTCTACATAGACTTCAGTAAAGCCTTTGACAAGGTACCTAATGACAGACTGGTACAGAAGGTGAAGTTGCACGGGATTAGAGGTGAGCTGGCAAGATGGATACAGAGCTGGATTGATCACAGAAGACAGAGTAGCAGTGAAAGGGTGTGTTTCTGAATAGAGGGCTGTGACTAATGGCATTCTTCAGGGATCAGTGCTGGGACCTTTGATATTTGTAACATATATAAATGATTTGGAGGAAAATGTAATGGTTTGATTAATAAGTTTGTGGTCGACATAAAGATTGATGGAATTGTGGATGATGATGAGGACCATCAGAGGAAACAGCAGAATGTTGGAGGCTTGGGCGGAGAGATAGCAGATAGAGTTTAATCCGGACAAATGTGAGGTAATGCATTTTGGAAGGTCTAATACAGTTGGAAATATACAGTGAATGGCAGAACCCTTAAGCATTTTGATAGGCAGAAGGATGTGGGTGTACAGATACACTTTTGCTGAGAACTGTGAAAAATCACTTTAAAGATTCCTCAATTGTCCCACTATAAAGTTTTTGCTCCCAGGCTATTTTAGCCAACTTCTTCCTCATCCCGTTATAGTCTCCTTTGTTTAAGCGCAAGGCATTGGTATTGGATTGTACCTTCTCACGCTCCATCTCTATTTTAAATTCAGCCATACTATGATTGCTTCTTCAAGAGGATCCCTAACTGCGAGATCGTTAATTATTCCTGTCTTATTATACTGGACCAAATCTAGGATAGCTTCCTCTCTTGTTGGTTCCATTACATATTGTTCAAAGAAGCTATCACAAATACATTTTATGAACTGCTCCTCAAGTCTGCCTTGACCGACCTGATTTGACCAATTGATATGTAGATTAAAATCCCCCTGATAATAGCTGTACCAATTTTGCCAGTTTAATCTTTAGGTTAACTCATAGCAACAACAATTCCAAGAGAAAAAAAGAGAAAAAAGGAAAGGGAAACTACTAACCAGTTACCAGCCAATCATTTAGCTGTTGGCTGTGACGTCATGGTTTAATTTCCTTCTATATCCAAATCAGAGTCAAACTTGATCCTCTTTTTTCACTCAGCGCTTACAAGGCTGGTTTTTACCAATCATGAGACATTGGTTACATAGAACATAGAAAGTGCAGCACAGGCCCTTCGGCCCTCGATGTTGTGCCGAGCTATTTCCAAACCCAAGATCAAACTATCCCACTCCCTATCATTCTGTTGTGTTCCATGTGCCTATCCAATAACCACTTGAAAATTCCTAAAGTGTCTGACTCCACTATCACAGCAATATTAAATCATTGATTTTCCCTCCTATCAAGCCAGTGGAATTGAAGCTAAATGAAACCAACTTAAATATTATCAGCTAACTTGGCCGACATGAGGCTTGGACCTGGGCCATCTCTGGACTGCATTGCTCAGCTAATCACCTGAAATTATTATTGTTTCTGTAGTAACAATTGACATGCTTTGTTCTGTTCCAGTTATATGTTATCTTGCTACCTTTCGGCTGAAAGAGCTGGGCCTGAAAGAATTCACCAAGATTATCAATTCACAGCCTGTGAAGAAGATGCACCAAGTGAGCAAGGCATTTTTTTCATTCCTGGAAACACAAACTTCAGTATTGCATTTAAACAGTGGGTTTATTCAGTAATTCCATGATTTTTCCACAGTTCCTTCGATTCTTTTTTGATAGCTTGAACCTCACCTCGTGGATCAAGGATGAATGGTGCCAAATATATGATGTAACGTATGTAAATCAGAAGCTGATTGATCCTCTGCTGAGGTAATTGGTTGAATTTAAGATTCTTTTCCTTTATTACGCATATTCTGTTGACTGAGTTGAATATTGACAATGTATACCCAACATTAACGTTTTAAATAGATGTCCCAGTCCCTACCTTGCAGAAGACCTCAGCCCTTTAATCAACCATACAAGATCCTACACACCCTCACCCTGTTCTTTGACCTAAAAGCACCTTAGATTTAAAGCCATGTTTAATTTCAACAGCTGCAAATTGATCAGACAATTTTGTGTCTTTCTGCATGGACAAAACATGTCAATACTTGAGGCATTAGTACAGGCACACAACATTGGCACTGGTAATGTTTGCTCTTCAGTATTATAGGGGTGGCTCAGTGATTAGCACTGCTGCCTCACAGCGCCTGAGACGCGGGTTCGATTCCCGGCTTGGGTCACTGTCTGTGTGGAATTTGTGTGTTCTCCCTGTATCTATGTGGGTTTTTTTCCGGGTGCTCCAGTTTCCTCCTACAGTCCAAAGACATGTAGGTTAGGCGCATTGGCCGTGCTAAATTCTCCCTCAGCTTACCAGAACAGGCACTGGAGTGTGGTGACTCAGAGATTTTCACAATAACTTTATTGCAGTGTTCATGTAAGCCTACTTGTGACACTAATAAATAAACTTTACTTTTACTGGGATACATTGGACTACTATGTTCTTCTCTGGTTCACACAAGCAAGCCTGACAAAGCCCAGTGTTTCTGGAATAGAACTATTGGAATAGTCTTTGTAGCACAAGGCTGAGGGATGGAACCCAACTTATTTCTTTGAATTTAATCCCATTATATGAAATACTTCGAAAAAAACTGAAGTTATGCTTACAATTCAATGCGAGTAAGTACAAGTAACAGGGAATATGTTATTCTGTCCACACCAGGAAACAACTAAACCGTTCAGTGGTTGATGATGCATCTCTGGTGGGATTTTATAACATTGTCAGTTCAAATTAAACCACATTGGAATATAAAGATAAAATACAGAAATACACAACCATCATCTATCTATAAGAGAAAAGACAGATTTATGTTTAAGTATCAACCCTTTGTCTGGATTAGAAATGGCAAATCCACAAACAAGAACAAAGCAAACATAGGAAAAGACAATGTGCAAAAGAATCAGGAATCAATGTTGGGACAGGGTCAAGGCAAAGTGGGTGTCAACATTAACTTTCAGTGACTAGGACAAAACAAGGGATCAGCTGGCTACCCACTGTAAAATCTGACTTATTTTATATTGTGCTCAGTTGTGGAAAGTGAAAAATTCAGGGGGGTGATTTTCCCAGGGGGCCAGGAGAGTTAAGCAGAGGCGCTGTCAGCTCCGCGCTAGCAATCAGTCCAGAGTTGTAGAAATTATGTTAAAGGCCATTTTAATATAATTAGAATTATAAAACTCACTACAGTGCAGAATGAAGCCATTCAACCATTGTCTGCACCAACAACAATCCTACCCATTAACCCCAAGTATTTACCCTACTTGTCTCCCTGACACAAAGGAGTAATTTATTATGGCCAATCAACCTAACATGCACATCTTTGGACTATGAGAGGAAACCCATGCAGACACAAGGAGAATCTGCAAGCTCTACACAGTCACCCAAGCCAAGAATCAGTGCGAACTACTGTGCCACTCTGAAGCTAGGACTCAAGTCTCTGTGCCAGCAAGTGCCTCATGTCCTCCCCCCCACCACCACCAGTATTTGACTCCAGTGGGATTTATAATAGCTCCTCACTAATGGGGCGCTGGTGACCTGTCCCTGCTGGAGTGAAAAGGGGCCATAAGGCCTCCCTAGGAGGGGGTTGCCCAAGGGCATTGCCTGCCTGGCAATGCCACCCTGTCCCTGACCGAAAATTGGGCAGCTCAAAGGGGGACAGAGTCTATTGGGGAGGGAAGGGGCAGGCTTCTGGGTGGGAGATATCACCAGTCACTCTGCACTCAAGCTTGGCCACAGATGGCCACAGTGATCAGAGCTGGGTGTCAGGATGTGGAGGGAGGATTGAGACTGGCAGGGTGAGGAGGGTATGAAGGCTGGTCCGGCCACATCAGACAGACCACTGATCCATAGGCTGCAAGGATGGAGGAGAGGAGGGGAGTTGCACAGCCAGTGATGTGGGGTTGTGGGGCTGGCTAGCAGTGTGGGAATACTGCACATGCGCCGATCTCCATTACAATAGTTTGGCACATGCACAGTAGCCCCACTGAGTGTTGTGCTGCCAGACTCTCCAGAGGGGATAATTTTTTTAATGAGATACACATTGTGCAGTGCACAGAGTGTGGGAGATTCATTTTGAAAATCCTGCTGAGAAAACCAGTGTGATTTATTCTAGTTTTTACATGAATGCGGAATGTAGAAATGTTTTGGGTGAATCCCATCCCAGATATTACTCCCACTATTTCCAGTCATAGATTAGTTGGCTAAGCACCTTGGGGTGGTTTTCTGCTCTAAACCAGTATTGGTATTAACTTTCTGCTATTTGAAAGAATGATGTACACTGTCTGTGCTGATGTGTGCTATTGCAGACCAGAACACTGCATTTGCCTGAAGAAGACACAAGAGTCAAAAGCTCGCTTTTTTACTATCAAATAAATCGGTTGGATTATAAATTGGTGTTGCTAAATTCTTACTGATTTGAAAGAACCTACAGAGATTTGATGGGCCAAACAGTTCTGAATTATTATGTCGTTCTATGAATTCATCATTTACTCTGTTCTCTCACTTATTTCTTTTTGTTGAAGTTGGCTACCGGATATCAACAACCTCATTGATTACTTGTCCAAATTACTGGTTAATAAGATTTCCAAAAAAAAGGAGAGCCAGCCTGTAACAGTGCCAAAGGAGTTTAACATCACCAAGCCAAAACCACAATCCATTCCAATGCCTGAAGAAATCCCTCTGCTGCAAGTCCAAAGAAAGGTGAGTCTGCTGGCTTCTCATCCATCTTCACATAGGAGAGGGAAAAGTCAATAGTGTACTCTAACTGCTTTGCTAAATCCTGCCCTTCTATCCTTTTCCGAAAATGCTGGCTCCTCCTCGGACCGTACAGGTTAATATTAGCTTTTGAGTGCCTTGGCCAATTGGCCTTGATAATAAGTGTTGACCAGATTTTAAAATCACTGCAGAACCCAACGCTGTCTTCACCACATAGGGCACCTCCAAGTA
The DNA here is from genome assembly GCA_024679065.1 of Sphyrna mokarran. Lineage (NCBI taxonomy): Eukaryota > Metazoa > Chordata > Chondrichthyes > Carcharhiniformes > Carcharhinidae > Sphyrna > Sphyrna mokarran. Next base: position 9,456,499 of record JAGIQG010000006.1, read on the forward strand.
ATCTTACGCTCATATTTCCTGCCCAAACTCTGAGACATTGAAACAAATTATAGCATTCCTATCAACTCCAGTTAAGATGATCCAACTCAGTACAGGCCAGGAATTAAACTGGAACTCATTTTGGTTATGATGCCTTCCCGTATTTTCAATATTTTACGAGTTAGGGTCATCTTCACTGAAACTGTCATGATGAACTATAACAGCAAGATGTTGGGACTTCTTGTTGAAGTTGCACAAGACATTGGTAAGGCCAAATTTGGAATACTTTGTACAGCTCTGGTCACCCTATCAGAGAAAGGATATTATTAAACTAGAAAGAGTGCAGAAAAGATTTACTAGGATGCTACCAGGACTTGATGGTTTGAGTTAAAAGGAGAGGCTGGATCGACTGGGACATGTTTCTTTGGAATGGATGAGGCTGAGGGGTGGTCTTATAGAGGTCTACAAAATAATGAGGGGCATAGATCAGCTAGATTTCAATATCTTTTCCCATAAGTAGGGGACTCTAAAACTAGAAGGCATAGATTTAAGGTGAGAGGGGAGAGATACAAAAAGGGTCCAGAGGGGCAATTTTTTCACGCAGAGGGTGGGGAGTATCTGAAACAAGCTGTCAGAGGTAGTAGTAGAGGCGGGTACAATTTTGTCTTTTAAAAAGCATTTGGACAGTTCTGTGGATAAAATGGATATAGAGGGATATGGATCAAATACATCTTAGGTGTTTAAACAAAAAGCGGTATACACAAGTTGGGCCGAAGGGCCTGTTTTCGTGCTGTAAACTTCTATGATTCTATGACTATGTATTAAGGAGCAAATGGCTACCATGGGTGAAAAGTAAAAGTACCTGTGAGAGTAGGAACTGGGACTGAATTTGTCTGCAGATAATGCTTTAAAGAAAAAAAATCATCAGTCTAGACTTGTGTTCTTCTCAAAGCACCTGACGTGAAAGGAAAAACGCATAAGAAATGTCAATATCTTCTCCAGGACTCCCTCCAAATGGAACCTCAGCTAGCCCTATCAGAGGACAATGTGACTGAAGTTGGCATGAGACTCTTTCCACTTGTTTTAATCAGGATTCAAATCTTGATTCCTGGAGAACACTCTGTAAACCCAGAAGACATGGGGGACAGGGTAGTAAGCAATACAGATCTTTGGCCCTTTTCCTCTCCCTTACTCCTGTAAGCTGAAGTTGTTGCCAAGTTATTCAGAAGTCAGAGGATTGCAAAGGTATCCTCTGTAAACTCTGTATCAATCCTCTCTAAGACAAAGGATTGGGAAAGTTCTAAAAAACCAACAAAGGATGACCAAAGAAGAGAGGGAAAAATAAATTATGACTGTAAACAAGCAAGTAATATAAAAACAGATGATGAAGGTTTTAAATATATAGGGAAGAGAGGTCAAAGTGAACATTAGCCCCTTAGTGACTGGGAAAATAATAATGGGGAATCAGGAAATTGCAGAGTAGTTAAATACTTTGCATCAGTCTTCAATAGTAGAAGATACTAATAACATTCCAAAAATTCTAAATAATCAAGTAGCAAAAGTGGATTGGGAGGTTTGTGGTGGGGTGGTGGTGGGGAAATAAGTACAATAACTATCAGAGAAAGTAATAGGACTAAAAACTGATAAGTCCCTTGGACTTGATTGGTTGCATCCAAGGATATTAAAGGAAGCAGCTACAGAAATAATAGATGCATTGATAATAATCTTCCAAGGATCTTTATATTTTGGAAATGTCCCAAAGGATTGGAAAACTGCCAATATATTTATTCAAAAAGGGAGGGAGACAAAAAAAATCAGCTAATTGTAGACCAGATAGCTTAACAGCTGTCATGAGAGCACATCATAAAGGATGTAATAGCAGATCATTTAAAAATACATAATATAATCAAGAAGAGTCATACATGCCTGATAAATCTATTAGAACTCTTCGAGCTGGCAATGAGCGGGGAACCAGTAGATGTAATACACTTGGATTTTCAAAATGTTCGATAAGGTGCTGCAGAAAAGACTATTTGATAAGATAGAGCTAATGGTGTTGGGGATAGTATGTTAGCATGGATAGAGGATTGGCTAACGGATAGAAGAGTTGGAATCAGGTCATTTTCTGGATGGCAGTTTGAAACTAGTGGACTGCTATAGAGATCAGTGCTGGAGCCACAATTATTTTCAACATATATTCATAAATTAGACAAAGGTCATGAATGTATGACACTAAAATTGGTGGGAAGGCAAGTGGTGAGGATGGCACAGAGACTATGGAGGGATATAGACAGGTTAAATGAGTGGGCAAAAATTTAGCCGATGGAATATAATGTACAAAAATATGAAGTTATACACTTTAATAGGGAGAATAAAGGAGCTGAATATTACTTAAATGAAGAAAGCCTACAGAAAGCTGCAGCACAGGGGGATTTGAGGACCTCATGCATAAATCACAAAAAATGGAATGCAAATGGAATGTTGGCCTTTATTTCAAAGGGAATGGAACTATACAAGGCACTAGTTAGACCACACACCTAGAGTACTGTGAAGAGCTTTGGTTCCTTTGTCTTGGGAAAGATATACTGGCATTGGAAGCAGTCCAGAGAAGGTTCACACGGTTGATCCCGGATATGGAGGGATTTTCTTATGAGGAGAGGTTGAATAGGTTGAACATAGAACATAGAACACTACAGCACAAACAGGCCCTTTGGCCCACAATTGTGAGGATCATATCCATACCTACCAGGTCATAAAACTATCTGTAACTCCCAATCCCATTAAATCCCATGTACTCATCTAGAAGTCTCTTAAAAGACCCCAGCGAGTTTGCCTCTACCACCACTGACGGCAACCGATTCCATTCACTCACCACCCTCTGAGTGAAAAACTTACCTCTAACATCTCCTCTGTAGTTGTCCCCCAGCACCTTAAACCTGTGTCCTCTCGTAGTGACCATTTCAGCCCTGGCAAATAGCCTCCGAGAATCCACTCTATCTATTCCTCTCAACATCTTATAAACCTCTATCAGGTTGCCTCTCAACCTTCATCTCTCCAGGGAGAAGAGACCTAGCTCTCTCAACCTATCTTCAAAAGGCATGCCTTATGAAGGTTGGGCCTGTACTCACTGGAGTTCAGAAGAATAAGAGGAAATCTTATTGGATCATATCGGATTTTCAGGGAGCTTGACAGAGTAGATACTGAGAAGCTGTTTCCCCTTGTGGGAGAGTCTGGAAACAGATAGCATAATCTCAGAGTCACCCTTTTAAGACAGAGATGAGGAGGAATTTCTTCTCAGAGGGAAGTGAATTTGTGGAATTCTTTGCTATAGAGAGCTGCAGAGGCTGGGTTGCTAAGTATGTTCAAGGCTGAGATCGATCTTTTTTAATCAGTTAGGGAATCAAGGGTTATGGGGATAAGGTGGGAAAGTGGAACTGAGATGATATCAGATCAGTTATGATCTCATTGAATGATGGAGACTTGATGGGCTGAAGGGCCTACTTCTGTTCCTATGTCTTATGATAGAACAAAGAACAACACAGCACGGGAAACAGGCCCTTCAGCCCAATGAGCCCGCGCCACCATTTTAACATTGTGAGTGCCCTTCTCTACCTATGACCTTTGTCTACACCTATCGGGGAAGATTGAGCGAAGTCTAATTTAGGGACAATTTGTTACACCAATCAGCCTAAGAGCATGTTTTTGGGATGTGGGAGGAAACCGGAACACTCGGAGAAAACCCACGCAATCACGAGGAGAATGTGCAAACTCCCGCTGACATCAACTCAAATCCACGTATCTGCACAGCAAACAGTGATAGTCACTGAGCTGTCACATTGCCCATCAGATGGTCCAGTTTAAGCGTACACTAACGACGTGAAGCACTAGGCAACTCTCAAAGCAACATCCAAGAGCAGCCCTTGCATGACCCACCGCGTGTATGCCCCTTGTTGGTCTAAGGTAAATATCCAGCTGAATCTCCAGAGCTGAATCTGAAGCTGCACAAGTCATGCTGCACCTGAATTATTCCATACAGTTCTCATCATCATCTCAGAAGGGCAATGAGCAGAAATGGGGTTGAGGCCAAGGTCAGACAGCCATGATTTTATTGAATGGTAGAGCAGGCTCAAAAGACCATGTGGACTTTTTCCACTCTTTATGTTAATAAAAGGAGGTCACCTATTTCCTACAGGCGTTATAGAGAGTGACAAGTCTGATTCTGAGTGCTAGAGTGAAGAGCTGTGAAGAACAATTTAATAAACCAATCATGTTCTTCAGTTTAAGAAGAGATATCTCAACAGGGACATTATGGAGATATACAGGATCCATAAAAGGGCTAGAGAAAACAAACTTTATTTCACATGCTGTTGCAACATGACAAGGATGCACAGGTTCATGGTTCTGAAGGGCAAAGCTAAGACAGAGGCTGGGTAATAATTCTTCACACAGAAGGTGATCAGCAGCTGGTCCGTGTTGCCAGGAATGATGATCGAGGCCAGGCGAATCAAATTAATTCCACAAGACATTCCTTTCACTGGGGGTTTGACCAAGTTGATATTATCAAAGAATGAGATCAAACTACTTGAAGGATCTAACTGATTCATATGTATCTTACAGTTTATATGCATGACCTCATATGTCACAGAGACTTTGACTATACTCAGATAAGGTTCACTTCTCACAGATGTCATATTTTACTAAAGTTTCAACAGTTTTTTTTACAGGGTTCATAGAAGTCAAGATATGGATGTGATTAATTTTTCTTGATGATATTCACACAATAAGGGAGACTTTCCACTGGATCCTGTAGTCACAAACCAAAAAAAATCTCAATTATAGTGTAAGAAAAGATCAGATGGGTCCATTTTATGACTGCAGTATTTCTGTGCCTAGACGGTGCAGTATGCCTGTGTTCAGACAAAGGAAAATGTCCCCTAATGTCTTTTGCAACAGTAATGGTTTAATTCTCTTTTAAAAAAAGCATCAAATTTGAATATAATGGTGGGAAAAGAGGGAGGTGGTATGAGAAGCATAACTTAATAGGATTCACCATCACCTCTCATCCAGCACCCATTCAACTATGAAACGCACTAATTCATGAAGCCATTGATGTGGGATTCTAATTGTGAGGGGGAAGGGGGCCATGATTGGTCTGGGTGATGGGAGGTGGTGGGGAGAAGGAGGTCATTAATGTTATGGGGGTGGGGCAATGACTGTGGGGGCTAGAGGGAAGCATTAACTGGGCTGGGAGCAATGTGGCAGGGGAGAGTTTTTCTATTTTTTTTTCTGCTCATGAGCAGTTGAAGGTTCCAATCGGATCTACAGCATTTCGGGCACAATGAGTCCCACCCATAAGCTTCTGCAGCACGATTCAGAATCACTGCTATTTTTTCAGATAGAGTGAATAAGGGAGTTCCAGAGAACGGGTCTCAAAGTTGGATCTGAAACATTCCCAGTTTCAAGTCTGGCCAGCACTCAGAATCATATTGGTGAAATAGAGCCCAGATTTATTTTGCCAGTTACACACGTACAAACATGAACAGGAAACATGTACAAACAGGACAGTTTGCACCTGAACCAGAGGGGCACCAATATCCTGGGAGGGAAATTTGCTACGGCTCTTTGTGGGGGGGGCAAGTTTAAACTAATTTGTTAGGGGAGTGGAAAAATGTCGTCCAAAAGCCAATGTTGAGGTTTCTGAGGTACTGACGAAGGGTTTCAAGGTTGCAGGAGTGTACAGGCAGACAGGATGGTGTTTTGAAATGTATTTACTTCAATGCAAGGAGCATCAGGAATAAGGCAGGTGAACTTGGAGCGTGGATTGGTACTTGGGACTCTGATGTTATGACCATTACTGAGATATGGTTTGAACAGGGACAGGAAGAGTTGTTAGCAGTCCTGGGGTATAGATATTTCAGGAAGGCGGTAAAAGAGGTAGAGGAGTAGTATTGTTAATCAAGGATAGTTTAACAACTGCTAAAAGGTATTTCAAGGGGGATCTGCCTATTGGAGTAATATGGGCTGAAGTTAGAAATAGGAAAGGATTGGTTACATTGTTAGGAGTTTTCTATAGGCTCCCAAATAATAATAGAGATGTGGAGGAGGAAATGACAAAGCAGACTATGGATAGGTGTGGAGATCACAGGATAGTTATCATGGGTGACTTTAACTTTCCAAATATTGATTGAAACCTTTATAGATCAAGTAGTTCGGATGGGACACTTTTTGTAAGTGTGTGCAGAAGGGTTTCCTGACACAATATGTGGATAAGTCAACAAGATATGGGGCCACATTGGACTTGGCACTGGATAATGAACCAGGCCAAGTGTTAGATTTGTTTGTGAGAGAGCACTTTGGAGATAGTGACCACAATTCAGTGTCCTTCATTACTGCAATGGAGAGGAAAAGGGTCACACAGCAGTGCAACGTTTATAGTTGGGGCAGGGGTAATTATGATGCAGATAGGCAAGAATTAGGGAGCACAAGATGGGAACAGAAACTCTCAGGAAAAGACACAAATGAAAAGTGGAGCTTTTTCAAGGAACAAATACTGTGTGTCCTTGATAGGTATGTCCCTGTCAGGCAAAGGGGAAATGGCCAAGTGAGGAACCAAGGAAGCGTATGTAAATATGAAAAAACAAAGTTCAGTTAGGTCACTTGAGGGTTACAAGGTAGCTAGGAATGAGTTTAAAAAAAAGGGCTTAGGAGAGCTTGGAGGGGCATGAGAAGTCTTTGGCAGGTCGGATCAAGGAAAACCCGAAGGCTTTTTACTCTTATGTGAGAAATAAAAGAATGACAAGGATGAGGTTAGGGCCAGTCAAGGATTATAGTGGAACTTGTGCATGGAGTCAGAAAAGATAGGAGAGGTGTTGAATGAATTCTTTTCTTCAGTGTTCACTAAGGAGAGGGGCCATGTTTTTGAGGATGAGAGTGTGATACAGGCTGATAGGATGGAGGAGGTAGGTGTTCTGAGGGAAGATGTATTAGCAATCTTAAAAAACTAGAACATGGATAAGTCTCCTGGGCCAGATGGGATATATCCTAGGATACTTTGGGAGGCAATTATAGCCCAGTTAGAGTTACTTCGGTGGTCAGTAAGTTAATGGAAAGGGTCCTAAGAGATAAGATTTATGACCATTTAGAAAGATACAACATAATCCAGGATAGTCAGCACGGTTTCGTGAAAGGTAAGTTCTGCCTCACAAATTTGATTGAGTTCTTAGAGGAGATAACTGTGTGTAGACGAAGGTTGAGCAGCTGCTGTCGTATACATGGACTTTAGTAAGGCGTTTGATAAGGTTTCCCATGGTAGGCTCTTGAAGAAAGTAAGGAGGTGTGGAATAGAGGAAAATTTAGCAAATTGCATAAATAACTGGCTGTCTCATGGTGTTGTGAGACTTTTTACTGTGTCTCATAGAAGCAGAGGGTGATGGCGGAGGAAAAATTTTCAGACTGGAGGTCAGTTACCAGTGATATACCAAAGGGATCAGTGCTGGTCCTCTGCTATTTGTGATTTTTATCAATGATTTGGAAGAGGGGGCTGAACGGTGGGTTAGTAAATTTGCTGATGACACCAAGATTGGTGGAGTAGTGGATGAGGTGGAGAGATCTTATAGGCTAAGAGACATTGATAGGATGGAGAGCGGGGCAAAAAAGTGGCAGATGGAGTTTAATCCTGAGAAGTGCAAGATGATTCATTTTGGTAGGACAAACCTCAATGTGGATTAGAGGGTCTGTGGCAGGGTTCTGAGAGACGTGGAGGAACAGAGAGATCTTGGGGTTCATTTCTGCAGATCTCTGAAGATTGCCACTCAAGTGAATAGAGCTATGAAGAAGGTTTATAGTGTGTTAGCGCTAATTAACAGAGGGTTTGAGTTTAAGAGCCATGGGTTATGCTGCAACTATACGGAACATTGGTGAGACCACATTTGGAATATTGTGTGCAATTCTGGTCACCTCACTATAAGAAGGATGTGGAAGAATTGGAGAGAGTGCAGAGGAGATGTACCAGGATGCTGCTTGGTTTGCAGGGTAGGTTGAGGGAGCTGGGGCCTTTCTCCTTCAAGTGGAAAAGAATGAGAGGCGACTTAATAGAGGTTTATAAGATGATGAGGGGGATAGATAGAGTGGATGTGCAGAGACTATTTCCTCAGGTGGATGTAGCTGTTACTAGAAGGCATAACTATAAGATTCATGGTGGGAGATATAGGAGGTTTGTCCAAGCTAAGTTCTTTATTCAGAGAGTGGTTGGGATGTGGAATGCACTGCCTACTGTGATAGAGGAGTCTGACACTTTAGGAACTTTCAAGTGGTTATTGGATAGGCACATGGAACACCCCAGAATGATAGAGAGTGGGATAGCTTGATTTTGGGTTTGAACATAGATCGGCACAATGTCGAGGGCTGAAGGACCTGTACTGTGCTGTACTGTTTTATATATTGGAGCTTTTTAATATCTTAATTAAATATCTTTTTAAACCAATAGCGATTAGCAGCATTATCAGTCAACTGAAAAGAAAATAGAAGCTTTGACAGGACGAAGGGTGGTTGACTGATGGAAGAATGTGTAACTTTTGGAGTAGCTGTTTGCGTTATTGGTGACCCTAAAATCTCTGAAACAGATGCACTAAAGCCCAAAGGTCACTGATTTAACTGTTGGGTGTAATTCTGTCAATGTAACAGAAAATCCTTTGCAACAGCAGAATGTACAGTTTGAAATGATTTTGTTCCTGTGCCAATCAAAGCCAACTCCCAGCATGTGAAGCAAGTACACAATAGAATGATCTCCGCTTTCTTTCCCTCATTAAAAAGCAAAGCTGCTGCTAAAGAAAAACCACATTATTAACATATGCTCACTGGTGTGCATCCTGCAGACGTACAAAGCTAGAATAAAGAGAGATAATATTAAAGGAAGTATTAAATATTGCGACAACTTTCTGCTGCGTGGGCGTGTGTGTGGATGCAGGTCACTCGAATCGCAAATTCAGCTCCTGTAGTGCGATGTTATTTTGAATTTTATATCATCATCTCATTTAAGTGAAAATGTTGGTCCGAGGAACAGGAGTGTGCCTTTTTGCTGCTCACCCCTGCCCCATCATTCCATGGGATCATGACTGATCAATGGCCTAACTCCATCTACTTACACAGTCCTGGCACTCAAATCTCCAACCCTTAGATAGTATGTCCATAATGGGACAAGATGCTCTTGCCACAAAATTAGAATGTGTCCCCTTATCGGAGCACTCACAGAGTTCATTGATACTCATGATTTTGAGCGCACAGTGGAGCCTTTGAGCATTGCTTTAGAGAATGTGGAGGGAAGCAATGGAATAGAAGTGAGGATGGACCTCTGCATTAGCATAAGTACCTTTGAAGTTTCATGGTGTCTGAGTATTTTGGGCTTTGTCAGGGTCAGGACTGGCTGTCGGGCACAATGTCTGTGTTAAAGAGGCATTTTAAAGTCTGGCTAGCAAATCACGTTCACTTGGTCCGCATCCATATGAAGGTGAGGATAAATGCAGTCCAGGATCTCTAACTGACAGTGTCAGATATCAGGGTGATTTGGAAGATTGTGCCAGAAATGAGTGAGTCATTTCTGATTCACAACAGTAGGTTATCCCAAGTGTGAATTCTCTGATTCTCCATCAGTGCTCCACAGAATGTGTTATTCCATTGCTTGAAATGGATCTCCTTGAGGAGGTTTGTCAGGTTGAAGGTTACAAGCCCACCCAGGATCATGCCACAGCTCCTTCCTCTTGTTGGCCGCTGCTGTGAATGGGATGCTGGAGAAACATTTGAAGAGGCAGCATCTTCTGATATCTGATGCCAGGATGCCTCCTCCAGTTAGCATCTTATCTCAACAAGACTTCATAATCCTTCAAAGGATCAGAACAATGTGAGACTGATATATTCCCCTCAAGACAATGTGCAATTTGAGGAGCAACCTGATTAAGGTGCTCAACATTATGAGGAGCTTTGACAGGGTGAATAGGAAGCTTAGGTGAAAGGTCAGTTACGAGGGGACACAGGGGACGAGGGAAGTGCAGATCACCAGGTGCATGCTGCATGTGTACCGTTGTTAAACACATTGCTCTGATTACACACCAACGTACCTGGATGACAATGCAAAAACGATTTTTGGCTATTTTGCAACATTTTCCACTCTTATCTTCTATGGTGCTGGTCATGAAAAAGAGCAGAATATTCTGGCCAATCAGTGAGATAAATAACCAGTTAATCTGTTTTTGTGGTTTTGATTGAGGAATGAATTTCTTCCATGGCTGAGATAAACAAGCAAAAACTGGAACAGGAGAATTCAATAAAGAAAGTCATGCAATGTTAGTCTGAGGAATCGGATGATCTCCTATAGGACTGTTTTGAGACGATTGACTTGTCAATGTTTAAAAACTCAGCGAATGATCTAAACGAGTGCACTACAGTAACTGACTTCATTAGTAAGTGTGTAGGAGACTGTATGCCAAAGAAGCAAATCAGCGTGTTTCTCAGCTAGAAACCATGGATAAACAGAGATATCCACTGCCTGTTGAAGTCAGATATAAGGCATTCAAGTCAGGCAACCGTGACCTATACAAGAAAGCCAATACGATTTACAAGATCCATCAAACATGCCGAAAGACAGTATTGGACCAAGTTAGAGTCCCAGGTTAGCCATACAGATTCCCAACAACTACGGCAAGACCTAATAGGCTACAAGACAAAGGCATGTAAAATCACTGGGACCAATGTACCCCTCCCTGATGAACTCAATGCATTCTATGCCTGTTTTGAACAAGAGGTCAGCGAGACCATGTCCTCTATCCCAGAAGCCTCAGCTGAACCCATATCCGAGGTCATCAGAGAAAGTCAACCCACGGAAAGCGACTGGCCCAGAAGTGGATGAGCGTTCAGATGCCCTCAGTGTCCTTCCTGAAGTCGATGACAATCTCCTTCATTTTGTTGATACTGGGGGAGAGATTATTGTCGTCACACCAGTTCACCAGATCCTCCAGCTCATTCTTGTACTCTGTCTCATCATTGTTTGAGATCCGACCCTCTATGGTAGTGTCATCAGCAATCTTGAAAATCGAATTGGAAGGGAATTTGGCCACACAATCATAGGTGTATAAGGAGTATAGTCGGGGGCTGAGGACACAGCCTTGTGAGACACCAGTGTAGAGGATGATCACGGAAGAGTTGTTGTTGCCTATCCTTATTGCTTGTAGTCTATGGATTAGAAAGTTCAAGATCCAGTTGCAGAGGGAGGTGCCGAGTTTGGAGATGTTTTGTTTAGAAGACATTTTATTCAAAAAAGCATCATTAAAAGTCAGTCTACACAGGCCTACCTTAATGGTGCATTCTCCTGTTGTTACAACAGTGGCTACACCTAAAAAGGATTTGATTGGCTGTAAGGCCCTTTGAGACATCCTGAGATCATGAATGGCACTATATCAATCCCAGTTTTTCTTGATTATCTTTCTATAATTGCTTTGTACACCTGGGTCCTTTACTATTTTGTAAACAAGTTTCTTGTAAGTCAATAATACTGAGAAATCTGCTTTATTGTCAACAACCCGCTGGCAGCAGAGAAATTTCCTGCCAATAATCAATTTCAGTAATCAACTCTGTTACATTACTCAAAAGCTTCAGGAAGTATGATTTTCTTTTGTTTGTTATAACAGAATTCAAAAATGGATAAAAATCATGTCTGGAATTCCTGTGGTGGAAGTAGCATGACTGAACATGTGACTTGCTGAGCAACATGGGACTCATGATGTGGAGATGCTGGTGTTGGACTGGGGTAAACACAGTAAAAAGTCTCACAACAGGTTTAAGTCCAACCAGTTTATTTGATAGTAAACTCACAAGCTTTCGGAAACAGTGATCCTTCATCAGGTGTGTGGAAGGTTCTGATCAGGGAAAGGCAAAATAAAGACACACACAGTTTACAGAATACTAATTAGAATGCAAGTCTTTGCAGGTAACCTGCTATTCAAGTCTTAAAGATGTAGACAATGTGAGTGAAGATAGCATTAGCACAGGTTAAAGAGATGTGTATTGTCTCCAGACAGGACAGTAAGTGAGATTTTACAAGTCCAGGCAAGTCATGGGGGTTACAGACAGAGCGACATGAACCCAAGATCCCAGTTGAGGTCGTCCTCATGTGTATGGAACTTGGCTATCAGTCTCTGCTCAGTGACTCTGTGTTGTCATGTGGCATGAAGGCTGCCTTGGAGAATGCTTACCTGAAGATTAGACACAAAATGCCTGTGACCGCTGAAGTGTTTGCCAACAGGGAAGGAACAGTTTTGCCTGGTGATTGTCGAGCTATGTTCACTCTCCGTTGTCGTAGCGTCTGCATGGTTTCCCCAATGTACCATGCTTGGTTCCATGTTCGGGACATCCTTTCCTGCAGCGTGTTAGGTAGAACAACGTTGGCTGAGTTGCAAGAGTATGTGCCGTGTACCTGGTGGATGGTGTTTTCACTTGAATGATGTCATCCATGTTGATGATCCGGCATGTCTTGCAGAGGTTGCTATGGCAGGGTTGTGTGGTGTTGTGGTCATATTCTCCTGAAGGCTGGGTAGTTTGCTGCGAACAACGGTCTGAGGTTGTGCGGTTGTTTGAAGGCAAAATGTGGGGGTGTGGAAATGGCCCTGGCCAAGAGATATTCGTCTTCATCAATGATGTGTTGAAGTCTCTGGAGAAGACGTCGTAGCTTCTCCGCTCTGGGGAAGTACTGGACATTGAAGGATACTCTGTCCATCGTGTCCTGTGATTGTCTTCTGAAGAGGTCAGTGCGGTTTTTCACTGTGGCGCATCGGAACTGTGGATCAATGAGTCAAGCACCATATTCTGTTTTTATGAGGGCATCTTTCAGCGTCTGAAGGTGTCTATTGCGATCCTCCTCATCTGAACAGATCCTGCGTATACCCAGGGCTTGTCTGTAGGGGATGGCTTCTTTAACGTGTTTAGGGTGGAAGCTGGAGAAGTGGAGCATCATGAGGTTATCTGTGGGCTTGCGGTAAGTGAGGTGCTGAGGTGACTATCCTTGATGGAGATGCATGTGTTCGAGAATGCCACCGATTCCAGAGAATAGTCCATGGTGAGACTGATGGTGGGATGCAACTTGCTGATATCTTCATATAGTTGTTTTAGTGATTGTTCACTATGAGTCCAAAGGAAGAAAATGTCATCGATGTATCTAGTGTATAGCATCAGTTGAAGGTCCTTTGTGGTGAAGAAGTCTTGTTCGAGTCTGTGCATGAAGATGTTGGCATATTCAGGTACGAATTTGGTCCGCATGGCTGTTCTACCTGTCTGGATGAAAAACTGGTTGTCGAAGATGAAGACATTGTGATCCAGGATGAAGCGGATGAGTTGTAAAATTGCATCTGGAAACTGGCAGTTGTCGGGACCAAATTCACACCTGATGTTGTGAGACTTTTTACTACTGCAACATGGGACGCCGTGCATCAGGAGCCCTGTCAGTGTTCTCTCAAAGGGCCATTAATGGTGGATGCTGTGAGGTACTGATACATTACTGAAAAACATGAAAAGGACTAATACAGTATAGCACAGATCCATTGGGAGAACAAGGAGCAGTACTGACAACCACAATCAGCAGCCAGATTCAGCCTCCTGCTGGGATCCTTAAGTGTCTTGGAAGGAGGTTACAATAGGGGAGCAAAAGGCAAACAAGTAAAAGAATGTATGTTCTGATGGATCTGAGCCAGAGAATCACACAGCCCAGAAGGAGGCTACTTATCTCATCTTGTCGTTGCTAGTTGTTCAAAGAAGCTATTTTAATCCCATTCTCCTGCTTTTTCTTTGAACCCTGCAGATGTTATTCTTTTTCTAAAACAAATATAATTACCTAGGAGCACATTGGATGGAAGAACAATAAGTAGGGGAGTCACGGATTGTAGCTGCACGAAAATAGCGAAAGGAATAGTTTATTACAGAGAAATTTAACAAGTATTTATAAGAAAACAATGTCCCATGGAAATGCCAATGTAGGCTATAAATACTGTGCATTGTGCTGGGAGAATCTTTGGCTGAGGGTAAACAGATTTAAACTGTGGAAGGAACAGGCACAATGATCTTGTTCTAAGCTGGCTTATGACTTCCCTGTGCTTACAGCTGTGACACTTTGTTTTGGATGACACTATAAATTTCTTTCTCCTCACGGATTACAATTCTGAGCTTTCAAGGGTTTGAATAGACTTCCCCACATTGATCTCTAAGCTATTGATTCATGACAATGACTCAAACGTAAGTATAGATAGCTAGGCCTCTCCATGTAGCTTGCCACTTCAATGGTCTTTAGACTAGGCCTTTCCAGAAAATCTAAACTAGATAATCTGTGTTCTGCTGTTGTGTAGCATTCGTGCACAAAGGTACAGGGAATAGCCATATTTAGTCTCATGTGGCGACCAAGTCCCCAAATCCCAGAGATGGCATCTGTGTGACATCTGTATTAAACCAGGAACAGAAAGTTTTTATTTTTATGTGTTAGAAGCACAATACTTGAAAACCGATTTAAACCCATGAGATTAAAGGGCAATGGCAGTGTGTACCAACTGTTTAATGAAGAGAAAGCTAACAGTAATGGTGAACACTTGTTTTCCAGACTGGACAAAGTATACAGAAACTTTCCCCAGTTGGGATATATCAATGACCTGGACTTGGTCATGGATCATTTTAAAATCCGTAAGTGACATGAAGCTTAGAAAAGTAGTGTTCAATGATCAAGAAATTAACAGACCAGAAGGATGCAGATGAGTAAAATGGGCATATACATAACAGATTGAATTTAATGCAAAAATATATGGAATGAGAATATAAGACTGAGGAAAGGCAATACATATCAAATGGGACAATTTTAGAGGATGGATGAACAGAGAGATCTGAAGAAATATTAGAGCAGGAGTAGACCATTCAGCCCCTTGAGCCTGACCATTTAGTGAGAATATGGCTGATCTGTAGCTTAACTTCATATTTCTGCCTTTGGCCAATATCCTTTTGATTTCTTTGCTTAACAAAAATGTATCTATCTCAGATCTAAGAATAGCAACTATCTCGCATCAACTGCCGTTTATGGAAGAAAATTCCAAACCTCTCTCACTCTTTGTCTTCCTAACATCTCTCCTGAATGGTCTGGCCCTAATTTTTAGATTATTCTTCCTAGATCTAGAATCACCAACCAGTGAAAATAATTTATCTATATCTACACCTGTGTGAGTCTGTCTACTTCCTGCTGCAGTGGAAAAGCAGCAGCATAATTAAGCACCCCAAGCACTCAGGACATTCTCTCTTCCACTTCTGTCAGAAAAAAGATGCAAAAGTCTGAGGTCACAGACTCAAGAACAGCTTCTCCTCTGCTGCCATTAGACTTTTTGAATAGACCTACCTCGCATTAAATTGACCTTTCTCTACACCCTAGCTATAACTGTAACACTATCTTCTGCACTGTCTCCTTCTTTGTGTACAGTATGCTTTGCATGGCACACAAGAAACAATACTCTTCATTGTATACTAATACATGTGACAATAATAAATCAAATAAAATCAAATGCTGTGTTTTTCTGTTAATATTTTGAAGACTGTGATCAGATCATCCTTAACCTTCTAAATTCTAGAGAAAGCTGATCTAATTTGTAAATCTCTACTCATTAGTAAACTCAGATATCATTCTTGTTATCTACAGTGTGCTCCTTTCCAGATCAATATATCTTTCCTAAGACGTGGTGCCCAAATCTGCTCATAGTTCTCCAAGTGGTCTAACCAGGATTTTAATAGCTTTTGTACAGCATATTTTCTGTGTCCTTGTACTCCAATTCTTGAGATATAAAGGGCAGCATTCTATTAGCCTTCTTGATTATTTTCCACACCTGTATGTGACATTTTAAAGATCTATGCACTTGAGCCACCAAGGCTCTTTATTTAAACTGTATTTAACGTCCAAAAAGTACGCTGATCTATTATTTTTTGATTCAAAGTAAATAACCATGCATTTGTTTGGATTGTAATCCATCTACTACAATTTAGCCCGTTCACCAAGTCTACCAATATCCCTTCGTAATTTTATGTGATCATCTATGCTGCCACAATCCCAACTAACTTTGTGTCATCAGCAAACTTAAATATATAACTTTCTAGGCAATTATCCAAGTTGTTAATAAATAATATGAATAATTAAGGTCCCCTTGCATATCTTTGTGAATATTTGTACACAAATAGTTGAAGGTGCTTGGACAAGTTGAGAAGGACGTCAAAGCAGGAATCCTCAATGTTTTTTATTCATTGGATACAAAAGTTAACCTTTAAAAGACACATGTTTGTCTTTAGCTGGAGCATTATGTTCAATTTTGGGTTTACAATTAGCGGAGGATGTCAAGGCCTTGGACAATGTGCAGAGGATATTTACTAGAATGGTACCAGGGATGAGGGACTTCGGTTACTTGGAGAGCCTGGAGAAGCTGGTGTTGATTTCCTCTGAGCAGAGAAGGTTAAAAGGAAATTTGGCTAAGAAGGCCATGGGGATTCATCCCTGTGGGTTGAGTGGAGCATGAGTTGCCTTACTGAGTGAGGAGAGGCTTACCCAATGGGAAGCAGTCAGCAAGAGGTTTTCAGCCAAATTGGGATTGTAGGTCCCAAGTTAAAGACTACCTGACTGTATTCAGCAAGACCTTGATGCCTTTGTGCATCAGTCACTGAAAATAAGCATGTGGTACAGCAGACAGTAAAGAAGGCAAATGGTATGTTGGCCTTCATAGCAAGAGAATCTAAGTATAAGAATAGGGATGTTTTATTGAAATTGTGCATGGCGTTGGTGAGACCACATTTGGAGTATTGTATGTGGCTTTGGTGTCCTTATCTAAAGAAGCATGTTCTTGCTGGAGAGGAACACAGTGAAGATTTACCCTGGGATGGCAGATCTGTCATATGAGGGAAGACTGAATAGTGCCGATTGTATTCATTGGAGTTTAGAAGAGTGAGGGAATATCTCATAGAAACTTATAACGTTCTAACAGGAGAAGACAAAGTAGATTCAGAAAGAATGTTTCCAATGGTGGGGAGTCAAGAACTAGGGTTCATAGGTTGAGGATAAGGGATAAATTTTTTCAGACAGAAGAAATTCCTTCATCCAGACAATGATGAATGTGTTGAAGCTTAAATGTTGTATCATTTCAAGCAAAAATTGCTTGGGGCTTGGGGCTAAAGGGATCAAGGGATATAGAGGAAGGCGGGATCAGAAAATTGAATCCAATGATCAGCCATGACCAAAATGAATGGCAGAGCAGGCTTGAAAGGCTGAATGACCTTTTTTTTTCATTTCTGTGATTCTATGTTTCTATGTATACTTGGATGAGAGACCAGATATCTATTAGAGGACTAAAACACTTGAGTCCCAGAGAAAACATTGCTTCGTTGACAGTTATGGTTCTCTGATCTATGTTGAATATTTATGCAAGATGAAGACATTTCAAGTGCTTGCTTTTGATACTTTAAAGTGTTTGGATGATTGACATTTCATTGGGTTTTTTTTAAGCAAGTGCAAAGTTAGACGCATAGAATTATAGAATCATATAGCACAGAAGAGGCCCTTTGGCCCATCAGGTCCACAATGACACATTAGAAACAGCTAAACTCTCACGTAATCACATCTGCCAGTACTTGGTCTAAAGCCATGAATGTTATGATGTGCTAAGTGCTCATCCAGGTACTTTTTAAAGGATGTGAGATAACCCTCTGGGTAAAAAAAGCTTTCCTTACATCCTTCCAAACCTCCTGACCCTCACCTTGAACCTATGTTCACTCATGACTTACTTTGCAACTAAGGGGAACGTCTGTTCCATTTCCACTCATAATCTTGTACACCTGGATCAGGTGGCCCCTCAGTCTTTTCTGCTCCACCCAAGCCTACTCAACCTTTCTTCATTACTTATATGTTCCATCCAGGCAGCACCCCCTCCAGTACAATCACATCCTTCCAATAATGTGCCAACCAGAATTTCCCACAGTATTCCAGCTATGGCCTCACCAAAGTTCTGTCCAATTCCTACATGATTTCTCTCTTTTGTATTCTATGCTTGATTAATGAAGGCAAGTGTCTCATTGGCCTTTTCACCACCCTACTAACATGCCCTTCTACCTTCAGAGAGCTGTGAACAAACACACCAAATCTTTTTGTTTCAAGTTATCAACGAATGACTTTTTAAAACCGCTTTTTACACATCCTATTGTCGCTATGGGGCTCATTGATTATATACAGTGTATAGAGGTGAACGGGAATGGATACCATTAGATCAGCATGGGCACATGACGGGGGGTAGAGGATGGTTGGGATGAATATGGGTATGCGATCATGAGGGACAATGAAGTGTATGGGAGTCATAAGTCAGCATGGATAGGGCAGAGGAAATGTGGGGGTGAGGTATAGGAGCTAGGACGTCTTACTTCTTCATTGTCAGAAAAACAGAGGATCTATATTTGTATCAAATATTAGAAATAAGGTGTAGATTTAAGAGGATTCAATTCAGTTAGATTCATGTTAGACAAAGGTATTTGTATACGTGGATCAGTTTAAAACTGTACTGTCGCACTCAGAGAGGTTTATGGCATGAAAAGTAAATAAAAGTTTGGAGAAGGAAAGGGTAGTTGCTTAGCAACCAGGTGCTCCTATCGGTTGGAAAACATTGTTGAAGGAAAACTCATGACAATCATCTTGTGGGGGGTGGAATTTGAGAAGAAATCCACGAAGATCAGTTGAGTGTCATTCACCATTTAGTTTCAGAATGGAGTGTTATTGAAATCTATACATTTATGGAGATAAAAGAGAGTGAAGATGTATTATGTTAAAACTGTTCATGCTTAATAAATGTTTTTTCTCAATGTTAAAAAATTAATCGGCTCCTGTGACTCTGTTTCCTCCATGCTTTCTAAGAAAAAGTTAAGATCATCTGATCCAGGGTTTTATTCTGGGATCTTCCCATCCAGTAGTAACACCAACTGGGATTGTAATGATTATAACTGGAATGAAGTCCCACAGCATCATGACAGGCCTTTAAAAAGCCCACCTTGGCACCCGAGAGCTCCTGTGGCTGCTTCTGAATATTTTCCTGGGTTGGCTGGTCTGAATCAAGCATGTATCAGCCCCCATCCAACAATGTAAATCTCATTTTTGCGAGAACTTCCTCCTGAGGCGGGCAGCCAAGCCAGAATGTTTCCTGATTCCTGCACGCAGTAAGATAAAAATCCTGTCCTAAATCCATAAGATTCCACCCAAGCTATCATGTACCACCCTTGACTATTTTCAAAGGACTGCTTTGGAGCTTCTTTATTAAATGAAATAAGTCTATTTAACATCGAACTGAAATCCCAACAAATTCATTTGCTTTGCAATGCAACATTGATTTAATCTCTTGCTGAAACTTCTGGCACAGTTTTCATAATAGTGCATTGGCCAAATAATTCTATCGTTATTTGTCAATTTATTGATGAGCTGATAGAACCCTCCATAATCTTTGATGCAGAGAAAATGTTCCCCTTTCAGCAAGACCAAAAGAATATAAAGTGGTAATTGATAAGGGTGTATACAAAAGAAGCTTCTGTATCCAGAGAGTGGTTAGTCTTATTTCCACAAGTGATGCCTGAGGTAACTAAAAAGGTGCATTTAAAGGGAAATCCATGAGGGAGAAAGGATGTTAATGATGAATGGGAAGATAGATCATTAACACTCTGCTGTAAATATTACGCAATGTCCTTTCGAATGGCATAATAGATGTGCTTTATGAGTGGCACAGTGGCACAATGGTTGGCACTGCTGACTCACAGCACCAGGGATGTGGGATCTATTTCCAGCTTGGGTCACTGTGGGTTTCTTCCGGGTGCTCTGGTTTTCACCCACAGTTTGAAAGACATGCTGGTTAGGTGCATTGGCTGTGCTAAATTCTCCCTCAGTGTACTGGAACAGGCGCCGGAGTGTGGCGGCTAGGGGATTTTCACAGTAACTTCATTGCAGTATTAATATAAGTCTACTTGTGACACTAATAAATAAACTTACTTACAATCTCAATGACATTTTAGGAAGATGTTGTTTCAGTCTCATTTTATTCTCCGTTGTAATTCAGATCCCCAGAAGTACCTATGAGCCTCCCAAAGAGCAACAACTGTTGGAAATACTGAAAAAGAAAAATCGCCACAGAGCAGAGGTTTGGACACTTCGGTTTTCTTTTGCTTGTTGAATGCATTGACAATCTGTGGGTATGTGGTTCCATGTATACAACCCATCCTTCACCACCTTACTATTCATTGATAAAACAAAAGTGCTAGTAACTTTTTGGTTATTAGCCAATATCCTCAGATCTTCATTCCCATCAATGGTCATGGGAGAATAACAGTGAGAATTTGCCCTCTTTACCTTATCGGCAATTACATCAATTGCAGTGATGCTTACCAATTCCCACTGAGATCAGTTTCTTCAGGTTTCGAACAAATTGTTCCCCGTTTCAATGACTCAAGCCATTCATTGAATTGATTCACTGGGATAAAAATTCTGCCTAGCCAGTTGTTGGTACTAATTGATGGGCATCTGAATCAGAAGACTTGAAGATCACTGGAAATGGATTCTCCTGCCTCATCAGCCAACTTGGGAAGAGCTGCTGATGCCACACACATTTCCAAAGATGGTTCAAGCCATAGGCTGCCAGTGATCCTTAGGAGGGATGTAGAAGTGAGGAATGGGAAGGACAATTGTTACTCCTGTGAATTTGGGGGAGCATGCAAGTCCACAGGAAGAGAAAACAATTTCAACACTTTTAATTGATAAACATGGGGGCCTCAGGAATCTTATTGCCCAAAAACAATTCTGCTGCATGCTGCATGATATCTATAAGTGGTTTTTCAACAGATATTCAGCTCTATGTTAAGATATTCAGGAGGGCTTACACCTGGGTGCCTAAAACATGGACCCCATGAATTTATCATTGCTCAGGCAATTTCTTCCTACTAGATTACAATGCTTTGTACTGGAGAAAAGCAGAGACCAATTTCAGCCCAACAAAGCCATCGGTGAGCCAAAGGATAGATATCTTAAAGATCCCAGTAAGACATCTCACAGCACCAGAGTAAAATCCAACAGGTTTATTTGGAATCAGAAGCTTTTGAAGCACTGTTCTGTCATCAAGTGAGTGAAGCAGTGCTCTGCAAGCTAGTGATTCCAAATTAACCTATTGTACTTTAACCTGATGTTATGAGACTTCTTACTGCGCCCACCCCAGTCCAATGCCGGCAACTCCACATTGAAGATCTCATACATCAAACAGAGAAACAGAAACACTGACTGTGACATTCCATCATGGTTTGGCTAATAAAGGATAGCTTTCTCTTGATACACAAGTAGGAATATTATTTGTCACAAATAGTTTGACTTTTTTGTTCACCTTTTTAAAGTAAAAGCTACAAATTACTTGGGACAATATTGCACCACAATGGTTTATTGGCTCACATTTTGCAGTCAGCATACTTTTTAAATTCACTTATGGTATCCAGCTGCTGCTATCAAGGCCAGCATTCATTGCCCTTCCATAATTGCCCTTGAACTGAGTAGCTTGCAAAACCATTTCATTGGGTGTTTAAGAGTCAACCATATTGCTTTTCATTACACTTATAGTTGCCCACTTTTGGGCACCAATTTACAGTTACTGGAGATTCATTTCTGTGCACAGTCCTCTGCAAGGGACCATGAAGCAAGCAATTCATGTCTCTTCAATCAGCCAGATTGAAAGACCCTGACTGAGAAACACAGGACCAAATTTTCAAAGCCTGATATGGGCGAGACTGGAGGTGTTGGGCAGAATTCCCCACTGTCAACCAGCATGTTAATATGCCAGCATGGTGCCATTCTTTAAAATGCCAAGACGGGGGCAAAACCACTTTTCTTTGGTTAGCAGGTGGACCCGCTGAGGAGGCCAGAATGAAATGAAAGGAGGCAGTGTCCCAGCAGCAGCCAGAGGGAGGGAGGCAGCTCTGCAGAAACATTAGAAACAGCATAAAGATGCCAATGCCAAAAGATGGCCGTGAGTGAGTTCACAGCCCACTCTAGCATGGTTCCCTCTCTACAATGGCAGTCTGGCAGCTGTGAACATTTTTATTTGTAAAGATTTTGAAAGTGCTGAAATTTGCTGTCTGATTTATTTGGTACATAATAGCAATGAGTGCAGGAAGCTTTAAAGTTATCATTACCGGAAAATCTGAATCATTTCTGACATCCTTCTGTCTACTAATGGGTTAACACCTCCTCGACAGAAACTTTGCATATCAGCGATTCAGTTGGAATTCATTATCTTTTCCTGCAGACCTCTGAATTACAATTCTGTAGATCAGAACCTTATTAAAATTAAACTTGAGGTTATTGTAATGCAATGCTCAATGTCTGGCTTTTCCCAAGCATTGTGTCATGTGATATTGACACTGGAGCTAATTTGTCTGCTTTTTAATGCTAATAATTCTCCAGTTCCTGTTCTGGACTGGTGACCCTGGTAATGTTAGAGTTAAGCACATTTAAATGTATTACATTCTTGTGAAAGAATAAATGATTTCTATAAAGATATTTGATCCCAATTGTTCAGGCAAGGATTGAGCATTCATATTGTTATATCCCCAGCAATTCCTTCTGAGTCACCCTTACCTTCTCCTGAACATCAATAATATTCCTTCCACAGAGTGCAATTGCCTGCTTCTACTGAGCATGATGGGAGGTGTGTGATGCTGATCACATTTAGTTCGAACGTTGCTGTGTGAAGACAACAGATAGTTTATAATGAGCAGTTAGACACACCTATCAATCCGGGACACTATCTTTCCATTGCATAGAATTATATAGAAATTATAGAAATGTGGAATCAAACTATTCAGCCCAAGCAATCTGGATTGAAGTTTATCCTCCACATTAGGAAGTGGTACTATCCTCAGGCACCTATCCACATCCTCTCTCCACCTTTGGTTTCAACCACCTATCCTACCTATTCCCCAGTGTTAACATAAAACAAACAACAGTACAGCATAGGAACAGACCTTTCAGCCCACCAAGTCTGTGCCAATACAGATGCCTCTCTAATTTAATATTTTCTTGCCTCTATATAATCCATATCCCTCTATTCCCTGCCTATTCATGTATCTATCCAGATGCCTCTTGAATGTTGTTTTAAATCTACTTCTACCATCTCCTATGGCAGCCTGTTCACCACTCTCTGTGTGAAAAACTTTATGTCTCTTTTAAACTTTCCCCCTCTCACTTTCAACCGATGTCCCCGAGTAATTGACCCTTCGACCCTGGAATGAAGACTCTGACTATCCACTCTACCAAGCTTATCATAATCTTGTAAACCTCTATCAAGTTCCCCCTCATTCTCCAATGCTCCAATTAAAACAATCCAAGTTTGTTTAACCTATTTTCATAGTCCATATCCTCCAAACCATCCTGGTAAATCTCTCCTGCACCATTTCCAATGTATCAACAGCCTTCCAATAGTCTGACAACTGAAATTGTACACAGAATCCAAATGGAGCCTAACCAAAATCTTATACAGGTGCAATGTGATTTTCCAATTCCTATACTCAACATCCTAACCAATGAAGGCCAGCATGCCATGTGCCTTCTTGACCACCATGCCACCTTGAAGGAACTGTGGATCTGCGCACCAAGATCCCTCTGCATCCTAATATTTCTAAGGGGTCTACCATTTACTGTATATTTCTCTTCTGTAGTAGACCTTCCCACATCACCTCACATTTGGTTAAATTTTATCTGCTATCTTTCAGCCCATGTCTTCAGCTTATTTATATTCTGCTGCAACCTCTGTTAATTCTCCTTACCATCCACCACTCCCCCAATTTTTGTATCATTTGCAAATTTACTTATCAGGCTACCTACATTTTCCGATAAACATTTATATATATTACAAACAACAGAGGCCTCAGCACCGATCCTTGTGGAATACCATTTGTCACAGACCCCTGGTTAAAAAAATACCTTTCCACTGCTGCTGTCTGCTTTCTATACCCAACCTAGGTTTGTATCCATTTTACCAGCTTACCTTGGATCCCACATAACTTCACCTTCTGTATCAGACTGCCACGAGGAACCTTATCAAAGGCTTTACTAAAGTCTATGTATACAACATCCACTGCCCTGCCCTGGTCAGTTTTTCTTGGCATTTCCTCAAAGAATTCATTCAAATTTGTGAGATGTGACATCCCATTCACAAAACCATGCTGCCTATCATTAATAAGCCTATCCTGTTCCAGGTGTGTGTACATCCTGTCCCTAAGAATCTTCTCCAATAATTTCCCCACAACCACTGTAAGGCTTACAGGCCTGTAATTTCCCAGACTCTCTCTTCTACCCTTCTAAACTCTCCAATCCTCTGATATATTGCCCAAGACTTAAGATGATTCAAAGATTTTGGC
Source organism: Sphyrna mokarran (assembly GCA_024679065.1). Lineage (NCBI taxonomy): Eukaryota > Metazoa > Chordata > Chondrichthyes > Carcharhiniformes > Carcharhinidae > Sphyrna > Sphyrna mokarran. The sequence goes on from JAGIQG010000006.1 coordinate 9,480,949, forward strand.
CAAGGCCTCAGCAATTTCTCTCCTTGCCTTTCTGTGCTCTGGGATAGACTCTATCTGGCCCTGGGGACATGTTCACCTTAATGTTTTTCAAAGCCTCCAATACCTCCTCCCTTTTTATCTCAACATGTCAAAGAATGTCAATATCCTCCTTTCTATACTCACCATCCACCATATTCTTCTCCTTTGTGAATACTGATGCAAAGTACTCATTAAGGACCTCACCCACCTTATCTCATTCTACACACATATTCCCTCCACTGTCCTTGAGTAGACCAACCCTTAACTACCCTTTTCTTTCTTATATACGCATATAAAGCTTCGGGATTCTCCTTAATCCTGCCTGCTAAGGAATTTTGATTGCCCTTTTTGCCCTCCCTAAGTCCCTGTTTAAGTTCTTTCCTGCTATCTTTGTATTCCTCAAGAGCCTCATCTGTTTTCAATTTCCTGAAATTTACATATGCCTCCTTCTTTTTCACCAAGCTCACAATCTTTCGTATCATCTGGGATTCCCAAATCTTGCCACCTTTTTCTTTCGTTTTTACAGGGACATATTTGTCCTGAATTTTTAATAACTGACTTTGAAAGACTTAGCTGTGGATTTACGCTCAAACAGCCAGCCCCAGTCTACATTCTCTAGCTCCTGCTAATACTGTAGTAGTTAACCTTCCTTCAGTTTAGTACTTTCACTCTGGGACTACTTCTATCCTTTTCTTGAAGTATCTTGAAACTTATACAATGGCAATCTCTGCTCCCCCACTGAGTCATCAATCATCAGAATCAGGTCTAAATAATCCAAGTTGGATTATTTATGTGCTACCTTAAGTAGCATTCTTGGACACACTGAACAAACTCTGCCCTGTCCAAGCCTCTGGCACTAAAGGAATCCCAGTCTACGTTGGGAAAGTTAAAATTGCTCTTTACAACATCCCTGTTGTTTTTACATCTTCCCACAATCTGCTGACATATCAATTTCTCCACTTCATGCTGGCTGTTGGAAGTTCTATAGTACAATCCCAACAGTGTGATTGCACCACTCTTTTTTCTGAGTCCTACCCATATCGTCTCACTGCATGATCCCACTGAGGTGTCTTCCCTCTGTATAGCCATGACATTCTCCCAAATCACATTTTTGTCACCTTCTTCATCTCACCTGAAGCACCTAAATCCTGGAATGCTAAGCTGCCAATCCTGCCCTTCTTTCATCCAAGTCTCTGTAATTGCCACAACATCATAGTTCCATAGTGTAATCCAAGCTTTAATTTATCTGCCTTATTTGTCATGCTCCTTTCATAAAAACAAACATACCCCAGACCATCTGTCCTGTCATGTTTTGTGCAGTCTCCTTGTGTTTTATTTCTCTTAGCCTTACTGGACCCTTTCACAGGCCATCTGTACTGTGGCCCTTTTTGATTTTTGTCTTTGGTTTCTCTGCCTTTCACTTTTCCCTTTACTGCCTTTGGTTTCTGTCCACACTTAACTTCCTTCTGATGACTTCCTGCTTCAGTTCCCATTCCCCTACCACAATATTTTAAACCCTCTCCAACAGCATTAGCAAACACTCCCCCTCGGATATTGGTTCCTGTCCTGCCCAGATGCAGACTAATCGATTTATACTGATCTCATCTCCTCCAAAACTCATTCTAATATCCCAGGAGTTTGAATCCCTCTCTCTTGCACCAACCCTCAAACCATGTATTCATTTTAGCTATCCTGACATTCCTCCTCTAACTAGCACGTGGCATTGTTAGCAATCCTGAGATTATTACATTTTGAGGCCCTACTTTTTAGTTTAACTCCTAACTCCCAAATTTAGGGAGTAGGATCTTATCACGTTTTTTAGTTATATCATTGGTGCCTATATGAACCACGACAACTGGCTGTTCACCGTCCCCTCCAAAATGCAGCCATTCTGAGACATCCTTGACTCTTGTACCAAGGAGGCAATATACCATCCTGGAGTCTCATTTGCATTTTCAGAAATGCCTGTCTATTCCCCATACTATTGAATCTACTAAACTATAGCTAAGCGACTCTTTTTCCTGCCCTCCTGCGCAGCACAGCCAACCACAGTATCATGAACTTGGCTGGTATAACCTTCCCCTGATGAGCCACCTCCCCAACAGTATCAAAAACTATATCCCCTTTTGGAGGGAGATCCCTGCAGTCCCTTCCTACTGTTCCTCTGATCGGTGGTCACCCATTCCCGACCTCCCTCCGTAATTTTTTATCTGCGGTGTGACCAACTCACTGAATGTGCTTTCCACAACTTCCTCAGCATCATGGATGCTCCAAAGCGAATCCATCTGCAGCTCCAGAGCCATCAAGCTCTCTAACAGGAGCTGCAGTTGGACACACTTTGCACGTGAAGGTGTCAGGGATACCAGAAGGGTCCATGTTCCCACATCGCACAAGAAGAGCATGACATGGTCTGGGATCTCCTGCCATAACTTAACCCTTAAGTTAACTTCCAACAATAATTACAAGGTCAAGAAAAAAAAAGGAGAGAAAAAAGAAAAATTATTTAGTATTCACCAGCCAATCACTTATCCACGAGCAGTGACGTCACAGTTCAATTTCTTTCTACCTCTCACTTGCTCTCGAGTTTCCATCGCAGGTCCGCCTCCTGCTCCTCCCAAAGATAACCACCTCTTTCCCTCAGGACCAACTTCTCACTCAGCTCCAAATTTTCGATACCCTCACTCTGGCTGAATCTCATCCCAGCTGCAGTCTCTTCCTCCATAGTGTGTGTACGTGGTCTCAGTGTCAATCACTATCTTTGGTAGTGCATCTCTCAATCCTCAGTAAATAACAACAACTTTCATTTATGTATCACCTTTAATGAGGTGAAACATCCCAAGGTGTATGATGTTAAAATTCCTGCTGATTATCCTAATTCTCTTACAATAAGAATATAAGAAATAGGAGCAGGAATAGGCCATCCAGCTCCTCGAGCCTGCCCCGCCATTCAATAAGATCATGGCTGATCTGTAGTGGTTCAGTACCACTCCCTGCTATCTTTGCTAAGCGAGAAGAGTCTCTCAACCTCGACCCTATCTGTCTCCTTCATTATCTTATACGTTTCTATAAGATCCCCTCTCAGCCTTCTAAACTGCAAACAGTGTAAACCTGGCCTATTCAGTCTCTCCTCATAATCCAACACCCTCATCTCCGGTATCAGCCTAGTAAACCTTCTCTGCACCCCCTCCAAGGCCAATATATCCTTCCTCAAATGCGGCAACCAAAACTGCACACAGTACTCCAGCGGCCTCACCAGTACCCTATACAGCTGCAACAGAATCTCCCTACTTTTATATTCTATCCCCCTCGCTATAAAGGCCAACATTGTATTCACCTTCTTAATCACCTGCTGCACCTGCAGACTGTGTTTTTGCGATTCGTGCACAAGGACCCCCAGGTCCCTCTGCACTGTCGCACGCTGCAGCTTTTCGCCATTTAAACAGTAATCCTTCCTACCATTATTCCTACCAAAGCGGATAACCTCACACTTGCTAACATTATACTCCTTCTGCCAGGTCCTTGCCCACCCACTCAACCTATCCAGATCCCTCTGCAGGCTTTCCACACCCTCCACACAATTTGCTTTTCCATTCATCTTTGCATCATCAGCAAATTTCGTTACCTTGCACTCAGCCCCTTCCTCCAGATCATTTATGGTAAATAGTTGAGGCCCTAGCACCCAACCCTGGGGCACTCCACTAGTCACTAGCTGCTAATCAGAATAGCACCCATTAATACCTACCCTCTGCTTCCTACTAGACAACCAATCCTCTATCCAGTCTAACACCCTACCCCCGACTCCCTGCATCTTAACCTTCTGCAGCAATCTTTTGTGAGGCACCTTATCGAACGCTTTTTGGAAATCCAAAAGCACTACATCCACTGGTTCTCCTCTGAATCTGATATCCATATCCTCATGTTCTGGACCTCCCTCAATCACTAAAATCAGTTTCTATCTGCTTAATCCCATTCTTTCATAATTTTAAACCCCCTCTAACAAATCGTGCAGTACACTCTTGTATTCCAAAAGTGACACCCCCCTGAAGCTTCCGTCCTTGCAAACTACAGAGTCATAGATCTGTTCACAGCCACTGTGTTAATGTGTTGATGAAACTCAATAGATGTCATTTCACGGGTCTGTATTGCCAGCAGCAGCCTCACTCAATGATGGCAGCATCTTTCTGTTAAGTGCGGCTGCTCGACCAGTCTCCCTGTCAGCAGCGTGGAGGCAATGAATTATCCCATTTCAATACCTGAAAAGTGTGCTCCGTTTTACCAGCTTTGTGCTCTTCCCCAGGCAGTTTTTAGCTCGCACCTTCCAAATTCTCCCTTCCAAGCAAATCTACCATCGTTTGTTTATTGTGAGTTGTTCATATCTGACTGGAGTCGATGACCTGTTCTATGTTGCCAGTTCCGATTATGCACAAGTTTAATCATTAATCAGAAGAATAATCAGAATTGAGGCAGAGCACTCTGGCCCACGGATATTTCTTGACCTGAGATGTTGTCTCTTAAATTAGACCACAGTAACTTGTAAAAATGCAATTTTCACTTCGGTCTCATTACTCATTGCAGTTTTACTTGTCAGTATAACAACAGTTTTTAGTTTATGTGCTGTAAAGCTACACAATTACATTTGTGTGCTATTCCCAACAGCCTAACCTTTCACCTTTAACTGGTGTGATGCTTATGCAACCTTTAATCATCTCTCACCCTGGTTTCAATATCCTTATCTTCAGCAAATCTCCTATCTTAATTGTTTTCCCCTTGTATGGATAACATCCCCATTTTCTCAACTCCAAAGCGTCCAGATTTGAACCTTAACTAATAAACAATTGATTTGGCTGTCCATTATTGGATCTGCCTGAGCTACATAAAGTATAACAGGTCTCACTCGCATTGTCAAAGCTGCCCATCTCTCCAGAATCATCCCAGAAAGCATTGTTAGCCCCTGACTTCTGTGTATTACTGTGACAACCGGTCCCCAGATGAGGTTGCCAGCTTTGTTATCCTCCATCCTCTCTGCTAAGATTTTAGACAGATAACCCCAAAGTGGTTTTGCTCCCATGTGAGGAAGGATGAACTGACTCCTCCGTCTTTATCGAATCCTCTTGTTTGGTCACAACAGGGTTAAATTTAAACGGATTCTTTCCCTTGTAGGTACCTTTGCCCAGTTTTATGTTTCAAAAACCAATTTGATCAGGTATTCTTGAGTTAAAGAAAGAGGGATCTGACTAGTTATTAAAATGTGAGAAAAATAATAAAACGCAACACACGCACACAGATTAGAAATGAGAATTGAGTCCAAAAATAGCAGTCTAAACAAAGATAAACAAATCAGTCTTTGATTTATCCATGAAGAATGGATGTGAAATGTTACTGCAGTTAAGATCTATGATTTCGGTGACACTAACTTGAGCAGTTGAGTAGTTGGTTTTGAGATTCTGCAGATTAGCTGAAAGGAGTTGTCCTAACTCCTTTTCAAGGGCTTTGCTGACTTGACTTGCTTCTAGAAATCAGAGATTGAGCAAGACTTTCACCTGCCAGAGCTTTAAATATTCTTCAGCTGTGATCTAACAGCACACACAGTAGTTCATTGAAACTGGAACACCAGGCACCAGAGGTGCTGTTGATTTTTAACCCTTTTTTTGTATCCCTGGAAGGGGAAGAAACACAAACAGTTCTGGGATATAGCTTACAGGATGTGATTCCTGCTGAGATGATAATCAGCTTCCATTATCCCCACAGGAGATTATAGTTCAGTCTTGAATTGTTTCATTTTTAGAAACTTCGCTGCCTGAAAATGGGTGTGATATTTCATTGTCTCTCACAATTAAGTACAATTCACACAGGAACTTTTCAGACAGATACTGAATTATATTCTCAGGATATATATTTTCAGTCATCTTTGGAATGTATGGCCTTTTTTAAAAATATATGTCTTACTTAAAAGTTCAATGTATCCATCCATAATTGGGGCTTTCTCACCTTGAGAAATAACTGCATATTCTTAAAGGCCATTAGAGACAGGCAATAAATGCAGGCATTGTCAGTGATCCCTAAATTTTATACAAAATGGATACCACAGAAATTGAGATCGATTGCCTTTATCACAACCTTTTTTCTAGCTTCCCTACCCCCCACAACTCTAGCCCTGAACCTACAATTTTCTTGGGTTTTTCTCCCATCTCCCTTCATGTGCGTCTTCACTCATTCAGTCACCTCTTGATCCACTGACTCTACTCCCATTATTCTTTTCCTTTCAAAACAGCTGTCATCACCCCTTTTCTCAAAAGACTCCACACTTAATCCCTCTGTATTTGGCAAAAAATGCTCCATCTCCTTCCTCCTTTTCAATTCCGCAAACACATAATGTGGTGTGGCCACCCAAGTTTTAAAAATCTTTCTCACAGCTTCATGTTTGAATTTGTTCAATCAGGTTTGCCACAGCACTGAACTGGCTCTAATCAGAATCACTGTGACCATGCTGCTGGTTTCTGTCTATGGAAAATCATGTGAACATTTGTTGGATATTCATTTTCTGACATCATATTGTCTCCTTCTATCCAGATTTTGCTTTGATAATTCTACTGTTTAAGTTGCTTATCAGTTGCTTGAATGTGTGAAGCAACTATGATGGGGCTTCTTCACAATTGACTACAATTCCTTCAACAATTTTAACAAAAATAATGGTGTTCTCAGAAGTTACATGCTATAGGGACAAAAGTACTGGTTGTTTAGGTCCTACCTCAACTTAAGTTTTATCTTTCTTTCACAGAAGAAAGTACAAGTCCAAAATGACTTAATTGTCAATATCTTGAAAAGGCTATTAACTTGTAATAATTATTATTCTAATTTTGAGGTGTAGTAAATTCAAATTCTGTACAAAATCCAACATCATTGCCATCCTCAAACCAAAATATCAGTTGAATTTTACTTGCAAGTTTTATAGCTCTTCCTCCCCCCTCAAGGCCTTGTGCTCACTTTAACCTGCATTTATTGAAACAACATCTGTAACCTCCTGAACCATTAATAGATGACAGCAGGTCTTGTGATAGAAGAGGAGAGATGTTAGTGATCCTGTTGCACTCTGTGCAAGGTACTAAACCTGTTAACAAGGTGAGGGTAGATCTTGCCAATGTGCAACAGAGGGCTGTTCATGACCATGCTACAGACTGTGCTGCTTATCATTCAGATGCAGAGCTCAGAATCATTTTTCTCCATCTGTTCTGCGGCACCAGTCTGCATTGCTGGGTAACACTTAATGGATTTTCATTAACATTGTTTGACCTCCTCCCGCCCCCAACTTCACACACTCCATCAAACCTTAAATTGTACTGGCAAAGAACCACTGTTTGGAACAAATGAACATTAGTTGAAGCATTAAACCTAAGCATTTTTTTAACTGTTCTCTCATCCAGCAGACTTGATGGGCCAAAAGGCTTTGTTTCATTCTGCACTGTTTGTGATTCCATGATTTGTTCACTCGTTTTATTCTCAATCCTCTTTTTCATTGCTTTGTATTACACTCCCCTACACCCACAACTGTGTTATTCAAGTGATTATATTTTATATCTTAGCTTACACAACCCTCTATACATCTGTTCCATGAGATTGTAATTTTAATTCTTCCCACCCAGCAGAACCCAAGGAACCAGACAGATGGGTAAAACCCCTCTGCGTTATTTACCTGCCAGAAATCTGCCTGGATGTTGCCAAGTCTGATTTCAACCTGGACAGGCAGTCTGGATCTGATGAGTTCCCATTTAACAAATACTGATTGGCAATACAAAGAGGCAATACAGCATAGCAGGAAGACATTCAGTCAGTTGAGTTCATGTCAGCAGTTGAATCTGTCTCATTTCACAGCTGTACTCCTGTAGCTCCAAGAATTTGTGTCATTTACACCCTGACATCAGCTCTGTACTCAGTGACTTATATTGTCTCCCAATTTGCAATTCAGTAGTCTCATTCTCATTCTGGATTCTAAAGCAGAGTCGTATTCAACTCAAAATGTTAATTCTGTTTCTCTCTTTCTAGATGCTGCCAGACTGCTGACTATTTCCAACACTTTCTGTTTCTGTCTCAGATTTCCATTGTACATTGCTGTTATTAAAATTCCCATTGCTGAGAATAAATCACTCCATGGCCTCATAGTTTGCTATCTTGGTCACCGAGCTCAGAGATGGTGATGTAGTGGTGTCACATAGCTAGTAATTCAGAGGCCCAAGCTAATTCCCTTAAATTCAATTTTAAAGTAACGATGAATGCCATTGATTGTTGTAAAAACTCCTTTGGTCTGTCATTGTCCTTTGTGGAAGGAAATTGTTGAGCCCCCGGGCCACTAGCCACTCCAAACATCAACTGTCACTCCTCCCCAACTTAGAGCAGCCAAGCACCATCAGACATACACCGAAATAAAACATTTTCCACACATACCTCTTTTCCTTTTATTCTAAAGCTTTTTAGCCATGTGACTAGCCTACATGTGATCCCCAGTGCAATAACAATGTGGTTGATTTTTAATTGCACAGGAAAGGCACAGTAAGAAGTCTCACAACACCAGGTTACTGTGCCTACCTTAGTCTAACACCAGCATCTCCACATCAAGGATAATTAGGGATGGGCAACAATTGCCGGCCTTACCTGTGACATCATCATCCCACAAAAGAACGAAACAAAGTCTCCTCCAGTCCTCAAACCCTCCAAAATTCCTGTGCTCCTTCTATTCTGACTTCTTGAGCATCTCCAATTTTAATCGCCTTACTATTGGCAGTAGTGGGGACTCAAGCTCTGGATTTCCTTCTCCAATACTCTGCTTTTCCACATCCCTTTATCTTTCAAGATGCCCCTTTTGACCAAATTTTTTATCCCTTGTAATTATATGGCTCAATGCTGAACTGCATTTGATAATTGCAGCTGTGAATACTTAGGGACATTTTTATTGTTAATTGTAAGTTATTGTTGTAAATCCTGACCCAAGTGAAATCACTCTAGCGTTCCCATCAGACTGGAGCAGGTCTGAAGGAAGCAGGTGATGAGGTCCTGAAAGGTTAAGTTTCTTACTTTCCCTTGAAGGCCATGAGGAGCAGAAGTGCTCCCATAAGCAAGCTACACTGGACTTTTCTTCCTTTCAACCATTGTCTCTCATGATCTCCTCATAGAACATTTTTTTTCTTTCTGCTATTGGGTGGCCTTGGGCTACCCAGCCTTCAAGTGACCAGCTGCGATCCCCATCTTGATAGACTGGGTAACCAACCTGATGGTTCAATTTATGCTATAAGTGGCCTCCTTCTGCACTCTGCTATTCTGTGATTCTATAATCAACTCCACTGGTTTGCCATTGAGAAATCAACCCCAGGAAATCTATAAATGCCTTGTTAATAAATTAATTTATAGATTCATTCAGTCTGATGGCCAACCTAGGCTAGATGCCCATACTAAGAAGTCTCACAACACCAGGTTAAAGTCCAACAAGTTTATTTGGTAGCACAAGCCACTTGCTTTCGGAGTGCTTGCTGCTCCTTCATCAGATGAATGGGAGGAGTAGATGCCCATATAGATAGACTTCATATTGGGAATCCTTGCTGAATTTCCCAACATTAGCAACATTACCTGGATGGGCACATAAATAGGGAGGGGATAGTGGCATCTGAGTAAGAACAGAAGGTTCTTTTCAGTTTAGTTAGGGCATCATGATTGGCATGAGCTTGGAGGGCCAAAGGACCTGTTCCTCTGCTGTACTTTTTTTTGTACTTTGTTTTAATAAAGATGCAGTCTATTTAATCTTTCCTCATAGGACAATCCCTGCATCCCAGGAATTAGTTTAGTGAACCTTTGTAACATTCCCTCTATGACAAGTTTATTTTTCCTGAGGTAAGTAAACCAAAGCTGTACACAATACTCCATGTATGGTCTCATCAAGGCTCAACATAATTGCAGTAAGACATCTTTAACCCTACACTCAAATCTCTTATACACAGGCCAACATACATCTGCCTTTTTAATTGCTGGCTGTACCTGCATATTGGCTTTCAGAGACACATGAACAAGTCCCTTTGAAACTCAACACTTCCCAGCCTCTCAGCCATGAAGAATACATTGTATATCTGTGTCTCCTACCCCTCACATTTCTCACATTGTCTTCCATCTGCCATTTTTTGCCCAGTCATTTAGCTTCTTCAATCTCTCTTAGAACAAAGATGTAGGGGTTAGATAGATTGGACATGCTAAATTTCCCTTTGGTACCAGGGGACTAGCTAGGGTAAATGCATGGGATTATGGGGATAGGGCATGGGTGGGATAGTGGTTAGTGCAGACTCAACAAGCTGAATGACCTCCTTTGCAATGTAGGGATTCTAGGATTCTAGAACACGTTCTTAAAATATTTTTTAAATAGTTGTTAAAATAAGGAGAGTGAGGTAGCACTACTGGGTTGTAGCCTCAGAACCTGTACAGAGACCCTGTTTTGAAACTCAGTCGAAAAGCCTTAAGCTACAGATGCAATAATCTTAATGCTGCAGCCTTTTGCCTTTCTTTCATTCCTTATCTTACCAGAACATGTCATGAAGAATCATGAAATTGTCATAAAAATTAAAAATGGGAATAATTGCCAGAATACAAGCTATAAATGTCTTAGAGGGAAATATATTTGGATGATATAATTTCCTGGGCATTGTATAAGGTGATCGAGCTTGAAGAGTTGGGGGAGAATCAACTGTCGAACTCCTTGGGCAGAATTTTCCCATCCTGCCTGCCTCAAGGGTCATAGTGGGCGAAACATGGACCATGACCTTGGTTGGGGTTTTCCGGTCTTGGAGCGAGTACCTCTGGAAAATCCCACCCATTTGTTTATCCTCTTTGAGTTGGATATCAGTTTAAGGTAATTGAGTGCTTGATGATCTTAATGGATGTTAAAAAATATCACTGGCATGGCCCTCATAATTGATCATAAACTGGACATTCTTTTATTGTAGGGACACCTCTTGGAAGCCAACACTGATCCTTTCCATTGTGCCATGATTCGAGAGTCCGACTATAAAAGGGTACAGTATATTTTGTTCACAATTTGGAAAGTATATGTGGAACAACTTGCATCTTACTTCTGCTGTTCACAGGGAAAAAGCTACCTTTACTTTGAAGAAGGAAAGAAAAATGATCATTAAACAGGATAGGAAAAGGGAGAAATCAAAGAGTTAAGATACAGGAGGTATCATAGAGAGAGATTTTGAAAAGGCTTCTGAAAGTAGGAAGGAGGTGGTAAGGCATTGTAAAACAGAACAAGCACATAGGAGCTGAAAGATTGGGGAAATTAGACAAAGGAAGACCCAGTTTTAGAAGACTAGAATTGATACTGTGATTTAAAGGAGGAAATCACTAAGTTAGGACAAAGCTAACTAAGCCATGGAAAAAGTTTGGAATAAAATGGGAATTTTGAATTAAGGGTATAGGTGAAGTGATGAATTTTTGAGAAGACAGAAGTATGGGATTTTATGAGGATGAGGACACAATGGCTGTGATTCTCCCATCACGACCTGAAACTTTTCTGGCAGATTACGGTGGGAGGTGCGCATTGCCGGCCCTATTCCGGGATTTGCACATGCACCGGGAATACATGTGCATCTCCCAGAGCCAGCGAAAAATCACGGTCAGGCCACTCTAGAACCCAGCAGGATGTAAGTAAATAATTTGAATCTTTTTCTAATATGTTTTAAATGTATTTTGAATGTAATTATCGGGAACTTACTGGTCCTGATTGAATCTCCCACTCCGCCAGGAGTATTTCATTCTGTCAGGGTTTAGAGTAGCTCCCCAAGTTCGGGGAACAAGCAGGAGACTCGGTCAGAATGAAGTGGAGGGCAACTAGGTCCTCCCAGGGGGTTCGGGCAGTGGGAGGTGGTGCCCCCTAGGGATGGGTATCCTGGCAGTGGCAGCCTGTGCTCCCTGGCACTATCCAAAGGGCAAAATGCCCATGCCCGGGGACACTTTGGCACTGCACCAGGCATCTGGCATTGCCAAGGGTGTGGGGTTATTGTGGGCAGGGCCTAGAGGCAGTTGATGGGGGTGGGTCCTGCTGCTACACTCCATGGCAATCAGTCTAGGATGGAAGGAGGCCAATGATGGAGGGATAGTCTTCCACAGTGGGGGGAGAGGGGGGGTATTGGCGGTAGGGGGCGCTGAACATTGGGGTACTCCAGGTGGGAAAAGTCAGAGCTGGCCCAAAACTTGTGGGGAAAATGATTGGGCTGTTGAAGGGGCAGCATTCTGGGGGTCCCAGGCTGGCCAGCGATCGAGCTGTCCAGCAAATGGGGAAATGACAAATCGGGGCCACTGTGCAAGCGCAGAGTTCCAGAACTGTCAAACTCCGGCATGAATAGGCCCTACTGTGATTCACAATTGGGACCTCTGCAGTGCACAGAGTGCAGAGATTCAGGTGAGAAGTTGAACTGACAAAACAGTCAGGATCTAGAACAATTTTCCTGCCAATTCAATGAGAATCACAGCCAATATTTTGAGTGAATTGAAATTTTGTGGAGGATTGGAGACAGAGAAACATGCTAGGAATGTATTAATTTACTCTCATCAGTTGACAATTTCACACTGAAAAAGGCAAGTGCGGTTATTTTGCTTTTTATTGTGAATGCTTCATTTAAGACATGACATAGCCAATGTGCCATAATAATCCTTGTCTGTATCAGTAAAGTGCAGAATTACAATATTTACCTGAATCCGACCCAACTGTCAAATGTCATCCTCCGTGTTACAAGTGTTAATCAAAAGGATTTGTCATACCTTGATGCTATTTTTGCAGCGAAGGGACTGATGTGCAGGGGTGGAAGAAAATCTTGCTTGTAGAGTGGGTGTGGGGATAAATTTGGGGTTTGAGGAAATCCCTGGGTTCCCTATCTCCTGAAGTGTTAGCTGGGGAGATTAATGGAGGTGCTGGTAGCAGCCACTGAGGGCATTCAGTGGATAATAAAGGAAAGGACATTGGAAGAGGTTGGAATGCTCAACAGTGTTGCAGGTTGGGAAAGAAGTAAGGAGGATGACGAAAGGCAAATGGCCATGTTGTCATTTCTAACACGGGTTGAATGCAATCTGAGTGTTCTGAGTAAGGTGTAAAGCAGACAGGAAAGCCTCAAACTGGGGTAGATGAGAAACTAATAAGACACAGATGGGCAGCAGTCCCAGGAAAGTGATGAAACAACAGACATTGAATAAAGCTAATTTATGAACAAAGGTATTTTTAATGCCTGGAGTGAACAAAAATAATTTGCCATGGTACAAGTTTGATGCCATCATGTAACTTAAAGTATCCCTGGCATTAGAACTTAAATAAAAAAAAAAAAATTATTTTTAACTATTGCTCAAAATCTGACAGTCAAATTAATGTTAGTAGCTTGGAACTAACTGCAAAGAATTTTCCAGAAATTACTCACAATGAGAAATTAGGAGTAAAATAAAAACAAAATACTGTGGATGCTGGAAGCTGAAGCAAAAACAGAAAATGCTGGAAAATCACATAACGTCTGACAGCGTCTGTGGAGAGAGAATAGAACCAACGTTTTGAGTCTGGATGACTCTGATGAAGCATCATCAAGACCTGAAATTTAGTTTTATTCTCTCTCCACAGATACTGTCAGACCTGCTGAGATTTCCTGGAAAGTAGGAGTATCATAGAGCTCATAAGAATCATAGAGCATTAGAGCATGGAAATAGGCCCTTCGGCCCAACTTGTAAATGCCCTTTTTTAACCCGAGTTAATAAAACTAGTTGAGTTAATAAAATGAGGTGTGTCTTCATGGTGGTCTAATACAATGATGAAAGGGCAGAGTGCAAGCATATACAAGCATATTGTATAATGATCCAAGAACAGAATGCAATAGTGCAAAGGCAGGGCACGATGGTCCAGGATCAGTGAAGGTTCAAGTCTCTTTACAGATGTAAGTTGACAGTTAGCAGGGTCCCAGTCTTTGTCCTGCTGTCCTGAGTAGGCGCAGTGTGGATGCTGAGGGAAGGAAGCTAAGACAGATCAGCATGGGATGATAAACTTGGCTGGCAGCCAGCTCAAGAATAAACTGGGATTTATGTAATGCGTTTCACAACATCTCAGAACACTTCACAGTCAATGATTTACTTCAAATGTACTTCACTGTTAAGTAGTTACTGTTTTATTGCTGTTGGTGTGAGATAAATTTTGGATGGATACTTGATTTCTACTTTAAACAGTGTAATAAAATCTTTACTATCCACTTGAAGAGGCAGGCAGACTTCAGTTCAGCATCTCATCCAAAAGACAGTGTGGCATTTCTTCTGGTCTCCATGCCAGTGTCATATAGATTATGTTCTCAAGTCTCTGAAATTGAACCTGAACCTTCTGATTATCCACACCAAGCTGACAGAAAGATATTAAGAAGCTTGGGTGCAGATCACCTGCCCATGTCATCAGGGAGTGCCGCTCTTAGTCAACAACATATAATTATACAGTACCTGTAATGTAATAAAACCTCCAAGACACTTTACTGGAAAGTTGTTAAACTAAATATGACACCAAGCCACATAAGGAGATATTTGGTCAGGTGACTAAAGCTTGATCAAATAGATAGATCAGTCAATGCTTAACGTCAGAGGAGCATACAGAGGCTGTTTCTCTTCATGGGGGAATGTCTGACAGGACAGAATCTCAAAATTTAAGACTATAGTAAGTCAGAATCTCTTCACTCAAAGGATTGTAAATCCCCGGCATCTTCTATCCCAGAGAGATGTAGATGCTCATTTGTGGAATTTATTCAAGGCTGAGGTCAAGAAGTTCCTGTGCTGTGGGGAAAACAAGGATATGGGGATTGGATGAGAGAGTGGGATTGAGTACAAGATGATTTTACTGAACAGTAAACCACGCTTGAGAAGCTTTGTGTCCTCTTCTGTTCCTATTTATAATGTTTAGAATTCTCGACATCAGAAGCTTTGGATGCGCAGTCATTGAGTGTATTCAAGACTGAGATTGATGCATTTCTGGATATTAAAAAAATCAGGACAAATGAGTTTAATATGGGAAGATGAAGTTAAGGGAGGCAATCATACATGATGTTATTCAACAGAAGAAGAGTCTCAAGGGGCTATGTAGCTTACTCCTGTTCCAATTTCTCATGTTCCTATTCAATCCTGTAAGCCAAATCTGCCATCATTTTACTAAAATAAAGACCTTTATAAAGGGCTTCCCTCATTAAAGTTTAAAGTTTATTTTATTGGGGCACAAGTGGTCTTGCATTAACACTGCAATGAAGTTACTGTGAAAGTCTCGTCACCATATGCCAGGGTCTGTTCAGGGACAGTGAGGGAGAACTTAGCAAGGCCAATCCACCTAACCAGTATGTCTTTGGAATGTGGGAGGCAATCGGAGCACTTGGACGAAACCCACACAATCACGGGCAGAATGTGCAGACTCCACGCGGTGGCCCAAGCAGGGAATCAAACCCTGATGCCTGGCTCTATAAGGCTGATGGTAGTCATGATGTGAAGATGCCAGCATTGAACTGGGGTAAACACAAAAAGAAGTCTCACAACACCAGGTTAAAGCCCAACAGATTTATTTGGTAGTAAATACCACTAGCTTTTGGAGCGCTGTTCCATCGTCAGGTGTGTGGGGAGTTCCCGCTCACCTGATGAAGGAGCAGCACTCCGAAAGCTAGTGGTGTTTACGACCAAATAAGTCTGATAGACTTTAATCTGGTGTTGTGAGACTTCTTGTTGTGAGGCAGCACTGCTAACCACTGTGCCACCATGCCATCCTGATTATTTTTAGTGAACCAAATTACTGTTGACAAATTTGAAAGCCGTTAATTTATTTACAAAAGTACAATGAAAAAGTGAATAATATTAATGAATTAGCCACCACTAAATTTAACCTCTGGCCATGTACCTAAATCCCAGAAATTATATTTCTCTGGGCTGCAGGTAGGATAGCTTCAGGGAAGAGGTTCCATTATCCTGATCTATTTCAATTTCCACATCAGAAATATTGTAGTAATCACCCCAATTTCAGGAAAGGAAGGGGTCTAAGGAGGTGCACAGATCACAAGTGAAATCAAAGTCCCAAGTCAAAATATGAATTTTGTTCTACCGCCGAGAAAAGAATCCTGTGTCTACGTGCCAAGAATGAATTCAAATACAGAGTGAAACACTTTGAGGTTGATTGAAGGTTAATTGAACCTCTCTCATAGCCAATGCCAAGATTACGTAAGATGTAATTGCAGAGGAACAGCAGGGTTTCCAATCAGATCAGCTCAACCTTCCTGATCTTTTCCTCCCTTTTTTTCTCCCTGCTCTCATTAGAATTTCTCCATTTTTATACATTACTGATTACACTATTTTGCATGATTTTGGATGCACTTTGCATCTGGGACTATTCCTGCAAGATACAATAAGGCTAAAATGAATTTAAATAAGGAGTTGTAAATTATTGAATGATTAGCTACTAGCTCTATTTCTGATACTTGGAGATGTATACAAAGCTGGAAAGATGTGGAAAGAGTCCTCAGGAACATGACCATAATCGTGAATTCAGTGTATGGAATGTTATTTGTTACTCAAGGGCACAACCATTCGCAGCATCAGCATTTGCTCAGTTCCCCTTCCACTCTCCTCAATCTGGCAGTGAAAGAAAAGTGGGAAACACTATTGGGAGATGGAATTAAAGCATTTTCCAAAAACTGCAAAGACATTGTGGGCAGAGTTTATTATAACTTATGTGGATTCAGTGCACCAACTGGAAAACCATTGGAAAACCCATGTTGCTTCTGAAGGGAGGCCTAGTGGGAATAATTGGCCACTCAGGCCTTTCCATGTTTCAGGACCCAGAGTGCAAATCTCACCAATCGAATGCAGGCAGCTCTCCATTGCCAGGAGGCCACTGCCAGTAATGCAGCTGGAGAGAGGCACAGGATCGTTGAGGGATTGAGGCAACAGATGAATGCAAGAACGATGAGGATTGTGAGATAGGAGGACATAGAAACTTAGAAATGAGAAGCAGGAGTAAGCCCTTCATTTTGATCAGGGCTGATCATCAAATTCAATATTCTGATTTTCCCCCCCTCCCTGGATCCCTTTAGCCCCAAGAGCTATCCAAATTTTTATTGATTTCAAATTTCACCATCTACCATGGGTGAGATTCGAACTTCGGTCCCCAAAGTGTTTCCCTGGGTCTCTGGATTACTAGTCCAGTGACAATACCATAATATCACTGCCTCCCCTTAGGGGAATGATGGGTGCCTGGAGCCAAGAGCAACGAGTGAATGTCAATGGACACCTTCCTCTTTCCCAATATCAGATTCCTCAATCAAGCATGAAATGCCTTTTAAAGAGGGACCACCCTAATTAGGATCACGCCCAGAAGGGTTTGCCTGGAAGCCTTTGGAAGGCACAGGAAGGCAATGCCATTTGCATGTCCGAAGATGTGCGGGTATAGTTGATTGGCCACGCTAAAAAAAAATTGCCCCTTACAGTCCTGAGATGTGTAGGTTAGAAGGATTAGTGGGTAAATATGTAGGGATATGGGGATAGCGTCTGGGTGGGATTATGGTTGGTGCAAACTGGATAGGCCAAATGGCCTCCTTCTACACTGTAGGGTTCCTCTGTGATCCCTAAACTATGGTAAATTCTGATCGACTCAAATAACTGGTGTCAAATGGCTCAAAAATGAGCCTAATTAAGAACCCACCCTGAGGAGGGAAGTTTCCGCATGAGCTTGTTCTCACCTCCAAATGAATTTCAGGAGTTTTTGTCAACATTAGAAGATTGACTTGTGGCTGGTTCCACAATTCAGTTGGCCTAGCCACCATATTTCCCACTTCAACAGATTGTATTAAATGTGTCATTTCTTGAATTTTTAAAATACATTTTTCAAACATTGATGTTTACTAACTGTTACATGTGGTGAGATAGAGGAATCTACACATGCAGAAGTAGATACAGGAGCATTGGAGTTGTCAACTGTCCATGTTCCTTGCATTTGTTTGGATTAAATTCCATCTGCCATTTTTCTGCCCAAGTCTCCAGAATATCCATATTCTGCTGTATCCTCTGGCAATCTTCCTCACTACCTGCAGCTTCCCCAATCTTTGTGTCTTCCACAAACTTACTAATCAGACCAACTACATTCTTCTCCAAATCATTCATATGTTTACAAACAACAGAGCTTCCAGCACTGGAATCTACTGATGACCATGAAACCATTGTGGATTGTCAGAAAAACACATCTAGTTCACAACTGTCCTTTAGGGAAGGAAATCTGCCATACTACCAGAGCAGGACTCTCTCTCCTCGAGCGCTCCACTCACCTGGGTTTCCCTGAGAGTATTGCTTGCTGGATGCACATCTTTGGAGACCAGTACTGCTTCACATTATTCTGTCATTGTATCGCTGTGGCGGGATTTTCTGATGTGGGGAGAAGATAATTATGAGATAATTGTTGATCATGAGGTTTCTTGTATTCAACACTGGGAAATGCAGCTCGTCACTGGCGGGGGGAGGAGATAATTGTGTCATGCTTTCACACTGTTGTGAAACACAACTCCCATCACCAAACCCACCCATTGTGAACAGGGGCGTAAAAACCCGACCATTGTCCCTATTGCAATGAATTGGACTGTTGTTAATAGTTGCACTGTTATTGATGAGGGGTTTAAGATTTGCAAATTTCGTGTCCCTCATATTTTTGGTCTCATTGCCTACATCTGCTTTGTGTTGCCAGTTCTACAGGTCACAACTAAATCATGGAGCTGTGGGCGTGGAATCTCCAGACCTCCCAACGAGTGGTCAATGAAATCTTGTGTACATGATGCACACATATAATCTCATTTCATCTGGGGCAGTGATTCATCGTTAGCCTTTAAGCTAAGAGTTGCCCATATATAGATCCATTGTGAACCATGTCTTTTGAACACTTGACCTCTTAATTACATGTTGCATAAAATAGAATTGAACAAACTACAAGAATGACCCTTTTAAAAGCTGCTCCTACCACCTACACAAGTGAATTAGAATCAAACACCGTGCCGAGGTACAAAGGTTTTCAAAATTACCTTCCACAGATATTTCAGTTGCTATAGTTACTGACATGTCTTCCTTTGTAACTCTTGACAGCGAGTTTTGTCTGAAATTATGAAGGAAGAAGAGGCCAAGATAAAACACAAAGTTCGAAAAGCACGACCGGTCCCTGCACAAGTGGTAAGACTTAAATTGGTTATTTTAAAAAAGGTCAATGCCTCTGTTAAAGTAACGAACAAGAGAAGTATTATAAGAGTATATTTAGCATGTGTGTTAATAACACAAATGATAATCTTGAAGCTACAATGTTTCAATGGGCTCTGCATTGAATCTTGCAAGAATTTGCAGACCAATAACTATAGGAGATAATTCTTTGTGAGTCTGTAAAGTGAGACTATAAGAATAGATTTACTAACATTGTCCTCAATGCCCATTGATGGAAGAAGAGTGAAACCATCAGACTTCCCCTTGATGATAGATATTCACTGATCCCAATAGGAAGTAAAGGAAGGGTCACAATTTAGCTGAGATGGCCAACTCATGAACACTCACTGTCATTTATGCCAATCCTGTATCCATGTTAATTCTTACAAATCTATTATGTGGCACTGTATACAATGCCTTTTGGAAAGTCCATGTGTACTACATCAACAGCAATATTCTCCTCAAAAAACTTCCACAGCTTAGATAAACACAATTTCCCCTTTGGAAGTCCATGCTAATCAACTCTGTCTGCATTGCTGACAAGGAACAATATTTTTCACAGTATATTAATATATGTGACAAAATAAATCACATCTTTCCACGTGATGACTAATTCCATACTGAATAATTGTTTCTAGAAGCTTCCCCATCACTGAAGTTAAACTGCCTGGTTTGTAATTACTGGGCTTATCCTTGCAACCTCATTCTTGCAACCTGTCAACATCCTTGGGGTTACCATTGACTAGAAACTCAACTGGACTCACTACATAAACATAGTAGCTACAAGAGCAGGTCAGAGGCTAGGAATATTGTGAGTAATTCACCTCCTGACTCCCCAGAGCCTATCCACTATTTACAAGGCACATATCAGGAGTGTGATGGAACACTCCCCACTTGCCTGGATGGGTGCAGCTCCAACAACACTCAAGAAGCTCAACACCATTCAGGACAAAGCAGCCTACTTGTTTGGCATCATATTTACAAACATTCACTCCCTCCAGTAACAACACGCAATAGCAGCAGTGTTACTATCTACAAGTTGCACTGCAGCAATGCACCAAAGATCCCCAGACAACACCTTCCAAACCCACAACCATTTCCATTTAGAAAGACAAGGGCAGCAGGTACTTGGGAACACCACAACTTGCAAGTTCCCCTCCAAGCCACTCACCACCCTGACTTGGAAATATATCGTCATTCCTTCGCAGTCATTGTGTCAAGTTCTGGAATTCCCTGCCTAACGGCATGGACTGCCGAGTTTCAAGAAGGCTACTCACCACCACCTTCTCAAGAGCAACCAGGGATGGGCAGTAAAATGCTGGCCAGTCAGCAACACCTATGTCTCACAAATGAATAAAAAAAACTTCATTGAACAAGGATGTCATGTTTGCAGTTCTCCAGTCAATGCATGTTGGACATCCATAGTCACCAACACTTTTAAAGGGCGTAGTACCTGACAAAGAGGAGGATCATTCTAGTGAATCTGCTCCATCTCCTCTCTGAGACCAGTATATCCTTCCTGAGATGCAATACCCTGAACTGAATGCAGTACTCTCCAGATGGGATCTGGTTAAAGCTGTACATATTGAAGCATCACCTCTTCCCTAAAATCCATTTTCCAGTATTTGTGAGTTTTTCTTATATATCACTGCCACAGTTCAGTTTCATCTTCCCACTGAAAATACTTGTCAAATTTGTAGTTTCCTTTCATTGGGTTAGATGCAGCCCTGGGACAATTTTATAGCCTTTTGTCCATACACAACACTGTCCGTAGCTGCCTGAAATGAGTTTTATATTTTTTCAAATCATTTTGCTCTTGCGCTGAAGCAGTGACCCTGAACACAAGGGAGAATGTATGTTGCTAAGTCATCAAGTTTAAAAAGTCTCCTGGTTTTCTGAGTCTCCCTGCAACGCTGTTGATATTTACAGTTTCTTTTGCGTTTTGTAGCTGGAATAGTCAGCAGTGTGAAGTCACGATCTGCTAATCAAAAAATGTAAACAGTTTCTGAAACACATTGAACAACCAAGCTCAGCCAGTGAGCAGCATTCAGTTCGAAACCTACTTCCACTGTTTAAATGATAAAAGCTGAAAGGAAGCAGCCACCGTGATATGACATGCTTTATATTTAATTCCTTATTTTCAATCTTGGGATTTAACATTGAGTTGTTATGATTCACTTGGGTGAAGGATCCCAGTGAGAAACTGCAGAGGAGCTTGAGGACAGAGGGGAAGCAGCTAGAATGATATTCAACATTGATATAAATGGTGAAGGCAGTGGTGTTGTGGTAGTGGCTCTGGATTAGTAATCCAGTAGCCCAGGGTAATATCCTGGGACATGCGTTCAAATCCTACCATGACAGCTGATGAAATTTAGAACTGTATAACCCTTACAGTGCACAAGGAGGCCTCTTGGCCCATTGAGTCTGCACATACCCAGGCTCACCCTGTAACCCCATATATTTACCCCACTAATCCCCAACCTATCTTGGGACATGAAGGGCAATTTAGCATGGTCAATCCACTTAATTTGCACATTTTTGGACTGTCGGAGGAAACTGGAGCACCCAGAGGAAACCCACATAGACGCAGGGAGAATGTGAACACTTCACACAGACAGTGACCCAAGGCTGGAATTGAACCTGGGTCCCTGGCACTGTGAGGCAGCAGTGCTAACCACTGCACCACCATGCCACCACTGAAGTAAATTAATACAATCTGGAAAATAAAGCCTCAGTATTGGTGACAATGAAACTATCATCGTATCAACTATCATTGTAAAAACACTGCCTCACAGTACAGGAATCCCCATGTCTATTGGGCTTCCTCTGGGTGCTCTGGTTTTGTTCCAGAGTCCAAAGATGTGCAGGTTAAGTTGACTGGCCATGTTAAATTGCCCCTTAGTGTCCAACAATGTGTAGGTTAGGGGGATAAATATGTGGGGCCACAGGGATAGGGTCTGGGTAAGATGTTCTGTTAGAGAGTTAATGCAGACTTAGTGGATCGCATGGTCTCTTTCTGCACTGTAGGATTCAATAAGTCAGGAGTGCGATGGAATACTCTCCACTTACCTAGTTATGTACAGCTCTGGCAACACTCAGGAAGCTTGACATCCTCCCTGATAAAGCAGCCCTCATGATCTGCATCTCATCCACAAATATTCACTTCCTCTAGCGCTGAAGCACAGTAAGAACAGTATGTACTATCCACAAAATACACTGTAGGAATTCATCAAGGCTCCTTGGGCAGCACCTTCCAAACCAACAAACTCTTTCACCAAAGGCAGCAGGTACATAGGAACATCACTACCTGCAAGTTCTCCTCCAAGCTACTCACCATCCTAACTTAGAAATGTATCAGCTATTCCTTCACTGTCACTAAATCAAAATCCTGGAACTCCTTCCCCAACAGCAGTCTTGATATACCTATTCACACGAACTGCAGTGGTTCAAGAAGGCAGCTCACTGCCTCCTCAAGTGCAATTAGGGATGAGCAATAAATGCTGATACAGTCAACATTCTCCACATCACATAATGAATGAAAGAAAAAGTTCTGAAAATGTGAAACCATTGGAGTAAGTGCAGGAAAGAATCACACAAATGGTTCCAGCTTCAAGAAACTTTAATTCTGAAGATAGATAGGAGATATAAGGACTGTTTTCTTTGGAGATAAGAAAGTAGGGAAGAGATTTGATAGAGGTGTTCAACATTATGAGATGTGGATAGAGTTGGTAGGGGAAAACTATTTCCACTTGTGAAAATACAGTGTATAGATTAACAGTATTTGTGGAACTGGTGACCTCCCAGTGATTGCCCAGGGATGTGGATGCCTTCTTAATGAGTCCATTAATGGCAGAAGTGACTCTTGCAGCAACAGAATTGCCGATGGAGAGTGTACCCCCAACCCCTTCCTACCAGCAGAGTACAAAATAAAACTTGCCTTCTCTTTGAGAGTGTCTCCACGTGGAAGCACTCTGTTCTTTGTCCCACAGTCTCAGCAGTGGTCACTTCTAATAGAGGCATTATTGAGGCTGCAGCTTCAGCTTTGACCATCATTAACACTGACTCTATCAAAGATGAAGTTCAATACTGACCACATCTAACAATGGCCCTCTAATAGGGCTGGCAACTCTGGAAGATGGGGTATTTTCCTCCATTGGACAGAGGTCCCACTGGTTGCCTCTTAATTGAACATCCCTGCTAAACTGCCAACTGTGGGCCAGCTGCCCTAAGATGTGAGGTCATGAGACAACAAGTCAAATTTATTGCCAAAAGGCCTTGATATTCATTTGGCAACGGATGTAGATCCTATTTAGCTGAGAGTGCTCTTTATAAGCTGTATTCACAGCTACCTGGCAGCTGCTCAACCCAATTATTGATTCATGAGAGAGGCACAGCTTTCTCAGGCATTATAATGAAGCCTTTGCTCACAGGAAAGGAGTTTAGGAACAGAAGTAGGGCATTCAGGCCCATGATTTGTGCCTGAGCTCCATTTACCAGCCACTACTGCATTACTCTTACTACTTTTACCAAACAAAAATCTGTTAAATTGCACACTCGAAATTTCTATTAAACCAACATCCACAGCCTTTTCGAAGGCAGAGGTGCAGATTTCCACAACCATTTTTGTGCAAATGAATAAGATGTGAATATCACTTAAGGTGTCTGATCATTTTGATGTCTCCTTCTCTATCTCTGCTTCTACTTTCTCAACTCAAAGAACAAACAAAGGCTGAAAGAAATCCAATTTCTTTCCAGAGTCCGAAAGTTAACAATAGGCTCCTGAAAAATAAGCAAGACATTCCATCACAAAGAACTGCAATTATTTTGGGGAGTTAGCTTACTTAAGCCCTGGTATAAAATTAGCTTCCATTTCTCTCTCATTTGTCTTAGGCTTTCACCAAAGCTTAAATTCACCATCATTTCTTTTGCAGATTTGTCATTCACTTCACATAGAAGACTTACCATTAATGCTCTTATCTTACATTTTATGAAGCAGTTAGTTCATTCTACATGCAATTGACTTAAACACCTCACATCTCACACAATAAATAGTAGGAGACTGAGAAGAGTAGCAGAATGGAGAAACCTTGGAGTGCATGCCCACAGATCCCTGAAGGTAAATAAGATGGATAAGAAGGAGCTCAGGACACATGCCTTTCTTAGCTGAGGCACAGATTAGAAGAGCAGAAAAGTTATGCTGTATTTGCATAAAAAACTGGTTGTGCTGCAGGTCAAATGCTGTGTGCAGTTCTGGCCACCACACTACAGGGGGGATGTGACTGCAGTAGAGGAGGGTGTAGGTGGGATTTCTGAGCATGTTGCCTGTACTGGAGAATTTTAGTTATGAGCAAAGATTGGAATGTCCTCTTTGGAAGAGAGGAGGCTGAGGGGAGATCTAATTAAGTGTATAAAATTTGAGTGGTCTAAATAGAGTGAACAAGAGAGTGGTGTGGATTTGGAACTCAACAGACTGAAAGAAACTTGCATAACATTTAAAAATATTTGGTTCTGTACTTGAAGTGCTGGAATCAACAGACCAAGAGCTGGAAAGTGGGATTGGGCTCCACTGCAGCCAGTACACATATGATGGGTTGAGGGACTCCATTCTGCCTTCAAGGACTCTTCTACATATGGCCTATTGCACACAATGGAAATACCGCTCCAAGATATTTATTCTTAACCAGATATGGTTTGAAGGAGTGCATCAGGAAGAGTGCTGGAACAAAGCGTGTGCTGTTTGAAAATTCTATCTGTGGAGATGCCAGTATTGGACTGGGATGGGCACAATAAGAAGTCTCATAATATCAGGTTAAAGTCCAACAGGTTTATTTGGAATCACAAGTTTTCAGAGTTCCACTCCTTCATCCGGTGAATGAAGCAGTGCTCCAAAAGCTCGTGATTCCAATCAACCTGTTGAACTTTAACCTGGTGCTGTAAGACTTCTTACAAAGTCTTTTCTGCCAGCAATTGTGAGGAGAAGTAAACAAAGATAGGAAAACGTATGTTATCGGGTAGATTTTAATCTGGCTGACCATGTGGGATTTGGTGCAGATAGGGGAGAAACTGAGAGAAATCCTGACTGCAGAAGGAAGCTGGTTCGAACCTGTCAATTTCCAGATTATTTTGGGGCCAAGGGGCGGGTAGCCCCTGGAGAAAGGCAAGGACAGCCTGGGCAGCTCAGAAGGAGGCTACTTGGCCCATCATGAATACACCAGAATGAATAACATATCCTGTCTCATTTCTACCTTCTCTCCGTGACCCTGCACACATTCTCTTTTCAGATAACACTCCAATTCCCTTTCAATTGAACCTGCCTCTACCAATCCCTCAGCTGGTGCATTCCGATTTTATTGATCATTTTAAATCCGTGCCCTCTCGTTATCCTTTTATCAATGGGAATAGTTTCTCCCAATCTACTCTGACTCCTCATGATTTTGAATACTCCAATCAAATGTCCTCTTAGCCTTCTTTACTTTGAGAAGAACAATTCTATATCCTTCAATTATTTTCATAGTGAAGTTCCTGATCCCTGAAACCAACCTTGTCAACCTTTTCTGCACCCTCTCGAATTCCTTCACATCTTTCCTAAAGGGCGGCACTCAGAACTGGATTAGACTGACAGTGCTCCAAAAGCTTGTGCTATGAAATAAACCTGTTGGACTTTAACCTGGTGTTGTGAGACTTCTTACTGTGTTTATCCCATTCCAACGCTGGCATCTCCACATCATGCTTGATTTATGCCACTCTCCCGTTTCCTTTGCGCCAACAGCAGCACTCCTTAAGCCTACCCGCAAAATTTAAAAATTTGCTGGATTAACATGTTATTTTCCATTAAATTTGCCACAGAAAATTAGGACTTATGCAGGTTTTTAATAACATGGTAAAAAGTCTCACAACACCAGGTTAAGGTCCAACAGGTTTATTTGGTATCACGAGCTGCTCATTCATCAGATAAGTGGAGATTTGGGTTAACAAGCAGGACATATATAAACAGAGACTGAGTTACAAGATAATGATTGAAATGCAATTATTAACCCCGCTTGGCACCCTAACTGTGAGTGAGGGCTTTGCTAACCAGTTAAAGATCAGGTGTTGGGCCAGTGAGAAGAGTGATGTGGAGATGCAGGCTTTGGACTGGGGTGGGCACAGTAAGAAGTCTCACAACACCAGGTTAAAGTCCAACAGGTTTAATTGGTATCACAAGCTTTCAGAGCACTGCTCCTTCATCAGGTGAATGGAAAAATGGGTTCACAAACAAGGCATATATTGACACAGATTCAATTGCAAGATAATGGTTGGAAAGTGAGTCTTTACAGGTAATCAAGTCTTTACAGATATAGACAGTACAAATGGAGAAAGGGTTAAGCACAAGTTAAAGAGGTGTGAATTGTCTGAAGCAAGGACAATTAGTAGGATTTTGCAAGCCCAGAATAAATGGTGGGGGATTACACGTACTGTGACATGAACCCAAGATCCTGATTGAGGCCATCCTCATGTGTGTGAAACTTGGCTATCAGTTTCTGCTTGGCGATACTGCATCGTGGTGTGTCTTGAAGGCCACCTTGAAGACCGCTTACCTGAACATCAGAGGCTGAATACTCTTGACTGCTGAAGTATTCCCCGACAGGAACATTCCTGCCTGGTGATTATTGCACAGTGTATGTTCATCCGTTGTCATAGCAAGTCCAATAAACCTGTCGAATTTTGTTGTGAGACTTCTTAACGTGCCCATCCCAATCCAATGCCGGCATCTCCACATCTCTAATAACATAATAATTGTTAGTGCAGCCAATCCCTTCAGCCCAAAAGGGAATATAAATTCTTGAATCTCATTCCAATATTTAGCAAATTGTAATATTAACATTTCT
The DNA here is from genome assembly GCA_024679065.1 of Sphyrna mokarran. Taxonomy (NCBI): domain Eukaryota; kingdom Metazoa; phylum Chordata; class Chondrichthyes; order Carcharhiniformes; family Carcharhinidae; genus Sphyrna; species Sphyrna mokarran. The sequence continues at coordinate 9,508,083 of JAGIQG010000006.1, forward strand.
ACATTTTTACTAACATTTTCTTTCTGCCTCCCTTCAATCTTTTTCCCCTCCTTTCACACATTTCTCCCGATATTTGATTTAACTGTAATTATCTCACTCTTATTCATCCTCTTCTTCATCATCCTTCATTTTTTTTGAGTCATAACATTTACTTGGTGCAGGAGATAAGTATGTTTATTTATTGGTCACAAGTAGGCTTACATTAATACTGCAATGAAGTTACTGTGAAAATCCCCTAGTCGTCACATTCTGGTACTTGTGCAGATACACTGCAGGAGAATTTAGCATGACCAGTGCACCTAACAAGCATGTCTTTCAGACTGTGAGAGGAAACCAGAACACCTGAAGGAAACCTATGCAGACACGGGGAGAACATGCAAACTCCACACAGACAGGATCCAAACCGCGTTTCAAACCCGGGTCCCTGGTGCTGCAAGGCAGCAGTGCTAACCATTGTGTCAGGTCCCATTATTCACTGAAGTTCCAGATGCCTCATTAACATAGCCATGCTATCATCAGTCAGCACCTCAAGCAAAAGGGTGCAAAAAAAACTCGCCTTGAAAGACGCAGGAAAAAGTTTACAAGATGTCCTGCTTCAGCAAGATTCAGCCCATCTGAGTTACCTTTGATCAGTTTTATTAATTTCCAATTACTTCCAGGTATTTTTCACTTCGCTTTCATAACTAGATTTGGATTTTCTTGACTCTCTCTCATTAATGAAGCTCATTAATTGTCAGAGTTGTTATTGTTGCCACAACATGTATCTGGTAAGCTTTGAACATGGGCTGATACAGTGAGGAAGCAAACAGTGAATTAAATTTTCTCTCATCAAACAGATGGAAAATATTCCAATAAAATTGAACACAGCAGCCATCCTAAGGGAGAACGTTCTCTACGAGCGCAGAGTGAAAGAAGAACTGCAAAGGTAGTGCATCTTCTGTGCTCGCTATAGCTGCTTTTATATTGGCTTTAGATGTCACCTTGTCAATCTCTCCTGAACTCCGACCTGTCCTTGACCTTTTATTCTGCTCCATATTCTCCAGCCCCTCTCCAACTATATCGTCCATCACATTTCTACCCCTCTAAAGCTCTAAAGAAGTCATACAGACTCGACATGTTAACTCTGTTTCTCTGTCCACAGATGCTGATAGTTTTTTCCAACATTTTTCTGTTTTTATTTTAGATTCGCTACCCAACTGGATAATGCTGGGCTGTCTGCCAAACAGCTTTACCCGCCCCCCCACCCCAGTTATTTTCAACTTCAATACTTTTCTGTCTGGTAAAGAAGAATGTTCAAAGGACATTTTTTAAAGTTATCTTCTTTAATGTCCCACTGATTTTTCACACAGCAGTGTCCTGGAGATTGGTCTTCAATTGTTGGAAATTCCAGGTCAATCCTGGAGGATAGGCGACCCTATTCAGAAAATTGATTTATTGCAAAATCCTAATGAGTTTCACCATTGCTAAACGAGTTTCACTACTTCAGCTACATTTATTGTCCACAATTCCTGTCTATTTTGTTGACAGTGTTGATTCTTTGTTCAGATAAGGTTTGGCAGGAACAAGATGCATGTTCATTGCGGTGTTTAAATTGGCTGCAGCACCACATTTACATGTCATGACATCACAGATGACATGAATATGACCAGCCTTGGTGCACTGATGCATTTATTCAAATTTTCCTCAGTGCCTCTCACAGTCACTAGTCTTTCGTCATTAGTTCATAAGTTTGTAAGCTATAGGAGCAGAATTAGGCCATTTGGCCCAATAAGTTCACGCCACCATTCAATCATGGCTGATATGCTCTCATCCCCATTTTCCTGCTTTCTCCCCCTAACCTTTCAACCCATTACCAATTAAAAATGTCTATGGCAGCATGATAGCACAGTGGTTAGCACTGCTGCTTCACAGCTCCAGGGACCTGGGTTCAATTCCCGGCTCCGGTCACTGTCCGTATGGAGTTTGCATATTCTCCTCGTGTCTGCATAGGTCCCCTCTGTGTGCTCTGGTTTCCTCCCACAGTCCAAAGATGTGCGGATTAAGTTGATTGGCCATGCTAAAATTGTTCCTTAGTGTCTTGGGATGCCTAGGTTAGAAGGATTATTGGGTAAATATGTAGGGATATGGGTAGGGCCTGAGTGGGATTGTGGTCGGTGCAGACTTGATAGGCTGAAGGGTCTCTTTCTGCACTGTAGGATTCTCTGATTTTATGATTCTAACTCCTCCTTAAATTTATGCACTGTTCTAGCATCCTCTGCACTTTGGGGTAGCAAATTCCACAGATTCATAACCTTTGGGAGAAGTAATTTCTCTCCAACTGGTTTAAATTTGTTATCGCTTATCCTAAGACTGTGACCTCTCATCCCAGAATGTCCCACAAGAGGAAGGATCCGCTCCACGTCTACTTTATCCAGACCTTTTATCATCTTGAATACCTCAGTTTGATCTCTCCTCATTCTTCTAAATTCCAAAAAGTAAACTGTTCAATCTCTTTGTCATATGACAAACCCCTCATCTCTGGAACCTCCTCTGAACTGCCTCCAATGCCACTATTTCTTTCCTGAAATAAGAGGATCAAAACTGTGCACAATACTCCAGGTGTGGCATCATCAATGCCTGGTATAGTTGTAAGAACAAATTATTAGACCAGATAGTAAATGTAATCAAACCATTTGACCACAGGACCTTCCTCACTGAACTTTTATTGTTCTCACCACATTCACACTCCCAGCATGAGTTACTGGTAGTTTTGTCAATTCTTCAAGATCCTTCTGGAGTCTCTGGGAATTAAAGATTAATCTCCTCTCAGGTGCATGAGTAAAGTTACATTTTTTTTCAAACAATATGGTTCATTTTATTCCAGGGGAGAGAAAAGACTGACTTTTGTTGGGGGAGCGGTTGGGGGTGGGGTGAGGGTGGTAGTTGTAGTTGAAGTTGGAGGTCATGATATAAAACCTCGAAGAAATGTTTGCAGCCCTTGTCATGAAATTGTAGGCAGGAGAGAGAAACCTGGCTGTTTTATTTCAGCCTCCTAAAATAGGAGAGCCAAGAACAAATGTAGCTTTGTGGTTGTCTAGGCTGGAAAACCAGCTAAGTCAGCACAAGTAGCAATTGAACCTGGAAGCTTCCCAGTTTGTGTTCCAACTTGAGTTTGAAATGTTGCCGTCAAAAACATGACCATGACAACTATCATCGATTGTTATATAAACCACCCTGACCCAGCCTGACGTACATATGACTCCAGAAGCACAGCAATGCGGTTGACTTTGAACTGCCCTCTGAAATGGCTTCTCAAGCCATTCAGATCAAAGGCAATTGAGGATAGACAACAAATGCTGGCCTTGCCAGTGAGTCCCACGTCCCATCAATTTTTTTTTTAAAGTCAGCTAGAAAAGATTGTGCTCAGTCACAAACAGGATAGCAGGGCCAATTTTAATTTCCTGCCTCTGGTGGAAGTTGTAGAGATAGCTCTGGATCACCTCCCATCCTATTTACGTTGTGTCTCAGACCACTGCTATCTTGGCTAATGTTCTGACAGGGCAACTATGGGTGGGAGGTTAAGTGATGAAGCCTCAAGGAATTTATCCAAACACGGTTGTCATAGACTGATTGCGATTGATTGTTGTGATTGGTCCAGAACTCCATTATCATTGTGCCGTGTAACTATCTGGTAATTAGAAAGTTTCAGTAAGAATTTAGCAACACCAATTTTTAATCCAACCGATTTATTTGATAGTAAAATTGCGAGCTTTCAACACTCTTGTGTCTTCTTCAGGCAAATGCAGTGTTCTGGTCTGCAATAGCACACATCAGCACAGACAGTCAGAGATTGCTGATTAGAATGCGAATCCTTACATCTAACATGCTATTCAAGTGTTAAAGTGGCTAACAATGTGTGTGAAGGGGATCCTGAGCATTGTTAGAGAGTTGTGTATTTTCTCCAGACAGCACAGTAAGTGAGGTTTTTTGCTAACCCAGGCAAGTTACGGGGGGTTACAGATAGTGTGTCATGAAGCCAAGATCCCTGTTAAGACCGTCCTCATGTGTGCGGAGCTTGGCTATCAGTCTCTGCTCAGCAACTCTGCGCTGTTGTGTATCACGAAAGCCCCCTTGAAGAACATTTACCCGCAGGTCGGAGGCCGAATGCCCATGACTGCTGAAGTGTTCGCCCACAGGAAGGGAACTGTTTTGCCTGGTGATTGCTGAGCGATGCTCATTCATCCGCTGTCGTAGTGTCTGCATGGTCTCCCCAGTATACCATGCTTCAGGACATCCTTTCTTGCAACGTATTAGGTAGACAACGTTGGCCGAGTTTAACAGATGCACTTTACTTATTTCCCATCCGGCAATTTCAATGATCCTTGTGAACCATTTTTTTGAACTTGCTGTATTCACTTGTGCCAGATGCTGAACGGTATAACTAATAGTCTTTGAGAAAACATGGTATGTTTTCCACAGAACAGTTCAGTTAATGTTATCACTGTGCAGCAGACCATAGTGCCTATATAAATTATTTGAAAATGAAATAGTGAGTGGTTTGTTCTTAGAAGAGCAGAATTGTCTGTCAATCTTTGGTTATCTTAAACTGCATAAGGTGCTAACGAAGCCACACCTGGAATCCTGTGTACAGTTTTGGTCTCCTTATTTGAGAAGGAATACATTGATACTGGAGGGGGTGCAGATGAGATTCACTAGGTTGATTCTGGAGTTGAGAGTGTTGGCTTAGGAGAAGAGACTAGGGCTATACTCACTGGAATTTAGAAGAATCAGAGGAGATCTTAAAGAACCATCTAAGATTATGAAAGAAATGGATAAGATAGAAGTAGGAAAATTGTTTCCACTGGTGGGTGAAAATAGAACTAGGGGGCATAGCTTCAAAATAAGGGGGAGCAGATTTACGACTGAGTTGAGAAGGAACTTCTTCACAAAAAGGGTTGTGAATCTGTGGAATTCCCTGCCCAGTGAAACAGTTGAGGCTACCTCATTGAATGTTTTTAAGGCAAAGATCGATAAATGTTTGAACAGAAAAGGAATTAAGGATTATGGTGGGTGGGCAAGTTAATGGAGTTCAGTCCATGAAAAGATCAGCTATGATCTTATTGAGTAGCAGAGCAGGCTTGAGGGATCAGATGGCCTACTTCTGCTCTTAGAACTTATGTTCTTATGACTGATTGTCCCACTTGAAAAGCCCCTAATGGCTGAGGAGCACCTTAAACTGGTCACCTCGTCTTTAGAGACATGTTTGCAGTTCCCCTGCTGCTAGCGGTGTTTCAAATAGAGGCTGTGTTGCAGACACAGGCTTATGGCAGGGTTCTTACGTCACACAGGAAATGTATGCAAAATTAAGTAGCAAATTCACTCATTCCTGATGCCAGCATACGCAATCCTCCTTGCTGTTAGGTCAATGACAAACACAACATTCTTGTTAGAGATAATCCACAATGTGTGCTGTTTAAGAAAGGAGAATTACTCACAGCTGAAACATTTGCAAAGAAATCTAGCAATCCCAACTCCGCTCTGGATGTGACTTAACAACTAACACCATCAGGGGAATTTTCCCATCTGCCCGCATGGGTGGGGGACAGACCATGAAGAGATCTGTTGACCGTAGGCAGAATTTTCTGGTTTTGGGGCTAGCGGGCATGGAAAATCCTGTCCAGGAGACTGCAATAATTCATATGGTTGTTATTATGACACTGAATATAATCCCACTTGATACTGGTTCAGGCACATTTGAGCAAATAACCTACTTCTGTGATTAGCGCAATTATTGGATGTTCTTCTACTATTAAAGACAATGACAAGAATTTCTAATGTGGCCATTCCAGAATCGATCAGCTAATAGAAGCAGGTCATGATCCCTCCAAATTTAAAGAATTGCAGAAGAAAAAAGATGAAGAGTTTATAGAACAACAGCTGGCAGATGTACAACGCCGTTGTCTTGAAGGAAAGATTCTTATGGAGGATGCGATTTTAGCACGGGAAGCAAGAATTGAGGAGAACAGGAAGAAAGCAGCTCTGCAGAAAGAGGAGGTACTGAGTCATTGTGTCACATCATGTTAAATGATCAAGGTATTGAACTGTGATTGCTGTTCATCTATTGAGACCCTAGTGGCTATTTAATGGCCTCATAGTGCCCAGCCTTAATTTTTGAGCTAGCGAGAAAGAGTGCAAAGAAGATGGGAAAGTGACATTTGTCATATAAATGAATACATGGGGACATTGAAGCTCTGGAACTCCCTCCCTTTCTGATCTACCCAACACCGTGATTGCCCCTTCCCCGACCTCCCCAGGTGTGCTCTACCCTTCTGTCTCTGAGATTTACCTTTTTAAAGGTCCTGTATTTCATCTCAGGCAGAGCACTGGAGTATCACTTCTGACCACCGCAGCACTGCAATTGGCTGGGTTGAAGATTAACCAACAGTGCTCACGGGCATGACTTCCTTCCAAGGATGGATGTATATCCTGTTGACAACAGTCAATATTCAAATGAGCTTTAAATGGAAGTGGAACTTAGAGAGTCAGTGACTGCACGTTTGGCATCGATTCTCTGGATGGCAACAGCCAAATGCTTGCTATCCTTAAAATTCAATCCCAAGGGTGAATGTTTTAAATTCAATAGTTAACTATCACTAAAAATAATCTAGAAAGATGTTATCATTCTGTACTCCTCAAAGAACACAAGTCTTTTTATAACTGAAATAGCTATCATTCCAGACCACAGAAATGATGCAGAAATATACAGTGGACAGACTACGGAAAGAGAAGGAGGCAAAAGAACTGGTGGAACGGGTGATAAAAGGACGTCACAACACAAAGCAGCAAAAATTGAAAATGCAGGAAGAAAAACAGAAGATGGGTAAGTAAAGGAAACATAATTCACTTTGTGAAATGCTATGGCTTTTGCCCTCTTTAAAATCTAGACTCCCTTTGCAGGTTCTTAGTACAATAAAGTTTTATACCTCAAAGAAAGTGGTGATGATTCATACATGTAGATGTCGTTGAAATACTCTCAATGATTTGGGCCTCAAAGCAGACCATTCAGACAAGCTGGCTCATGCATACTCCCCAAAAGCCTCCTCTCACCTAGCCCTCTTCATCTCACCATCAGTATGTCCTTCTATTCCCTTCTTCCTCATGCACCTACTTAGTTTACCTTTAGTTGCTTCAATTCTATCCATCTTAAGTACTCTTTGTCAGAACAAATTCTCCATTCCTGATAAATGTAAGGTGATGCATTTCGGGAGAAAGAATGTAGGGGGGAGGTATATGATAAAGGGTAGACCTATTAAAAGTATAGAAACGCAGAGGGACCTAGGGGTGCAGGTGAACAAGTCTCTGAAGGTGGCAGAGCAAGTGGAGAAGATTGTGAAGAAAGCATATAGTATGCTAGCCTTTATAGGAAGGGGTGTAGAGTACAAGAGCTGGCCTTTAATGTTGCAGTTGTATAAAACGTTGGTTAAACCTCATTTGGAATACTACATCCAGTTCTGGTCGCCTTACTACCGGAAGGACGTGGAGACTCTGGAGAGAGGGCAGAGGAGGTTTACCAGAATGCTGCCTTTTTTGGAAGGTCTGAGTTATGAGGAGAGATTAGGCAAATTGGGACTGTTTTCCTTAGAAAGACGTAGACTTACAGGAAATCTAATAGAGGTGTACAAGATTATGAAGGGGATAGATAGAGTAAACAGGGTTAAGCTTTTGCCTAGGATGGACTCAAATAGCACGAGGGGTCACAGGCTTAGGGTGAGGAGGGTAAGGTATAATTTGGATGCTAGAGGGAGTTTTTTCACACAGAGGGTGGTGGGGGTATGAAATGTGCTGCCAAGTAAAGTGGTGGAGGCAGGTACTCTGGAGTTATTTAAGAAATACTTAGATGGGCACATGAACAGAATGGGAATGGAGGGGTATAGAAAACTGATTAAAAATAGGGATCATGAGCCTTGGGAGTCCCTGGGAAGTGTGTAAATAGATGATGATATTGATGTACTTGTTTTTATCCTACAGTTGCTTTGGTCCACCTTGTTGTCTAACAAGGGGCATACACGCGATGGGTCGTGATAGGGCTACTCTTGGATCTTTTTCGAGAGTATCCTAGTGCTTCACGTCGTTAGTGTATGCTTGACCTGGACCATTTGATGGGCAACACGACAGCTCAGTGACTATCGCTGTGCTGTGCAGATGCATGGATTTGGGCCTGTGTCTGTGTGAGTTTGCGCATTCTCCCTGCGCTTGCGTGGGTTTTCTCCGTGTGCTCCGGTTTCCTCCCACATCCCGAAGATGTGTTCTTAGGCTGACTGGCAAAACAAATTCTCCCTAAATTGTCTCAAATTTGGTTTTTAATCCATAGATCTATAAACATGGACAGGGATCACGGGTAGATGTGGGCCAAAGGGCCTGTTTCCCGTGCTGTTTTGTTCTTTGTTCTTTATTCTAACCCCTCGCTGGATAAAGAAGCTTCTCCTGAATTCCCTGTTGAATTTATTAATGACTATCTAGTATTTCAAGCAGATATGAAGGGCCAAATGGCGTATTCTTGCTTCTTGTTCCTATATGGTAGCACAGTGGTTAGCACTGCTGCTTCACAGTGCCAGGGACTCAGATTTGATTTCCAGCTTGGGTCATTGTTTGAATGGAGTTTGCCCATTCTCCCAGTGTCTGCTTGGGTTTCCTCCAGATGCTCTGGTTTCCTCCAACAGCCTGAAAGATGTGCTGGTTAGATGCATTGATCCAAATAGGCACCACACTGTGGCGAATAGAGGAATTTCACAGTAACTCCATTGCAATGTTAATGCAACTCTTGTGACTAATAAATAAAACAATATATATTTATGGTCTGTAATTTTGTATACCATTGCCAACTTGTATTTAGTTTTTAATGTTACAGAAGCATTATCAAGCAAAATGTCAAACTCAGTCATATGAGGAAATATTAAGGTAGATGACAAAATATTTTGTTAAAGATGTAGGTTTTTTAAGGAGTATCTTAAAGAAGGAATTGAGGAAGATCAGCTAGAGTGTGTCTGCAGTTCTCTGAGGTAATAAGCATTGTAAGAAGTCTCACAATACACAGCACCAGGTTAAAGTCCAACAGGTTTATTTGGTAGCACAAGCCACAAGCTTTCAGAGCGCTGCTCCTTCATCAGGTGAGTGGGAGTTCTGTTCACAAACAGGGTATATAAAGACACAAACTCAATTTACAAAATAATGGTTGTAATATCAATCTTCACAGGTAATCAAGTCTTAAAGGTACAGACAATGTGAGTGAAGATAGGGTTAAGCACAGCTTAAAGAGATGTGTATTATCTCCAGACAGGACAGTTAGTGAGATTTTGCAAGCCCAGGCAAGTTATGGGGCTTATTGATAGTGTGACAAGATCCTGATTGAGGCTATCTTCATGTGTGCGGAACTTGGCTATCAGTTTCTGCTCAGCGACTCTGCGTTGTCGTATGTCGTGAAGGCCATCTTGGAGGATGCTTACCTTTGTAAGCATGTTTGTAAGGATGTTGCAGGTTCCGGGGTACAAATGCTTTAGTCGGAGTAGAGAAGGAGGTAGAAGGGGGGGAGGAGTGGCATTATTGGTCAAAGACTGTATCACGGTGATAGAAAGGAAGTTTGATGAGGACTTGTCTGTTGAGGTAGTATGGGCTAAGATTAGAAACAGGAAAGGAGAGGTCACCCTGTTGGGAGTCTTTTACAGACCTCCTATTAGTTCTAGAGAGGTTGAGGAAAGGATTGCAAAGTCAATTCTGTTTAGGAGTGAAAGTAGTAGGGTAATTGTGATGGGGGACTTTAACTTTGCTAATATTGGTTGGAATAGCTATAGCTCTAGCTCGTTAGAGGGGTCAGTTTTCGTACAGAGTGTGCAGGAAGGTTTTTTGACGCAGTATGTAGATAGGCCAACTAGAGGTGAGGCTACATTGGATTTGGTGCTGGGCAATGAGCCAGACCAGGTGTTAGGCTTGGACATTAGTGAACATTTTGGTGATAGTGACCACAATTCGGTTACGTTCACCTTAGTGATGGACAGGGATAGGCATGAAGCTGGGGGCAGTAGTTATAGCTGGGGGAAGGGTAATTATGAGGCCATCAGGAGAGAATTAGGGTGCATAGATTGGACTCGGAAACTACAGGGACTGGGAACATCTGGAATGTGGAGCTTATTCAAGGAGCAGCTGCTGCGAGTCCTTGATAAGTATGTCCCTGTCAGGCAGGGAGGAAATGGTCGAGTAAGAGAGCCTTGGTGTACGAAAAAAGTTGATTTGCTGGTTAAGAAGAAAAAGGAGGCTTATGTCAGGATGAGGCTTGAAGGCTCAGTTAGTGCAATGGATAGCTATAGATTAGCCAGGAAGGAGCTAAAAAGTGAATTGAGGAGAGCTAAGAGGGGACACGAGAAGATGTTGGCTGATAGGATTAAGGAGAATCCTAAAGCTTTCTTTCGATATGTTAAGAATAGAAGATTGGTTAGGGCAAGATTAGGGCCAGTCATAGACAGCAGTGGGAAGTTGTGCGTGGAGCCTGAAGAGATTGGTGAGGCACTGAATAAATATTTCTCTTCGGTATTCACGCAGAGTGCTGGAAATGTAGCTATGGAGAACACTGAGGTACAGGGTTGCAAATTGGGAAGTATTGTAGTAGATAGGGAGGATGTGCTAGAAATTCTCGAGGGTTTGAAGTTGGATAAGTCCCCTGGGCCGGACGGGATTTACCCTAGGATTCTCTGGGAGGCAAGAGAGGAGATTGCAGAGCCTCTGGCTCTGATCTTCAGGTCGTCGTTGGTTACGGGTGTGTTCCGGAGGACTGGAGGATAGCGAATGTGGTCCCATTGTTTAAGAAGGGGAGAGAGACCTTCAGGGAATTATAGGCCAGTGAGTCTTACTTCTGTTGTGGGCAAGGTATTGGAGAGAATTATTAGGGATAGGATTTATAGTTATTTAGAGAGAAATGAATTGATTGGGGATAGTCAGCATGGTTTCGTGAAGGGTAGGTCATGCCTTACTAACCTCATTGAGTTTTTTGAGAAAGTGACCAAAGAGGTGGATGGGGGTAAGGCGGTTGATGTAGTATATATGGACTTTAGTAAGGCTTTTGATAAGGTGGCCCATGGAAGACTTCTACAGAAAATGCAGATGTGTGGAATAGAGGGTGATTTAGCTAATTGGATTAGAAATTGGCTGGCAGATAGAAGACAGAGGGTGGTGGTTGATGGGAGATATTCATCGTGGAGTTCGGTGACGAGTGGTGTGCCTAAGGGGTCTGTTTTGGGGCCCCTGCTGTTTGTAATTTTTATAAATGATCTGGATGAGGGTATTGAGGGATGGATCAGTAAATTTGCAGATGATACTAAAGTTGGTGGTGTGGTAGATGGTGAAGAGGGGTGTTATAGTTGACAGAGTGACTTGGCCAAGTTGCAGAGCTGGGCCGAGAGGTGGCAAATGGAGTTTAATGTGGAAAAGTGTGAGGTAATGCACTTTGGCAGGAACAATAAATGTGTAGAGTATAGGGCTAATGGTAGGGCCCTTAATAGTGTTGAGGAACAGAAGAGGCCATATTTTTTTCCCCCCAATTGGTGTATGTGTCAACGAGATCCTGAAGTAGGCAGTCAAGTCGAGAAGGTTGTTAAGAAGGCATACAGAGTCTTAGCTTTTATTGGTAGGGGGATTGAATTTCGGAGCCGCAACATCATGTTGCAACTGTACAAAACTCTATGCGGCCGCACTTGGAGTATTGTGTGCAGTTCTGGTCCCCACATTATAAGAAAGATGTGGAGGCATTGGAGAGGGTACAGAGGAGGTTTACCAGGATGTTGCCTGGTATGGAGGGCAGGTCTTATGAAGAGAGGCTGAGGGATTTGAGGTTTGTTTTCGTTAGAAAGGAGGCGGCTAGAGGGGATTATTGAAGCATTATAAGATGATTAGAGGTTTAGATAGGGTGGACAGTGATAGCCTTTCCTAGGAGGAGAAAGCTAGACGAGGGGCACAGCTTTAAAATTAAGGGGTATGAGTTATAGGCGGATTCAGGGTAGGTTCTTTACTCAAAGGAGTGATTAGGGAGTGGAATGCCCTGCTTGCATCATGTTGTAGATGCGCCAAGTTTGGTGGCGTTTAAGAGGTTAATTGATAAGTATATGGAAGAGAAGGGAATGGTTTAGTTTGAGGGGCATTGCTTTTTATTTTGGTCGGCACAACATCGAAGGCCAATATAGGGACAATTTGTTACCCAATCAGCCTAAGAGCGAATTTTTGGGATGTGGGAGGAAACCGGAGCATCGGAGAAAACCCATGCAACCATGGGGAGAACGCGCAAACTCCCGCAGACACCGGCCCAAATCCATGTGTCTGCACAGCAACAGCGATAGTCTCTGAGCTGTCATGTTGCCCATCTGATGGTCCAGTTTAAACATACACTAACGACATGAAGCACTAGGCCACTCCTGAAGTAACCTCCAGGAGCAGCCCTCGCACGACCTGCCGAATGCACGCACCTTGTTGGTCAACAAGGTGGACCGAACAGCCTGTAGAAACAATTAAAGTATTTAAACAGTCCTCCTATATCCCTCTATCTGCAGACCGCTCATGTGGCTGTCCAGGAGACCCTTAAACAACCCTAGCGTGCCTGCTCCCACCACCTTACTCGGTAGTGCATTCCACACCCCCACTACCCTTTGTGTGAAAAAATGCCCTCTAATATTAGTCTTATACATAGCCCCCCTCACCCTAAGGCCGTGACCCCTTGTTCTATCCGAATCTAATGGTGGAAAAAGCTTACCACCATTTACTCTATCTATACCCCTCATAATCTTATATACCTCTAATAGATCCCCTCTCAGCCGACGTCTTTCAAGGGAAAACAACCCCAGTGCGTTCAACCTTTCCTCGTAAGACAGCCCTTCCATACCAGGCAGCATCCTGGTAAATCTCCTCTGCACTCTCTCCAGGGACTCCACATCCTTCCGGTAGTACGGCGACCAGAACTGGACGCAGTACTCCAAGTGAGGCCTAACCAACGTTCTATACACTTGCAACATCAAACTCCTACTCTTGTATTCTATACCCCTTCCTATGAAGGCTAACATACCATATGCTTTCTTTATCACTTTTTCCACCTGTACTGACACCTTCAGAGACTTGTGAACCTGCACCCCCAGGTCTCTCTGCGTCTCTATACTCCGGATAGTTTTACCTTTTATCCTATAACTCCCCTCTACATTATTCCGGCCAAAATGCATCACCTCGCATTTATCCGGATTAAATTCCATTTGCCATCTATCTGCCCAATCTACCAGCCTATCAATGTCCTGTTGTATTGCCTGGCACTGCTCCTCAGTCCCCGCCAATCCAAGTATCTTAGTGTCATCAGCAAATTTGCTGATCACACCACCTACCCCCTCTTCCAAGTCATTTATATAAATCACAAATAGAAGAGGTCCTAGTACTGAGCCCTGTGGCACACCACTAGTGACTGACCTCCAGTTGGAGAAAGAGCCTTCCACTACTACCCGCTGTCTCCTCCCCACAAGCCAGTTCTCAACCCATCTACATACCTGGCCCTGTATCCCATGCGCCTTCACCTTTTTTATCAGCCTACCATGGTTGCCTGATCTGCGAATTATTTCCAGCATTTCCTGTTTTTATTTTAAATATTATTTAAATTACATAGCATTACAGCACTTTCACCAAAAGCATGGCATTCTATGTCTTACCATTTGAAAATCATTAGTTTATATCAATGTACATATTTTGTAAAGTAGCTGCACATTATGTTGTCTGTATTTAGTGTTCGATCTGATCACATATTATAGTGCTGACTGTCTTTGTTCTGAGATTAACCAATGGTGCTGATCATTATTGAATATTTGTGATGGATGATTTTTTTGCAGCTAAGGAATTGAATAAGGAAACAGAAGAAATGCTTCAGCAGGCCTTGGATAAGACAAATGAAGAAATTAGGAAAAAATCGGAGCTGATCCGTGAAATTCGGGCAATGCAAATGGCGCCAACGTTTAAACACAAACTTCTGGATTTAACCAAAGTAAGTATGAATTGTCAAAAGCTGAAGATTAACGTTGCAAAAATCTAAATATACAAATAGTTATATGTTTGCCTGTGTATATGTGTCAGTCTTATCATGGCTCTTGAAATCACAGATTTTTACAACACAGAAGATCATTCAGCTTAAAGGGTCTTTACTACTATAATCCAAAACTAATCCCACTGCCTTTGCCTCCCCACAAGGCTCTACGTCTTTACTTTTCAAACGTTTATCCAATTTTCATTTAAACAATATAAATGTATATGCTTCAACAGCTCCCTGTGCCAAAGCATTCCAAATTCCACCAACAACTCTGTATTAAGAAATTGAACTTAATGACAATTTGAAATTCATGACCCAGTGTCATTGACTTCTCAACTAGAGGACATAACCTTTTGCCATTCACTATCAAAATGTTTCATAACTTAAAGTCTCCTTGCAGCCTTTCTGTCCCAAAAGAAATAGTTGCAGTATTTCAATTCTCTTGTAATTATAGCTTCCATCCCTGTCCTCACCTTGCTGTGTCAATGCCCATCTGTTCACCATGGTTATAATGTTCTAAGATGCTGACTCCTTGCTAAGGTCCAATTTTATGTGTGATTGTGGTACCCCAGTTCATACACTTACTGGAGGTAGATCAGAATTTTGATATAGACAGCGACAGAATGTGGAACTACCTTGGTCTACATGCATTCATCGTTACAGAATGGAAACACTGAGTGTCAAAAATATGAAATTTAAACAGAAGATGCTAGAAACGTACAGCATATCCATCAGCCTTTGAAAGGAGATCCTGCCACGCCAGTGCTGAGACCGTAAACCTTTTCTTTTCTGGGGGGTGACAAACTTGAAGCATGTTATGCTTTTATTGCAGTCATGTGCAGCTTTAATGAAACACATATTGAAGGTCCGCTACTCTGGATAAACATAATTGTTAAATCTCAGACTTGGAGAGCTGCCTGTCTTCCTTAGTTCAGTGGTAGTAGCATCTTTTACCATTAATAGAAAGTTCAAGGATACTAGATGTGGATTGAGTGGTAAAACTCCATGAAGGAAGAAAATAAATCTTCATTTGTAGTTTTCTATGGAACACTCCCAAATAGGAAAGAATTGCAAATTTATTTTAATGAAGAGATTTAAAGTAACTTATAAAGATCTTGGCATGAATATGACATAGTTAAAATATATTCAGTCACAGTATCATTTGTAAATTGAACAGAATTAAACAACAAACATATTTGGAGTCATAAATTCTACATTAACTCTTGTTATTGATATATGTGACAAATTTGATTGATTTTTTTTGAAGGGGTAGCCAAGAAGGTAGATAACAGCAGTGCAGTTGACATTGTCTACATGAACTTTAGCTAGCTCTTTGACAAGGTACCGCATGGTAGTTTGTTGCATAAGGTTATAAGGATTTTTTTGTTCTATCTCTCACGGGATCTAGGGTGAGGTATCTAAATGGATACAAAATTAGCTTCATGACAGAAGCCAGAGGGTGATTGCAGAGAATTGTTTTTCAAACTGGAGGTCTATGACCAGCGGTGTGCCTCAGGCATCAGTGGGTCCACTGTTATTTGTCATTTATATTAATGATTTGGTTGAGAATATAGGATGCATGATTAGTAAGTTTGCAGATGACACCAAGATTGGTCGCATTGTGGACAGTAAAGAAAGTTATCTCCAATTGCAAAGGGATCTTGATCAATTGGGCCAGTAGACTGATGAATGACAGATGGAATTTAATTTAGACAAATGAGAAGTAATGCATTTTGGTAGATTGAACCAGGACAGGACGGATTTAATTAACAGTAGGGCACTGGGGAGAGTTACAGAACAAAGTGATCTAGCGATACATATTCATAGATCCTTGAAAGTGGAGTCACAGGTCGACAGATTAGTGAAGAAGGCATTTGGCATGCTTGGTTTCATCGGTCAGAACATTGAATACAGGAGTTGGAATGTCTTGTTGAAGTTGTACAAGACATTGGTAAGGCCACACTTGGAATATTGTGTGTAGTTCTGGTTGCCCTATTATAGGAAAAATATTATTAAACTAGAAAGAGTACAGAAAAGATTTATTAGAATGCACCAGGGTTATAAAGAGAGGTTGAATAGACTGGGACTTTTTTCTCTGGAGCGTGCAAGGCTGAGAGGTGATCTTATAGAGGTCTATAAAATAATGAGGGGCATAGATCAGAAAGACAGTTATTATCTTTTCCCAAAGATAGAGGAGTGTAAAACTAGAGGGCATAGGTTTAAGGTGAGAGGGGAGAGATACAAAAGTGTCCAGCAGGGCAATTTTTTTCACACAGAAGGTGGTGAGTGTCTGGAACAAGCTGCCAAAGGTACTAGTAGAAGTGGGTACAATTTTGTCTCTTTTAAAAAGCATTTAGTTACATGGGATACGATGGTTATAGAGGGGTACGAGCCAAATGCGGGCAATTGGGATTAGCTTAGGGGTTTTAAAAAAAGGGCTGCATGGACAAGTTGGGCCAAAGGACCTGTTCCATGCTGTAAACCTCTATGACTCTAAATACACTCTTCCTAATTGTCCAAAGCATGTCCACCTTTACAAGCACAAGTCAGGAGTGTGATGGAATACTCTCCACTTGCCTGGATTAGTGCAGTTCCAACAACAATAAAGAAGCTCGACACCACCCAGGACAAAGCAGCCCTCTTGATGCTACCCTTTCCACAAACATTCAACTGGTCACCATTGTTGCACAATGGTAGCAGTGTATACCATCTACAAGTTGTGGTGTGGGAATTCACCAAGGCTTCTTAGCTAACACCTTCCAAACCCACAATCATCACCACCTGGAGATTCCCTCCAATTCACGCACCATTCTGACTTCGAAAGATATTGCTGTTTTTTCACTGTCACTGGGTGAAATTCCAGGAACTCCCTACCTGACAACACTGTGGATGCACCTATCCCTCAGGGATTGCAGCGGTTCAGGAACGTAGCTCACCACCACCACCTCGAGAGCAACTAGGGATGAACAATAAATGCTGGTCTAGCCAGCAACACCCACATCCCGTAAATGACTTTTTAAAAATGCAGCATAATAATAATTACACGAGGTAAATGCATTCACTTATGACGCAGGTTTTGATGCAGTGACATTTGAATCAGCTTTTTTGTTTGTTTAAACACAGTTACTATATCTGGAAAGGGACACCCAATTACTGATTTCATACTTGTGCCTTTCACTACCCTATCACACCAAAGAATGCTACACAATCATCCAATTTACATTTGAAGTCCATTCATTATTATTCTGCAGTCAAATTTTTGCAGGAAGTTTTAAAACAGCAAACAAGATAAATGATGACTTGATGTGTTAGTTATGTTGATTGAAGGATAAATATGGCTGGGATATGGGGAGAACTCCACAGTTTTTCATCAAAATATTGGCATTGGTTCACTTGAACAAATAGATGGGTAACAAGTCCAGTAGCAGGGCTTGAAACGCAACCTCTGACTCAGAGACAGGTGTACAAATTATTGAGCCAATTAACAATTTTAATATCTGATCTTGCGAGGCAAAATCACGCAAAATTCAACTCACAGGGATAATATTTTAATTGCTCATCCACCTCCTTCCCTGCTCCACGCCAAAGCACCTAGAAAAATAATACAATGTTAACAGCAATGTGCAAATACATACCACAATTTATTCTTCCCTTTTCTCTTACGTGTGCCAGGGAATCAGAGAATCCCAGAATGGTTAAAGCACATGAGACCATTTTCCCCATCACGCCTGTACCTGTGTTTCAAATGAGTAATTTATCGAGCTCCATTCCCCTCTTTCTCCATGTAATCCAGCACATCATTCTTTTACAGATAATGTTCTAATTCCCTTTTGAATACTTCAATTGATCCTGCCTCCACCACTCATTCAAACAGTGCTTTCCAGATCTTAACTACTTGCTGCATGAACAAAGCGAAATAATTACTCTAGGCCTATGAATAGAAGAGCTTCTTCCTCAGCACATTTTCAACTAACTTCCTCTATTTTCCTCTTCTTGAAGCATCAACTCCTTAGCTGAGCACACAATTCCATAGTTGTTGAGCACATTTCATTATTTACCCATGTTGCCATTATTCTCAAGTACATCTTGACAGAGGAGATGACAGTCATGTCAGTGAGCAAAATCTTGTCTTTCTCCCAACTGCCAGCATGAAGTGCAAGAACTGATACGTCAGGAGATTATGAGAAAATGTAAAAACAAAGGGGTTGTTGTGATGGGCGGTTTTAATTTCCCCGTCATAGACTGGCATTCCTTTAGTGCCAGGGGCTTGGACGGGGCAGAATTTGTTCAGTTTGTCCAAGAGTGCTACTTGAGGCAAACTGCATGGATAGTCCAGTTCAGGAAGGGGCGACCTTATACCTGGTTCTGGGAAATGAGCACAGATAGATGATTGATGCCTTAGTTTTGGGTCCATTTTGGAAAGTGATCACAATTCTATATGTTTCAGAATTCTTCTAAAAAAGGATAGAAATAGTCTCAGAGTGAAAGTACAAAGAACAAAGAACAAAACAGCATGAGAAACAGGCCCTTCGGCCCAATGAGCCCGCGCCGCCAATGTTCCCACCTCTACCCGTGATCCCTGTCTATGTTTATAGATCTATGGATTAAAAACCAAATTTGAGACAATTTAGGGAGAATTTGTTTTGCCAATTAGCCTAAGAGCACATCTTTGGGATGTGGGAGGAAACCGGAGCACCCGGAGAAAACCCACGCAAGCACGGGGAGAATGCGCAATCTCCCACAGACACAGGCCCAAATCCATGTATCTGCACAGCACAGCGATAGTCACTGAGCTGTCGTGTTGCCCATCAAATGATCCAGGTCAAGCGTACACTAACGACGTGAAGCACTAGGATACTCTCGAAAAAAAATCCAAGAGCAGCCCTCTCACGACCCATCGCGTGTATGCCCCTTGTTAGACAACAAGGTGGACCAAAGCACCTGTAGGATAAAAACAAGTACATCAATATCATCATCTATTTACACACTTCCCAGGGACTCCCAAGGCTCATGATCCCTATTTTAAATCAGTTTTCTATACCCCTCCATTCCCATTCTGTTCATGTGCCCATCTAAGTATTTCTTAAATAACTCCAGAGTACCTGCCTCCACCACTTTACTTGGCAGTGCATTCCATACCCCCACCACCCTCTGTGTGAAAAAACTCCCTCTAGCATTCAAATTATACCTTACCCCCCTCACCCTAAGCCCGTGACCCCTCGTGCTATTTGAGTCCATCCTAGGAAAAAGCTTAACCCTGTTTACTCTAACTATACCCCTCATAATCTTGTACACCTCTATTAGATTTCCTCTAAGTCTACGTCTTTCTAAGGAAAACAGTCCCAATTTGCCTAACCTCTCCTCGTAACTCAGACCTTCCATACCAGGCAGCATCCTGGTAAACCTCCTCTGCACTCTCTCCAGAGTCTCCACGTCCTTCCGGTAGTAAGGCAACCAGAACTGGACGCAGTATTCCAAATGAGGTCTAACCAACGTTTTATACAACTGCAACATTAAAGGCCAGCTCTTGTACTCTATACCCCTTCCTATAAAGGCTAGCATACTATATGCTTTCTTCACAATCTTCTCCACTTGCTCTGCCACCTTCAGAGACTTGTTCACCTGCACCCCCAGGTCCCTCTGCATTTCTATACTCTTAATAGGTCTACCCTTTATCATATACCTCCCCCCTACATTCTTTCTCCCAAAATGCATCACCTCACATTTATCAGGATTGAATTCCATCTGCCATCTGTCTGCCCAAGCTACCAGCCTATCTATGTCCTGCTGCATCGCCTGACAATGCTCCTCACTATCCGCAAGTCCAGCCATCTTTGTATCGTCTGCAAACTTGCTGATCACTCCACTTACTCCCTCTTCCAAGTCATTTATATATATTACAAATAGAAGAGGTCCCAGTACTGAGCCCTGCGGCACACCACTAGTGACCGAACTCCAGCTAGAAAAAGACCCTTGCACTATTACTCTCTGTCTCCTATTACCAAGCCAGTTACTTATCCATCTAGCAAGCTGTCCTTGTATCCCATGAACCTTGACCTTCTCAACTAACCTCCCATGAGGGACTTTGTCCCTTACTAAAATCCATATAGACAACATCAACGGCTCACCCTTCGTCCACCGTTTTCGTCATCTCCTCAAAAGATTCTACCAGATTTGTAAGGCATGACCTCCCCTTAACAAATCCATTCTGCGTTTCCCTCATCAAATCACAATGCTCTAAGTGCCTACACATCCTATCTCTAAGAATCCCCTCCAACTGCTTCCCTACCACTGACGTCAAACTCACCGGCCTATAATTTCCAGGGTTATTCCTACTACCCTTTTTAAACAACGATACAACATTAGCTATTACTAAATTGGGGAAGGCTAACTACAACAATATTAGGCAGAAGCTAGGGAATGTACACTGGGGGCATCTGTTTGAGGGTAAATCACATCTGATAATGTGGGAGTCCTTTAAAAGTCAGTTGCTAACAATTCAGGACAAAAATATGTCCCTGTAAAAATGAAGAATAAAGATGGCAAGATCCAGAAACCCTGGATGACACGAGAGATTGTGACCTTAGTGAAAAAGAAGGAGACATACATAAATTTCAAGAAATTGAAAACAGATAAGATTCTTGAGGAATACAAGACAGCAGGAAAGAGCTTAAACTGGACTTAGGAGAGCAAAAAGGGCCATGAAATGACCTTGGTAGGCAGGATTAAGGAGAATTCCAAGGCTTTTTATGCATATATAAGGAGGAAGAGGGTAACTAAAGAAAGGGGAGATCCACTCAAGGCCAGTGGAAGGAATTTGTGTGTAGAGCCAGATGAGGTGGGTGAGGTGCTTAACGAGTCCTTTGTGCCAGTATTCACAAAGAAGAAGAATATGGTGGGTGGTGAATGTAAAAAGGAAGATGTTGACATTTTAGGACATGTTGACATAAAAATGGAGGAGATATTGGAGATTTAAAAAAACATTAAGGTGGATAAGTCCGCAGTCTCAGATTGGGTCTATCCCAGAATACTGAGAGAAGTGGGGGAAGAAATTGCTGAGGCCTTGGCCAAAATATTTGTATCGTCTTAAGTCACAGACAAGATACCAGAGGATTGGAGAGTAGCTAACATTGTTTCTTTGTTTAAAAAGGGCAGAAGAGCAATCTGGGAAATTATAGGCCTATGAGTCTTACATCAGTGGTGGGAAAATTATTGGAGAAGATTCTTAGGGACAGGATGTACTGACATCTGGAAGAGAATAGGCTTATTAGTGATAGGTTTGTGAAGGAGAGATCATGACTCATAAACTTGATTGAGTTCATTGAGGAAGTGACAAGAAAAATTGACCAGAGCAGAGCAATGGATGTTGTATACGTAGACTTTAGTAAAGCCTTTGATAAGGTTTCTCATGGCATGATACTGAAGGTGAAGTCATATGCGATCCAAAGTATACTAGTCAAATGGATACAAAACTAGCTTGGACATTGAAAGCAGGGAGTAACAGTGGAAGAATATTTTTCTATCTGGAGGTCTGTGACAAGCAATGTTCCACAAGGATCAGTGTTGGGGCCTCTGTTATTTGTAATCTATATAAATGATTTGGGGGAAAATGTAGATGTCCGATTCATAACTTGGCAGATGATACAGAAGTTGGGGGAGTAGTTGATTGTGAGGAAATTGTCAGAGGATACAGCAGGATATAAATTGACTGGAGACTTAGGCCAAAACATGGCAGATGGAATTTAACCCAGACAAATATGAGGTGATGTGGAAAGGTCTATTGCAGAAGGAAAGTATACAGGAAATGGTAGAGCCCTTAGAAATAATAGCTCACAGAGGGATTTAGGCATGCAGATCCACAGTTCCCTGAAAGTGGACAAGATGGTTAAGAAGGTGTATAGCATGCTGGCCTTCATCAGTTGGGGCAGTGAGTGTAGAATTGGAAAATCATGTTGCAGTTGTAAAAAAAACTTTGGTTTGGCCGCATTTAGAGTATTGTATACAATTCTGGTCACCACACTACCAGAAAGAAGTTGATGCATTGGAAAAGATGCAGATTAACCAGGCTGTTGCCTGGTTTGGAGGATATGGTCAATGAAGAAAGATTGACCAAACTTGGATTGTTTTCATTGGCACATCGAAGGATGAGGAGGGACCTGATAGAGGTTTACAAGATTTTGACAGGCTTGATAGAGTGGATAGTCAGAGTCTTTTTCCCAGGATTGAAGAGTCAATTACTCAGAGGAGTAGTTGAGAGTGTGAGGGGAAATTTAAAAGAAATGTAAGGACCAAGTTTTTCACACACAGAGTGGTGAATGCCTGGAATGTGCTGCCGGAGGAGGTTTGGAAGGAGATTCTATCACAATGTTCAAGAGGCATCTGGATCGATACATGAGTAGGCAGGTAATAGAGGGATATGGACCATATTGATGCAAGAAAATATTGAATTAGGGAGACAGCTGTGTTGCAAGACTTGGTAGGCAAGGGGCTGTTCCTATGCTGTACTGTTCTTTGTTATGTGTGGCGAATTTGGACAGCTGGGGACTATATCACTTTCCCGCCTCCATCACAATTAACTTTATGTACAGCTTTCTCATATAACTGCCAATTGAAGCCCTTAAGAGGGCAATTTTTACCCACTAAGGTCTTGTCCTGATATCACCGTTATTAACCAAGTGGTGGGAAGGGTTTTCATCATTGCAGGGAACTTAGAACATAGAACATTACAGCGCAGAACAGGCCCTTCGGCCTTCGATGTTGCGCCGACCAATTATGAAAAAAGCAATGACCCTCCAAACTAAACCATTCCCTTCTCTTCCATAAACTTATCAACTAACCTCTTAAACGCCACAAAACTTGGCGCATCTACAACTGACGCAGGCAGGGCATTCCACTCCCTAACCACCCTCTGGGTAAAGAACCTACCTCTGATATCCGTACTATAACTATCACCCCTTAATTTAAAGCTGTGTCCCCTCGTGCTAGCTTTCTCCATCCTAGGAAAAAGGCTATCACTGTCCACCCTATCTAACCCTCTAATCATCTTATATGTTTCGATTAGGTCCCCTCTTAGCCACCTCCTTTCTAACGAAAACAACCTCAAATCCCTCAGCCTCTCTTCATAAGACCTGCCCTCCATACCAGGCAACATCCTGGTAAACCTCCTCTTTACCCTCTCCAATGCCTCCACATCTTTCTTATAATGTGGGGACCAGAACTGCACACAATACTCCAAGTGCAGCAGCACTAGAGTTTTGTACAGTTGCAACATGACGTTGCGGCTCCGAAATTCAATCCCCCTACCAATAAAAGCTAAGACTCCATATGCCTTCTTAACAACCTTCTCGACTTGACTGCATACTTTCAGGGATCTATGCACATACACACCAAGATCCCTCTGTTCATCAAGACTACTAAGAATCCTACCATTAGCCCTATACTCTACACATTTATTATTTCTGCCATAGTGCATTACCTCACCCTTTTCCACATTAACCTCCATTTGCCACCTCTCGGCCCAGCTCTGCAACTTGTCCAAGTCCCTCTGCAAACTATAACACCCCTCTTCACTATCTACACTCCACCGACTTTAGTGTCATCTGCAAATTTACTAATCCATCCTTCAATACCCTCATCCAGATCATTTATAAAAATTACAAACAGCAGAGGCCCCAAAACAGACCCCTTAGGTACACCACTTGTAACCGAACTCCACGATGAATATCTCCCATCAACCACCACCCTCTGTCTTCTATCTGCCAGCCAATTCCTAATCCAATTAGCTAAATCACCCTCAATCCCATACATCTGCATTTTCTGCAGGAGCCTTCCATGGGACACCTTATCGAACGCCTTACTAAAGTCCATATATACCACATCAACCGCCTTACCCCCATCCACCTCTTTAGTCACTTTTTCAAAAAACTCAATGAGGTTAGTAAGGCATGACCTACCCTTCACCAAACCATGCTGACTATCCCCAATCAATTCATTTCTCTCTAAATAACTATAAATCCTATCCCTAATAATTCTCTCCAATACCTTGCCCACAACAGAAGTAAGACTCACTGGCCTATAATTCCCTGGAAGTCTCTCTTCCCCTTCTTAAACAATGGGACCACATTCGCTATCCTCCAGTCCTCCGGAACCACACCCGTAACCAATGACGACCTGAAGATCAGAGCCAGAGGCTCTGCAATCGCCTCTCTTGCCTCCCAGAGAATCCTAGGTAAATCCCGTCCGGCCCAGGGGACTTATCCAACTTCAAACCCTCGAGAATTTCTAGCACATCCTCCCAATCTACTACAATACTTCCCAATTTGCAACCCTGTACCTCAGTGTTCTCCATAGCTACATTTCCAGCACTCTGCGTGAATACCGAAGAGAAATATTTATTCAGTGCCTCACCAATCTCTTCAGGCTCCACGCACAACTTCCCACTGCTGTCTATGCTGGCCCTAATCTTGCCCTAACCAATCTTCTATTCTTAACATATCGAAAGAAAGCTTTAGGATTCTCCTTACTCCTATCAGCCAACATCTTCTCGTGTCCCCTCTTAGCTCTCCTCAATTCACTTTTTACCTCCTTCCTGGCTAATCTCTAGCTATCCATTGCACTATCTGAGCCTTCAAGCCTCATCCTGACATAAGCCTCCTTTTTCTTCTTAACCAGCAAATCAACTTTTTTCATACACCAAGGCTCTCTTACTCGTCCATTTCCTCCCTGCCTGACAGGGACATACTTATCAAGGACTCGCAGCAGCTGCTCCTTGAATAAGCTCCACATTCCAGATGTTCCCATTCCCTGTAGTTTCCTAGTCCAATCTATGCACCCTAATTCTCTCCTGATGGCCTCATAATTACCCTTCCCCCAGCTATAACTACTGCCCCCAGCTTCCTGCCTATCCCTATCCATCACTAAGGTGAACGTAACCGAATTGTGGTCACTATCACCAAAATGTTCACCAACTTCCAAGTCTAACACCTGGTCTGGCTCATTGCCCAGCACAAAATCCAATGTAGCCTCACCTCTAGTTGGCCTATCTACATACTGAGTCAAAAAACCTTCCTGCCCACTTTGTACAAAAACTGACCCCTCTAACGAGCTAGAGCTATAGCTATTCCAATCAATATTAGTAAAGTTAAAGTCCCCCATAACAATTACCCTATTACTTTCAGTCCTGTCCAGGATCGACTTTGCAATCCTTTCCTCTACCTCTCTAGAACTTTTAGGAGGTCTATAAAAGACTCCCAACAGGGTGACCTCTCCTCTCCTGTTTCTAATCTCAGCCCATACTCAACAGACAAATCCTCATCAAACTTCCTTTCTGTCACTGTGATATAGTCTTTGACTAATAATGCCACTCCTCCCCCACTTCTACCTCCTTCTTTACTCCGACTGAAGCATTTGAACCCCGGAACCTGCAACAACCATTCCTGTCCCTGCTCTATCCATGTTTCTGAAATGGCCACAACATCAAAGTTCCAGGTACTGGCCCAAGCTGCAAGTTCCTCCACCTTATTGCGAATACTTGTTGCATTAAAGTATACGCATTTCAAACCATGCCCTACTCCACCCGTATGCTGCTGTGCTTTACAGTTCTCGTCTATGACCCCCCTATTCTCGTCCCTCCTAACATCCAAACTACTCAGGATCCACCCCCCCTCTGAATCAGTTTAAAGCCCCCTGCATAGCCTTTGCAAATTTACCCCCCAATATATTGGTTCCCCTCTGGTTCAGGTGTAGACCATCTCTCTTGTAGAGGTCCCACCTACCCCAGAATGAGTCCCAATTGTTCAGGAACCTGAACCCCTCCCTCCTGCACCATCCCCGCAGCCACGAGTTCAAACATTCCCTCTCTCTGTTCTTCTCTAAACTACCCGTGGCATAGGCAAGAGTTCAGAGATAATCACTCTGTCTGTTTTGGCCCTAAGCTTCCACCCCAACTCCATAAATTTCTGTTTAATATCCCCTTCCCTTGTCCTACCGACATCATGTGTCCCTACATGAACTATGACTTGGGGCTGACTCCCCTCTCCCTTAAGAATCTTAAAAACCCGCTCTGCGACATCCTGGACCCCAGCCCCTGGGAGGCAACACACCAGCCCTGAGTCCCTTTTATTACTATTTACTCTCCTATCTGTCCCCCTAACTATGGAGTCTCCAGTTACCAGGCCCAATCTCTTATTCCCCCTACCCACCTGAGCATTCTCAGCTGGCTCACCCCCAGAGACCTGTTCCCTTTGGCCATCTCCAGTTGATTCTTCCTCAACTGTAGCCTCCAGGACAGAAAATTTGTTTTGGAGGGGAACAGCCCCAGGGGATTGTCTGCCCAATTGCTTCTTACCCCTCTTCCTAATAGTTACCCAAGAATCACTTTTAGGAGTGACTATCTCTTTGTTACTCCTGCCAATATCCTCCTCAACCTCTCGAATTATCCTGAGTTCCTCTAATTCCAGCTCCAGCTCCTTAACTCGATCCTCAAGGAGCTGCAAATGTGCACACTTCCTGCAGGTATAATCAGCAGGAACACTACTGGTGTCCCTCACCTCGTACATACTACAGGAGGTGCAACGTACTGCCTGCAAATAAGTACTGCCTGCAAACAAGTACTGCCTACTTGTCAAATAAATGATGGTGTGTTTGTTTGAGAATTCAGGAGGCATTGGGGTGGGCCCTTGGTCAAAGGCACTCATGTGATCACAAACACCAAGTATTAAAAAGGGGTGTGGGAGGGCATCTTGCCTTTGCTGCTGCCCCCCTGTGACTCCCATCCCACAGCCTCCTTACTATCATCATTCACCTGTGTCTGTGTTCCTCCTTGATCCAAGGCCTCAGGTAGACGTGGTACTGGCAATAGCCACTACTCCCCCTCTCCCTCAGTGGCTTTGCAGGATACAGAAGAGCTGCCATCCTCTGATTAATCCTCCAATCAGTTCCCTTCATTGGGCAGGGATTCCCTGGGGCAATATTTAACTTTGTTGCCTAGAGTGGGGTAACTCGGCAGAGTAATTTCACAGTTTATTGCAAAACTGACCTGAATTTCATCCTATTAAAACCAATGTGCAAAAACTGTGCAGTTTATAATGAGGTGACTATCAGATTTAATAGGCCACTTACCACCCACAGATTGAAGTTAAACATTCAATACTTTTGGTTTTTATTTCATTAAGAATATTCACAATAATTTTTTTTTTCAAAATACCAAAATAGATTTGCCCTTAAAAAATTTCTACTGTATTTATATTTCTTCTGATTTCATTCATTGTTGAATAACTATTCATTTTTATGAATTTTCCTCTTTAAAGTTATTAATTTATATGATAATAATCATATCTCATGAAAATCATGTAATTGAACCTCAGCCAGCTGGTCATAACCTTTTGAATGAGATGTCAATAGTTGAGTTACGAGAGCGCTTGGGACTGCTGAAGGAAGCACAGCTTAAGGCAGAAGAAGATAAACGAGATCGGATCCTGAATGAAAAGCAAGCAAAGGAGCAACTCCTTTTGGATAAATTGCAACAGATCTCCCTACACAGAGAAGCTTTGAGCAAAAAAGCAAAAATCAGGCATAGGTAGGTTGTCAAAGTACTGTTCAAAACAGTGCTTATGCATTCATATATGGTGATACATCATAATCGAAGCAAATTTTCTCAGTTATCGTAGATATAGATTGATAAATCATTTATTTCCTCACTACAGAAATTACCTTCCAAAAGCAAGTTATATGCAAGGAATGCAGTTACATGGTGGATAATGCAAATAATATTATTGAAATTCTGAATTTTCATTTTTGCTCATGCTCTTTTAGCTGTGCTCCCTTTTGGTTATGGTTATGATTTGACAACGTGGGGGTATTCCATTGTTTCCTTATTTTCTTCATGAGAAAGGGTACACTATAATGTAGGAGCTTACACTATTTTACTTGTTGTGAAATAGAAACAAAAAAATGCTGGAGATATTCAGTGGATCCAACTGCATCTGTGGAGTAAGAAATAGAGTTGAGGTCAATGATCTGACAAAGTCTAACTTATACTTTAAGCTGTAACTCATTTTCTCTCTCCACTGGCATTGACGTACTATCTAATTATAGTGTTACAAGTCAGGTCGAATATTTCAAGGTGTTCGATGAAACATGCCTAAACTGTAGCATTTTACATTCGATTTGGCTAGGATGAGCATGAGAGGTTTCACTTCAAGTGCGTTTGAACTGACCCACAAGAAGCTTTCATCAAAAACAAAGTTTAATAAAGGATATTGTTGACATGTACAATAAGACACTTAGCAAGAACTTTTAACAATTACAAACAAGAAACACAACAACACAATAATGTATAACTCTTAAAGAAATATCTCTAATGTGTTCCAACTATGCCAGTACAACACAGAGCAATGCCCACTTATTACAGGAATCCAGTTCCTTGTTTGAATACTGAAAATTCCTTATGAAGAAAATCAGAAGAGGTTGCAGTCAAATCTGTTTCCCAAACCACTGCTATTTTTTAAAGCAGAACCAAACAAAGTAGAAAGAAAACAGAAAGAAAGAAACTGCTTCTTAGCTTGCTGCTAAACTGCTTCCCAAAAATGAAACTGAAAGCCCAAAGGAAAAGTCCCTATCACCTGATAGGAAACTGAAGGCTCTATCACCTGACTGCCACATCTTAGCTCCACCCCTCAAATGACATTGCTGAAGCTGGAAGCTGCATGATCTTTTAAAAATAAATCTTTCTTAAAGATACATCCACATGAGAATAGCATTTTTTGTTTTGATTTCAGATTTCTAATTTCCAGCAATATTTTGAGTTTTGTATAACTGTATAGTTCATTGTGTTTGGACCCACTCAGCTGGAAACAGATTTCTACCAATATTAAAGCTATTTTTTTTCCAATATAGAGAAGAAGAATTGAAAAAGCTTAAGTCATCCAACTTAGTGCTGAACAACCAGCAATTGGCTGAGCTCCAAAAGAAGCTCGAAGAAAAGAGAAAGGAGCATCAGAAACTGAACGAAATACGAAACAGGAACACTCAAGAAAACATTGAAAGAAGCTTGGGAAGCTCAATTTTAGATAGGGTAAGACACCTTTGTTAAGAACCTAAAGAGGGTTTTAACCATAGAATCTTTGTTCAGGCTGAAACTAGTTGTACTAAGCCTTGTGCTTTTGTGTGACTCTGAGCTCTGTGTCTTGTCACATCTTTAGTTTCTTTTTAATTTATTTATGGAATATGGATGCCACTGGTTAGATCAGCATTTATTGCCCATCCCTTGTTGCCCTTGAGAAGGTGGTCATGAGCTGCCTCCTTGAACGGCTGCAGTCTCTGCGGTAAGTACACCAACAATGACCCTGAGACACTGAAGAACAGTGATATATTTCCAAGTCAGGATGCTGAGTGACTTAGAGGGGCGTCTTCAGGTGGTGGTGTTTCCAGGTACCTGCCGCTTTTGTCTTTCTAAATGGTGGTGGTTGTGGGCTTGGAGGGTGCTGTCTAAGGAACCTTGATGAATTCCTGCAATACATCTTGTAGATAATGCATACATCATCACTGTTTGTTGGTAATGGAAGGAGTGAATGTTTGTGGAAGGGGTAGCTATCAATGGTAAGCCCATCCCTCTCCTCTCTTAATTTTTACCAACCCAATGGAAGTTGCCTGTTTTAATCCCTAATTATCACTCCCTCACTTTTTTTATGCTTTTATCACCTTAGGGATTGATACTGCAGTGGTCTTCCAGCTAGATTGATTAGTGATACAGACTTTCTCCCAGGCACTTATACTCATTAGGTTTCACTGATTCATCATTAATCATTAAACAATACAGTATAGGAGAAGGTCATTTGATCTATTCAGCCTGTGCTACAACTGTCCAGTTAGTCCCACTCCACTTTTATTCGCCATTGCCCTTTAAGAATTTTATATTTAGCCAATTTTCTTTTGAATGTCTCTATTGAACATACCATTTCCATTTCCATTTCCATTTCCATTTATAACGCGCTGTGTAAAAAAAAGGTTCTCCTCAAGTCACCCCTAGTGGCATATATGTTGAACCTATGACCTTTGGTTACAGAACTTTCTGCTGCTGGAAACATTTCCCCCTTACTTACCCCATCAAAATGGTTCATGTTTTTAAATACTTCCATCAAATCTCCTTTTAACTTCTCTGCTATAAGGAGAACAATCCCATCTTTTACAGCCTTTCCACGTAACTGAACTCTCTTATCCTTAATTCCATTTTAGAAAATTTTGTCTTCTCTTTTCAAATCTTGACATTTTTTCTGAAGTGTGCTCCCATGACTGAACAATATTTCAGCTGAGGCATTGTTTTATAGAAGTTTAGCACAATAGTTTTTTTTTTGTTGCTCTATTAATAAAGCCAAAGATCCCATCCACTTTTTAATAGCTCTAACCTTTCTACCACCTTCAAAGATTTGTGTATAAAAAGATTCCATTTCCTCATTCCTGCCTTCAGGTCTTCCATGAAACTTGCTCCATCCAATCCATATAAAATTTGCCAGCTCTATCGATCATCCCATAAACCGCTAGTTTTCTGGCTTAAGTTTATAACTTGCTTTCCACTGAGAGGCATTCTTTAAGCTCTGGAATTTTCTTCCAAAACATTTATCTTGTTATTCACTTCAAAAATCTCCTTTCAGTCCTCCAAACCTCACTCTTGTCCACTGTTTTGCTTGTTAACTAATTCAGATCTGAGTTGAAACATTATTGTCTCTTGTTTTAATTTTTAATTCTATCTTGTTTTTTAACTCCCCCACATTCCAGTTTGTCTGTGCTATGAGTGGTCAGAGAACAGGCGAAATTGGTACTTTGTAATTGCCCAGAGGGACAAAAATTACTAAAACAAAATATAATAATGCAGATGCTAGAAATCTGAAATAAAACAGAAAATGCTGAAAAATCACTGGCACAGGATGGGCAGGAGGCAAATCTTGCTGCTCTGCTATGCAGTAGATGTCGTTTCAACCCCTCTGATATTATAGTGGCATGAAATATTCATCATAGAGATTGGCTTTTGCTGTTAATATTTTGAGTTATTTGTGGTTTGCGATTATTTTCTGGGAATGCTCATCTTTTCCTACCTGGAGATAATCAATGTCATTTAATCCTTTGAGCAGCACCATCTAGTGTCTTTACTTTCACACTGTTTTATACAATCTGCAAAGTAAGCAGAAGTGAAAACAGAAAGCACTGCTCAGTACTTCATATGTTTCGCAAATGCCTGAATTTTAGTCTATTTACCTTCTTTTCATTCCTTAACCTTTTTCTCAATGACCTAGAATGAATCGCAATCCAATGCCTCAGGAGATTTCATTCTTGTCTTATACTATACCTCTCTTTAATTCTGGCATCAACCCTACATCTCACGTTCCTGTGATTTTGACTTCTTGTCCCATTACTCCACCGTTATCTTCCTGAAATCTTTCAGCCCTTACTCTTTTGAAGATGCTCTGTAAACCATCTCTTTGAGCAAATGTTTGCTCGCTGCTTCTAATATGCCCTTTTTTTGGCTCTGCATTCATATATTCCTCAGCGAAGCTCCATGAAGCATCATTTTTGTTAAAAGTGGCATTTGATTCCAATCCAGAGACTACAGTGGGCAAAGTTCCTGTGTAATAGCTAGATGAGAACAGCTTGACTGATTTTTCCTGTCAGGTGGTGACATTTATCGAGTCTGGCCTCAAACAGGATTCTTTTTTAAGCAAGGCATATATAAGAAGTCACAATCATAGGAATGGGAGGCTTAAAGAGAGAAGGCAGGCTAATCCACCATTGAGTTACGACATTCAAACACACTCTCATTCTCATCCATAGTATGTTAGCAGTGGTTAACAATCGAGAGAGGAACCATAGAATCACGGAATCCCTACAGTGCAAAATCAGGCTATTTGGCCCATCGAGCCTGCACTGACAACAATCCCACCCAAGAATTATCCCTGTTAGCCCACATATTTACCCCACTAATTCCCTGATATTGAGGAACAATTTAGCATGGCAAATCAGTCTAACCTGCTTATCTTTGAATTTGTGGGAGGAAATCTGCATCTGGAGGAAACCAGCGCAGACACAGAGAATATGTAGATTCCACACAGACAATGATTCAAGGCCGAAATCCAACTAAAGTCCTTGGTGATGCAAGGCAGCAGTGTTAACCACTGTGCTACCCCACTTTGATTGATGTTATCCACCTTTGCCTGGATCGACTGAATAGTCTCCCAACTGCTCGCTAATCAAGCTAACTAACTCACTCATGGACAATCATTAATTCATAACTTCAATGTCGAAATTACTTTGTTTTACATTGTATGCTGTATTTACCAAATGTGCCATTGAAAAAGCTCTCCATTTTATACATGAATAACACAATGATATCACCCATTAAATAAATAATTTCAGCAAGTGAACTGGTTTGTGAAGTGGGTCTTTCACCTCCAAATCTCTCATGTCAGTTTGATCTAAAGATCTACCTCAAATAAATATCTTAACCAAGTTCCTAATGGGTTTGATCCTAATTTAATGTTGAATTATTTCTATTTCAATTCTAAATTTGTTATTTCACTGCATAAATAGCAGGATAAAAGTGATACTGAATTGGGCAGAGACTCCAGTTGTGGGATTAGTTTAGAATTGCTCCAGCAGTGTGCCAGCATAGACACAATGGACAATATGCTCACTTCCTTGTGCATTGTAAAATTTGATAGTTTTAGAAGTGCAAATGTTATGTTAGCACGACCAGGGATGCTCACCTGTCATCACGATTGATGCATGCAACTGAGGAACAAAGGAGATTTAATCTGTGTTGACTAACACAGTATCTCTTCTGAGTGTGATTAATGTTGAGATTGTGGGCAAGATTTTGAGTTTTGAGTCATGACTTCAACACTGAAGCAAAATAGGGTCCCAACCCAAGACTGTATCGAAAATGGTTAGCGGCAATGATTTTCAATGAATTAACCAATTAGTATAGTAGCACTTGTCTAATAAAGCTTAGAGAGTGGGCTCTTAGAATCAGAGAGGTTTGCAGCAGAGACAAGACCTTTGGTCCAACTTGTCCATGCTGCCCTTTTTTTAAATCCCGAAGATAGTCCCAATTGCCCACATTTGGCCCATATCCCTCTATACCTACGTTACCATGTAACTGTCTAAATGCATGTTAAAATACAAAATTGTACCCGCCCTCAATTACTATCTCTGGCAGCTTGTTCCAGACATTCATCACTCTCCGTGTGAAAAAAGTTGCCCCTCTGGACACTTTTGTATCTCTCCCCTCTCACCTTAAACCTATGCCCTCTGATTTTAGACTCCCCTACCTTTGGCAAAAGATATTGACTATCTAACTAATCTATGCCCCTCACTATTTTATAGACCTTTGTAAGATCACCCCTCAGCCTTTATACTCCAGAGAAAAAAGTCCTAGTCTATCCAGCCTCTCCTTAATAACACAAACCATCAAGTGCCGATAGCATCCTAGTAAATCTTTTCTGCACTCTTTCTAATATTCTTTCTATAATAGGTAGAATAGAATTATACACAATATTCCAAGTGTGGCCCTACCAATATCTTGTACAATTTCAACAAGACATCCCAATTTCTGTATTCAATGTTCTGACAAATGAAACCAAGCATGCTGAATGCCTGCTTCCCCACTCTGTCCACCTGTGACTCCACTTTCAGGGAGCTATGAAAACGTACCCCTAGATCTCTTTGTTCTGTAATTCTCCCCAGTGCCCTACCATTAACTGAGTAAGTCCTATCCTGGTTCAATCTACCAAAATGCATCTCGTCGCATTTATCTAGATTAAACTCCATCTACCATTCGTCAGCCCACTGACCCAATTGATCAAAATCCTGTTGCAATCCGAGATAACCTTTTTCACTATGCCATCAATCTTGGTGTCATCTGCAAACTTACTAACCATGTCTACTAAATTCTTATCCAAATCGTTTACATAAATGACAAATAACAGTGGACCTAGTACCGATCCCTGAGGCACATCACTGGTCACAGGTTTCCAGTTTGATAAACAACCCTCTACAACCACTCTCTGGCTTCTGTCATCAAACCAATTTTGTATCCATTTAAATCTCTCACCCTGGATCCCATGAGATTTAATCTTATGCAACAACCTACCATGAGATATCTTGTCAAAGGCCGTGCTAAAGTCCATGTAGACAACACCAACTGCACTGCCCTCATCAACCTTCTTGGTTACCCCTTCAAAAAACTCAATCAAATTTGAGAGATATGATTTTTCACCCACAAAGCGATGCTGACTATCCCTGATCAGTCCTTGTATCTGTAAATCCTTGTATCTGCCTGTAGATCCTGTCTCTCAAAACACTTTCCAACAACTTACCTACCATAGATGTGAGGCTCACTGATCTGTAGTTCCCAGGTTTTTCCCTGCAACCCTTTTTAAACAAAGGCACAACATCTGCCACCCTCCAATCTTCAGGCACCTCATCTGTGACTATGAATGATTCAAATTAAAGTTGGAGGAGCAGTAAGTGACCCTCAAGCTCAAAAATAGCTACAGTCTGCTATTTCAGGTAAAGGTATCTTCATAGGCATCCTTTCAGCAAGTTTCAAAACTTTTCAATTAAAACGCCATCACTTGCAGTCTTAATAAGCCATTTGCTCGTCTTAATTGGCTCCTGCCACATGATAGCAGGCACACCTTATGTATCTAATGGAATTTTTATCTACAATTCTATTTAGAAATCAAAGGAAATACGCTGGTTCAAGAACATGGAAGATAGCCGTGAAAACAAAATTCAGCTGCTTAAACTTCGTAGAATGGCTGCTAGTGCGACTCATAACAAACAGAGGACATTTTCCGAAAAACCACTCCAAACTACGTCTGCACCTTAAGGAGAAATATTATAGCATATTCGTTGTTCTACAAACACCATGAAATAATGTTCCTAATAAATATGTAACTTTAGTTTACAAAGTAATTGAAATCTGAATCTATTTCTAATGTCATATGCAACAGAGTGTTTATGAATACAACATGTTAATGGATCACAGGCCTAAATGTTAATACATTTCTTCCCCCACAGTTGGTGATCAGTGAGTATTTCCAGAATTTTTTGCTTTTATTACAAGTTAAGGATATGCATTGCATAGAAGCAAATGGTATGGACTTAAATCGTGCCCTTTCGTGGGGTTTTGTATAGATGCTATTATGATAGTTTTTGTACTGTGATATGAGATGTTGTCCATGAACATCATTTATTCCAATTCAATCAGTAACCTTATTTTTAAGTGAATTTTAATTGCTTTCACTGGAAGTCGGCATTATAATCAGTGAATTCACTCAAAACTCATTAGTGCTTTAAACTGAATGGTTTCCTATGAAATGTTCACCTTCTGACCAGATTTTGCTTATTTAATCTGTACATGTCAATATACTTTTGCTGTTACTTAGGGACTTTCCAATTTGCATTGTATAAAATACAAGAAAATGCTTTGTATTTTCAATACGCCACCAGGCTTCCCACGTCTCTCTGAGCAGGAAGTGAATTTAACATTGAATAATGTGTTTATTGCTTCTCTGTTGATGCAATGGGATGGTCATAGATCTGTAACTTTAACCTATCACAAAATGACTTAGCAAATGGTATTTAAACAGTCCACTACTTTGTTTTAAAAGAAATAGAAATGCTGTGTGAATGTGATCGCAGTGACAAAGTGGCACATTTCCCATAAGCTGGCATGGCACATTTCTGTGCTAGATCATCAACTTTTCAGTTTGTTATTTATGCATAAACATGAAGCATATCTTATCTTGCGGCAGGATGGACTGGGAATCATCATGAGATCATCTTTCAGGGAACCATATTTAAACCACATCTGTACATGTCATTCATTGTTTGCGCTCCAGAACTAGTCATAGCGAGTGAGAAAGGAGAAGCCTTCCAAGTTCATTGTCTCCAAGGGAGTTGTCATTATCCTTTTGGCGACGCCAGCTCCAATGCTGTTGACACCTAAATGATCTGCCAAAGAGAACTGCCATCTCTGGTTGGATATATTCCAGGCTGGAGATGTCATCACATTACATACCACCTTCAAACAATCCATCCTCAGCTATTGGTCGCCCAACATGTCAATCATCCTGAAGCCCTGCTTTTCCTAGGCTTTTAAAGAAGTCTTAGTTCTGATCTTTGAAGATTTTTTGAAAAACTCTACATTGTTCTTCAGCATTGGAAGGCCTCCTATTGACCTGTCAATTTTGAAAGCCCAACAACTGTCCACTTCTTGGCAATCTAGAGAAATCACAGCTTGGTGACTATTTCCCATACAGTGCAGACTTCTGATCTCCATTTGACCCTGGTATAGGTGGCCCAGAAGCCAACTCGGAAAATCCTGCCAAAGGAACCTACAGATTGGGTGGTTACAACATGGTTACTTAAGAGGCCATGTGATGGAAGAGTGGAAATTTTGTCTGAAGCACAGGAAGAATATACACATGCAATAGCTACTCAGACTAATGAATAAACTGGTTTGTCCTTGGTCACCGATCTTTCTATATGACGTCAGGAGTTGGCAGTATGGCACAAGGACTTTGCTATTTCAACCTTTCTATAATTGATAAAACATTGTAGACAGTATGACCAAGTTTGAAAAGGAATGGCATATATATTGCTGTGCTGGTTTATTGGATAAATCCAAAAAAGGTGTAGGCTTACATTTTATTAAATCTAGCAGGTTCTGAGGTAGTCGAGAAATTTGAATCAAGGCAAACCAATGTGGATGCTAGAATCTGAAACATAAACAGAAAACAATGGAAAGACTCAGCAGGTCTGACAGCCTTTGTGGTGAGAATATAGCCATGATGTGGAGATGCCAGTGTTGGACTACGGTAAGCACAGTAAGAAATCTCATAACTCCAGTTAAAATCCAACAAGTTTATTTGGCAGCACTAGCTTTTGGAGTCTCAGGCTCCTTCATCAGTTGAGTGAGAACTTGCAGAACCATAGAACCATACAGTGCACAAAGAGGCCCTTCGACCCATCGAGTCTGCACCGACTACAATCCCCCTCAACGCCCTACCCCCATAGCCCTACATATTTTAGACACTAATCCCTCTCACCTATGCATCCCAGGACACTAAGGGATAATTTTAGCATGACCAACCAACCTAACCTGCACATCTGAGTTCACAAACAAGTCATATACAGACACAAACTCAATTTACAAGATAATCAGGACCTTGAGGGCCCTTACTAGCTTCCAGGTGTCAGGGACATATCCATGACACCCTTTTTATCCTACTGACCCTGAGATACCCAGGTGCAGAACTTAGCTATCAGTCTCTGTTCAGCGATTCAGCGCAGAGTCACTGAACAGAGACTGATAGCCAAGTTCCACACACATGAGGACAGCCTTAACGGGATGTGGGGTTTATGTCACACTATCTGTAACCCCCATGACTTACCTGGGCTTGTAAAATCTCACTTACTATCCTGTCTGGAGACAATACACATCTCTTTAATCTATGCTAATGTTATCTCCACTCTCATTGTCTGCATCTTTAAGACTTAAATAGCAGGTTAGCTGCAAAGATTTGCATTCTAATCAGTATTCTGTAAACTGTGTGTCTTTATATGCCTTTCTCTGATCAGAATCTTCCACACATCTAACAAAGGAATACCGTTTCAGAAAGCTTGTAGGATTACTATCAAATAAACTGGTTGGACTTAAACCTGGTGTTGTGAGACTTTTTACTGTGTTTACCCCAGTCCAATGCTGGCATCTCTACATCATGAAAGGCTTGGCACAGGTTCACACCCTTCCTCATCCCTCAGGGTTCCTCTGGGCTCCTAGGTTACTCCATGGACAATGGTGCTTCTGCAATGAGCTCCAGAAACTCTGGCTTGCCTGGCCCTGCCAGTCCTGGAGGACCATCTGCATTCTTGCCATGGTGATCGAGCCCTCTACAACAGCCTTCTGAATCAGGACCTACCTGTCAATGGCAGCAGCAAGTGCCCCCTGAGGCTGGGCCACATTCTGCAAACCCTCAACCATGATCTTCTGTGACCGATCTCTTCAGCCATATATTCATCTGTTATATTCTGCTATTTCTAATCAGACTAGCATGTAGCACTGGTAATAATCCTGAGATCACTATCTTTGAGGTCCTACTTTTTACTTACTTCCTAACTCTTAATTCTGCTTTTAGGACCTCATCCTTTTTTTCACCTATGTCATTTGTACCAATGTGTACCATGACCGTTGACTGTTCACCCTCCCACTTCAGAATGTCCTATAACCACGCCAAGACACCCTTGATCTGAGCACCAGGGAGGCAACATTCCATTCTAGAGGTCAATAATGACTACAAAAATGCCTATTTCCCATACAATTGAATTCTGTAGACCTATTGTTTCTCCACATTTTTTATTCCTTCCCTACGCAGCAGAACCAATTAGACTGTTGCTATTTTCACTTGAGAGGCCATTCCCCTCAACAGTATCCAGACAGGTATATTTGTTTTACAGGGAATAGCCACATCAGATTCCTTCACTGCTTGCCTTGTCACTCTTGCTCTGTCTGGTGGTCACCCATTCCCTTGCTGTCTGTGGAGTCTAAGCCTGCAATGTATCACCTCTCTATATATATATCCACGACATTCTCTACCTTGCAGATAAGAACATAAGAAAAAGGAGCAGGAGGAGGCCATACAGCCACTCGAGCCTGTCCTGCCATTCAATAAGATCATGGCTGATCTGTAGTGGTTCAGTACTACTTTCTCGCTTTCTCCCCATAACCCTTAATTCCCTTGTCAATTAAAAACCTATCCACTCTTGACTTGAACATATTCAATGAGGAAGCCTCCATCACCTCATCAGGCAGAGAATTCCAAAGATTCACCACCCTCTGCGTGAAGAAACCCCTCCGCAACTCCGATCTGAACCGCCACTCCCCCTAATCTTGAGGCTGTGCCCTCTAGTCCTGCTTTCTTTGTTAAGCAGAAAGAGTCTCTCAACCTCTACCTTATCCATCCCCTTCATTATCTTATACGTTTCTATAAGATCCCCTCTCAGCCTTTTAAACTCCAAAGAGTACAAACCTAGCCTATTCAGTCTCTCCTCATAATCCAATGCCCTCATCTCCGGAATCAGCCTAGTAAACCTTCTCTGCACCCCCTCCAAGGCCAATATATCCTTCCTCGAATGCGGCAACCCAAAACTGCACACAGTACTCCAGCTGCGGCCTCACCAGCTCCCCATACAGCTGCAATACAACCTCCCTACTTTTATATTCTATCCCCCTAGCTATAAAGGCCAACATTGCATTCGCCTTCTTAATCACCTGCTGCACTGTATACTGTGTTTTTGCGATTTGTGCACAAGGACCCCCAGATCCCTCTGCATCATCACATGCTGCAGCTTTTTGCCATTTAAATAGTCGTCCTTCCTACCGTTATTCCTACCAAAGTGGATAACCTCACACTTGCTAACATTATACTCCATGTGCCAGGTCCTTGCCCACTCACTCAACCTATCCAGATCTCTCTGCAGGTTTTCCACACCCTCCATGCAATTTGCTTTTCCACTCATCTTCGTGTCATCAGCAAATTTCGTCACCCTGCACTCTATCCCTTCCTCCAGATCATCGATGTTAATTATAAATAGTTGAGGCCCCAGTTCTGAACCTTGGGGCACTCCACTAGTCACCAGCTGCCAATCAGAATAGCACCCATTAATACCTACCCTCTGCTTCCTATTAGACAACCAATCCTCTATCTACCCCCGACTCTCTGCATCTTAACCTTCTGCAGCAATCTTTTGAGAGGCACCTTACTGAACGCTTTCTGGAAATCCAAAAACACACATCCATCGGTTCCCCTCTATTTACCGCATTAATCACTTCCTCATAGAACTCCAATAAATTCGTCAAGCATGACCTCCCCTTAACGAATCCGTGCTGTGTCTGCCTGATCAAACCATTCATATCCAGATGCCTCGTTATTTCTGCTTTGACTACAGATTCAAGCATTTTTCCTACTACAGACGTTAAACTAACGGCCTATAATTTCCTACCTTCTGTCTGCTACCTTTTTAAACAGCGGCATAACATTAGCCATTTTCCAATCTTCCGGCACTTTTCCAGAGTTCAATGAATTTTGAAAGATAATTACCAGGGCATCCGTTATCACCTCTGCCATTTCTTTGAGGACCCTGGGATGCATTCCATTCGGTCCTGGGGATTTATCTGCCCTCAGCCCTAATAGCTGATCAAGCACCACCTCTCTAGTGACTAATCTCATCAAGGACCTCATCTCCTACTACCCTTCTATCCTTAAGTTCGGGCAAGCTATTTACATCCTCCTCCGTAAAGACCGACACAAAAAACTTATTCAAGGTCTCCACCATATCCCTGTCGTCCACCTTAAACCACCCCTCTCATCTTCCAAGGGTCCTACATTAATCTGGCCATCCTCTTTTTCTTTATATACTTATAAAAACTCGTACTGTCCTTTTTGATGTTTCGAGCTAGTTTAGCCTCACATTCCATCTTTCCTTTTTTAATCACCTTTTTAGTCATTCTCTGCTGTTGTTTAAAACTTTCCTAATCCTCTAATCACCCACGATTTTTAGCCTCAGCTTTAGATTTAATACGCTCCCTAATTTCCTTGGAAAACCACGACTGATTTTCCCTTCTCCTACAGTGCTTCTTCACCATCAGAATATATTTATGCTGAGTACTGAAAAAGATCTCTTTAAAAATCCCCCACTGTTCCTCAGCCATCCTACCAACCAGCGCACTCCTCCAATCCACAGTCACCAATTCATCTCTCATCCTTTCATAGTCCCCTCTGTTCAAACTTAGTACACAGGTCTGGGACTCCACTACCTCATCCTCCATCTGCATCATAAATTCTACCATACTATGATCTTAGATGTCCCCAGCCGCCGCTCCAGCTCTGAAACCTAGCCTTCCAGGAACTGCAGTTGGAGGCATTTTCAACACACATGTTGGTCTCAAGCACTGAAAATGTTCTTGGCTTCCCACATGGAGCATAACTGTCATAACTTATCCCTTTAAATTAAACCTTTGGAAGATCTCAACATCAAACAATATCATGAGCATGAGAGGTTATCAAGGGTAGGTGGGGTGCAGCTTGCCCTGGAGGCATGAGAAGGGCCTTTGAACTCATCTTTGAAAAGATCCTCTTATCATGTAACTTCTGAGATGCCATGGATCATGACTCTTTCAAAACCTGTTGCAATTCTATGAAAATTGCAGAGGAATAGGACATGTCTATCTCTGCAATTTTTAAAGGCAAAACCCAGCCATTTTTTAAGGTCTCCCGAATCATCCCAGCTGAACAAAAATCCAAGCCAATGTTTCAGGTTCTCTTTCATCCACAAATTTTTAGCATGTGCAGTATTTTACTTTTATCTTCCCCATTTATGTAAGTTGGCAAAAGACCCGGCAGTGACATATGACAGAAATCAATTTTTACTCAGTGAGTGGGTAATCTGGAAAGCACTGCCTGATGGATTCAATTGTTGCTTTTAAAAGGGAATTGAATATGCTTGGATGAAGGCAGTTGCAATGGCACTCAAAAACTTGGCACCGTTCAGAACAAAGCATTCCAGATGATTGGCACCCCCCTTATAAACATTCATTCAGACTTATTGAAACCTATAAGATCCTAAGGGGATTTGACAGAGTAGATTCTAAAAGGATGGTTACATCATCGACAAACAGTGGCAGTAGTGTGTACCTTCAATAAGATGCATTACTGGAATTCACCAACACTCCTTAGGCAGCACTTTACCAATCCATGACTGCTACCATAAAGGATAAGGTCAGCAGACACATCGGAATACCACCACTAGGAAGTTCTGCTCCATCCTGACTTGAAAATATATCAGCCATTCCTTCATTATTGCTGGGTAAAGATCTTGGAACTCCTTCCCTAACAACACAGTCGGTGTACCTTCACAACACAGACTACAGCGGTTTAGGAAAGCAACTCATAACCATCTTTTCAAGTGCAATTAGGGATGGGCAACAAATGCTGGCCAGTGAAGACCAGTGAATTGTTCTTATAGTGAGTAGCATGGACACAATGAGCTGATGTCATTTAGGTCACCTATTTAAGAAATAGTAGTTCAGAGAAGGTTCACTCAACTGATTCCTGGCATGTGGAGATTGGCAGGGGCAGGGTGAGAAAAGATTTTATTCTATGAGAAAAGAATAGACAAATGAAAGGTGATTTTTCTGAAACATATAGGATCCTGAGGGGCAGATGCTGACAAGATGTTACTCCTTG
The DNA here is from genome assembly GCA_024679065.1 of Sphyrna mokarran. Classification (NCBI taxonomy): domain Eukaryota; kingdom Metazoa; phylum Chordata; class Chondrichthyes; order Carcharhiniformes; family Carcharhinidae; genus Sphyrna; species Sphyrna mokarran. Next base: position 9,550,458 of record JAGIQG010000006.1, read on the forward strand.
TGGACAGAGCAGAATTAGGGGACACCACTTAAAAAATTTAACACTGCAATGAACATTTTTTTTCTCTGAGGGTGGTCAGAGAGTGCTGAGTCTGTAGAACTCTGCTCAGGGAGCAGTGAGACTGGGTCAATGAATATTTTTATTGCAGAGTTAAATAGGTTCTTGACTAACAAGAGTCAAAGGTTACTGGAGAGTACAGGGGCAGCATAGTGGCACGTTGGTTAGCACTGTTGCCTCACAGCACCAGAAAACTGGGTTTGATTCCCAGCCCAGGTGGCTGTTTTTGATTTGATTTATTGTAACATGTATTAGAAAAATAAAAAGTATTGTTTCTTGTACACTATACAGACAAAGCATAGCATTCATAGAGAAGGAAAGAAGGGAGTCAGAATGTAATGCTATAATCATAGCTAGAGTGTGGAGAAAGATTGACTTAATACAAGGGTAGTTCATTCAAAAGTCTGGCAGCATCCATTTTTGAGTCAGTTGGTACGACCTCACTTTTGTATCATTTTCCCAATGGAAGAAGGTGGAAAAGAGAATGCCCAGGGTGTGTGAGGGTCTTTAATTATGTTGGCTGCTTTGCCAAGACATAAGGAAGTCTAGACAGAGTCAATGGTACAGGAGGCTGGTTTGCATGATGGATTAGGCTACATTCACAATCTTTTGTAGTTTCTTGCAGTCTTGGGCAGAGCAGGAGTCATACCAAGCTGTGTTGCAACCAGAAACAATGCCACCTATGGTGCATCTGTAAAAGTTGCTGAGAGTCATAGCTGACATGCCAAATTTCCTTAGTCTGCTGAAAAAGTGGAGTCTGCACGTTCTCCCCGCGTTTGCACAGGTTTCTTCAGGGTGCCTCAGTTTCCTCCCACAGTCCAAAAGACATGCTGCTTAGGTGAATTGGCCCTGCTAACTTCTCCCTCAGCGTACTCAAACAGGCACCAGAGTGTGGCAACCAGGAGTTTTCACAGTAACTTCACTGCACTATTAATATCAGTCTACTTGTGATACTAGTAAAACCATAAGTGGGCTGGAAAGTGGAGCTGAGAACACATCCAGCTCAGCCATGATCTTTTTGGCTGGCAGAGCAGGCTAGAGCAGCCTAAATCCTGAACTACTCTACCTAGACTTTAACCTGGTGTTACCAGACTCCTGAGTGTGTTCACCCCAGGTCAATGTCGGCATGTCCACATCACGTGCTGATAGGCCAGGCAAGCCCCGCCCTACCAATGTGGAAGGGAGGGGGTGTTCGGTGTGATTGACAGCATGACCCTGTCCCTCCTGCCGCTTACTGATTGGCTGTTCCGGTAGAGGCGGGGTCATTCGACGTGATTGACGGCAAAGCCACGCCCCTTCCGCCGGTTCCTCAAATAGAAAGGCAAGGTTTGTGGAAGGTGGGGTTCGCTTCAACGGTTCTCTGACAAAGCTGCTCCCGGTTACTCAACAATCGACATGGATGGAGCATCATTGGAGTTTAAATATCGTGCATATATAAAAACAAACAACCTTTTCTTCCACTTCTACTCTACTCACAATGCAAGCGGCTGAGGAGATTTGAAAGGGTAGCCGTTAACTGCCGGTCGCGCGCTGCCCGCCGGGAGTTGTAGTCCTGGACGCCCCCTGGCGACCTGCCGCTGACCTACCCACCCTCAGCGCATGTGCACTATCCAATCGGCCGGCTAAGCCATGCGACAGGGTTACCTGGGAAACAGGCTGGCTGACCAATCAGCAGTGACGAGGGGAGGGGCGGAAAGAAGGAGGCGGAGTCGGCAGGAGGTCACTGGAGAGGGGCGGGACTGGCAGTTGGTCACGTGGGGGGTGGGGGGGTCAGTGAGAGGTCACGTGGGCAGAGCCCGCCTTCCCGCTGACGGCTGAGCTTCCTCACAGGCAGCAGAGAATCTCTTCGTGTTTGAATGGTGACTGGAATTTTACATTATCACTTTCTTTCTTTCTGCTTTCTCTGTGTGTGTGTGTGTTTGAGCACTAACAGTTCCTGCCACTTCCCTCCCTCGCCCGGCACTACATGAGCTCGGGTGCTTTTGTCTATTTAGTGTTTTTGCTGTGTGCTGTCTGTTTTTTGTGGCCAGTGCTGTGGGTTTCCCCTGATGTGGCCTTTAGGCCTCAGTAATTCAAATACATTGCTTATGGTATGGGTAAGGCTGAAATTGGCTATTTCAGGATGTTCGTTATTGTCTTTGCGCAAAATACTATGGTTCATGTTCTTGAATTAAGTCGTCTTTAGGATTTCTTTTGTTTTCGGTTATATTTTATGGTTATATTTCAAGCCTCTGCCATTTCACATCACTTGGGGCTTTGAAGCTACGTTTATACTGTTACTCTGTTAGGACTGGTCGTGAGCTGTGCCAAAACCTAGCCTGTAATATATGTAAATGTAGCCATCACAAAAGTTATAATCCATAGAATCTCTACAATGTAGAATAAGACCATTCTCCAATTGACTCTGGAAGAGCATCTTATCCAAGCCCACCCGCCACACGCGCTCATGTGCTTACATGAGACAATGTGCTAATCCACCTAACCTACACATCTTTAGACACTAAGGGGTAATTTATTATGGCTGATCCATCTAAGCTGCAAGTCTTTGGACTGTAGGAGGAAACTGGAGCAGCTGGAAAAAACCCATGCTGATAAGGGGAGAATCTGCAAACTCCACAGAGGTGGTCACTGTAGACCAGAATCAAACCTGATCCCTGGTGTCATGAGGCAATAGTGCTAATGCTGACCTTAATATACAGGTAGAGCAAGAGATTAGGAAGGCAAATGGAATGCTCTTTACTGCAAGAGGAATGTTGTGCAGGATGTTGGTAAGACCACATCAGGAGTACTGTATACAGTTTTGGTTTGATTTAACTAAGTTAGAAGTAGTTCAGAGAAGGTTTGCTTGTCTGATACCTGGTGGGAAGGTATCGTCTGAGAAAAGGTTGGGCAGACGGGCCTGTTTCTATTAAATTTTAGAGGAATGGAAGGTTACAGAATAAATGGATCTCTTTGATTATGGAAATGAAAAGAATCATTTTATTTCAAGATTGAATCCAGAGAACTTGCTTTTCCAGGCAGTGAACTTTCAGAAGGCTTTCAACAAAGTCTTACGTAACAGACTGCTATGTGAAGTTAAAGCACATGGGATTGCAGGAAATGTGTTGATAGAAAGTTGGTTAACAGAAAGGAAGCAAAGGATTTGCATAAATGGGTCTCTTTCTAATAGGCATTCAGTCATTAGTGATGTTCTGCAGTGACCTGTGCTAGGACCCTAACTGTTCACATTATACATTAATGATTTGGAAGACAGAACTGAATATATCATCTACAAATTTAGAGATGATACAAAGTTGGGTGGGAGATGAGCTATGAGGAGAATGAAGAGATGCTTCAGTGTGATTTGGGTGGGCAGTGTGTGTGGGCATCTGTATGGCAGGTGCAGTATAATGTGCATAAATGTGAGGTTATCCAATTTGGTAGCAATAATAATAAAACATTATTTGAATGGATGTAAATTAAGAGAGGTGGATATTCAACGAGAACTTGGAGTCCTTGTGCATCAGTCACGTGAAAATAATCATGCAAGTACAGCAGGCAGTAAAGAAAGCAAATTGTGTTGACTTTCATCGCTAGAGAATTTGAGTATAGGGATTGGGAAGTTTTGTTGCAATTGTAGAGGGTATTGGTGAGGCCTTACCTGAAGTATTGTTTCCAGTTTTGATGTTCTTGTCTGAGAAAGGATGCCCTTGCTATAGAGGGAGTCCAGCAAAGGTTTGCAAGGCTGAATCCTGTGATGGCAAATCTGTCATATGAGGAAAGACTAAGTCAGTTAGGATTATGTTCATTGGCATTTAGAAGGCTAAGAAGGCAGCTCATAGAAATTTATAATTTTCTGACAGAGTTAGTTAAAGTAAATTCAGAAACAAAGGGAAAGGGTTTTTGTCTATGTGAAGTTTTGTTTGATTGGAACATTTTAGATTATCGTGGTATTACTTTTGTTTGATAAAAGTCATTAATTTTCTTAACTTTCCCTTGAAAAATCCCTTTCCATAGATTGAATGCAGCCAAGATTAATGTTCATGTGATACTGGAACTGAGTTCTTTGGTTGGAGAATTGAAACCCTGATTCTCAGCCTTGTAACTCCTAGCAGTCCTCTGGATAGACCCAGAACAGTTTGTACTCAGAACAGCTTTCCAGAGCACCAGGGGGAGAGAATCTGGGCAAGCTAATCTCCAACAGCGGATTTTCCATTCCAGGAAAGCAAGAATCCTTGCTTTCAGCTAACCAGCAGAATTTCCAATATCAGAGAAAAAAGACTGCTTTCAGTCTGGTGTCCATCTCCTAAGCTAAAATCGAAAACGAATTCTTAGACTTTTTTCCCTCTGGGGCGGAATCACCTGACTTGGACATTAATCAATCTTCCCTCTCTCAACACAAGGTCTTTTTAGATCCCAGAGTAAAAATAAACAAAATCCTTTCAGTATCATTGAAGTAGCAATAAAAGGATTTCTAGCAGATGGCCTAGCAACAATGAAACTAAAACTGATTGTAGTGGCCAACAACATGATTTTAAAAAAAATTCTTATGGGTACGTTAATGTAGAGAAATTTCTTCACCCAGAGGCTGGTGAATGTGTGAAATTCACGACCATAGAATGTAGTTTAGGCCAAAATGTCTGATTTCAAGAAAAAATTAGATATAGCTTTTGGGGCTAAATGGATTAAGGGATAACGTGGGGCAGGGGAGAGAATCAGGATATTGAATTTGATCAATATCAAAACAAAAGGCGGAGCAGGTTCAAAGGCCTGAATGGCCTCCTGCTTCTAGTTTCTTTGGAGGCTGGATCGACAAATGTACTCTTGCTTAACAGTGGAGCCAAATGTTACTTTAGAGTCATCAAAATGTGGAATTGAAACCTGCACTTAGTTTTATATTGTAGCGGACAACAGGAGCTTCACCTCTCGATAGATCTTGGAACTTTTGTGTATGCGCAGACTTGGAGCTGACAGCATATATGCAGATCAACATTTTTATGTTCTTTGGGCCTGGCGTACTTATGCATAAGGAAATTGGCATGGAAGTCTGAGGGGGATGATGGAGCAGAGCACCATGAAATGGTAGATTGTAGACAGGAGAAGAGGGGCCCAAAGGAAGAGTCCCAGACAGCGAATAAGAAAAGGGCTCAGTTCAATTAAAAAGAGAAACAGAGAAACATAAAAAAGGCCATGGAGGGCATACAAGTGAAGAAGGCAGTTGATGTTTAGTGACTGTGCTTTGGGACAAAGGTATCCCTTTGGAGCAATAGTGTTCTCCTCCGTGTTGCTAAGGATCTGAAGCTGTATATGTAATTTGATGCTTGAGTGCATACTCAGGTGTCCAGTAGAAAGGCTTCACAGGAAATTCAATTGAACAGTTTGGAGGTGGATCAAGTTGTGATGTTGAGGAGAATTCTCAGTTTAGATCTTCAAAGGTGAAGACTGAAACCCCTTGTAAGTGGCTGAGCTTCAGTGAGATTGGTTGACTAAGAAAGTCTTACTGACATCTGGGTGGGTTGTTCCAAAATCCTTGGCTTTGGTTGCATCTGCCATTTATTGCACAGCATGGTATTTTTCGTCACAGTTGGTTTAATTCACATGTACCTCATATTTGCCCAAGGTTGATATTGTAAAGTTCATTTTTAATTTGTTCACAACTTTTGATTTGATTTATTATTGTCACATATTAACATAGTGAAAAGTATTGTTTCTTGCATGCTATACAGACAAAGCTTACCATTCATAGAGAAGGAAATGAGTGTGTGTACAATGTAGTGTTATAATCATCGCTAGGGTGTAGCGAAAGATCATCTTGATGCAAGGTAAGTCCATTCAAAAGTCAGACAGCAGCAGGGAAGAAGCTGTTCTTGAGTCAGTTGGTAAGTGACCTTAGACTTTTCTTTCTCCCGACGGAAGAGAGAATGTTTAGCATCTGTGGTTATGTTGGTTGCTTTGTCGAGACAGCAGGGCAGGTAGGTAGTCAATGGATGGTAGCCTGATTTGCATGATGGATTTGGCTACATTCATGATCTTTTGTAGTTCCTTGCAGTCTTGGGCAGAGTAGGAGCCATACCAAGCTGTGATACAAACAAAGAAGGCTTTCTATGGTGCATCTGTAAAAGTTGACAAGAGTAATAGTTGACATGCCAGATTTCCTTAGTCTTCTGAGAAAGTAGAGATGTTGGTGAGCTTTTTTAACGGTAGTGTTGGCATGAGGGGAACCAGGACAGGTCACCTAAAAACTTGAAGCGTTCAATCCTTTCCATTTTGTCCCCCATTGATGTAGACATGGGTACCTTCTCCTTTACACTTCCTAAAGTAGATGACAATCTCCTTCATTTTGTTGACATTGAGGGAGAGTTGATTGTTGCCACACCAGTTTGCCAGATTTTCTATCTCATTCCCAAGCTGTCTCATCATTGTTTGAGATCTGACCCACACAGTGGTGTCGTCAGCAAACTTGAAAATTGAATTGGAGGGGAATTTGACCACACAGTTGTATAGACTGTGGAATCTTATGACTTCATTCACTAAGTGTCTTGAATCACAGATTTTGTCTACTTTAAAAAGAACATTATCATTCCTTAACCAAATCTTGCCAACAACTTTGAAGTATAATCTAGGATCACAATGGAGACTGCAAACTGAATTGGCATATGGGTAACAATGCCTCACAGTGCCAGGGACCCAGGTTCAATTCCTGGCTTGGGAAGAACTTGCGGACTCCGCATGGAGTGACTCATGTCTTCGTGGTTGCTTCCGGGTAGTCCAGTTTCCTCCTCCAGTCTGAAAGATGTGTTGTTTAGGTGCATTGGCCATGCTATATTCTCCCTATGTGTACTGACTTGGGGATCATTAGGGTAACTATATTGTGGTGTTAATGTAAACAAACTTGTAGTAATAAATTTTAAACTTTAATCAGATCAGCCATATTCTTCTCAAATAGTGAAGCAGAGTCAAGAGACAGATGGGCTTACTATTGCTCCTAATTTGTTTGTTTGAATTAAGACAAATGCAATAAGTGCAGTTTTCCTTCTGAAATCTACAATGTTGGAAGAATTAGTTCTGTGTATGCTCTTGTTTTAACCTATAATTGTACACTGCGCAGGATCCAATTTAGAAAGTTGAATATCCTAGAGTTGCAATTCATGGATCTGACTCTATTGAGTTTTTGCTTAAATGTTATTATATTGCTCTCCATTAGAGAGGCCAACTAGAGGTGAGGCTACATTGGATTTGGTGCTGGGCAATGAGCCAGACCAGGTGTTAGGCTTGGAGGTTGGTGAACATTTTGGTGATAGTGACCACAATTCGGTTACGTTCACCTTAGTGATGGATAGGGATAGGCATGAAGCTGGGGAAAGGGTAATTATGAGGCCATCAGGAGAGAATTGGGGTGCATAGATTGGACTAGGAAACTACAGGGACTGGGAACATCTGGAATGTGGAGCTTATTCAAGGAGCAGCTGCTGCGAGTCCTTGATAAGTATGTCCCTGTCAGGCAAGGAGGAAATGGTCGAGTAAGAGAACCTTGGTGTACGAAAAAAGTTGATTTGCTGGTTAAAAGGAAAAAGGAGGCTTATGTCAGGATGAGGATTGAAGGCTCGGTTAGTGCAATGGATAGCTATAGATTAGCCAGGAGGGAGCTAAAGAGGGAATTGAGGAGAGCAAAGAGAGGACATGAGAAGACTTTGGCTGATAGGATTAGGGAGAATCCTAAAGCTTTCTTTAGATATGTTAAGAATAGAAGATTGGTTAGGGCAAGATTAGGGCCAGTCATAGACAGCAGTGGGAAGTTGTGCGTGGAGCCTGAAGAGATTGGAGAGGCACTGAATAAATATTTCTCTTCGGTATTCACGCAGGGTGATGTAAATGTAGTTATGGAGAACACTGAGGTACAGGGTAGCAAACTGGAAGGTATCGAAGTAGATAGGGAGGATGTGCTAGATATTCTCGAGGGTTTGAAGTTGGATAAGTCCCCTGGGCCGGACGGGATTTACCCTAGGATTCTCTGGGAGGCAAGAGAGGCGATTGCAGAGCCTCTGGCTCTGATCTTCAGGTCGTCGTTGGTTACGGGTGTGGTTCTGGAGGATAGCGAATGTGGTCCCATTGTTCAAGAAGGGGAAGAGAGACCTTCCAGGGAATTATAGGCCAGTGAGTCTTACTTCTGTTGTGGGCAAAGTATTGGAGAGAATTATTAGGGATAGGATTTATAGTTATTTAGAGAGTAATGAATTGATTGGGGATAGTCAGCATGGTTTTGTGAAGGGTAGGTCGTGCCTTACTAACCTCATTGAGTTTTTTGAAAAAGTGACTAAAGAGGTGGATGGGGGTAAGGCGGTTGATGTGGTATATATGGACTTTAGTAAGGCGTTTGATAAGGTGGCCCATGGAAGACTTCTGCAGAAAATGCAGATGTATGGGATAGAGGGTGATTTAGCTAATTGGGTTAGGAATTGGCTAGCAGATAGAAGACAGAGGGTGGTGGTTGATGGGAGATATTCATCGTGGAGTTCGGTGACAAGTGGTGTACCTCAGGGGTCTGTTTTGGGGCCCCTGCTGTTTGTAATTTTTATAAATGATCTGGATGAGGGTATTGAAGGATGGATTAGTAAATTTGCAGATGACACTAAAGTCGGAGGAGTGGTAGATAGTGAAGAGGGGTGTTATAGTTTGCAGAGAGACTTGGACAAGTTGCAGAGCTGGGCCGAGAGGTGGCAAATGGAGTTTAATGTGGAAAAGTGTGAGGTAATGCACTATGGCAGAAATAATAAATGTGTAGAGTATAGGGCAAATGGTAGGATTCTTAGTAGTCTAGATGAACAGAGGGATCTTGGTGTGTATGTGCATAGATCCCTGAAAGTAGGCAGTCAGGTCGAGAAGGTTGTTAGGAAGGCATATGGAGTCTTGGCTTTTATTGGTAGAGGGATTGAATTTCGGAGCCGCAACGTCATGTTGCAACTGTACAAAACTCTAGTGCGGCCGCACTTGGAGTATTGTGTGCAGTTCTGGTCCCCACATTATAAGAAAGATGTGGAGGCATTGGAGAGGGTACAGAGGAGGTTTACCAGGATGTTGCCTGGTATGGAGGGCAGGTCTTATGAGGAGAGGCTGAGGGATTTGAGGTTGCTTTCGTTAGAAAGGAGGAGGCTAAGAGGGGACCTGATCGAAACATAAGATGATTAGAGGTTTAGATAGGGTGGACAGTGATAGCCTTTTTCCTAGGATGGAAAAAGCTAGCACGAGGGGACACAGCTTTAAATTAAGGGGTGATAGTTATAGGACGGATATCAGAGGTAGGTTCTTTACCCAAAGGGTGGTTCGGGAGTGGAATGCCCTGCCTGCAGCGGTTGTAGATGTGCCAAGTTTGGTGGCGTTTAAGAGGTTAGTTGATAAGTATATGGAAGAGAAGGGAATGGTTTAGTTTGGAGGGGCATTGCTTTTTATATTGGTCGGCGCAACATCGAAGGCCGAAGGGCCTGTTCTGTGCTGTAATGTTCTATGTTCTATTTTAGACCTGTTACTATACTTTATGGCCTCTAATTGCCAGACCAACCCCTTTTCCACCTTCCTCGTTTCTGGGACTTCAAAATTGCAAAGTCCTTTGCTTAGTTTTTTTTCTACAACTGGTAGCAGTAATAGTTACACTTGTATTCTTAAACTATCTGTCCCTTCTACTTCTCTCAGTTTCAGATAATGCCTGTAATGGTAAGGTATTGGGGAGAGTAACAGAACAAAGATGTAGGGATACATAGCTCCTTGAAAGTGGAGTCACAATGCCCCTCATAATCTTGAACACCTTAATCAGGTCACTCCTCAATCGTCTCTGCTCCGAAGAAAATAACCCAAACCTATCCAATCTCTCCCTATAACTTAAATAACCCTGCACCCCTTTCGTGCATTCACATCCTACCTATAGTATGGCAACCAGAATTGCACACTTGTTTTACATTTGCTTTTCTACCTCACTGAGAATCCATTTTTACAAACTGAGGCAATACTTTCAGCTTTTCTAGCTATTTTCTTTCATCTGATAAAAAGCTGATATTGTGCTGATCAATGCAGCCACTTTTATAGATGGTATTAATCTTTGGAATGTATACTCCCATCTGTGCTGTAATCTAAGAATCATAAACTGTTCACATTTTCTGGCAGATTGACAAGTCCCAGATTCATTCCATGTTAAGTTAGCTGACTTTATCCAGCATTTGTGGTGCTACATTTATACTTGTTGTTAGGGTAAGGAGAAGGAGATTGAACAAGGGTTCAAATTCTGATGGCTGAGCATTTTTAGTAATACTCTTTAGTATATCACTGAGTAAGAACAACATTTGAGTAGACCAACAGCCTTGCCAATGAAAGACCTATCTACATACTGGAGAACAAGTTGAATAAAGGCCAGTTTGAAAAAGAGCCTGTATCTTTGAGACACAATTGACCCAAAGATGTGTGGATTAGGTTGATTGGATGTGTTAAATTAACCCTTAATGTATTGGGATGTGATAAGTTATAGGAATTAGCAGAATAACTAAGCAGGGATAGGGCCTGGGTGGGATTGTGATCAGTGCAAGACTTGATAGGCAGAATGGCCTCCCTCTGCACTGTAGGGATTCTGTGAAATACTGGTAGCTTCAGGAGTCTATTGTCTAAAAGTGAATTCACTTGGTTTTAGTGAGCATTTTAAAAAAAATAATTGTTTTGCTATGCACTGATTGTAACTGAGATGAGGGTTTGCTCAGAGATTACATCAGTCTCTTAACCAAGGACGTTTGCACTGCAAGTTAAAGGTGTGCAAAATCCTGCTTTCTGATCAGTCTTTCTATCTGGTTGTAGAAAAAAAAGCAGGCAATTGTGTGGTTGATGCAGTTTTTTATTATAGTGCCGCAGAGAATGTCCATGTCCAATTGTAAAATATTGGAGTTGAAAAATAAGAGGGTGTAGTCTATAGACCAACTATTGGGAAAGATATAGAGGAACAAATTTACAGGGTATTTACTGGGAAGTGCAAAAACTATAATTATAATGGAATTCAATTAAACTGTGTATATACTGGGATAATAGTGCCAAAGGGCAGACAGAGAGAAGAGTTTCTAAACATGTTTAGCATAACTTTCCTGATCAGTACTTTTCCAGCTCGATCAAGGAGGAGATATTGCTGAATCTGGTTCTGGGCAATAAGGTGTGTCATGGGGATCAAGTGTCATTAAAGGAACAATTAGAATAGAACATAGAACAATACAGCACAGAACAGGCCCTTCGGCCTTCGATGTTGCGCCGACCAAAATAAAAAGCAATGCCCCTCCATACTAAACCATTCCCTTCTCTTCCATATACTTATCAACTAACCTCTTAAACGCCACCAAACTTGGCGCATCTACAACAGCTGCAGGCAGGGCATTCCACTCCCTAATCACTCTTTGAGTAAAGAACCTACCTCTGATATCCGTCCTATAACTCAGACCCCTTAATTTAAAGTTGTGTCCCCTCGTGCTAGCTTTCTCCATCCTAGGAAAAAGGCTATCACTGTCCACCCTATCTAAACCTCTAATCATCTTATATGTTTCGATTAGGTCCCCTCTTAGCCGCCTCCTTTCTAACGAAAACAACCTCAAATCCCTCAGCCTCTCTTCATAAGACCTGCCCTCCATACAGGCAACATCCTGGTAAACCTCCTCTGTACCCTCTCCAATGCCTCCACATCTTTCTTATAATGTGGGGACCAGAACTGCACACAATACTCCAAGTGCGGCCGCACTAGAGTTTTGTACAGCTGCAACATGATGCTGCGGCTCCTAAATTCAATCCCCCTACCAATAAATGCTAAGACTCCATAAGCCTTCTTAACAACTTTATCCACTTGACTGCCTACTTTCAGGGATCTATTGACACATACACCAAGATCCTTCTGTTCCTCAACACTATTAAGAGCCCTACCATTAGCCTATACTCTACACATTTATTGTTCCTGCCAAAGTGCATTACCTCACACTTTTCCACATTAACTCCATTTGCCACCTCTCGGCCCAGCTCTGCAACTTGTCCAAGTCACTCTGTAAACTATAACACCCCTCTTCACTATCTACCACTCCACCGACTTTAGTGTCATCTGCAAATTTACTGATCCATCCCTCAATCCCCTCATCCAGATCATTTATAAAAATTACAAACAGCAGGGGCCCCAAAACAGACCCCTGAGGCACACCACTCGTCACCGAACTCCACGATGAAACTCTCCCATCAACCACCACCCTCTGTCTTCTATCTGCCAGCCAATTTCTAATCCAATTTGCTAAATCACCCTCTATTCCACACATCTGCATTTTCTGTAGAAGTCTTCCATGGGCAGTGATTCAGGAAGTGATCATAGAATCATTGGTTGAATTGGCCAAGGGCAAGGAGCAATCAATTAAAAATGCTTGATTGAAGAAGGGTCAGTTTTGGTGGGGTGAAGACAGATTTGACCCATGTAAATTGAAATCCAAGGTGGGCTTGCAAAAGAACAGTGTGCTGTCAAGAAAGAAACAATGATTTGGGCAACAGTGTAACAAGATAAGGTAAAAGTACTTTAGATAAAATCTAAAAATACTGCTGTCAGTTCAATAATACAATTGATAGAGGCTGATTATAAAAACAATGGAGGGATAGCTAATGAAATCAGACAAAAAAATTACAAGAACTACTAATCAGAGGAAAACTAGAACTTATTTGTAGGAATCAAAATATAACTCGTAAAACGGTCAAGGAGGAGGAGTGAAACACTTGGGGCCAATTGGGGGTCTGTGCATAGAGGTGGAGGGCATGACTGAGATATTCAAAAAATATTTTGCATGTGTTTTGAAACTGGGAAGGTGCCACCCAAGTCAGAATAAAGGAGTGGATCTTTGAGATACTGGATGGATTAAAAATTCATTACTTTCAGTAAGTAGTCCTGTTTTGGAGCTTCACCAGCTTGTATCATCTTTAGGTATTCCTGTTGCTGTTCCTGGCATGCCCTCCTGCATTCTATATTGAACCAGGGTTGACCTGGATATACCAGGCCATGGGGTTACAGGTTGTGGTTGAGTACAGTTGTGCTGATGGCTCACTGTGGCTCATGGATGTCCAATTTTGAGTTGCTAGATCTGTTTGAAATCTTTCTTGTGTAGCGTGGTGGTAATGCCACACAATGCAATGGAAGGTATCCTCAATGTGAAGACTGGACTTCTCCAAGTATTGTACAGTGGTCATCGTTAACAATACTTACATGGACAAATGCATCTGAAATAAATAAGTTGGTGTCCTTTAGGACTCTGCCAGCTTGGCCTGTGATGATGCTACTGAGTGATGGACTTTGAACCCCCCCCCCCCTCCATACATGTGTACATCTTGCGCCTTTGCTGTCCTTAGTGCCTCCTCCAAATGGTGCTCAACATGGAGGAGTACTGATTGATCAGCTGAGGGGGAACAGTATGTGGTAACCAACAGGCATTCCTTTCCCCAAGTTTGATGTGGTGCGTTGAGACCTCATGGGGTCCAGAGTTGATGTTGAGGATTGCCAGGAGATTCCTTCCCAAGTATTGATGTTGAGGGTTCTCAGGACAACTCCCTCCCAGTTGTATGTCACTGTGCTGCCATGTCTGCCATTGGGAAGAGTCAGGGATTGTGACTGTGGTGTTATCAGTAAGGTATGTTTCTGTTGCTTGATTAGCCAGTGAGACAGCTTTCAATTTTAGCACAAAGCCTCCAGGTATTAGGGCAGTTGTCATTACTGGTGGCCTGGTCGATGCTGAGTGATAGTTTTATGTCATCATTAGACTTTTAATTCCAGAATTTGAAATTCAGTTTAAATTCCACTATCTGACATGGTGGGATTCGAGTCTTTGTCATCAGAATGTTACCTAAGTCCCTAGATTACTAGTCCATGACAATCACAACACCATTGCCACTCCTTATGTGACGGTAAATGGGATTTGCCACGTTTGGACAGTTTGACTAGAATACCATCCTTTCCCTTCTGTTTGCCCAGCAAACATTGAGCTCATGTGATGGTGCTTCCATAATGGGAAGTTACGGGTAAGTGTCAAATTCTGACCCAGTAATAAATGTATCATGGGAGTACAGCTTGTAGTTTTGTTCAACCTAATGGAGTGCCTGCTTACTTTCATGAGTACTTGATCATCTGATGTTTACAGGGGCAGCTTTGATGGTAGAACTAAGCGCCTTTTGATCCCATCATACAGAGCGCATAGCTATGTCAAAGGCTGTCTGACTTTCTTGATATGGGTCGATCCAGTTTTCATTTGGCTCAATACCCCTGTCTTTTGCTCGATTGTCTTGGCTTCAAATCATGTTGTACTGTAGCTGGGTTTATGCTGCCTACTAAGTGGGCTTTGGGTTTATGTGCATTCGTGGGATGTGGGTGTCGCTGGCTGGCCCAGCATTTATTGCCCATCTCTAATTGCCCTGAACTGAGTGGCTTGTTTTGGTGACCAATGTCATCTCTGCTGAGTAGGTTTCAAACTAATTGTTCCACGTTTCACCTCTATCAGTTTTGTTCCTCTTGTGCCATAAATGATAGATGTCAGCAAGCCTACAGCGCATGTTCTTTCCACACATTGAACTGCTCTCTTTTCTGCCATCTGCACAGTTATTACTAGCTTTCCCTTCCTTCAATGTATTGAGCTTTATGTATTCTCTACACTTGCTGCTTTAACCTCCAAGCTATCAGCACCCCTCAAACTTCTGACTCTCTTGTGCATTCCTTGGCCTTGCTCTAATCTATCTTGCGATACCTTGATTTTTGTCTGTCTGTTTCTCTCTTTCCCTTTCCTGGGCGACCTCAAAATCTTCTTTCTACCAATGTAGCCAATCACCCAACAATCCTGTTACAGCTCAAATGTCCATGTTGCCCCTTGGCATTAACCAGGCTAAAGCTGTTTTATAAATGTCACCCTGTTATTTACGTCTATACAGGAGCTGTTCAACAACAGAATAAAATTGTTTTCAATTGCAAATAAACGATTAGAAATGCAAAACGTATTTCAGATCGATGCAGTTGAGACAGACTTCCTTCTTTACTCAGAGTGAAGAACAACAGTTTACAGAGGCTTCCAGAAACTGCTTCATTAAGTATTTTTGGTGTTGACTGAAGGATACACGTTGGTTGGAGCACAAGGAGGACATCCCTGTTCTTTTAAGCACATCTGATTAGACAAAAAGGGTTTAAATTTGATCTCTAACCTGAAAAACAACACTGTCGGCAGTATAGTGTTCTGGGAATAGGGATTGAACTATAACCTTTTAACTTGAATGAGTGTTTCCAAATGAGCAAATCTGACATTGTGGCTACTGTAATAACTAGATTACGAAAGAGGACATAACCTCTTTAGTGTGACTGGTGTCTGAATTAAAGAGAGAATGTTTCATCTCATGATTATCCAAAGATATCCAGAAAAATAATCAATGGAAGAATAATAACAGGAATTTTAAATTTATTTGTTAGTCACATGCAAGGCTTACATTAAGGCTGCAATGAAGTTACACTGAAATTCCCCTAGTTGCCATATCCATGCCTGTTTGGGTCAACGCACCTAACTATCACGTCCTTCAGACTGTGTGGGAGAAAACCCATGCAGCCACGGAGAACGTGCAAAATCCACATACATAGTGATCCAAGCCAGGAATCAAACCCGTGTCCCTGGTGCTATGCGTCAGCAAATATCCAGATTTAAGCACAAAAGATATCTCAATCAAATCACTACCAGAGTGTACTATCAGCTTTTAGTTGTACAGTGAGAGAAATTGTCTTGTATGTTATTATCCTTCTCAAAGCAGTGGTGATGTTCGTGATTGCACATGTTGAAATTCTTAACCCTTGTTGGTTCCAAAATGTAGTAAGAATGAGGAACACCTCATTCACCTGACGAAGCAGCTGAAACACCTCGAAAGCTTGAGTTTACTATCAAATAAATCAGTTGGACTTAAACCTGGTGTTGTCAGACTTCTTACTGTTTACTCCAGTCCAATGCCAGCATCTCTACATCATGGTTCCAAACTATGGCATTCTCTACAAATTTACCTTCTTCGTCAAACTAAGATATCCAGGCCAGTACTTTCTCAGATTTGCTTTACCACAGTATGTCTGTACTGCTAGACCTGTCTGAATCATTAAAAATAATCTGGCACATGGGAACAATCATCCAATTCAATTCGGTAGTACAGTGGTTGGCATTGCTGCCTCACAGCACCAGGGACTTCTGGGTTCGATTCCCAGCTTGGGTCACTGTCTGTGGAGTCTGCATGTTCTCCACATGTCTGCGTGGGGTTCCTCTGTGCTTGAGTTTCTTTCCACAGTCCAAAAGACTGGTTAGATGCATTGACCATGCTAAATTCTCTCTTGAGGCACTCAAACAGGTTGTGAAGTGTGGCAACTAGGGATTTTTGTAATAACTTCATTGTAGTGTTAATTTAAGCCTACTTGTGGCACTGTTAAAGAATAAATAACCTGAATTGTAGCTGAGCTGTACTTCTATACACATCATTTACTGTACTCCACATTCCTTGCCTAGCAAAAGATGTATATATCTTGTTTTGAAAAATTTCTGCCCTAGCTTCTAGCAAGTGTTCCAGATAGCTACTTTTTAGTATAAAAAGGTGCTTCCTCTTTCCTGAATGATGTATCAGTCATTGTAATCTTGATAAGTGTTCAGTTTTCTGTTTTTATATTTCCTCTTTCCAGGCAGTAACCAAGTGATCAGCACTGTGCTGTCTCTATTGCTTCAAGCTACTATCTAAATTGTGCATTCTACTCCAGTTGGAGTCAAGTTTTTCTAAAAATGAGTCCGTAAAAGCCAAATATCCATTGGCTTCTTTGTTTTTTTTATTCATTCATGGGACATGGCATTGCTAGCTGACCAGCACTTATTGCCCATTCCTAGTTATCCTTGAGAAGGTGGTGGTGAGCCACTGCTTTTATCATACTAAGCCTGAAATCTTAAATCCAAGAATATGAGGAGCTTCTGGAAGTGGAGCAATCTTGACAGGAGATGGCAGTAGCAAGTTTTGAGGTGGTGGATTTGGATAATCAGGAGTGTACAATGACATGGTGAGCATCACAGAAGGATAGCATATGGTCATTAACACATTGGTTATGGGAACTTGCTTTTTGCAAATGGGCAGCCATGTTTCCTATGTCATAGGAATGACTATATTTCAAAATGTATCTCGGTGGCTGTAAAATACTTTGGATGTTTTCACTTTATAAATGCAAGTTCCTTGTTTAAAATTTGGCAGAACAAACAGACTAGGAAACATGAATGGATTGTTGAGGGAATAAGTTTATTATATTTAATTTAATTTTTAACTTATTACTGAGGTTTGAGAGAAAAGGCAAGGTTGACTTGAGTATCCTCTGGAAAGTTAGTGAAGGATATGAATGAACAGGGAGATTGAGAGTTTCAGTCATTCCATGTTCAGATGCATGAGTGCAGATAGATAAAGCCAACCGCATTTTGTTTAATCAGATAGGAGTTCTCAATGCAAGGAAAAAGGTTGAATGTTGTATAGGGTAATAGTTATGTCATGTAGTCAATGTAATACAAAATCAGAAAACGCTGGATAAGCTTGGCAGGTCTGGCAGCATCTATAGGGAGAGGAGCAGAGTTAATGTTTGAATGTTGAAAGTTTCCATTATTAACAATGGGGTAAATGGCCAAATAGCATTTTGGCAATATTGACTGAGATATAAATATTAACTGATGGCAATAAGTGGCCAAAGAGAGGCAGGAGACTGATCAGAGAGCTCTATAAAGGAGATTTGGCATGCAGCTGATCTGTGCCTCATTGAGTATTGTTAATCATTCTTCCTGGTCTAACGTATTTACATAGATCCTACCTGGAAATACATTTTGCAACATGAACATTGGTGTATCCATCAAGGACTGTAGCATTAAATGGCAAAAACTAGAATTGGATACCATATTACTATGTTAAAGGTTGATATTTTGACGCACAAGTTTTATGAAATTAGTGTGACATGAAGTAAATTAAAGCTTTTAGACTCCAATATGTTGCTATCGGTGCCTTCCTCAAGTCCTCCCATACCAGATAGATTACATCGCCCTCCTAAGATTCACCAGCTTATAGGGATGACTGAGCAACAAAGGTAACCCTAGGGATACATTGTGACATAATGTTATGCGTTGAAAATGGGTGAAGATGAAGCCATGGCCTACTCTTAAGTACTGAAACTAAGGTATTCCTGTTTGACGTAAATTATTTGTGCAAGTCTCTAAATATAGCTTTAGTTGAAAACTCACACTTCCTCCTTTATCTTCTGAGCCTAAAAATAGCCATAACACGTACTTTCTCTGATCGAAGGACCTAGTCATCTGTTCCAAGCCTCTGTTAAATTCAGCTCTCTGGCCAGCCCTTTGGAAGAAGGTGGTTTACCTTGAAGCTCCTATCTTCCTCAAACTGAGTGGAGGGGGAGTTGAGCCTGACTTGCAGTGTAGCTGTTAATGTTGAGTATGGGCTGATTCTTAATTTTCCAGTAAGTTGGACTTGTCAGATGCTAAAATTAAAACTTTGGAGTAGTTACTATTACCTTCTCAAACCCGCCCATTTTGATTTTAGCAGGAGTAATTAATCAATCTTCTGGCAGGAAGTTGAATAGTTATTTAAATATTACAATGAGGCTGTCTCTTCATTTTTTCCCATCATTAATATTTAACTGAGGCCTTAAGGAAACTTGGCAGCTTATCATAGGCAAGGGAGCTGAATCCGTTAGCTGATTGTGGATCTAATCACTGTTGTGATTAGGGTCACTGCACCCTCAACCCATTCTGCCACTTCCCCAATAGACCTACTTTTGTAGGATTCAGCTCTGAGAAACAGGCTTCTTTTCCATTGGCTGTGAAGTTAAATTCAGGAAATCCTACCTACAAAATTCCTGACCTTGCAAGAGCTTCCTCATCACCAGGTCTTGGGAGCTAGTAGACTGTGAGGCCTCGATCATCTGTTCGTAGCGAATGCAAAAGAATCCCATGGCGTTATCCAAGGACGAGCAGGTGAGTTCTCACGATTTGCCCAGGAAAGCAACTGGATCTTGAGCTTTAGAAATGGAGGCGTTGAGTACAAAAGCAGAGAATTCATGCTTAATCTTTATGAAGCTCTGGTTTGACCTAAGCATTGCATCCAATTCTGGTTACCATATTTTAGGAAGGATATGAGCGCTCTTGAGAAGGTGATGAGGAGATTTACCAGACTGGTTCCAGTGATGAGAGGATGTCACAAAGTTAAGTTGGAGAAACTGAAGTTATTCTCCCTCGGAACAAAGGAGCTTAAGGGCAGATGCACAATGGGTATATTATGTTATGGCTGGTTTAGTTAAGATTGACAAATAACTCTGTGTAGGACTGGGGGCAGGGGAAACACAGGTTTAATATTTTTACAAGAATTGAAGAGTGGGATGTGTGGAAGAATTTCTGTGATAGAGCAAGTCATAATGATTTAGAACTCATCCCAGGAAGGTGGTGTGAAATGGAGATTATTAATGACTTCAAAAGTGAATTGGATATGCACTTGCAGGACTGTAGGAAATGAGGCTGATGGGGTCACTCCAGAGTGCTGGCATGGACTCTGGGCCACATGACTTTGGCATTCTATTTGTAACTCAATGAACATCTGAAATTTTATGGGACCATATGCACAAGAAAGTATATTTTCAGAAGTGCTTTTAACTGTGTATTGTTTTAAAATGTGTGATTGGGACTTGTGGAAATGCACATTGATTGTTAGAAGGTGGATGATCGAATCCATTTCTCATTTACCAGCCTTTTCCGACTCCTGGAAACACTGTAGTACATGACTGCACTTTAGTGCACCTCACTGGCAATCTTAGCAAATACAGGCTTGTGTTTCCTGGCTATCTTGTGAAGTAGAAGTGAGCTACCTTCTACAGATAGTAACTGAGAATACATTTGGGAAGGACATGCTGAAAAATAGTGTTTATTTGGGTTCGCAAGCTGCTAGGAAGCTCTGGGATAACGATCAAAGGCAAGTTGCAAAATAGACCAGCATGAACTGATTAAATTGCAGAAAGGTTTGAGGGACTGTACATGTGTTATGTACCTTTATAATCAGGGTGGCACAGTGGTTAGCAATGCTGTCTTACAACATCAGGAATCTGTTTTCAATCCAGCCTCGGATGACTCTGGAGTTTACACATTCTCTCCGTAACTGCATGAGTTTCCTCTGGGTGCTCCAGTTTCCTCCCACAGTACAAAGGTATTTTTTTTTAGAGCAACACAGCACGGGAAACAGGCCCTTCGGCCCAACGAGCCCGCGCTGCTGTCATAACTTTATAGTAACAATTCCATTTTCCTATTCTAATTTTAGGTTATTCCTAATATGGAAGAATCTCAATATAGGGTCAATTTGTTTCCCAATCAGCCTAAGAGCGAATTTTTGGGATGTGGGAGGAAACCAGAGCGCCCGGAGAAAACCCACGCAACCACGGGGAGAACGCGCAAACTCCCGCAGACACCGGCCCAATTCCAAGTGTCTGCACAGCTACAGCGATAGTCACTGAGCTGTCAATGTGCCCTTCAGATGGTCCAGATAAAGCACTCATTTACAACATGAAGCACCAGGCAACCCATGAATCAACACCCAAGAGCTGTCCTCGCGCCACCTGCTGAATGCATGCTCCTTGTTGGTCAAGTTGGACTGAATTACCTGTGGGGGGGAAAAAAAAGTCATAGTTAAACAGTCCTACTATATCCCTCTATCTGCATACCGCTCATGTGGCTGTCCAAGAGACCCTTAAACAGCCCTAACGTGCCTGCTCCCACCACCTTACTCGGCAGTGCATTCCACACCCCCGTTACCCTTTGTGTGAGAAACTGCCCTCTAATATTCGTCTTATACATAGCCCCCCTCACCCTAAGACCATGACCCCTCGTCCTATCCATTTCTGAAGGTGGAAAAAGTTTACCACCATTTATTCTATCTATACCCCTTATAATCTTATATTATATTAGATCCCCTCTATGCCGATGTCTTTCAAGGGAAAACAACCCCAGTCTATTCAATCGATATGCAAGTTAGGTGGATTTGACATGGTAAATTGACCCTTTAGTGTTAGGAGGATTAGCAGGATAAATACATGGAGTTAAAGGGATAGGGCCTGGGTGGGATGGTGTTGGTGCAGATTTGAAAGGCTGAATGGCCTCCTGCACTGCAGGGATCATGCGATTTATTTGCTCTGCCTTCCCCAGTGAACATAAGTTTCCATGGCATGATGACAAAGAAGCACAGGGAATACACCTTGTCTCCTGACCGATATTTGTCTCTTAAGCGTCCTCCCTAAAAAGTTCTCTGTTCACCTTGTGGTGGTAGCATACCACTTAGATTTTTTTTAAAAATCATTGTCATTTCTGCAGTTCTGTCAGTGTTTCTTAGCTCGTAACCTTAGCTGATGCCATTATGTTGTCAGGCTGACTACGATGTGTCCTTTTATTGCCATTTAAGCGATTTCAGTGGAATTGTTTGTGTTTACTGAGATTAGCTTTATGATCATGCATTGTTAGGAGGAAGGTTGTGAGCTTTTTGAACAGTTTTCTTTCCCAGTGAGTTTAAGGTTTCATTTTTAGTTCTGAGCTGCAGTTGAGTTTTAACAGAAATAGCAAGCTGAACAGAAGTCTCTCTCTCTCTCTCTCCCTGCTCTTTCTTTAGAAATTCTGTTAGTTAATTGAAAACAAGATCTTGTTTTGCTAAAGGGTCAAAATGTGTTGGCAGCTGGACCAGAATATCTCTGGTGCTTTGGGAAATTGCCTTGTCTTCAAACTGTTCAAAATGAATCCAGAGAACTGCAGACTTCAACCAAAGGACTCCATTTCCATTGTGAGCAGTAGACTTTGCTATATTGAACCTGTTTAAAAGGTTTTGTCTGTAGCAAGGGTTTTGGTTTGATTGGAATACATTAGGTATCTTTAAGTGTTGTACATTATAGCAATTTGTTTTGTTTTCATTTGTAATTACCTGTACTTATTGGCATTGGATTTTCCATTGAATAAAGGTGAGGAATATCTGTAGAATCATTAAATCCCCACAGTGCAGAACGAGGCCATTCAGGCCATCAAACTGCACTGACAACAAACCCACCCAGGCCCTATCCATGTAACCTCTTGTATTTACTATGCGCGTTCCCCTGACACTGAGGGTGATTTAGCATAGCCAATCAACCTAACCCACATCTTTGGACTGTGGGAGGAAGCTGGACCACCTAGAGGAAACCAGGACGACATGGGGAGAATGTGCAAACTGCACACAGATGGTCACTTGAGCCTGGAATTGGACCTGGATCCCTGGTGCTGAGGGGCAGCAGTGCTGTCTACTATGCCGCTGTGCTGCCCATTTATTGCTAATATTCTTTCCATATGCATCAACGATATTCTCAAACTTTGATAAAAGCTCCCTAGTGGGTTTTTGAATCATAGCTGAAGTGAGCCCATCATGCTTATCCTCATCAAATTCAAGGTGCAAAACTTATAATTCAGGTGTCCTCAATAAAACATTTTGGAATTTCTGACCTGAATTACAACAATCTATCCTATCGCTGTTTGTGGTATGTTGCTGTGTTTTCCATGCTGCAACAGTGTCTACACTTTGCAAATACTTGACTCATTGTGCAGCACTTTTGCATGTCCTGCGGTTGTGAAAAGTGCTATGTAAATACAAGTGTTTTTTCTCTTTAACACAGCGTACCCCGAAGTCCTGTCCTGCTGCGATACATCTTGGTAGATTGTCTCTTCCAAAACATCGCCAACTTAATCAAAGATTGTGACATCTCATTTGACAGAGCAAAGGACATTTTAATATTAACTTTAAATTAAGTGAAGACAAATCTACAGGCAGAAGACATGTGGCAAATCAGAAGTTAAGCACAGGGTCGGAAGACATCCCTTGAGTTTAACTGATGAAAAACTTTTAAATCTTCACATCTCTTAATTTTAATTTTCAGAACACAATGAGCACAGTAAGTACTAATACTCACTTGCTTTATGATCTGTGTCCTAACTTTGCCACTGAATGCAGTACTGTTGAACCCCAGCTCAGTCTTTTTGGTAATATGCTTTTAATTTAAATCTGTCTAATTAGCTGTTTAAACCCATTTTTGTTTATTCTTCAAGGGATGTGGGCATCTGTTGCCCATCCCTGATTACTCTTGATCTGAGAGTCAGCCACGTTGTTATGAGTCTGGAATCACCAAACCAAGTAAGGGTGGCAGATTTCCTTCCCAAAAGGACATTTGTGAATTAGATGGGTTTTTACAGCAACCAATGATGGTTGTTCTGGTCACCATTACTGAGACTAACTTTATATTTCAGATGTATTAATGGAATTTAAATTCCATCGGCCGTTCTATGTCATACTGGGATTTGAACCCATGCCCAGAACATGTGGCTGGCCACTGGTTGACATGTCCTATGATATGTCCACTACACCTTTTGATAAACAAAAAGCAAAGAACAATACAGCACAGGAAACAGGCCCTTCAAGCCTGCGCCGCTCATTGGTCCAATTAGACCATTCTTTTGTATCCTTCCATTCCCAATCTGCTCATGTGACTATCCAAATAAGTCTTAATTGATCCCAGCGTGTCTGTCTCCACCACCCTGCTTGGCAAGGCATTCTGGGCCCCCACCACCTTCTATGTAAAATATGTCCCTCTGATACAAGTTAAACCTCACCCCCTGCCCCTCACCTTGAACCTGTGATCCCATGAGAAGTTGGCTAGCACAGTTTTGACCTTTGTGTCTGGTGGAAGAGAATACAATGTCATGTGCTGTATTATAGCTCTGTTGAGATTACAGTTGAAATGCAGGGAGAAATTCTGAGCACCGCAGCTTCAGAGGGATATAATGGCCTTGGAAAGGATACAACATTGATTTACTAAGATTGTATCCCAAATAACATGATTAAATGACAGTGATCAGATAAACTAGTTTCTGTATACCTATGCTTAAAAAGGCTTCGATTTTCCATCTCTGATGTTTCGGATGAGTAGGTACAAAGTTCACCAATTTTTCTCGTTGTAGAAAGGGTTTCAAGTCTGCTTAGAAAATCAAAATCATCCATCTAAGCAGACTTTACAGTTGATGATGTCAGTAGAGACGGGACATGTTTTCAGAAGGTAATAAAGTCATAGAGTTTTGCAGCGTAGAAAGAGATCGTGTGGCCCATCATGTCTGTGCTGACCATCAAACAGCAATCTATTTTAATCCCATTTTCCTGCACTTGGTCCATAGCCTTGTATGTAATGGTATTTCAAATGCTCATCTAAATGCATCATAACTGTTGAGGGCTCCCCCTCTATCATCCTTTTAGGCAATGAGTTCCAAATTCCCACCATACTGAAAAAGTTTTTGCTTAACTCCCCTCTAAGCCTTATGTTTATTACCTTAATCTGTGCTGTTATTGATCCCTCTACCAAGGGGAAAAAATTCCTATCTGCCCCATCTATAATCCTCATAATTTTGTACACCTCAATCAGGTCCCCTTAGCCTTCTCTGCTCAACCCAGCTTGTCGTCATTGCCTGAGCTGCAGTGTTTCAGCTATGTCCTGATGAACCTTCTCTGCACCCTCTCCAGTGCAATCACATCCTTCCCACAGTGCAGTGACCAGAACTGCACACAGTACTCTAACTGTGACCTAACAAGTGTTCCATGCAACTCTATCATAACCTCCCTGCTCTTGGATTCTATACCTAGGCTAGCAAAGGCAAGCATTCAATGTGTCTTAGTTATCTCATTTTCTGTCCTGCTGCTCTCAGGAACTCCAGCGCTTTCCAAATGCATAACCACAACTATCTAGAAGGACAAGGGGAACAAATACATGGGAGCACCATCACCTGGAGTTTCTCTTCCAAGTCCTCAACATCCTGACTTGGAAATAGAACACCATTCCTTCACAGTCGCTGGGTCAATGCCCTGGAACTCCCTTCCCAACAGCACTGTGGAAATACCTATACCTGAGGGACTGCTGCAGTTCAAGAAAGCAGCTCACTATTACTTTCTCAAGGGCAACTCTGGATGGACAATAGCCAGCAACACCTAGATCCCATAAATGATTTTTTTAAAACTTGCTCACTACCTTTGACAGCAAGCAACCTTCTCAGGTGTTTAATGTAACCCCTCACATAAGAAACTAGATTAAGTAGGTTTGGTGTGTTAAGTAAGAATTATGGTGTTGGACTTGAATGTGTAATCCTCTGTTGCATTGGAAGCTGCATGGGTCCTATCATTGCACTGGTTGTTCCGTGGAAGATTGATCATAATACAATTGATAATATCTCCTTAAGTTTAACTGATCATCCCTCTTTTCAATCATAAATCATCTTGGCTGCAAACATCAACCACAACCTGGCAACAGACCCAAGTGGTCAAGTCCTAGATTTAAACCTGCCACAGAATCTGGAGGCGGTGCTTGAGAATTGGCTGGGGGATGTGTGGTCATTTGTTCCACAAGTGAAACAGCTCAAAGTGGCAATCAGAATCTCACCATTAGCCACATATTGATCTGCCCAAAGAGATCATTCACGCTGCATCAGCTGAGGCTGTTGAATGATGATGAGCTTGAAGTCAGACTATAACTGCTTCCTAAGCCATATGAGTAAGAAGAAAGTTTGTGTGAGGTTATCCACTTTGGTAGAAATAATAATAGGAGGGATTATTATTTAAAAGGTGAAAAGCTGCAGCATGCTACAGTGCAGAGGGACCTGGGGGTCCTTTTTCGCGGATCGCAAAAACCCAGTCTGCAGGTACAGCAGGTGATCAAGAAAACGAATGGAATGTTGGCCTTTATAGCTAGGGGGATAAATATAAAAGTAGAGAGGTCTTGTTGCAACTGTACAGAGTGCTGGTGAGGCCACATCTGGAGTACTGTGTGCAGTTTTGGTCACCGCATTTGCGGAAGGATATGTTTTCCTTGGAGGGAGTGCTGAGAAGATTCACTATGCTGATACCGGAGATGAGGATTAGCCTACGAGGAGAGATTGAATAGACTAGGTTTGTATTCGGAGTTTAGAAGGCTGAGGGGGGGGATCTTTATAGAGACGTAAAATAATGAAGGGGATGGATAGAGTAGAGATAAAGATTCTTCCTGCTTAGAAAGAATAGTAGGACTAGAGGACACAGCCTCAAAATGAGGAAGGGGGGGTGCGGTTTAGATCGCAGTTGAGGAGGAACTTCTTCACTGAAAGGGTAGTGAGTCTTTGGAAATCTGTGCATATTGAAGTGGTGGAGGCTAGCTCGCTGAATATATTTAAGTCACGGGTAGATAGGTTTCTGACAGACAAGGAAATTAAGGGTTATGGCGAGAAAGTGGGAAAGTGGAACTGATCCACTTCAGATCAGCCATGATCTTATTGAAGGCCTAGATGTCCAACTCGTGCTCCTATTTCTTACATTGTTATGAGTGATGTGATTCAGTTGAACATTGGAGCCTTTCCTTTGCTTTCCACAATTTACTTGGGGCAAGTTGCCTTAAATAATTTGGGAAATTAGATTTTAAAAATTTGGCAGATTAAAAATACCAGCATTTGAAATAAATTTGTATTTCTCAATATATATTTTAAGGAAAAAATTCCACTGGAAAAACACTAGCTGAAACTAAACAGAGCAGCTAAAGACAGTATTAGATTGAGGAAAGTGTAGTATTGTCAAAATGAATAATAATCCTGAGAATTGGGAGGGTTTGGATAATGAGCAGAGGATGACTGAGTGGTCGAGGGAGGGATTAGAGTGTGTGTAAGCTTGGAAGCAATATAGAAACACAGCTTTTGACAATATACTTTCTTTAAAAAAAAAAGTAAAGTAAATGTGGACTCCTTTGAGATGGGAAATTCTGGGGAACTTAAAAATCATAGAATCCCTGCATTGCAGAAAGTGGCTATTGGGTCTGTCAAGCCAGCATCAACCACAATCCTGCTAAGTCCCTATCCCCTAGTTCTGCTGACACACAGGCAATTTACCATTGCTAATCAACCTAACCAACACATCTTTGGGCTGTGGGAAGAATCCGGAGCACCAGGAGGAAACCTACACAGACATGGGGAGAACATGCAAACTCAATATAGATAGAACCCAGGTTCCTGGCGCTGTGAGGCAGCAGTGATAACCAGTGCCACCATGCCTTCCTTTCCCCAATATTGTTGTAGTAATGGAAGATATTGAACAAATAAGCCAACAACTCAAAATGCATCTAGATAATAGTTTGCAGCCAATTCCTACTGCAGAGAATTTAATCTTTTATAGCCTTTTATATTTTTGGTTTAAACCCATGAGTGTTCTGATTGAAAACAATATTCTAAATCTGCCAACACACAGTAGACAATTGCTCTACCACAAGACCTGTCATTTGGTACTGTAGTTTGGTGAGCTGCTGCACCATGTGAACCATGTCACTTTACCCTTCCAGTTTTTGCTGTTTGCTCTTGGTGTAATTGTATATAGGAAGCAGTTTAATCCAAAGAAGCAGAAGAGATAAATTTTATGCATGCCACTTGGTCATTGAATCAAACAGTATAGGAATCCGTTCAGCCCATTGTGCCTGTGCTAGCTCTTTTACCAGAGCTAATCCCACTTCCTCTTTCTCGATGCCCTGCAGTTTTTTCTCATACGTATCCACATCTCATTTTAAAATTTATTCTTGAATCTGTTGCCATCACCCTTTCAAGCAGTTTATTTTAGGTCATCGTGACTTATTGTAAAAGGGAAAAAAAAATCTTCCTGGTTCTTTCGTCAGTTACTTTCTGTGCCCTTTAATTAGCAAGAATTTCCTGATCTTTCTGATTAAAACACTCTCAATTCTGAGCACGTCCATTAAATATCCTATTAGTCTTCACTATTCAGGAGAATAATCCCAGTTTCACTCAATTCTTCACATGGTTCAAGCTCTTCCCCAATTTTTATTCTGATAAATCTCCTTTGCAACCTCATCCAAGGGATAGTGGGGAAAAGACCAACAGAGCTTCTCCATGGAGTACAACTGTTCAAGCTGTGAAGGTCCCTAAAGCTTGTACCTTTGCTCTGGCCCATGGAGCATTCCAGGCACTCATGTAAGGGATTTACTTTTCACACTTGGCTAAAGTTCAATTTTTAATCATCTGGTTCTCATTATTTTAAAAATATATTCTAAATTTTCCTCCACTTGAGTCACTTAATGTTTTCTATACTTAAGCAAGATCCCTCCTTAACCGTGTCCTCAAACTGCAGAATCCAGTCCAGAATTGGCTGGAAAACATTGTTTTGTTGAAAGATTTATCTAGTTGAGAGTAAAAGAGGAAAGTCAATCATGCCATTATCACCTAGTCTGTAAATTATAAACGGGTTTGTATTTTTCAGACACACAGAAAACGTAGGCTGATGCCTTCTCAGCAATACAGACGGGTGTGTCGCCAACGCAGATCATCAGAACCAGCTGAACCTGAGGCAGAAATTGTAGAGACTGGTAAGGGGCTAGGTTTGTCTTCTCCGATCCTTCCTTTGTGTGAAACCAAACCAATGAAAGATTGTTACTGTGAAAATGCTTGGTGGTAAAATATGACCACTGATGTTCAATTTGCTTTTTACACAGTGACCGGAGGCCAGAATTGAACTCAGGTCCCTGGTGTTAAGGCAGCAGTGCTAACCACTGTGCTACAGTGCTGTCTAACTTTTTTTGTGTGGAGTTGTATGTGCTACATCCAAGTGTGTTAATAAAATTAATTTGGTAGTTTTCTGCTCTACTTTGAGTACAGATTTGAACAGACCGTTCATGATTAATCTTAGGAACGGTTGGACCACAGTTATGTGGGGAAGGTGAAAGCGGCTTTGTTTACAAATGGTCGGACAGAAGTTTTTCACTCTGGTGTTTAACTACCTGTAATACGTTAATTTTGATGTGGCAAATTTCTCTTTGGGGAGTTGTTTTAACCTGTAAATATGGGAGTGCAAGTGCTGCATTACTGAGCAATGTTTTGCCACTCTGCCTGATGTAAACATTGATAAAGCAGCTATTGCTTGGTTAAGATATATCAGGTTATGGTTATTGCAAGGAAAATGTAGACTCTATTCCATTAAAATACCATAATCTGTCACAGACGAATACCTAGATTTTAAAAAAAAGGATGAGGGAAAGTAATTGTACATAGACCGTAAGAGTGCTTACACTCCACACAAGCTTCCTCTAATCTCTTTTCTCACTATCAGCAAATCATTCTATTCCTTTGTCTCTTTAACTTTCCTTTAAATGACCTATGATATTCACCTCAACTACTCCATTGTGTTCAAAGTTACCACTTTCTAACCAGTTTCTAGATGTTTCTGTTGTATTTGCTATTGGATTTAGCAATAGCAAATACAACAACTTGTATAGTGCATTGAATATAAAATATTCCAAGGTGCTTCACAGGAGCATCATGAAACAAAATGCCATATAAAGAGCAAAAGGGTGGTACAGTGGTTAGCACTGCTGATTTACAGCTCCACGGACCCGGATTTGATTTCCAGCTTGAGTCACTGCCTGTGTGGAGTTTGCATGTTCTCCTCTAGATGCTTCATGGATTTCCTCTGGATGCTTAGGTTTCCTCCTTCAGTTCAGTCCAGTGCATTGACTTGAACAGATGCCAGAGTGTGGTGACTAGGAATTTCACAGTAATTTTGTTGCAGTATTAATATAAGTCTTATTTGTGACAAATAAACTTGACTTTTGACTTAAAAGGAGATTTTAGCTCGCATGGTCAAAGAGGTGGATTAATCAAGTGTTTCAAAGGAGGGGAGGAAAGCAAAGTCCAGAAACTGCGAGTTTATGGAGATATTTCCACAGCTTGGGATCTCGACAAACGCATCACCACCAATAGTGGGGCAATTAAAATCAGAGATATTCAATGTCAGAATTAGAAGACCATGGAGATCTTGAAGGACAAATAAAGCTGGTGGAGATTAGAGTTTGTGGGGGCGAGTGCGCCAAGGAGGGATTTAAAATAAGGAAGACAACTTTAAAATCATGGGGTTTCTGGAGCAGAAACCAGTGTGAGTCAGTGAATACGGTGGGGTGATGGAGAGAGGGATGAAGGTGAATGGAGTTGAAAGTGGGAACTGAATCATCATAGAATCCCTACAGTGCAGAAAGAGGCCGTTCACCCCATTGAGGCTGCACAGACTGTTGGCTGAAAACAATGACTGCAGTCTTTTCAGTATTAAATTGGAGGAAATTTCTCCTGACTCAATCCTGGATGTTGGATAAGCAGTCCAATTTAATTGTGAAGGAGTCGAGAGAGGCGATGGTGTGATGGAACTAGTTATCAATGTCTGCAGCAGACACCTTAAATCACTGGAAAAATATCATCAGCAATGTCTCTGCACGATCCTACAGGATAGACACTCCAATATCAAAGTCTTTTCTCACTTCTGTATCCCAGTATCCAGGCCATGCTCATTGTTATGGAACACATTGTTTGCATGCCTGACACAAGACACACAAAACAAGCCATCTTTTCTCTGAGCTCTCATGAAAAGTGCTTCCTAGGAGAATAGAAAAAATGATTAGGAGGCATTCTTCAAGTCTTCCTGAAAAATTGCAATATTCTGACCAATTTGTGAGAATCTCTCAATCAACTAAATAAAAGAAAAAGCATCTATGAAGGTGCCAACTATTTTGAATGTCTCTGCAGGCCTAGGTGAAGGCCAAGTGCGAACATCTGAAGGAATGCCATCAGAACACCCCATCCACCTACCCACACTTCAAACACTCCCTACCCCACCTGTGGCCCAGTGTGTGGATCCAGCATTAGACAGTCACCTCGGGACCCTCAGCCCTGGAGTGGGAAGCAGTCATCCTCAGCTCTGAATGTCTGCCTAAGAAAATGTGGGAATTGATGTTGTGCTTTTGGAAGATGTCATTTGAAGCAGCATATAGATGAGAAACAGAAGAGAGCCAAGGATGAAAGGAGCAGCAGATGTACCAGAGTGTTCTTAGTGACTATTTTGTTTTCGAGAGACAAAATCCACAGCTGGTTTTTTTGCTGTAAGTTCAGTTGCACAATCATCCTATGAATGTGGAAAGATTCGGGGATTCTGGTCCAGGGATTCACTGTTGAAGCTTGCCCTGGCTGATGGGGCATATCACTGCTCTGCCATAACTGAATTCGGAGTATCAATCTCTGCCACCAGATCACTGTTGGGCTGTCAGTAATTTGATCCAATTTCCACAGGGTCCCAAAATAGGAGATAAGAATAAGAAAAAAATCTAGCTTGAGGATGAGAAGTAATCAATTTCTAACGGCAAAAAGAAATCCCCAAGACTTTAAAAACTTGACAGTTCTGAAGGCTTTTTATGCAAGAATAGGCAAAGATTCTTTCTCTGTTTGTGACAAGGAATCACAAAAGTTTGAAGGGAAAGATGAGGATAAGTTTCATCTTTTGACAGTGCAGGGTGTGATTTAGAATGAATTGTAAGTTTTCAAGGGATAATTGAATATTTGAAACAGAAATCATTGTCCAATTTTATGATGTTGCAAAAGAGAGAAATATTTGCCAGGACAGTGTTTTCCAGTCATGCCATGGGATCTTTCACGTCATTCCAAGAGAGTAGGCATGGCTTTGAATGAGTATTTAATCTGAATGAGAGCAACTCCAACAGCGTAGCACTTCTTGTGTACTGTTAACTTGGATCACATTCATGTCTTTGGATTGGAACTTAAATCAACACCCTACCATTTAAAGTGAGGAACTCTACCACTGAGCAACAATTTGTGTAGGCTATACTGCTAGTTTGACCAATTATACTGGTGTAATAGTGATGTGTGAAAATGGAAAGTTGTTGGATTTACCAAAACTGCTAAAAAAAATTAGGCTGCACGGCGTTTGTATTCCACACTTGCTTCTGTTTAAAATTGGAGGACTTCTGCCTGATTGCAAGTCATTTATTTTTGTATGGAAAATACAAAAGCTTAGGATGCAACCTACGTATCTCCTATGTGCTGAAAATTATTGTTTGTTTACCCATGTTTATGATCTGTAATATGTTTTGTTTTAAGTCCAAATTGGACAGCATTCTTTGTTTGGCCTCCTCAGGTGCAGAGGTCGTTGACCTGACCTGTGAATCCTCTGAACCTGTGGTTGTCGATCTAACCAATAATGACTCTGTTGAGGTAAGTGCTGATAAGCTCAACTTCTTGGCTTGTCACAGGGCAACAATTGGCTGGGTGGTCTATCAGTTGTATCTGGAGCTAAGTGTGAAGATTGAAAGAGAAGGTTGCAGCACAGCAGCAATATCTGTTGGAAACGGACAGTTCTTTTGGAATTCTGTTTCTGTCACCAAACAACCCTCCCAATTGAATTTTAAAATGAATGCATGTTTCTCCCCAATTTTCATAGCTCTGAATATGGTGAGGTGCTTTTTTTCTGTTGCAGTCTTCAACATTGTCATTGATATAGCATTTTAAATACCAGTGCCCAATATCTCATGGGGTTGGGTATGTGCGCAATAATCTATGCTCATTCAGTAAAGGAGAAATTCTGAGTTATTAGACCCTTCTCCCAGTGATTTGAGTATAACAGCTTGAAGTGAGCAGTTTCCATTGCAAATATTGGCAAGTCGTTTTAACAGTTCCATTTTAAATTGAGGAATAAATAGCCCTTATTTAAATGGGAATTCAATTAGAACATAGAAGCTTACAGTTCTACAGTGCAGAAAAAGGCTCTTAGGCCCATCGAGTCTGCACCAAACACAACCCCCCCCCCCCCAAAAAAAATCCCTACATATTATACCTGCAAATCCTTCTAATCTATGCACCCCTGGGTACTAAGGGGCAATTTCATAGTATGGCCAATCAACCTAACCTGCACATCTTTGCACTGTGGGAGGAAACCGGAGCACCCGGAGGAAACCCACACAGACACGGAGAGAATGTGCAAATTTGGAACAGAACCCAGGACTCTGGAGCTATGAAGCAGCCGTGCTAATCATTGTGCTAATGTGCCACCCATAGATTATATCTGTGACCCCTTCTCCAATTATTCCCTCGCCTGCTTCAGTTATAGACAGTACTTGTAATGACTCACCTGTGCATTGTTACTGAGTTGCTTAGTTTGCATGGATACAAGTTGCATGCTTTGTCCAGTTGTTGTCACTGGAACCTTGGTCCCCTTTGAGGTTTCCAAGGGTTTGCCAACCATGGTCTTGCAAATTACAGTTGACTAGTTGTAAGCCTGTCTATCATAAGTGCATAATACACAGAGCAACCTTAAGACTTTGATCATTCGCTTCCTGTTGATTTCAGATTTAAAGAGATTAGCATCAAGTATAAACTCCAGCTCCTGGAACTTTGCTCAATACTTAAATCATCAAAAGACTTCCTCATGGTGCAAATCCAGTATCTATAATTGGTGCAGTGGTTATGTTGCTAGACTAGTAATATAGAGGTTTGCATTTCCATAAAGCGTGAATACAAAGCCATTGTCATTTGAGACTGAATTGAGGTTTTTTCTAAAGAGCTGCTGTCAATAAAATTGACAAGAAAGTTCAGTGTAATTAACCAACTGGTTCATTGTCCTTTTCAAGGACAAATTGCTGTCAGTACCTGGCCTACATACGACTTGTTCTACTCATGGTTAATTCTTCTTTGCCCTCACCTAGCATGTCACTCAGGGCACTTGAGAGGTATGCAAAAAATTGCTGGTCTTGCCAATGACACCCACATCGCAAACGAATAAAATCTAGCAACATTCAACTATTTAATCTCTGATCCTTGCTTAAGGAAGACTTATAGTGCAACGCTCTCTGAGGCCCTTAACAAATGTTACAAGGCATTATTATTAAGCTGCTCTATTTTTCTAATAGCTATTGATGATCAGTTTGAAGAACTGAAAACGCAGCTGTCTGTTCTCAGCTGCATAAACATTTCAGTTCTGTGGTTTGATTTTGCCCTTTACTTGTTCGGTTGTGTTCCACTAAAATGGACTTTGTTCTCCCTAGTTCACAGATCCGAGCAGGGATAGGAGGAAAGCGCAGTACATCTTTGCCACCATTTTCAGCAATGCAAATTTAATGTTTGTTATCCTGAATCTGTAAACAAGTACCCTGGTTTAGCATTATTTTCTCTAATCAACAATACTTGGCAGTGCAGAAAAATACAGGCAATGGATTGTGAAACAAACACACAAGCGCCATGAGTAAATTGACTTTTGCTGCATCTTGCCTTGTCTAATCTACTTCTCTCTTTTTATTTTCAACCTAACCGTGTGCGTTATCCAGATTGTGGATGAAGGTGAGTTCAGCAAGTGAAGACATCTTATTTTATTCAGTATATTCTGCAAATATGTCCACACTTTTATTTAGTGTGAGAATGTGAATGAATTGGAAGCAAACGTACTATTTAGATTGCTTGTTTCACAAGAACACAAGATTTGGGAGCCAGAGTAGGCAATTTGGTCCCTTGAGCCTGCTCTGCCATTCAATAAGATCATGGCTAATCTGATAGTGACTCAATTTTAATTTCTTGTCTAATCCCCATAACTCTTGACTCCCTTGTCTGTCTTCAAAAAAGCTATGCCGGCCTTAAGTACATTCAGTGACACAACCCTCACTGCTGTCTGGAGAAGCGAATTGTGTAGAATAACAGCTGTCCAAGGGCACAAGTTTCTCCTTATTGTAGTCTCAAATGGGAGACCGCTACTTTTTAAACTGTTCCTTCTCCTTATCCATGGGAAACATCCTCTCAGCATCCTCCCCATCAAGTCCTCTTAGGATCTTGTATGTTCCATGAATATCAATTCCTTTTTCTAAACTATAATGGATACAGACCCAACTTTCTTCATCTTTCCTCCTAAGATAACCACACTCATCCCAAGAATCAGTGAAGTGAGCCTCTGAGTAGCTTCTCGTGCAATTGCATCCTTTTTCAAATAAGGAGACCAAAACTGTGCATAGTATTCCAGATAACCTGTCGCTGAGGACCTGGTATAGCTGGAGCAACCCATCCATTTCTCTTGCAATAAATGCAACTGTTCCATTAACCTTCCTAATCACTTGCTGTGCCTGCAAACTAACATTTTGTGATTCATGTAAAGTAGAAATTTATTTATTAGTCACAGGTAAGGCTTACATTAACATTGCAATGAAGTTACTGTGAAATTTCTCTAGTTGCCACAGTCTGGCGCTTGTTCAGGGTAATGCACCTAACCAGCACATCCTTCGGACTGAAGGGAAACCGGAGCACCCAGTTGAAACTCTCATAAACAGAGAACGTGCAAACTCCACATAGATGGTGACCCAAGCCAGAAATTAAACCTGGGTCCCTGGCGCTGAGAGGCAGCAATGCTAACCACTGTGCTGGAGGGGCAAGCATAGATCCTTGCTTTGAATTTACCAATAAACTGTTCTATTCTTCCTGTCAAAGTGAACAAATTCATTTTTTCCCCAAATCCTTCATTTGTCAGTTTTGTTCACTCTTTGTAGACTTTGTGCCTTCTTCTCAACTTTCTGACCTACCAAACTTAGAGATCCTGGTTTGCATGTTCGTTCCTGTGATTTCACATAGTGATCACTGAGTTATATCAAGTGACTGAAGTACAGTGTAAACGTAAGCTGCCATTTTAATAAATTTTTTATTCTGTTTTGGATGCTGTGGTTCATGAACCTGTTTGTTAAATGATCAATAATCGATATTAAATAGGGAAGGTGATGTTTGGACCTGATATTAACAGATCAAAATCCTGAGTTAA
This sequence comes from Sphyrna mokarran, assembly GCA_024679065.1. Classification (NCBI taxonomy): domain Eukaryota; kingdom Metazoa; phylum Chordata; class Chondrichthyes; order Carcharhiniformes; family Carcharhinidae; genus Sphyrna; species Sphyrna mokarran. The sequence goes on from JAGIQG010000006.1 coordinate 9,586,242, forward strand.
ACATAATGCAGCCCATTGTTTAAAGAATAATTTGGTACTATATGCTTGTCCCTTCTCAAAAGCCAACTGTTAGAGATTTTTTAAACTTAGAAGCCCCCCACCCTCTTCTGTGTACTCTTTCTAATCTTATGAAAATTGACAACGGTTAAATTGACTCTTTTATTCACTGCCAGTTGAATTTTTTCCTCTCTATTGTTATTTCATTTGAATGAGCTTGACTGTGTGATCACAAAAGTATTGGGGCGAAAGGCTGGTCAGTGAAAGCCTTGCTTTGTGCTAACTTTCATAGTCCAAATATCGCAATCAAAAATGTAGCAAGCTATATGTGGGGGAGGAGAGGGTGTGCATGTGTGTTCTTCACAAACGGGATTGCATGCTTGTCCCACTTTACTACCAAATCCAGTAAAGCATCTAGTGAGCTGTTTTTTATAAAAACACGTTTTAATGGATCAAAGTAACAGCAGAACATTCTGCACGTTGTCATTTTTGCAGATCTCTCCTCTTCAAATAGTCAGCCAAGTTCTGCTGATGATCAGCCAGGCAGAATGCTGTCAGACAGCTGTATTCTCTGCAGTGACGAAGAAGATACCAGAGCAGATGGGAGCAGCAGCCTGTCTGTAACAAGTGCAGCAGCTGTACCTCAGGGAAATCGTCTGCATCCTGCACTGTGTAACAAAAGCTTAAGGTAAAAAGAAATTACACAACTTCACGATATATAAAAGTGCTTTACAGCCAGTGTCATGCTGGAAGTGTGACCAATTTGCTGTTTGTGCAATGTGATAACCTGATCACTTTTGGTGTTAAATAGTTGAGGGACAAATACCGGTGAGGAGACTTTCTCCTGAGTAACACCGTGAGAACTTGCATTTCCATCTGAGGAAAGGCAGGGCCTCAAGTTAATGTCTCATACAAAATCCAACATCTGACACTGCAGTGCTCCCTTTACCATGTTGAAGTGTCAGTCTAGATTGTGTGCTTGTAGAGAGTTGAACCCACAGACTGCTGTACTGCAGCTGGCTTCAAATTGGCTCTGGTATTCTTGTTGGAATTAAGCCCTGAGAGGCATCCTGTCTTTTACACCACTATTTCCCATCTGCATAAGTGAGGGTAAATGTCTTGATTCCAGCTCTCTCTGGTGCATGTGAAAAGGAGCTGCTAGCTTGTTCCTGTTACATGGAGACCAGTGAGAGCTGACTGGCAGCTTCACTGAGTGCAGCTGAATTGATTTTTCTTCAGATGATCATGTGACAGCTCACTGACCTATTTGTAGTCTCTCATTTTATGCCATGACATCATGCAAAGCTCGACATTGTCCAGAACAATGCAGCCTGCTTGATTGGCATCCAGTCTACCACTTTCAACATTCATCTGCACCACCACTGACCCACAGCACTTAACAAGGCTCGTTCAACAGTACTTTCAAAACCCACCACTACCTCTACCACCTAGAGGGATAAGGGCGCAGATGCATAGAAAAATAACGAGCTGCAAGTTTCCCTCCAACTTGCAAACTATTCTCATCACTTCACTGTAGTTGAGTCAAAATCTTGAAGCTCCCTCCCTGACAGCATGTTGGAGCCCCTACAATAGTTCAAGAAGGTAGCTCAACACCACCTTCTCAAGGGCTACTTGGAATGGACAATGTGCTGGGCCTAGCCAGTGATACCCATATCTCATCAACAAATAAAAAGAAACTCTCAGCCTGTACGTTCCACTTGCTGCGTGGAGAAAATTATCCTTGTGTCACCACTGTTTGCTCTGCAACTTGACTTAAATCTTTGCCCCCTCTTTCTTGGATCGATCTTGATCCTTTCACCAATGGGAACGCTTTTTTTCTTATCTATTCTGTTCACACCCTTCCCCCCCCTCAAGTTTGAACAATAGTCAAATTTTCTCAATCATCTCCTCCATAGGAAATGGTCCCAACTTCCTCAATCAACCAACTGAAGTTTTCCCCCCATGGGATCGTTCTTATGGATCTTTCCTGTACTAATCTGTTCACACTTCTCTACATTAAATTCATCTGACACTTGTCGCCCATTCCGATACCATGTTTACGTCCTTTAGAAATTCAACATTATCCTCCTCACAGCTCTCAATGCTGCAAAGTTTCAAATCATTGATAAAGATTGGAGCTCTGCCCATACACCAAGGTATAGGTCATTGATATATACAGGAAGAGCAAGAGTCCTAACACTGATCCCAAAGGCTCCACTTTCCTCTGGTCCAAAAACCTTTACTCTGCTTCCTGTCACTCAACAATTCTCTGTATTGTTTATTGCGTGAGCTGTAACTTTTCCCATTGGCATGTTGTGCTGTACTTTTACCAAGTGACTTCTGGCAATTCGTGTACAGCAGCTATTCAACAGCATTGCCCTTATCAGGCTTCTCTGCCAGACTTCATCAAGAAGCTCCAAACTAAACAAAGTTCGCCCTCGACAAATCTGTGCTGGCTCTAAATGTACCCATAATACTCCAAGCGACTAATTGTCGTGAGTTATTGTTCATAGAACCTTCCCTGCCACTGAGGTTAAATGGATTGGCCTGAAGTTGCTGGGCTTAGCTTTGCCCCTTTTTTAAACAAAGTTGTGACGTTTTGGTACCAGATTGGATATCTGAATAACAGTATCGACCAGGTTGCATTTTCCTCTGACTGGTAGGAATCTGCTTAAGCTTAGAAATTTATTTCCACAGTCCTTCCATCTCTTGGACTAGGATTTCAATCAAACCCAATGTGGTACATTGAATAATCTGAATGTCTCAATTTACCATCAGTTGTGACTAAGAGGTCCATTGGGAGGATTAAAGACTCTCAGATTCCCGTGGACCTATTATTAGGTGCACTTTAAATCTGGTGTTGGGCAAGTGAGGCTAATGGATCCTTTTTAAAAAAAAAAATTGAAGATGTTGGTTTAAATTTTTGAGCAGCCGACTTGCAACAAAGGAGCTTTCTGAGCAACTGGGAATTTTTTCTGTAAGTGTTCGCTGACCTTGCTGCTACCCTTCCAACCATCTTTCTTTGTTCATTCATGGGCCGTGGACATCAGCAGCAATTGTTGTCCAAGCATAATTGCCATTGAAAAGGTGTCAGTGAGCTGTCTTGAACTGCTATTTTCTATGCGGACGAACATTCCCACAATGCTGCCCAGTTGGGAGCTCCAGAATTTTGACCCAGTGCAGGGGCAACACTGTCATTCTAACTGCAGATAGTGGTACTCCTGTCAATACCTGTTAGACTTGACAATAATTGGATGTCTTTGATGGAACCTTATAGCAGGGGTACCCAACTTTGGGAGGTGTGTGAAGTACTCTTTTGAAGCCTTCCTGTCTATCTGAAGTCTTAAAGACTCTATAAATTAGCTCAGGACAACATTGAACTGAACTGGTGGCAGAGATTTTTTAGGTTATTTGGACTCTCCACTTCCCTGTCTGTTGCAGTCCCATTTGCCTTCTATTATTATTACTTATTAGTCACAAATAGATCTACATTAACACTGCAATGAAGTTACTGAAGGTCCTCCAGTAGCCCCACTCTGGCACCTGTTCAGGTACACTGAGCGTGAATTTAGCATGGCCCATGCACCTAACCAGCACATGTTTCAGACTGTGGCAGCACCTGGAGGAAACCCATACAAACATGGGGACAATGTGCAGACTCCACACAGACAGTAACCCAAACCGGGAATCAAACCCAGGTCCCTGGCACACTGAAGCAGCAGTGCTAACCACTGCCACCTCATGGATTTTGTGCATTTTTTTTTAAGCAACACAGCACGGGAAACAGGCCCAACAAGCCCGCGCCGCCGTCATACTATATAGTAGCAAATACATTATCCTATTTTAATATTCCTATATAATAATATATATATATTATTCCTAACATGGAAAATTTTCACCATAGGGACAATTTGTTTCCCAATCAGCCTAAGAGTGAATTTTTGGGTTGTGGGAGGAAACCGGAGTGCCCGGGGGGAGAACGCACAAACTCCCGCAGACACCGGCCCAATTCCAAGTGTCTGCACAGCCACATCGATAGTCTGAGCTGTCATGGTGCCCTTCAGATGGTCCACATAAAGCACTCATTTACGACATGAGGTACCAGGCAACCCATGAATCAACATCCAAGAGCTGTACCCGCACCACCTGCCGAATGCGTGCTCAAAGTATGGACCGAATTACCTGTGGAAAAAAGCCGTAGTTAAACAGTCCTAATATATCCCTCTATCTGCATACCGCTCATGTGGCTGTCCAAGAGACCCTTAAACAGCCCCAGCGTGCCTGCTCCCACCACCTTACTCGGCAGTGCATTCCACACCCCCACTACCCTTTGTGTGAAAAACTGCCCTCTAATATTCGTCCTATACATAGCCCCCCTCACCCTATGGCCATGACCCCTCGTCCTATCCATTTCTAAAGGTGGAAAAAGTTTACCTCCATTTACTCTATCTATACCCCTTATAATCTTATACACCTCTATGAGATCCCCTCTAAGCCGACGTCTTTCAAGGGAAAACAACCCCAGTCTATCTAATCGTTCCTCATAAGACAGTCCTTCCATACCAGGCAGCATCCTGGTAAACCTCCTCTGCACTCTCTCCAAGGACTCCACATCCTTCCGATAGTACGGAGACCAGAACTGGGCGCAGTATTCCAAGTGAGGCCTAACCAAAGTTCTATACAACTGCAACATCAAACTCCTACTCTTGTATTCTATACCCTTTTCTATGAAAGCTAACATACTATACGCCTTCTTTATCACTGCTAATATTTGCTTCAGGTGTTCTACTTTTGATGCTGCCATTCTTGGACTGGTCAGTCTGTTGCTTTGACCAGTAAACAAACTGTCTTGTCTTCATAGTCTCCTTACTGTACAGAAAGAGACCATTCGATCCTTTGAATCTGCACTGACCACAATTCCACCCAGGCCCTGTTCCCATAACCCCACGTATTTACTCTGCTAATCTCCTGACACTAGGGCCAAATTATCATGGCTAATTGGACTGTGGGACAAAACTTGAGCACCCAACGGAAACCAATGCAGATACAGGGTGAAAATCCACAGTGACCCAAGGCCAGAATTGAACGTGGGTCTTGGTGCTGTGAGGCAGCAGTGCTAGCTACTGTGCCACTCTTGCTGCTATAGAAAAGCTATTTCTCGAACTTGTACTGCCTTTTTGAAACACAAACCCCAGTGAGGTGATGGGGTCAATATTAGTGAAGACAATAACTGCATAGTTAGAATAACCTGTCTGAACTTGTTTCTACTTTTGGCAGATCTGTTAAAAACCTTGCTTGCCGCAGGTCTTCCTCAGGAACAATTAGCTGTCCTATTTGCATGGATTCTTACAGTGAGGTAAGAGACATCTTTGGAGAAATGACATTGCTCTGTCCCCCTTGCACAATTGCAAGGCAGCTTTTTAGGAATGATATCAGAGTATGACAGGATGTACATTTTGTCACTATCAAAAAACAAATAAGATCAAAGGGAGGAAGAAATGGTAAGATGGCAAAATTAACAGCTCTTAAATACACATAGTATTCAGCACAAAATAACTGAATTAACAGCATAAATTGTGGTTAATGAGTATGAGCTTCTGGCCACCATAGAGATGCAATTACAAGGAGATCAAACCTGGGAACTAAATATTCAGAGGTGTGGCTTTTTGTAAAGATCGGCAAGAAACAAAATATGATGGAGTAGCTTTCTCAGTACAAGATGGAATAAATACATGGGCAAGAAATGTACTTTGATCAGCAGGTGGAGAATCCATACAGGCGGAGGTAAGAACTAACATGGGGAACAAGACACTGAAAGGTAGTCTATAGGCTCTCTTGCAGCAGCTATACAGAAAGGCAAATAGTAGATCAGGAAATAATGGGGCCTGTATTTAAAAAAAAAGGCAGGATGTAATGAGATGACTTCAATCTTGGAGTGGAGTGGGAAAATCAGATTCGCAGAGGGAGTCATGAAGAAGAATTCATATGCTCAGGACAGTTTCCCCTCTCAATACAGTTGATCCAACCAGGGAACAGACTATTTTGGATCTGGTAATGTTCAATGTTAATAAACAATGAGTAATAGATCTCCTAGGAAACAGTGACTTTAACATGGTAGAATTTAGCATTCAGTTTGTGTGTGAAACTTGGGACAGAAACAACTGTTAAACGTAAATAGAAATGAATAAGGCCAGGGTCAATTGGAGTGAATGAGGAAAGGAGTTCAGCAGAAAAGCTGGTTAATCAGACATTTATGAAGATAGTTCAGGACTGGCAACAGAGATCGATCCCAGTGAGGAAGGAGGATTCTAGGAAAGGGATAAATTAACCAAGGAAACGAAGGAGGAACGGTACCTCATCATCTTCCAGTTGGGCAATTAACAGCCTTCTGGGTTGAACATTGAGTTCAACAACTTCAGAACATGAACCATCCCCTCCACCTTCACCCCATTCCTCAAGCAACCATTTCATGATCTGTACCTCTGTTCTGCCATTCACACATTCTTCATGGACACTTTTAGCACCTTAGATCATAAGATATAGGAGCAGAATTAGGCCACTCAGTCCATCAAGTCTGCTGTACCGTTCAATCATGGCTGATTATTTTTCTCATCCCCATTCTCCTGCCCTTTCCCAATAATCCTGATCCTCTTAATAATCAACCTTTCAGCCTTCTGTATCTCATTTACATTCCCTTTGTCCCATTCTACATAAGAACATACATAAGAACATAAGAAATAGGAGCAGGAGTAGGCCATACAGCCTCTCGAGCCTGCCCCACCATTCAATAAGATCGTGGCTGATCTGTAGTGGTTCAGTTTCACTTTCCTGCTTTCTCCCTGTAAACCTTAATTCCCTTGTCAATCAAAAACCTATCCACTCTTGACTTGAACATATTCAGTGAGGAAGCCTCCATCACCTCATCAGGCAGAGAATTCCAAAGATTCACCACCCTCTGCGTGAAGAAACCCCTCCGCAACTCCCTAATCTTGAGACTGTGCCCTCTAGTCCTGCTATCTTTGTTCAGCGGGAAGAGTCTCTAACCTCTACCCTATCCACCCCTTTCATTATCTTATATGTCTCTATAAGATCCCCTCTCAGCCTTCTAAACTCCAAAGAGTACAAACCTAGCCTATTCAGTCTCTCCTCATAATTCAACACCCTCATCTCCGGTATCAGCCTAGTAAACCTTCGCTGCACCCCCTCCAAGGCCAATATATCCTTCCTTGAATGCGGCAACCAAAACTGCACACACTACTCCAGCTGTGGCCTCACCAGTACCCCATACAGCTGCAACAGAACCTCTCTACTTTGATATTCTATCCCCCTCGCTATAAAGGCCAACATTGCATTCGCCTTCTTAATCACCTGCTGCACCTGCATACTGTGTTTTTGCGATTCGTGCACAAGGACCCCCAGGTCCCACTGCATTGTCGCGTGCTGCAGCTTTTCTCCATTTAAATAGTAATCCTTCCTACCGTTATTCCTGCCGAAGTGGATAACCTCACACTTGCTAACATTATTACTCCATCTGCCAGGTCCTCACCCACTCACTCAGCCTATCCAGATCCCTCTGCAGGCTTTCCACACCTTCCACGCAATTTGCTTTTCCACTCATCTTCATGTCATCAGCAAATTTCGTCACCCTGCACTCAGCCCCTTCCTCCAGATCATCTGTGTAAATGGTAAATAGTTGAGAACCCAGCACTGAACCCTGGGGTACTCCACTACTCACCAGGTGCCGATCAGAATAGCACCCATTCTCCTCCATCCTCATCGTATAAATCGCTGTCAACATCTCAAGTCTGGAAGTCCTTCTGTCAGAGCTGAGAGCAGAGAGTTATACTATGAAATATCCTTAAAAACAAAATACTAAGGATGCTGGAATGTTAAATAAAAACAAACTAGTGGAAAATTTCTCTAGGTCTGACAGCATCTGTAATTCCCAGTTTTGCTCGGGCTTCTTGATGCCTCACTCGGGCAAATATTGCCTTGATGTCGAGGGCAGTCACTCTCACCTCACCTTTGCATTCAGCTGTTTTGTTCATGTTTGAACCAATGCCGGAATGAGGTGAGGAGCTAAGTGACCCTGGTGGAACCAAACTGAGTGTCCGTGAGCAGGTTTGAAATCTCCACAAATGTGTTTATAGTCCCATCCTGCTTCGTTATAGGCACATCAGGGCCTGCCCAGTCACTGGTGGTGACGGATTCTAAAATTCCTGCATCCACAAGCCTTATTAGTTCAGGTTCTACCTTTTGGAAGGTGTAAAATACGACTCTGGTCTTGAGACTCTGAGGTTGGCTCTGCCCCCTGCGTTCCTTTCGTAGACACCTCAAATACACTATCGTGTTTCTGTAAGTTGCTTTGCAAACCTGTTTTATGATGAATTAACCTGTTCACGACACTCCAATTCAAGTTTATCCTCGAGCCAAGGAGAGCTGGGAAACTTGTTCAAGTTGATATGCATATAGAACAAGTAATTAGGAAGGCAAAGAAAATGTTGATGTTAGAGAAGTTTTGCTACAACTGTACAGGGCATTGATGAGAACATGTCTAGTGTGTACATTTTTGGGTCTCTTATTTAAGGAGAGAAATGCTTGCATTGAAGAACTGATCCCAGAAATGAAGGGTTTGTCACATAATGAGTGGTTGAGGAACTTGGTCTATATTTGATAGAATTTAGAAGGATAAGGGGGGGGGGGGCAACTAATTGAAACTACAGAATACAGAGAGGCCTGGATAGAATGGACATTTCCACTAATGTGGGAGACTAAATTTGAGGGCATAACAGTGAAGGGATGCTCCTTTAAAACTGAGATGAGGAAGAATTACTTGTGTAGTGAATTTATGGAACTCATTGCTATGGAGAAGATTGTGGAAGCCAGAACCTTGAGGGTCTTTGAGAGAGAGATTCTTGATCAATAAGAAGATCGAGGGTTATGGGGAGAAGGCAGCAGAATGGGTATGAGAATCATGTTAGCCATGACTGAGCAGACAATGGGCCGAATGGCCTAATTCTGCTCCTATATCTTATGATCTAAGTTGGGATGAAGGAAGTATTTTAGAGGTAAGGTTGACCAGATTGGGCTCTTCGCATTAATGTTTTGAGGAATGAAATATTGAAACATGTAAGATTCCGGGGGGACTTGTCAGAGTGGATGCTGAGAGTGTGTGGACGGGTCTAGAGTTAGGGAACACAGCTCCCAAATCGGGAGTCTGACATTTAAGAATGATGAAGAATTTCTTCTGAGGGTGATTAGTCAGTGACATTCTGTTCCCCAGAGTGCAGTGCATGCTACATCATTGAATGTATTCAGGGTTGCATTGGATGAATTTTTGATTGCCAAGGCAAAGTTGAAGGTTATGGTGACAGTGGGGCACAGGAAGGAAAGTAAAATTAAGCTGGTAATTCAGATCTGCCATGATCTTATTCTAAGACACACATGGTGAACTCCTGCCAAAAAAAAATGTTATTTTTGGTCCTTGTCTAGATTGTCCAAAGTGGAAGGCTTATCGTCTCGACGAAATGCGGTCACATCTTCTGCAGCCAGTGTATCCGGGACAGTCTCAAAAATTCTCACACGTGTCCGACCTGCAGAAAGAAATTGAACTCTCGCCAGTACCATCCGATTTACATTTGACTATGGGGTCCTCATCCTGAACTTACCTACCTGACAAAACGTCGGCCACCTTGAAATCCTCTCGTGTTCTTCAGCTTTCTGTACAGAAGCGGGCAGCCCCTGTTGGAGACCAAGATGCTTTTGCAGGATGCACACACTGTCGGCTGACCATCCATCACCACCTGATCCTGTCAACTTGCTACATTTAGAATGGTGTTTACAGGTTGAGGGGAGGGCAGGGTGGGGATGAGTGGAAGGGGAGGGCGAGAAATAAAACAAAGCACCAGCATATTCCAATCACCAACTAAACTCGTGTGTTTTGTATGTGTTTCTCTTTATTTGTCTTCCCTCTGTCTTCTCTGTTCCCCAGGTCATTGACAGGTAATCACTACACAGGATATGTCACCCTGCTGTGTATAGGTGATCTCCCATTGTGCTGATTTGGAAACTCTTTTAGCAAATGCACACTGCCAATATATAATAGATCAGTTCTCCTTAGTATTAAGGGCTGTCATTTGGTCTGATATCTGCTTGTGTCCCTGATGTACAGCAGGGTGTGTGCTTAATGGTTTAGTGTGCAGTGTATTAACTGAGGGATCAGGTGGTGGGGGGGGGCAGTTAAAAGCTACATGAGGAGCACAAGCTTTTGACCACTCCTGCTCAGGAAATTTTTCAGAGCCTTACATGAGCTGAAAGTTGGATTTTAGAAGTTAATTTACAGAGGGCAAGGAATACTCTATGCATGATTTTAGACTCCCCTGGTTTTGGGAATATCTTGCTTTTTTTTTCTCCATTAAATTAATCTTATTATAACTGAGGACTGAACCACCAGTATCTTTGACCAAAAGTTCCTATCATTATACTTTGTACACCAGGCTGCTCCTCGTCTCTGAGATGACAGATATCTGGGAATTGCGCTTTGTTTGGAAACCAATCAAATTTCATGTGTTGAAAAATTAAGATTCCAAAACAAATAAAGTTCAAATTAGTTTTTAAAAATGATGCGATGAAAGTACTTTGAGTAATTGGTGGAATGTTTGTTTTCCTTGTCTATAGATCTTTGTGCAGAGTGATGTTTTATTGATGTTGAGTAGTAAACTACAATAATGTCCTGTGTCTACAACCTGTCAGTTCAAATGCTGTTTGCTTCCCCTAAAGCTGGACAAAGAAGGTTGGGGCTAAAAGAAATTAATAAAGTATTAGTCCCTGATTTCCTTCCCATTTTGTCTGCTTTTCAGCTTAATTTCTTCCTCCCTTTCACTTGGTGCCTAAGGAGTGTTTATCTACCTCATCTACTGACGTCCTTGTGCACATACTCACTGCTTTCATTTATTAACAGGTAAGAAGTTGGTAATGTTGTGTTGCTGAATTTCTGTGAAAGGTATGAACTGCATCATCCACCCCACTCCCTGCAACAACACTGAATATAAATGACATTCAGTGGCATTGCCATCACTGATCCCCTGTCATCAACACTTTGGGAATTACCACTGTTAGAAATTGAACTGGACTAGCCACATAAATACTATAACCAAAAGAGAAAATGCTAAAAAAATCTTAGGTCTGGCAAAGTTTCAGATTCTAGCATCTGCAGTAATTTGCTTTTACCTATATAAATAATGTGGCTACAAGAACCTGTCAGAGACTGGGAATTCAGCACAAGTTGTCTTCTGACTTGCTGAAGCTTGTCCAGCATATAGAAGGCTGAAGTCAGCAACGTGATGGGATACTCTCCACTTGCCTGGGTGAGTGACCTCCAAGAACACTCAAAGCTTAACACTATCAAGATCAAAGCAACCGATTTGAATTACACCCTTAAATGTTCAATCATTCCACTACTGACGCACATTGGCAGCCGTGTGTACCATCTACAAGACACACTGCTGCAACTTTCTTTGGCAGCATCTTCCAAACCTGTGAACTCTACTACCCTGAAGGCTGAGGACAGCAGACGCATGGGAACACCAAATTAGTCTTCAATCCACTCACTATCCTCACTGGATGCCATTCCTTTGCATTCTAAATCAAAATCCTGGAACTCCTTCCTTACAGCACTTGGATTGCAGCGGTTCCACAACATGGCTTACTGTCACCAGCTCGAGGGCAATTGTGGGTGAGCAACAAATGATGCCCCTAGCCAGCAGCACTCACATACTATGAAGTCTTCAATCATCCTCCTCTGTCCTGGTGGGTGAGGTGGTAGGGTGGAAGGAGTGTAGGATGTGGGATGGGAGGTGGGTGAGGTAGTGGTTGCATTAAGATGTTTTGGATCGGAAGGATAATTGGCTTGGGTGAGGGGATAGATTGGGCCTTGAGGCAGTATTTAGGTCACAAGGTAGTTAAGGGATTGTTGTAAGACTACAGACGGGGGTAGTCTGTTTGCAAAGGTACTCCGGTGAACATAGAACGTTACAGCGCAGTACAGGCCCTTCGGCCCTCGATGTTGCGCCAATCTAATGACCCTCTGACCTAAACTGTTCCAATGTTATCCATAGCAAGGCTTGTGAGACTAAAGAATTCCAGTCACTATTTCTTTGTAATTTTTTATTTCCATCTACACTGGTCACTGTTATCTACCTTTGTGCCATCAACACATCTGGATGTGTTTTCAAAAAAACATTTAACTGATTTTTTTTACGGGATATGGGTATCACTAGCTCAGCTAGGGTTGGGAATAGGAGAAGTTTGAGGCAGTGTTTTGTAGTTACGTGGTTGTTATAGGATTTTTAAACTCCAAACATTTATAGAACATAAAACACTACAGCACAAACAGGCCCTTCGGCTGACAAGTTGTGCCGAACACATCAAAAACCTACCCAGCCATAGATCTATCTATAACCCCCAATCCCATTGGATCCCATGTACTCATCCAGAAGTCTTTTAAAAGACCCCAGCCAGTTTGCCTCGACCACCACTGATGGCAGCCGATTCCATTCACTCACCACCCTTTGAGTGAAAAACTTTCCCTTAGCATCTCCTCTGTACTTGCTTCCCTGCACCTTAAATCTGTGCCCTCTCGTCGCGACCATTTCAGCCCTGGGAAATAGTCTCTGAGAGTCCACCTATCTAATCCTCTCAACATCTTGTAAACCTCTATCAGGTTGCCTCTCAACCTTCGTCTCTCCAGGGAGAACAGTCCCAGCTCCCTCAACTTGTCTTCATAAGGCATGCCTCCCAATCCAGGCAACATCCTTGTAAATCTCCTCTGCACCCTTTCAATAGCTTCCACGTCCTTCCTATAGTGAAGCGACCAGAACTGTGCACAGTACTCCAAGTGTGGTCTGACAAGGGTCCTATAAAGCTGCAGCATTACCTCCTGACTCCTGAACTCAATCCCTCGATGAATGAAGGCCAGTACACCGTAAGCTTTCTTAACCACATCCTCCACCTGGGAGGCCGATTTGAGAGTCTTATGGACCCGGACCCCAAGATCCCTCTGCTTTCCACACAGCTAAGACTCCTACCTTTGATAGTGTACTCATTCATCCCGTTGGATCTGCCAAAATGGACCACAACACGTTTATCCGCGTTGAATTCCATCTGCCACTTCTCCACCCAGTCTTGCATCCTGTCGATGTCATGCTGCAACTTCTGACATCCCTCCAGACCATCCACAACACCACTGACCTTCGTGTCATCGGCAAACTTACTCACCCATCCCTCCACTTCCTCATCCAGGTCATTTATGAAAATGACAAACAGCAAGGGGCCTAGAACAGATCCCTGGGGCACTCCACTGGTGACCGACCTCCATGCAGAAAAAGAGCCATCCACAACCATCCTCTGCCTTCTACAGGCAAGCCAGTTCTGGATCCACAAGGCCAAAGCCCCTTGGATCCCATGGCCTCTCCTTCTCAAGAAGTCTTGCATGTGGGATCTTGTCAAATGCCTTGCTGAAGTCCATGTACACCACGTCCACTGCTCTTCCTTTGTCAATGTGTTCAGTCACATTTTCGAAGAACTCAATTAAGCTTGTAAGGCATGACCTGCCTTTTACAAAACCATGCTGACTATTTCTAATCAACCTAAACTTCTCCAAATGCTCGTTAACCTTGTCCCTCAGAAGCCTCTCCATCAGCTTACCAACCATTGAGGTCAGACACACCGGTCGGTAATTTCCAGGACTATCCCTGTTCCCTTTCTTGAAAATAGGGACCACATCCGCAATCCTCCAATCCTCCGGAACATCTCCCGTCTCCATCAACGACGCAAAGATCATCACCAGGGGCTCTGCAATGACATCCCTCACCTCCCACAATAACCTGGGGTACATCCCATCTGGTCCCGGAGACTTGTCTATCTTGATAGCATTAAAAGTTCTAACACATCCGCTTCCTTAATATCTACATACTCAATCTTTTCAGTCTGCCGCAAACTTGTAGTGCATCCTCCCAGATCACTTTCCACCGTGAATACTGAGGCAAAGTACTCATTAAGCACCTCTGCCATTTCTTCCGGTTCCATACAGACTTTTTCCCCCTTCACCTTTTATAGGTCCTATCCCTTCTCTTCTCATCCTTTTACTTTTCACATATTTGTAGAAGGCCTTGGGATTCTCCTTAATCCTACCAGCCAAGGCCTTCTCAGGACCCCTTCTGGCTCTCCTAATTTCCTTTTTAAGCTCTCTTCTATAAGCCTTATACTTCTCTAGATCCCCAACATCTCCTAGCTCTTTGAACCTTTTATACACCTTCCTTTTCTTCCTGACTAGGTTCACCACAGCCTTCGTGTACCACGGTTCCCGCATCCTACCAAAACCTCCTTGTCTCACCGGAATGTTGTCGTGCAAAGCTCCAGACAAGCATTCCTTGAATATCTGCCACCTTCCTTCTGTGCTTTTCCCCAAGAACACCTCCTTCCAGTTTATTCGCCCCAGCATCTGCCTGATGTCTTCATATTTCCCCTTATTCCAGACAAACACCTTCCTAGTCTGCCTGATCCTATCCTTTTCCAACGCAAGGGTGAAGGAGATAGAATTATGATCTCCATCTCCAAGATGATCTCCTACCGAGAGATCCATCACCTGTCCTGGTTCATTAGCTAGTACCAGGTCCAGTACAGCCTCTCCTCTCGTAGGCTTGTCCACGTGCTGTGTCAGGAAACCCTCCTGAACACACCTAACAAACTCCTCCCATCCAAACCCCTTACCCTTGGGATATTCCAGTCGATGTTTGGGAAATTGAAGTCTCCCATCACAACAACTCTGTTATTTCTACATCTCTCCAGTATCTGTTTCCCTATCTGCACCTCAACTTCCCTGTCACTATTGGGCGGCCTATAGAATACACCCAGCAACGTCACCGACCCTTTGCTATCCCTAACTTCCACCCACAGAGACTCCGTAGACATTCCCTCCTCGGTATCCACCTTCTCTGCAGCCATGACACTGTCCCTGATCAACAGTGCCACTCCACCACCTCTTTGGCCTCCCTCCCTGTCCTTCCTGAAGGATCTGAATCCCGGGACCTGTAGTACCCAGTCCTGTCCCTGAGACATCCAAGTCTCTGTAATGGCCACCACATCACAATCCCAAGCAGCCATCCACGCCCTAAGTTCATCCACCTTATTTACTACACTCCTGGCATTAAAATAGACACAGCTCAGTCCCTCAGACTGGACATTTTCCTTCTCCCCCACTCGTCTAACCTGCCTCTCATCCTGCCTAGAGTCCTTCCCTACCTGGGAGCTAACTTCCTTGCTCCCAGTCTCCACATCACTATTCCCTCCCCCAACCTTTCTAGTTTAAAGTCCCCCCAGTAGCCCTCGCCAGTCTTCCCGCCATGATATTATGTTCCTAGGATATAGCCATCATGACCAGGTCAGCATTTATTGCCCATCCCTAGTTGCCCTTGCAAAGGTGATGGTAAACTGCTTTCTAGAATCACTGCCGTCTGTGTGGTGTAGATAACATTCTCACCCTGTGAATGTAGGTTTAGGATTTTGACCCAGTGGCAGTGAAGGAATGGTGATGTATTTCCAAGTCAAGATGGTAAGTGGCTTTGGGTGATAGTGGGAAGAGTCTCCAAGTGATTGTATTCCCATATGTCTGCTACCCTTGTCCTTCTAGGTAATAGAGGGATAACATTCCTTGGATAATCTCCAGGTTAGTACTACTAATCAGAGACACTCCAGAGAACAAGGCAATTGCTTGTTGGAAGCTGAAGCATCCCAAGCAACTCTTAATGAGGTCTGTATATCGGGATTTCCACAGTGCCCTGACCCACATCTTCAGACCTGAGTCCTGATCTCCGATCAGCTGTTGATTGGAAGATTTATGTCACGAAATGTAAAAACATTGCTAAAGATGATAAAAACTGGATAATTACTTCAGCCACCAGATGGAGCAATTGCAGTTTATGTGCTGTATTCCTTCTGTCTTGTACAACTATACTGCCTCTGGAAAGAACACTTCATAATTAAACCCCCTCCAATCATTTTCTGAGTTCTTACACCAGTAAAATGAAAAGTATAAGACTTGAATTTATGGAGTGTGTTTCACAACCTGGGGATGTTCCAAGGGGCTTTTTCATCTCCAAAGTGTATTCACTGTACTAGGAGCCTATGCAGTCAATTTCTGTGGAACAAATTTCTACAAATGAGAGAATTGCTAAATAAACTGTTTTTAAATGTTGTTTGAGAGATAAATATTGGCTATGACGGCAGAGCAAACGATACTGCTGGTATTGTAGCAGACCCACTGAAATATTAACCGAGATGTGGCCATGGTATAGGGTAGGGGTCATGTGATGCCAGCTCAGGAATACCTGTTTCTATCAATCCTGGTGTTAATCCAGTAATCCTTTTCTTTATTGCATTTATACAGCACGGACCACTACTAGAACTCCATCGTTGGTATTAATGATTTAGGAGACGGAATCAAATTTACCATCTCCAAATTTGCAGACACCATACAGCCGGGTGGGAGGGTGAGCTGTAAAGAGGATGCAGAGATGCTCAAGTGTGATTTGAACAGGCTGAGCGTGCGGGCAATTGCATAGTAGATGCAGTATAATGTGGGTAAATGTGAGGTTATCCACTTTGCTAGCCAAAACAGGTCATTATCTGAATAGCTATAAATTGAGAGAAGAATATGTGCAACAAGGCCTGGTCCTCATGCACCAGTCACTGAAGAAAGGCATACAGGTGCAGCAAGCAGTGAAAGGGGCAAATGGTATACCAAAATCCTGCAAAATCTCAGTAGATCTGGCAGCATTTGTAAGGAGGGAAAAGAGCTGATGTTTTGAATCCAGATGACATAGCTCTTTTCTCTCCTTACAGATGCTGCCAGACCTGCTGAGATTTTCCAATGCTTTCTCCCTTGGTTTCAATTCCAGTATCCGCAGTAATTTGCTTTACTTAAGGCAAATGGTATGTTGGCCTAAGTTGCTGTTTATGTCTAAGCTACACGTCTCTGTTCCTATTATTACCAATACTGTGGGGAGGTTTGGCTCCTTTTCTTGTTACAAAATTAATTTTGCAAATCAAAGGCTATGTCTTTGGATTAGTAAATTTGCAGATGACACTAAAGTCGGTGGAGTGGTAGATAGTGAAGAGGGGTGTTATAGTTTGCAGAGTGACTTGGACAAGTTGCAGAGCTGCGCTGAGAGGTGGCAAATGGAGTTTAATGTGGAAAAGTGTGAGGTAATGCACTTTGGCAGGAATAATAAATGTGTTGAGTATAGGGCTAATGGTAGGATTCTTAATAGTGTTGATGAACAGAGGGACCTTGGTGTATATGTGCATAGATCCCTGAAAGTAGGCAGTCAAGTTGATAAGGTTGTTAAGAAGGCATATGGAGTCTTCGCTTTTATTGGTAGGGGGATTGAATTTCGGAGCCGCAACGTCATGTTGCAACTGTACAAAACTCTAGTGCGGCCGCACTTGGAGTATTGTGTGCAGTCTGGTCCCCACATTATAAGAAAGATGTGGAGGCATTGGAGAGGGTACAGAGGAGGTTTACCAGGATGTTGCCTGGGATGGAGGGCAGGTCTTATGAAGAGAGGCTGAGGGATTTGAGGTTGTTTTCGTTAGAAAGGAGGCGGCTAAGAGGGGACCTAATCGAAAAATATAAGATGATTAGAGGTTTAGATAGGGTGGACAGTGATAGCCTTTTTCCTAGGATGGAGAAAGCTAGCACGAGGGGACACAGCTTTAAATTAAGGGGTTATAGTTATAGGACGGATATCAGAGGTAGGTTCTTTACCCAAAGGTTGGTTCGGGAGTGGAATGCCCTGCCTGCAGCAGTTGTGGATGCGCCAAGTTTGGTGGCGTTTAAGAGGTTAGTTGATAAGTATATGGAAGAGAAGGGAATGGTTTAGTTGGGAGGGGCATTGCTTTTTATATTGGTCGGCGCAACATCGAAGGCCGAAGGGCCTGTTCTGTGCTGTAATGTTCTATGTTCTTTGGGAAGATTTAAACAGAGACACCCCCATTCACCTTGCTCCCTTTTAGACAGTGTCCTCGGCATTTACTTATTTAGATATATACATTTCCCCTCATTTTCACAGTTTCATGAAGCAAACTCTGCTTCCCCTGCAAACCCCAAGAACCATAGAACCCCTACAAAGCAGAAGATGGCCAATGGGCCCGTCACATCTGCATCAACTCCCTCAAAGAACATCTCACCTCCCCTTCCCTGCCCTGTTACTCCATGCATTTCCCATGGTTAACTAACACTGTGAGAGGAGACCATTGCACTCAGAGGAAATGCACGCAAACACGGGAAGAATATGGAAATTCCATACAGTTACCCAAGGCTGATTAAGCGGGACCAGCATTGTTGGCACTTGAGAGTTTAATAGCTCCTTTATATGTAACAAAAGATTGACACCATCCTGGATGAAGCAGCCCACTTGATTGACACCATATTCATAAGTGCACTCTACCCACCACTAACGCAGAGTGGCAACTGTGTGTCAGCAACAAGATGTACTGCACGCAACTCATCAAGGCTCCTTCGACGGCTCCTTCGACAGCACCTTCCACACCTATGACTTCTACCGGGTACTCTGGTTTCCCTCCACAGTCTGAATGACGTGCTGCTGAGGGTGCATTGGCCATACTAAATACTCCTCCAGTGTACCTGAACAGGCGCTGGAATGTGGTGTCTATGGGATTTTTTACAGTAATTTCATTGCAGTATTAATGTCAGCCTACTTGTGATGCTATAAACTTAAAACTTTAGAAGGACAAGGGCAGCAGACACAAGGGAACACCACCACCTGCACATTTCCCCTCCAAGCCATATGTCATCCTGACATGGAAATATGGAACACTACAGCACAAACAGGCCCTTCAACCCACAAGTTGTGCCAATCATACCCATACCTATTAGAACATAGAACATAGAACAATACAGCACAGAACAGGCCCTTCGGCCTTCGATGTTGTGCCGACCAAAAATAAAAAGCAATGCCCCTCCTAACTAAACCATTCCCTTCTCTTCCATATACTTATCAACTAACCTCTTAAACGCCACCAAACTTGGCGCATCTACAACAGCTGCAGGCAGGGCATTCCACTCCCTAATCACTCTTTGAGTAAAGAACCTGCCTCTGATATCCGTCCTATAACTCATACCCCTTAATTTAAAGCTGTGTCCCCTCGTGCTAGCCTTCTCCATCCTAGGAAAAAGGCTATCACTGTCCACCCTATCTAAACCTCTAATCATCTTATATGCTTCAATAAGATCCCCTCTTAGCCGCCTCCTTTCTAACGAAAACAACCTCAAATCCTTCAACCTCTCCTCATAGGACCTGCCCTCCATACCAGGCAACATCCTGGTAAACCTCCTCTGTACCCTCTCCAATGCCTCCACATCTTTCTTATAATGTGGCGACCAGAACTGCACACAATACTCCAAGTGCGGCCGCACTAGAGTTTTGTACAGTTGCAACATGATGCTGCGGCTCCTAAATTCAATCCCCCTACCAATAAAAGCTAAGACTCCATATGCCTTCTTAACAACTTTATCCACTTGACTGCCTACTTTCAGGGATCTATTGACACATACACCAAGATCCTTCTGTTCCTCAACACTATTAAGAGCCCTACCATTAGCCCTATACTCTACACATTTATTGTTCCTGCCAAAGTGCATTACCTCACACTTTTCCACATTAAACTCCATTTGCCACCTCTCGGCCCAGCTCTGCAACTTGTCCAAGTCACTCTGTAAACTAAAACACCCTTCTTCACTATCTACCACACCACCAACTTTTAGTATCATCTGCAAATTTACTGATCCATCCCTCAATACCCTCATCCAGATCATTTATAAAAATCACAAACAGCAGGGGCCCCAAAACAGACCCCTGAGGCACACCACTCGTCACCGAACTCCACGATGAATATCTCCCATCAACCACCACCCATTAGGCCATAGAACTACCTGTAACTCCCAATTCCATGTACTCATCCAGAAGTCTTTTAAAAGACCCCAGCTAGTTTGCCTCCACCACCACCGATGGCAGCCAATTCCACTCACTCACCACCCTCTGAGTGAAAAACTTATCTCTAACATCTCCTCTGTACTTGCTCCCCAGCACCTTTAGGCAACCACATGGAGCACGTGTCCTCTCGTAGTGACCATTTCAGCTCTGGGAAGCATCCTCCGAGAATCCACTCTATCTATTCCTCTCAACATCTTAGAAATTTCCATCAGGTCGCCTCTCAACCTTCGTCTCTCCAGGGAGAAGAGTCCCAGCTCCCTCAACCTATCTTCATAAGGCCTGCCTCCCAATCCAGGCAACATCCTTGTAAACCTCCTCTGCACCTTCTCAATAGCTTCCACATCCTTCCTATAGTGAGGCGACCAGAACTGCACACAGTATTCCAAGTGGGGTCTGACAAGGGTCTTATAAAGTTGCAGCATTACCTCCCAACTCCTAAACTCAATCCTCGATTAATGAAGGCCGTGTATTGCTGTTTCATCACTGCTATTGGGTCAAAATCCTGAAATCTGCTCCCTAACAGTATTGTGGGTGTACCTGCACCTCAAGGACTACAGCGATTTAAGAATGCAGCTTTCCAGCACCTTCTCAAGGGCAACTAGGGATAAGCAATAAATGCTGGTCTACATGCTCATAGCCAATGAATGAGTAAGTAAACACGGGGACAATACTTTGTGCTTTCAGTGGGTCTCTTGTAACTATTCATGAGGCCACTCACCCTCTCGGATTCCCCAAGCATCTCACCATCAACATTACTTGCCCTGCCCCCAGACCTCCCAGCTCCAATGCCTTTCCCCCTGTTGGTGTGTAGTGTATGTGGGATGTTGCTTCCAGTCCTTGATCTTTCTTGAACATTCTAAGCTCTCTCCTGACAAACACAGAAATTTCCATTGTTATCTTTCCAACAAAGAGACAAACGACACCAGTGCTAGTGGCTGCCTAATTATCAGTAATGTGAACCACCGAGCTACTTCCTGCATGTGTCCATTCAGTACTGGCTGTACAGCTCTCAATTCTGATCAACTCTTTTCCTTAACACAGAGGCTAACATGCATCTGATAGTCAATGTCACTATATGGATATTGCTGGTATCTGGGTGGACACTCCATTCTTCAATTTCATATTCCTATGAGCCTAGTGTAATGTGTTGCACTCATGAATGTAACAGGTCATTGATATTTTTCAGATACTGCAGCTATATAGGTGAATCACTGCAAGGTTGCTGACCTCTAACAATGCCTGCATGATTTGATGAGCCGGTTTCTTTGCCTGAAGAAACAGGACTTCCCTCTGAGCTTGTAAAGGCTGGGGAGAGGAACCTCCATGAATCTTTTTTTAGAATCTTGTTCTGCTTTCTGCTCTCTCACAATCTCTCACACCTTTACATGGATCCCCTTGCGGTTTTCTCCAGGGATATTGGTTGTGTTTTTAAAGATGGCACCTGTCTCGCCTGAGCTTGCCTTCCTCCTTCTCACCTCTAGCTCCATCTACAGCAGCGTGATACAACTAGATAATCTACGACTTAGTGACCTGGTTGAGGAGTAATTATTGGTTGGAACACTGGAGAGTCCCCCATGAAACAGTGACTGTGGGATCTTTGACATCCACCTGGGAAGAAAGATAGAGCTCACTTTAACATCTCATCTGAAATACAGTGCATCTAACAGTGCAGCACTTCGTCAGCATGGCACCAAAATGTCAGCCTTGGTCTTAGCGTTCACATTTCTTGAGTGGATCAGGAGCCTACAACTTTCTTAATCAGAGACGAGATTCTTCCTCTGGGGCAGGACTGACATTCTTGGTAAACTGTAGATTGTGTGTGTGTGTAACCCACTCTGGGATCACTTGATGCTTGAAACTGTTCCACACACGCATTCCTTAACTCAATAAGCACAAAAGCTCACTATTTTTTGAAGAAATTAGGCAGAGACAAATCCCAAATTTGGCTCTGTTTTCATTGGTGCAGCTTCCTTATCCTTGAAAAGAACAGATATGAACATAGAAATAACCATAGGGATCCTAAATCTTCTTAAACCTTTGACACAAGGCTTGATTCACAGAATGGGAAAGGATTAGAACATTCATTGAAAAGATGACAAAACCACCCTATAATTATCTTCCCAACTCCAATATCACTTACTAACCAGAGACTGAGTACCAGCTGTAATCAAGTATTATTTTTTTGCTTCAAATCATAACGACAAACAGAACAGTAGGAAGCCATTCAGCCCACTGCGTCTTTGCTGGTCTTTTTTGGGATCCATCCAGTATGTCCCAATCCCCAACTCTTTCCCCGTAGCAATATTTTCCCCCTCAAATATTTATTCAATCCGCTTTTGGAAGTAGTTATTGAATTTGCTTCCACTGCCCTTTCGGACAGCATATTCCAAATCACAACAACTTGAGTACAAATAATACTCCATGTCTCTCCTCTGTAACTTTTTGCAGTTATCTTTAATAAATACTTTAAACAAGAAGAAGTGGTGATACGTTGATGTTGTTGTTTAACTGATAATACAGAGACCCCAGGTAATGCTCTGGAAACTAGGTTCAAATCCTACCATGGCAGATGGTGAAATTCACATTCATTGAGTCATAGAATCGTAAAATCCTTACCACACAGAAGGAGGCCATTCAGCCCATTGAGTCTGCAGTGACCCTCTGAAAGAGAGTCAGGACAACCACCACCCTACCTTTTAAACCAAAACATTTACCCCACTAATCCCCTAGATTACACATCTTGGGACACAAAGGGGCAATTTAGCATGGCCAATCCGCCAAACCCGCATATTTTTGGACTGTGGAAGGAAATTAGAGCACCTGGAGGAAACCCACTCAGTCATGGGGAAAACATGTAAACTCGACACAGACAGTGCCCCAAAACCGAATCGAACCCAGGATAGTGATCCAAAACCGGAATCGAACCCAGGACAGTGATCCAAAACCGGAATCGAACCCAGGATAGTGCCCCAAAACCGGAATCGAACCCAGGATAGTGTGGGTAAAACCGGAATCGAACCCAGGATAGTGATCCAAAACTGGAATCGAACCCAGGATAGTGATCCAAAACTGGAATCGAACCCAGGATAGTGATCCAAAACTGGAATCGAACCCAGGATAGTGATCCAAAACTGGAATCGAACCCAGGATAGTGATCCAAAACTGGAATCGAACCCAGGACAGTGATCCAAAACTGGAATCGAACCCAGGATAGTGATCCAAAACTGGAATCGAACCCAGGACAGTGATCCAAAACTGGAATCGAACCCAGGATAGTGATCCAAAACTGGAATCGAACCCAGGATAGTGATCCAAAACTGGAATCGAACCCAGGATAGTGATCCAAAACTGGAATCGAACCCAGGATAGTGATCCAAAACTGGAATCGAACCCAGGATAGTGATCCAAAACTGGAATCGAACCCAGGATAGTGATCCAAAACGGAATCGAACCCAGGACAGTGATCCAAAACTGGAATCGAACCCAGGACAGTGATCCAAAACTGGAATCGAACCCAGGATAGTGATCCAAAATGGGATCGAACCCAGGATAGTGATCCAAAACTGGAATCGAACCCAGGATAGTGATCCAAAATGGAATCGAACCCAGGATAGTGATCCAAAACTGGAATCGAACCCAGGATAGTGATCCAAAACTGGAATCGAACCCAGGACAGTGATCCAAGGCTGGAATCGAACCCAGGACAGTGATCCAAAACCGGAATCGAACCCAGGATAGTGATCCAAAACTGGAATCGAACCCAGGACAGTGATCCAAAACTGGAATCGAACCCAGGATAGTGATCCAAAACGGAATCGAACCCAGGACAGTGATCCAAAACTGGAATCGAACCCAGGATAGTGATCCAAAACTGGAATCGAACCCAGGACAGTGATCCAAGGCTGGAATCGAACCCAGGATAGTGATCCAAAACCGGAATCGAACCCAGGATAGTGATCCAAAACTGGAATCGAACCCAGGACAGTGATCCAAAACTGGAATCGAACCCAGGACAGTGATCCAAAACCGGAATCGAACCCAGGACAGTGATCCAAGGCTGGAATCGAACCCAGAATAGTGATCCAAAACTGGAATCGAACCCAGGACAGTGATCCAAAACTGGAATCGAACCCAGGATAGTGATCCAAAATTGGAATCGAACCCAGGATAGTGATCCAAAACCGGAATCGAACCCAGGATAGTGATCCAAAATTGGAATCGAACCCAGGACAGTGATCCAAAACTGGAATCGAACCCAGGACAGTGATCCAAAACTGGAATCGAACCCAGGATAGTGATCCAAAACCGGAATCGAACCCAGGACAGTGATCCAAAACTGGAATCGAACCCAGGATAGTGATCCAAAACCGGAATCGAACCCAGGACAGTGATCCAAAACTGGAATCGAACCCAGGACAGTGATCCAAAACTGGAATCGAACCCAGGACAGTGATCCAAGGCTGGAATCGAACCCAGGATAGTGATCCAAAACCGGAATCGAACCCAGGATAGTGATCCAAAACTGGAATCGAACCCAGGACAGTGATCCAAAACTGGAATCGAACCCAGGATAGTGATCCAAAACTGGAATCGAACCCAGGACAGTGATCCAAAACTGGAATCGAACCCAGGATAGTGATCCAAAACTGGAATCGAACCCAGGACAGTGATCCAAAACTGGAATCGAACCCAGGATAGTGATCAAAACCGGAATCAACCAGGACAGTGATCAAGGCTGGAATCGAACCCAGGATAGTGATCCAAAACCGGAATCGAACCCAGGATAGTGATCCAAAACTGGAATCGAACCAGGCAGTGATCCAAAACTGGAATCGAACCCAGGACAGTGATCCAAAACTGGAATCGAACCAGGATAGTGATCCAAAACCGGAATCGAACCCAGGACAGTGATCCAAAACTGGAATCGAACCCAGGCAGTGATCCAAAACTGGAATCGAACCCAGGACAGTGATCCAAAACTGGAATCGAACCAGGACAGTGATCCAAAACCGGAATCGAACCCAGGATAGTGATCCAAAACCGGAATCGAACCCAGGACAGTGATCCAAAACTGGAATCGAACCCAGGATAGTGATCCAAGGCTGGAATCGAACCCAGGATAGTGATCCAAAACTGGAATCAAACCCAGGATAGTGATCTAAAACTGGAATCGAACCCAGGACAGTGATCCAAGGCTGGAATCGAACCCAGGATAGTGATCCAAAACTGGAATCGAACCCAGGACAGTGATCCAAGGCTGGAATCGAACCCAGGACAGTGATCCAAAACTGGAATCGAACCCAGGACAGTGATCCAAAACTGGAATCGAACCCAGGACAGTGATCCAAAACTGGAATCGAACCCAGGACAGTGATCCAAAACTGGAATCGAACCCAGGATAGTGATCCAAAACTGGAATCGAACCCAGGATAGTGATCCAAAACCGGAATCGAACCCAGGATAGTGATCCAAGGCTGGAATCGAACCCAGGACAGTGATCCAAAACTGGAATCAAACCCAGGACAGTGATCCAAAACTGGAATCGAACCCAGGATAGTGATCCAAGGCTGGAATCGAACCCAGGATAGTGATCCAAGGCTGGAATCGAACCCAGAACCCAGAACTGTTCTGCTGTTCAGAATCAAGCCTGGGACAGTGACCCAAAGCCAGAATCGATCTGGGTCCACGGCACTGTGAGGCATAAATACTAATGGTTGTGCCACCATACTGTCCTACTACTGTGCCACCGTGAATCTAAAATTAAAACTCTAATGAGGACCAGAAACTCATGTCCTTCAGGGAAGGAAATCTGCTGTCTTTACCTGGTCCGGCCTGCAGGTGACTCCAGATCCACAGCAATGTGGTTGATTCTTTGGGAAAAAGGGAGTTCAGGGATAAGAAATAAACACCGGCCCAGCCAGCGGTGCCCACATCATCCCATAGACAAAAAAAAATGTTGTTTTGTTACTGATCCCTCAGGAATATTTTCTCCTACTTGCTTATTCCATCAAAATCCTTTGTGACATTGAATATTTAAAATCCCTTCTTAAACTTCTCTGCTCAAAGGAGAACAACCCCAGCCGAGAGAGTGGGGTCTCCAGTCTCTCAATTTGCCTGAAGCCTTTCATACCTGGTAATATTCTAGAAAATCTCTTCTGCACCTCCCTGAAGGCCTTGATGGTGCTGCTATGTAACAGATCTTAGTTACTGTGGCAACATTCAGTTTTACATGCATCTTGTAGTCTGGAGCTACGGACAGTGATGGTAGAGGCTGCCTCACTACTTCCAGAAGTGGAAACATCCTCTCTATGTCCACTCAATCTAGGCTGTTTGTATTCTGTAAGTTTCAATGACATCCCCCCTCACCCTTCTAAACTCCATCTGATTCTATACCGAAGTATAGAACCAGACTCCTCAAGGGCTCCTCATATGACAAACCTTCATTCCTGGGATCATTTTTGTGAATCTTCTCTGAATTCTTTCTGCGCAGCATCAACCGCACCAGCCTCAATAACAGGTTTGTAACTTCATCGCAGAGCTTGAGAAATTTTGTCAAACATAATTTACTTGCAGTTTCTTTCAGCTTTTATTTATTAACTCATTTTTTCCAAGTTTCAACCAATTTTGATCTAATTATTTTCTGTAAAAGTTTCTTCACCGTTGCCATTAAGCTGGCCAGTCCTCAGTTGTTCGGTTAATCCCTGCCCTACTATCTGACAATCCTAAAATTATTTACATAAATTGGAGAGGTCCTGCCTGTTGACAAGATGTTAATTATGTTTTAAAATGCACACACAAAGGACATTGTTTAATGAAGTACTTTGAGTGCATATTATGAGGGGACAGCTGGGACACTGGGCATGGAAGGCAGGCTATGAGACTAAACAAAGTCAATGAACTCTCTCATTAAAGAAAAGCTTTGTGTCTTAGATTTGATTTTAGCAGCTGGTTTGGATTCTATTAACATTAATAGCAGTTAAAGGTTGGTCTAAAGAATAAGATTAGAAGCCAATGTTATTTTCAGACAGAAGGTTATAACTGGAGTTGCTTTGGTGAAGTATTGCTGGAAACAAGTGTAAGTTATGACTTTGCATTGTTATTCTATGAAGCTGAATCTTATGATCAATGGAAAAATGAAATGGATCTGTTATGGACAAGTTAAATCCTTACCAAAAAGAAAGCAAAGTATGACCATGACATTTTTCACTTCCCGTAGAAGCAAGTGCAAAGTATTTTCAGAGCTACTGGTCCATCAATTGGACACTTAGGAAAGTTTGGATAATCTCTTAAAATTTATGGATAAAATTTATAAATGTAATTATAGTGAAGTAAAAAAGGCAATCGTGGATGAGTGAATGGACAAAATGGATAGAAACTGGACTGGGAGCATTGACTAATGTCCTGACAATGAGGGAGAAATTTGCCAGTGTTGAATTTAAAGGAATATGTGAATATTTGAACAGCATAATAATGAGCATGGAAATTGAAAGTCCCACTTAGTGATAGAATTTGAGAAAGTAAGCTGGCAATAATTGGTGAAATGCTTCACAAAATCTTAATTAAGCAACTGAGCTGAAGGGTGAGTTTTTCTATCTCGCCCGTCACTGGAATTAGAGCAGGCGGGAAAAGCGGGTGGGAGAAGGGGGCGGAACATGCAAAGGTCTGGGACTGACGGCAGGATTTTCCAATTTTGGGGTGAGTGCGGCCGGAAAGTCCCACCCGTAAACTGTAAACTAACATCTACCCTGACACGGTCAGTCCAAGCAAATAGTTCACTTCAAATGATGGGAGGCAGCAGTCCCTATCAATTAGTTTATGGGAGAAATCTAAAAATACCTTTAGTGATGTGGGATCATCCCCCAGCCTTGAAAGGGATAATCGATTAGTTCAATTTCTTCTAAGCATAAGAAATGCCCTGCAGACTTGGGGAAGGACATTCATCAAGGCTGGAATTTCGGTGCACCTTATGACCCTACATAAAGCCATCAGAAATGTAGATTAATCCAATGGGGTGGCATGGTGCACAGTATAAGTACTGCTGCCTCAGACACCAAGCACCCAGGTTCGATACTGGCCTTGGGTCACTGTCTGTGTGGACTTTGCACATTCTCCCCGTGTCTGCATGGTTTCCTCCAGGTGCTCCCATTTCCTCCCATAGTCCGAAAGAAATGCTGGTTAAGTGCTATGGCCAAACAGGTGCCGGAGTGTGGTGACTAGGGGGTTTTCACAGTAACATCATTGCAGTGTTAATGTAAACCCACTTGTGACACTAAGAAATAAACTAGGAATATTACAAAGAAAAAGGTTGAAAGAATGGAAAGGCCTGATTAAGCTTATGAACAGTGATGGAAAAAACTGTAATGTTACAACATAGTAATTGGTCCATACAGGTACATTATTCAAGGTTAATTAGCACTGATTTTACATTTACAGAATCTATACAGTGGTTTTCATTTTAACTACAGTCTAAGGGATTGCAGCAAGAGAATGGCATTGAGGCTTGAGACCAGCAGGGGACATCCATGATGAGGGGGAGTTGTGGAGTGAGGAATGGAAGAGGAATCCCAGGAAGGATAGAGGGTGGTGTCAGGGCATGGATGTGCAGAAGGGGAAGGACCCAGCAGTCTGGATGTGGTGGGGAATTGGTGGAAGCGGATAGATATGTAATAAAATGAGGAGCCTGAGGGTGGTTTCAGTGCTGACAAATGTGTGATTCCATCTCAAGTGTTAGCTGACAGAGTCCTCATCAGGCTTTGAATTCACTTCCAGCATTTCAATTATCCTTACTCAGAGACAATGTCCTTTATAATGAATTGGAGGGAGGACTGCAAATTCAGCCATGTCCCCCAGAATGCCAAATTGGCAATCAAGTCGATAAGGTTGTTAAGAAGGCACATGGAGTCTTAGCTTTTACTGGTAGGGGGATTGAATTTCGGAGCCGCAAAGTCATGTTGCAACTGTACAAAACTCTAGTGCGGCCGCACTTGGAGCATTGCGTGCAGTTCTGGTCCCCGCATTATAAGAAAGATGTGGAGGCATTGGAGAGGGTACAGAGGAGGTTTACCAGGATGTTGCCTGGTATGGAAGGCAGGTCTTATGAAGAGAGGCTGAGGGATTTGAGGTTGTTTTCGTTAGAAAGAAGGCAGCTAAGAGGAGACCTTATTGAAACATATAAGATGATTAGAGGTTTAGATAGGGTGGACAGTGATAGCCTTTTTCCTAGGATGGAGAAAGCTAGCACGAGGGGACATAGCTTTAAATTAAGGGGTGGTAGTTATAGGACGGATGTCAGAGGTAGGTTCTTTACCCAGAGGGTGGTAAGGGTATGGAATGCCCTGCCTGTGTCAGTTGTAGATGCGCCAAGTTTGGTGGCGTTTAAGAGGTTAGTAGATAAGTTTATGGACGAAAAGGGAATGGTTTAGGTTAGAGGGTCATTGCTTGTTCCTAATTGGTCGGTGCAACATCGAAGGCCGAAGGGCCTGTTCTGCGCTGTAATGTTCTGTGTTCTAAATGTAACATTGAACGCTAACGTGAGCATCCAATAAAAAGCGAATAAAAAAATACACAACATTGTTTCTTCCACAATAAAGAAAGCCTCTACCTCCCTGGAACCACTAATGCGTACCAAATATGAGGCATGCCAGTACATTTAATCCTCTGACTAAGGAGAAAGCATCTATGCTTGATT
Organism: Sphyrna mokarran; assembly: GCA_024679065.1. Lineage (NCBI taxonomy): Eukaryota > Metazoa > Chordata > Chondrichthyes > Carcharhiniformes > Carcharhinidae > Sphyrna > Sphyrna mokarran. The sequence continues at coordinate 9,615,999 of JAGIQG010000006.1, forward strand.
GGCACCCCATCCACAACCATTCACTCCCTCCACCACAGACATACAGTGGTAGCAGTGTGTACCATCTACAAGATGCATTGCAAAGCTCCTTCAACAGCACTTTCAAATTCCATGATCACTTCCATCTAGAAGAGCGAGGAAAGCAGATATCTGGGAACAGCAACATCTGGAAGTTCCCCAACAAGTCACTCATCTCTTGATTTGGAAAATATTTCTCATTCCTTCACTGCTGCTGGGTCAAAATCCTAGAAGTCCCTTCTTCATAACAACGTTGTTATGGAGGGAATTCCAGGATTTTGACCCAGTGACAATGAAGGGATAGTGATATATTTCCAAATCAAGATGGTGAGTACCTTCGGGGGGGAATTACAAGGTACCGATGTTCCCAGTTATCTGCTACTCTTGTCCTTCTAGATAGTAGTGGTCATGAGTTTGGAAGGTACTGCTGAAGGAACCAAACTGTTGCCAAACTGCTTTTCAAGTTTCCAGGCAATGGTATCCATAGATCTATAAACATGGGCAGGGATCGCAGGTAGAGATGGGAACATCAGGGTGGTGGTGCGGGCTCATTGGGCCGAAGGGCCTGTTTCCCGTGCTGTTTTGTTCTTTGTTCTTTGTTCTATTGTATGGCTTTTTCTCTGTCAGAGCTGAGAGAGATTTTTTTTCTCTCTCTAGCTGCCTGTCACCATCTGCTCTGAAATCAGTTAACAACACGATCTCAAAAACCTTATGGCACTAGAGGGGCAAAATATTCTGATGATGGGTCATCCTGACTCAGAACGTATTTTCCCACATCACATGCTGTCAGACCTAATGAGGTTTTCTAGTATTTTCTGTTTTTGTACACTCAAGAGACCTCTGGTTACTCAGCAACGACTCTTTACTTCTTCCAGCTTGTTTACTTTTCACACTATAGTCCTCTTGAAACGCAATAAAGAGTGGCAGTGGTACATACCATTGGTTATGAACTCAGAAGAAGAACAGAAACAGGCCCATCGGCTGTCTAACCCTGCACTGATCATGATGCCTACCTAAACTAAAACCATACGTACTTACAGAATCCATATTCTTCCATTCCTATCCTATTCATGTATTTGTCTAGATGCCCCTGAGATGCCCCTAATCATACCTGCTCCCACCACCTCCTGGGCAGCGCGTTCCAGACATTCACCACCCTCTATGCAAAAACCTGCCTTGCACATCTCCTCTAAATTTTTCCCTATGCATCTTAAATGAGGCTTGACTTTTCTACCCTAGGAAAGAGCATCTGACTATCCACTCTGTCCGTGCCACTCATTATCTTGTAAATCTCTATCAGGTCGTCCCTCAACCTGTTTGTTCCAGTAAGAACAAACCTAGTTTGTCCAACCTCTCTTCATAGCTAATATCCTCCAGACCAGGTAGACCTTTTCTGTACACCCTTCAAATCATTCACATTCTTCTGGAAGTGTGGTGGCCAGAATTGAACACAATATTCCAAAGTCAGGAATGACATAGGTCTGAGGAAACTCCAGCCTTGGTCTTTTTATCTCGAACTGTCTCCAGCTCCTCAAACTCTCTCCACTGCAGACTGATTCTGCAAACTCCTCACTCAATGGGTTGTAAATCTTTGGGATTCTCTCTCATAGAGGGCTGAGGATGTTCATTCTTTGAGTACATTCAGGACAGATACTATTAGATTTCTAGGCATGAAGGGAATTAAGAGACATGGAGATAGTGCAGGCAGGTGGGGTTTGAGATTAAAGAACTACTGTGATCTTATTGAATGGTGGAACACATTGAAAGGCCAAATAGGCCACTCCTGCTCCTACGTTCTTCTGTGCTTCTTCTCCCAAAGGGTTGTGGATCTGTGGAATTTGCTATCCCAAAGTGCACTGGATGCTGGGACAATGATCAATTTAAGGAGCATTAGACAGATTTTTAATCGGTAATGGGTTGAAGAGTTATGGGGAGAAGGCAGGAAAATGGGGATGAGGAGCATATCGAATGGCACACCTGACTCAATGGGCTGAATGGCCTAATTCTGCTCTCTATCTTATAAGGTGGAAGCCTTTACCAAATGCTGCCAAGACAAAGACTTTTTAACGATTATAAAATTCAGAAAAGAAAATGCTGCATTGAAGGAATGTTTTACTTAGCATTCTATTGCATTGTATGAAGAATGTAAACTGGAATACCTTCTAAGAAAAGACAGCAGAAAGTAGCCAGCAGCATGTAGCATTGTGCCAGTTCAAGAACTTATGAACTTCTACTTAATGTTCTTTACTGCACCACAGGCAGGCATGCTTCTAACTGCCCTAAGCTCTGAATTTTCCCACTAAACGTCCGTAACTCTACATCTCTCCTTCAAGATGCTCCTTAAAATCTACCTATTTCCTCTCCTAATTTCTCCTTAAGCGCCTTGATATTAAACTTTGTTTGATTGCATTGCTGTGAAGCACCTTGTGATATTTTACTAACTTAAATGTGCTATGTAAATGCTAGTTGCTGTTTTTGGAATTTTACTTTCAGTTTTGGTTTTGGGTGCAGGCTGTGGATGAACTTATGAAGGTGCCAGATAATCAGATAAATCTTTGAATGTGTTTTTTTGTAGTTGGAGATCACAGCTCTCGCTGTCCAGTATCAACAATAGGCAACAGTCAGAGCTCCTGCCAATTCAGTGTAAAGACCCCGAGGGTTCAATCTCCAGCATGGGCACTGTTCACTGATCTCACCAAGGATGATGTGACAGGAAGATAATAGGCCTCAGCAGTTTGCTGGCTTAGCTTCACAGAATAATACATTTCAGAGCAGGCTCTTCAGCCCGTTGTGCTTCTGCCAGCTCTTTGAATGAGCTGTCCAATTAGTCCCACTCTCCAAACCTTTCCTCTTCCTTTCCTACTATTTATCCGATCCTCTTTTGTGGGTAACTATTTTAATTCAGGCAGTATATTTCCAAACTCACGCCAATTCACTGTGCAGAAAATATTCTCCTCATCCCTTCCTAATTTCTTTATTGCTAAACTAAGTCAAGGAGTCATTTACAGCATGGAATATAGATATTTGGCCCATCGAATCCAAGCTCTTCCTGGAACAATCCAATTAGTCTTTTTCCTGGCTCTATCTCTGTAACCCTTAAAATCATCATGTAATTTGAAGTCATCAATAATTGCTAATCTTCCATCACTTTCAGGAGCAGCAGGTTAGCGAGTTTTACTCACCGTGTAAAAGCTGTTCCTCACATTCCCCCTGTACCCCTTACCCAAAAACTTCAATCTTTAATTTGTTTCCTGTGATTACTGATCCTGCTGCCGGCTGAGACATTTTCTTCTTATTTACTCCATTAGAATCCTTTGTGATTTTGAACATCTCTATTAAGTCTCCTCTTTACATTGCTCTAATCTCAATAATCTTCACCCTAACCCCAGCCCTAACCCTACCCCCACTTCATGCAGAAAGGCTGAGAAGGGTCACCTGCTGAGCTTCCCCTTTGCCCCTGGACATCTCCTACCACTCTCAAAATTGAGGCCAGATAGGAAGCAACCTTCCAGAGCCTCAACTAGGGAGAGAGCAGGCAGATCATCCTGGGAAGAGAAGGGCAGGTCATCCTGGGGGGAACATGGGCAGATTGTCCTCGGGAGAGACCTGGTAGATCGTCCTTGGATTGAGAGTGAGCAAATCGGAGGCGGCAGGGGTGGGGTGGGGGGGATTGTGGGGGGTGGGGGGGGGTTGTCCTGGGGAGAGAGCGGGCAGGTTATTCTGGGAGAGAGTGTGCAAGTTGTCTGGGAATGGGAAACCAGGTCGACCTGGACCCTGTCCACTCTATGTAAAGTCTGAGGCTGGAGGGAGGAAGGTCTGAGACCACCCGGGGAATTTTACTAACCCTCCCATCACCTGTCAATCACAGGTGACCGTCAAGCAAATATAAATGTGCCAAATATATCTTGGAGTCCAGTGTCTTTTGGCTGAGTTTCCTGATGAACTATCAGCTTTACCTCAGTCTCAGTACTATTGCCTTTGCCTAGGGGAGGTGATGGCTAGTGTTATTATCCCAGAATCTCAGGTAATGTTCTGGGAACCCAGGTTCAAATTCCACCATGGCAGATGGCATTTGAATTTAATAAAAAATATCTGGAATTAGGAATCTACTGATGACCATGAAATCATTGCCGAAAATCCATGTCCCTCAGGGAACAAAATCTGCTATCTTTATCTGATGTGACCAACATGTGACTCCAGAGCCACAGCGATGTGGTTGACTCCCAACTGTCCTCTGAAATGGCCGAGCGAGACACTCAATAACATCAATGGCTACAGAGTCAATTCAAGGACAGTTAGGAATGGACAATAAACAGTGGCCAGCCAGCAACATCCACATCCCAGGATTGAATAAAAAAGGCAGAAAGTTGTACCTTCAGATTCCATTGCAGAGAACTGGAAATGAACTCTCAGCTAATTCCCCTAGCTGCTGCATCAACTGCCCCTCCATATGAAGGTGATATTTATCCAGGGTCCTGACTCTCAGGCATGGGTCTTCAGTACACTGAGCAGGTCTGTCCTCGACTCACAGATCTTTGAGCACACGAGGCAGGATGGCTCATGTTGCAGTGGGATCCAGAGTCCAGGATTGGCTTCCTTTCCATTCCTCTTCTGTTGCCTCATCGTCAACATATTGTCACTCAAAGAGTGACGCAGTTCGATGGACAAGTTGAGTTGGGAAAACAAGACTTAGTGCGGGAGATGCTTTTTATCCATCCACACACAACGTCCAGTCCAGTGTGGTTGGTTTTGCAAGAGTTTGGCAGGACATTTACATTTCATAGAATCATAGAATCCTACAGTGCAGGAGGAGGCCATTCAGCCCATCGAGTCTGCACCGACCACAATCCCACCCAAGTTCTATCCCCATAACCCCATGCATTTACCCTAGCTAGTCCCCCTGACACTAAAGGACAATTTAGCGCGGCCAATTCACCTAACCCTCACATCTTTTGGACTGTTGGAGGAAACCAGAGTACCCAGAGGAAACCCACACAGACATGGGGAGAATGTGCAAACTCCATACAGACAGTGACCCGAGGCCTGAATTGAACCTGGATCCCTTACACTGTGAGACAGCAATGCCATTATGCCATCCCTTTGTATTTCTTCAACAGTCCTCTCACTGAGTTTGGAGAATACTAGTCATGATGTAGAGATGCCGGCATTGGACTGGGGTAAACACAGTAAGAAGTCTGACAACACAGGTTTAAGTCCAATCGATTTATTTGATAGTAAACTCACAAACTTTCGAGGTTTCCCTCTTCGTCAGGTGAATGAGGTATACTGGTCTCAGACGAAGAACAGCTCATTCACCTGATGAAGAGGGAAACCTCAAAAGCTTGGGAGTTTACTATCAAATAAATCGGCTGGACTTAAAACTAGTGCTGTCAGACTTTTTACTTTGGAGAATATGGCAGGGGTTTTGATGATGGAATTGCTCTAATGTTAGAACAAACATAGAACATAGAACAATGCAGCACAAACAGGCCTTTCGGCCCACGAGTTGCGCCGATCACATCTACCAATCCTCAGACCTATCTATAACCCCCTATCCTATTCTTTTCCATATACTCATCCAGAAGTCTCTTAAAAGACCCCAGTGAGTTTGCCTCAACAACCTCCGACGGCAGTCGGTTCCATTCACTCACCACCCTCTGAGTGAAAAACCTACCCCTGACATCTCCTTTGTATTTGCTTCCCTGCACCTTAAATCTGTGTCCTCTCGTAGTGACCATTTCAGCTCGGGGAAATAGTCTCTGAGAGTCCACCCTATCTATCCCTCTCAACATTTTATAAACCTCTATCAGGTCGCCTCTCAACCTACGTCTCTCCAGTGAGAAGAGTCCCAGCTCCCTCAACCTATCTTCATAAGGCCTGCCTCCCAATCCAGGCAGCATCCTTGTAAATCTCCTCTGAACTCTCTCAATAGCCTCTACATCCTTCCTATAGTGAGGCGACCAGAACTGCGCACAATACTCCAACTGGGGTCTGACAAGAGTCTTATAGAGCTGCAACACATAACAACATCAATGTTGTTATGTGTTGCTGATGCACTCTCCAGGTCTCAGTGCAGTACAGGGGTGTGCTGATAACACGTCTGTTTACATGGAACTATTGTTGATTTTGGCCTTGGTTTTTAAATAGTTGCTGCCATCGTTTGTACAAGGCTGAGAAGCTGCAACCGATCTGGTATTGAACCTTGCTATAAAATATATAAGACCATATGAATTAGGAGCAGAACTAGATCATGTGGCCTTGCAGCCTCATGAATGGTGGTCTTTCGGGAGGTAGTTGTGGAAGGTATAGGATGTTTTCGACATGTTCCAGAGTCTCTCCTTCAGCATAAGTGCAAGTGGAATAATTGACTGACCAAATGGGGGTTTATTTATGAATTCTGTTTTGGCACATCCAGAGAATGCCAAATTTCTTCTTTGAAGAAGAGTCTTCTTTGTTTGAAGAGTCGAGAATAGGTTATAGACTTGGTGCAGAGTGGGCAGCAACACTGCAGTCATGTGCAAATTGTAGATGCTCTCAATGGAATTTTACCACCCCGCCTGCCATGGGAATCAAAACCATAAAAAAATTACAGCTCAGAAACAGGCCTTTTGGCCCTTCTTGTCTGTGCTGAACCATTTTTTGCCTTTTCCCACTAACCTGCACTTGGACCATATCCTTCACACGCCTCCTAAACATGAGTCTGTCCAAGTTTTTCTTTAATATTAAAAGTGACCCCGCATTTACCACTTTTTCTGGCAGCTCATTCCACACTCCCACCACTCTCTGTGTGAAGAAGCCCACCTTAACATTCCCTTTAAACTTTTCTCCTTTCACCCTTAACCCATGTCCTCTGGTTTTTTTCTCCCCGAGCCTCAGTGGAAAAAGCCTGCTTGCATTCACTCTATTTTCACCCATCAAAATCTTATATACCTCTATCAAATCTCCCCTCATTCTTCTACACTCCAGGGAATAAAGTCCTAACCTATCCAATCTGTCTCTGTAACTCAGCTCCTCAAGTCCCAGAAACATCCTTGTGAATCTTCTCTGTACTTTTTCAACCTTATTTACATCCAGACCTGAGCTTTCGTATCTTACGCACATAATGGGTGGAATTTTCCCTCCACCACCACCCTCTGTCTTCAATGAGACAGCCAGTTACTTATCCAAATCGGCCAAATTTCTTTCTATCCCACACCTCTTGATTTTCTTCATGAGTCTATCATGGGGAACCTTATCAAACGCCTTACTAAAATCTATGTATACAACATCAACTGCTCTACCTTTGTCCACACACATTAATTACCTCCTCAAAGAATTCAATCAAATTTATGAGGCAAAACTTACCCCTCACGAATCTGTGCTGACTATTCCAGATTAAGCTGCATCTTTCCAAATAATCATAAATCCTATCCCTCAGTTTGGGAGCAATTTGGGGCAAAAATGAAATCGTAGGGCAAAAATTATGGACATATTTGGTTCTCTCCGGCTGCATTGCCAAAGCTAGTTAAAATGATAAAAATGTGCCCAATCCTGCATAAAGTCGCGCACTTTACAATGTATTTTATTCCATTAGAGTCATTTTTAGATGGAAATACACAGTGTTTCAAAAAGAGAGGACTCTTTTTGTCAAGGCTTCGAATATTCAAATTTAAAGTCATTTCTATTTCCTTTCTTAAAGAGAGAAACAACATTCACCACTCTCTAGTCCTTTAGCACAATCCCCATGGACAATGAGGACCCAAAGATCAAAGTTGAAGGCTCTGCAATCTCATCCCTTGCCTTCCAAAGAATCCTAGGACGTAACCATCTGGCCCAGGGGACCTATCAACTTTCAGGTTTTTTTAAAAATTGCTAATCCCTCAGAACACCTATTTCCTCCAGCCAATCAACCTGTATCACACTCTCACCCTCAAAAACATGGCCCCTCTCCTTAGCGAACACTGAATTTTGAACAAGTGGTGTGTGTCATTCACCGTGCACAGATCAACAAGAGTTGAACCTTGCTTTATGTACAAACCAAAGGAATGGCATGGTGGCACAGCGGTTAGCACTGCTGCCTCACAGCGCCATGGACCCAGATTCAATTCCAGCCTCAGGTCACTGTCTATGTGGAGTTTGCACATTTGTCCCGTATCTCCATGGGTTTCCTTCAGGTGCTCCGGTTTCTTCCCACAGCCCAAAAGTGTACAGGTTAGGTTGACTGGATGTAGTAAATTGCTCCTAATGTCAGGGGGATTAAGCAGGATTAGTGGGGGTTATGGGAATAGGGCCTGGGTAGGCAGGTTATGGCCTCCTTCCATGCTATAGGGATGCCATAACCTGCCCGATCAGTCCTCTGTAAAGTATGAGTCCTCCTTATCACTCAGATAGAAAGAAGTGGTTACTAATACATTTGCTTGGTCTGTCTCAGTTCTTGTTGTCACCTGGAGTAGGTGAGGGTCAGGAAGATACAGACAAGTTTGTGGAGAGGAAAATCTTTAACTAGAATCTCATCCTTAGAACAGATATTTACAGAATGCGTGAGCAAAAGAATATTCTTCACTCGATTCCATTCATTGCATGTTTGACAGATTATTCATGCAAATAGTGATCTACAGGCAGAAGAAAATGCATATTGGAAAAATAATGGTTTAAATGGTTTTGGTCTCTGGGTGGAACAAACCTGGATAATGGATCTTTTTTAACAATCTACTAGAGATTTCCTTCAATTTTTGCCACCTACTGTGTTTCATTATAACTCAATTCAATCCCGCCTGCTGAACTCTCTGAGATGTAATGATCACAAGGAAAGGCTGGCCAGCTTTTAAATGATCAAATTTATCCACAATTTTGAATTTTTCCTCCGTGAAATCGTAATTTGCAGGTCATTAATTTGTGACGTTATCTTTAAAAGAAGATGAACACAAAATCCAACAAATATTGGCACTCTATTTTCAGTGTTACTTATATTAATGTCCTACCACAAGGAGTACATATAAGAAATTGATGAGGATTTGATGGTTAATTTATTCTTCTACACTAATGGTCCAAATTACATTGTATATTACTAAATTGAATGTTGTATGCATTGGACAACACTAGCTTCAATGGCGTGTTTTACCATTAAAGGATACATTCCTTTATCCAAGTTAACAAATATAAACATTTTTACTACCAGCCTTTACAGATGCATCATAGAAAATACTTTTCTGGTTATACCACAGCTTGGTACAGCTCTTGCTCTAACTAAGACTACAAGAAACTACAAAGGAGTGTGAATGAAGCCCAATCCATCACGTAAACCTACCACCCACCGTTGACTCTGTCTACACTTTCTGCTGTCTCAGGAAAGCAGCCAGCATAATTAAGGATCCCCCACACCCCAGACATTCTATCTTCCACCTTCTTCCATTAAGAAAAAGATACAAAAGTCTGAGGTCATGTACCAACCGACTCAAAAACAGCTTCTGCACTGCTGCCATCAGACTTTTGAATGGGCCTACCTCGCGTTGACTTGATTTTTCTCTATGCCCTAGCTATGACTGTAACACTACATTTTTCACTCTCTTCTTTCTTTCTCTACAACTGGTATGCTTTGTCTGTATAGCGCACAAGAAACAATGCTTTTTCTGTATACTAATACATTTAACAATAATAATTCAAATCAGATCAAAACGGTGATACAGTGGTTAGCATTGCTGCCTCACAGCGCCAGGGATCTGGGTTCAATTCTCAGCTTGGGTCACTGTCTGTGTGGAATCTGCACATTCTCCCCATGTCTGGTGGGTTTCCTCCGGGTGCTCCGGTTTCCTTCCACATTCCAAATGATGTGCTGGATTGGTGCATTGGCCATGCTAAATTCTCCTTCAGTGTACCTGAAAAGGTGCTGGAGTGTGGTGACTAGGGGATTTTCACAGTAACTTTATGTAAGTCTCATTGTGACACTGATAAATGAAACTTAAAAACTTAATTTCCAATTAGTCTGTCAGGCATCCTCCATTCCTTCAGTGTTATAGCTGGGAGTTGTATAATACTTGTTTCCAGGAGCCTATTGCTAGATTTCTAACCTGGTTGGGTTCCCTTGATTGCTCAGCAAGTTAAGGCAGCTTGTGGTTATGAGCTGAAAGGGTGCCAGTTCCATGTCTCCCATTCCTGCTTAGTTACCTGAATCAGTATTTGTCCATGCAATTTACAACACTGCAGCACTGTCTTAGTACTTACTATTTTGTATTAATTTTTGGAAAGTCTCAGGCAAGGCTGGCATTTGATGCTCGTTCTTAATTTGCCTGTTTGTAGGACGTCTTGTGATTTTGAATGACTTGCAAAGCCAATTCAGGGACAACTACATTGGTGTTGATTTGGAACATAGAGACCTGACTGAGTAAGGAATGGTTTTTGTTTTCTTATTGTGGGTTTTTACACAATCCAACAGTCTTACTGTCACTTTTAGCAATATCAAATTACTCACTTTGTTTTAAATTATCAAATTCCTTTAAACTGAATTCAGTTGCCATATTGGGATTCCTTTCTCTCATTATTATTCCTGGCACAAAAGTAGAAAATGCCGATTATCCTACTCAAAACATTGGCTCCATTCTCTCTCCACAGATGCTTTCAGACCTGCTGAGGTTTTCCAGCATTTTCTGTTTTTGTTCCAGATTCTAGTGCCAGCAGTAATTTGCTTTTATCTTATAATTCCAGGCCACTGGATTCAGTAACATTTCCTCATTTATTCATTTGTGGGATATGGGTGTTGCTGGCTGGCCAGCATTTATCGCCCATCCCTTGTTCAGAGGGCAATTGGGAGTCAGCCACATTGCTGTGGCTCTGGAATCACATGTAGGCCAGACCAGGTAAGGATGGTAGATTTCCTTCCCTAAGGAACATTAGTGAATGAGATGGGTTTTTCCAACAATCAACAATGGTTTCATGGTCATCAGTTAGATTTTTAATTCCAGATTTTTTTTATTGAGTTTAAATTCTACCATCTGTCATGGTAGGATTCAAATCCAAGTCCCCAGAACATTAGCTGAGTTTCTAGAGTCGTACATTCATTGAGGTTTATAGCATGGAAACAGGCCCTTCAGCCTAACTTGTCCACGCTGCCCAGTTTTTACATTAAGCTAGTCCTAATTGTCCACATTTGGTCCACATTCCTCAAAATCAATCTTGCCATATAACTTTTTGATTTGATTTATTATTCTCACATGTATTAATATACAACGAAAAGTATTATTTCTTGTGCACTATACAGACAAAACATACTCTCATAGAGAAGGAAACAAGAGAGTGCAGAGTGTAGTGTTACAGTTATAGCTAAGGTGTAGAGAAAGATCAACTTACTGTAAGGTAGGTCCATTCAAAAGTCTGACAGCAGCAGGGGAGAAGCTGTTCTTGAGTCGGTTGGTACATGACCTAAGACTTTTGTATCTTTTTCCAGAAGGAAGAAGATGGAAGAGAGAATGTCCAGGGTGCATGGGGTCCTTGATTATATTGGCTGCTTTGCCAAGGCAGCAGGAAGCGTAGACAGTGTCAGTGGATGGGAAGCTGGTTTGCCTGATGGATTGGCCTACATTCACAACTTTTGTAGTTGCTTGTTGTCTTGGGCAGAGCAGGAGCCATACCAAGCTGTGATACAACCAGAAAGGATACTTTCTATGATGCATCTGTGGAAGTTCATGAGAGTTGTAGCAGACATGCCAAATTTCGTTAGTCTCCCGAAAAAGTAGAGGCATTGATGGCATGTTGGCATACTTTGGCATATTAGAAATCAGGTATGGCTTGAAATAAGTTTCATTTTGTGTTGTCCTCTATAAGAAAGAGTTAAAATGTCAGTTAGCTTCACATTAAACAAAGGTGCCTGCATTTCGATGGATTTTGGTTTCATTTCAAATTGTGCCTGCATTGTAATTAAAGCATTTATGACGTGACAATGCCAGCTGACACTCCCATCCAGTAACAAGGGAGTGTTGCTTTGTCAGAAAACCATCTTTCAAATGAAATATTAACCTAAAGTCCTGGCTATCTTCTCAGGTGAATCTTGTTGGTGCTTTGAAAATTCTCATTCTTTAGCTGTGCCTCCAGTCACTTTTCTTTGCACCACCATCAATTAGATTCAGTTGCCAAGGAGCCAAGAGTTTATAACTGAAGAGAGCTTTGCTTTCCTTACTCAGTAAAAGCGAGAGGGAAATATCATCAAGTCCATTACTTATTGAATTGATTTCTTAAAATGTTTACACAAGGCTCAACCCTAAAATTGCCACTTAAATCACGGCAACCTGCGTTGCTCCCACAATGCAGGGAGTTCCAGTATTTCAACCCAATGTTAATGAAGGAATGATTCTTATTTGTGCAAGTCAGGATAGTGTATTGTTTGGAGGGGATTTTGGAGTTGATGGTTTTCTTTGCAATTGCTGCCTTTTACGTTCGAGGTGGCTTAGGTGTGGATGTGGGAGGCCTTCTCAAAAATGAAGATAATACACAATTAGCTTGCTCCACTGTACCACGAGAGGGCCACTCAGCTACCAACCTCATTACAACCTTTGTCCAAACATGGATATTAAGTTGAATCCAGAGGTGAGGTGAGAGTGATTGCCCTTGACATCAAGGCAGAATTTGACCAGGTTTGACGTCAAGGAGACATAATTAGCAAAATTGATGTCAATAGGAATCTGGAGGAAAATACTCCAATGGTTGCTGTCATACCTGGCACAAAGATAGTTGTTGGATGTCAATCATCTCAGTCCTGGAACATGACTGCAGGAGTTCCTCAGGGGAGTGTCCTCGGCTCAGCCGTCGTCAGCTGCTTCATCGATGAATTTCCCTCCAACATCAGGTCTTCTTGAACATGAAATCTTGCAGCTTTACAAGTCTAAGTCCAAGTTGGATAGCCAAGTCATAGCATTGTATTGTTAGATACCTTGTCTTGAATCCTGTGATAGATTTTCGTAGATTTACATTCATTGACAATGTGGGGAACAGTCTAATTCAAGTGAACAAGTCACATGCTGAACCCTCCTTGAAATTCCATTTGTGAAGGAAGTGTGATGTCATTGTGTGGAGAGAGCAGATCCCGGGCAGTGTAAACTATTCTTTTCCAATGGCGTTAAATCTTGGAGATCCTACTGTTGGATCATTCACCAGATCTTTGTTTGTGATGCTGGTCAGCCCAGAAATTTCACCAGTTGTCCTTTCTGTAAAAACCTACAACATTCAAAGCATTGGCAGAGTTCCAGATAGATTCATCTGATTTGAATCATGTATTCAGTAGGTTCTGAGACTCTTCATGGATTTGAAGCTCAACTATTACTTCTACATACACATACAGGTGGCATAGTAGCACAGTGGTTAGCACTGCTGCCTCCCAGCACGAAGAACCCAGCTTCGATTCCCAGTTTGGATCACTGTCTGTACAGGGTCTGCTTGTTCTCCCTGTATCTGTGTGGGTTTCCTCCCACAGTCTGAAAGACATGCTGATTAGGTACATTAGCAATGCTAAATTCTCCCTCAGTGTACTGAACAGACACTGGAGTGTGTCGCCTAGGGGAGTTTCACAGTAACTTCATTGCAGTGTAATTGTAAGCCTACTCGTGACACTAATAAATAAACTTAAGATGTGTTGATGTTTGCACCAGAAAGACTTGGACAGCATTCAAGCTTTTGGTCGGGAAGGGGTCAGGAACTCAGGATGTGAGGGATGGGATGTGGGGAATCAAGCTCTGGAAGCCAGGGGATGTACCATCTTGATGGGAAGCATCTCCAATGGACACAGGCACAATTCCCCAAGGAGATAGGGCTCCTTGCCTTCCCTCATTTTTGCCTGAGGCTGTGAAAGAATGGGTTGGTCTCCTTTGCTTTGTCTTCCAAGGGGCAGGTTTTATAGCTGCACTGGCAAAAACAGGCCTTTAATTGACATCATTTGGCTAGGTAAAGGCCTCAAAGTCTAGCTGTCACCTAACCCACCCAGCATATTATGGGGGACAGCATGGGGTTGGGCCATGAGGCAGTGAGCTAGCCACCCACTCCATTTTACGTGCCTCGCCTCCTGAAAATACACCAGCAGGAGAATAGTTCCCTTCTGAGGAAACCATTTTAATTCAATAACTCAATAACTTCCTAGGTGCATCATAAAGGACTTTGTTTCTTAAGGAAACAGGATTCTATTCCTCACTGAAGGTTCTAGAAATTTTAGAAGTTAAAGTTAGAACTTTGTGCTTCAAGTAAAGCCCAACATAAGACTGTTTGAAACCAGTTACTTTGACCATTCTTTTGCTCACTCCTGTGTACACACAGATTCAGGTCATTAGACCCAATAGATTTATGTCAATGTTAATGCTCCACATGAACTTCCTCCATTGTTCTTAATGACAACCTATCCTTCTATTCATTTCTCCTTTATGTATCAATCTGGCTTCCCCTTAAATGCATCTGTACTATTCACCTCAACGTCATGTAGTAGCAAGTTCCATATTCTAAACACTATCTTGGAAAATAAATTTCTCCTGCATTTCCTATTGGATTTATTTTCATACTTACGGCCTCTAGTTTTGATCTCTCACATCTTCTCTACCTGATCCACACTTTCAAAATCTTAAAAAAACCTCAATCACATCACTACTCAGCCTTTTCTTCCCTGGAGAAGAAAGATTCCCCAAGATACATTCCATCTCTCAGTTGTGCTATCATCCTCATAAATAATTTTTACATCTTTCAATATCTTTACACTCCTTTTATGATATGGAGACCAGAACAGTGTCTAGCAATTCCAAACAGTAACCAAACCTTTGTATAAGTTTAGCAGAATATCTGTTTTTCAAATCTGTCAGTCTAGGCTGGTAACAATAACACAGTTGGTAGCACCAAACATTTGTCCATCACACCCTTAAATGCACTTTACAGCAGAGCATTCATGACTCTCGGGGGTCAAAGCTTTCAAAGATTCACATTAGTTTGAAGAAATTTCTCCTCATCTCATTCCTAAATGATTGGGCCCTTATTCTGAGACTGTGCTCCAAGTTCTAGATTCTCCAGCCTATGGAAACAACCTTTTGATGTCTATCCTGTAAAACCCCTTCAAAATCTTGTAGGTTTTAATGAGGTCACTTCTCATTCTTCTGAACACAGAAAATCTGAACCCAAAGTTCTCAGAGTCTCAGACCAGAAATTCAACTGGACTCACCACATAAAGACAGTGGCTACAAGAGCAGGTCAGAGGTTGGGAACATTGCAGCAAGTTACTCATCTCCTGACTCCCCAAAGCCTGTCCACCATTTACAAGGCACAAGTCAGGAGTGTGATAGAATACTTCTCACTTGCCTGGATGGGTGCAGTTCCAACAACACTCAAGAAGATTGATATCATTGGGACAAAGTAGCCTGCTTGATTGGCACCACATCTACAAACGTTCAATCTCTCCATCACCGACACTCAGTAGCAGCAGTGTATATTAATACAAGATGCACTGCAGCAATTCACCAAAGATCATTAGACAGCACCTTCCAAACTCACGACCACTTCCATCTAGAAGGACAAGGGCAGCAGATTAATGGGAACACCACCACCTGCAAATTCCCCTCTAAGCCATTCACATTCTGACTTGGAAATATATCGCCCTTCCTTCGCAGTCACTGGGAAAAAATCCTGGAATTCCTTCCCTTATGGCATTGTGGGTCAACCCACAGAACGTGGACTGCAGTGATTCAAAAAGGCAGCTCACCATCAACTTCTGAAGGGCAATGAGGGATGGGGAACATACACTGGCCAGCCAGTGACGTCCATATTCCACGAATGAATTTAAAAAAAGGAGCTCTCCATTTAACTCCACTCTTTGCTCTTTTCTATTGTCCTGAAATATTTGTCTTTTCACATACTTATCCATTAATAGGGACAGAAGTAGATCATTCAGCCCATCGAGTCTGCTCTGCCATTCAATTAAATCATGAATTCTCTGATATGATAATTCTCAGCTCCACTTTCCTGTTTTATCCCCATAACCCTGGTTCCCTTACTGATCAAAAGTCTGTCTATCTCAGCCTTGATCCGATTGTCTTTCAGAAGTTAGTACTTTACTCACATTCCAACTATGTGAATCAAAGGACAGAGGGAGTGGGGGGAAGTGAAGTTGAAGCTTAAGATCAGCCAAAATCATATTGAATGGCAGAGTAGGCTCAACTCCTGTTCCTATCTCTTGTGTTTTTGTGTGTTTTGATCACCAAGATAGAGAAGGCTGAAGGTCGACTTTTGTTGTAAGTAGAGGGACGACTAAAGAAAAGAGCATTGCTCATCCTTGTAAAAGAAGGTGTCAGAGACAGTGCTTACTGAAAGATATTAGAAAGCATAAATAAAGTTAAATGGAACCTTATTGCAATGATTACAGGAGTCATAAATTAAAATTGGTGGAAGAAACATTTAGAGTAGCTGTCGGTGATATTGCATTACAGTTATTTATTTATTAGTCACAAGTAGCTTACATTAACATTGCAATAAAATTACTGTAAAAATCCTCTAGCCGCCACAATCTGGTATCTTTCAGATACACTGAGGGAGAATTTAGTGTGGCCAATTTACCGATCCAGCATATCTTTGGACTGTGGGAGGAAACCAGAGCACCTAGAGGAACCCGACGCAGACACAGTGAGAACATGCAATTCCACACAGACAGTGGCCCAATCCAGGAATCAAACCTGATTCCGTGGCGCTGTAAAGCAATTATGCTAACCACTGAGCCTCTTTATATAAGTTGTATTTCAACTGTGACACTCTTGCCTCTGAATGTGAAAGTTATGGGTTCAATTGTGGGGAGATGGTGGCATATTGGAACTCGACTAGTAACCAGAATTAATGCTGTAGGGAACATGAGTTCAAATCCTGCCACAACAGCTGGCGAAATTTGAATTCAATCTGGAATTGTAAGCGAATCTGACCATTGCAAATATTGTCAATTGTTGTATTTGTTCATTGAAGGATTCTGGCTATGTAAACACAAACCCACAGCAATGTGGTTGACTCTTAATTGTCCTTGAAATGGCTGAGCAAGCCACTTAGTTCAAGGGTTATTTGCAATGAACAATAAATGCTGCCATTACCAACAATGTCCACATCCCATGAAAAGACAAAAGAAAAAATCCACTTGAGACTACATTGTCTAGATTAACAACTCCAGCACAGGAGTTCTGGGAATATTTTTCTGGATGAGATGTCAAACACAGAGCCCCATCTCCTCTCTTGAGTAAGTGTAAAATATTCACAGCAATATTCAAAGATGAACTGGGAAGATGTCCCAGCCAATGTGAAGCTCAAAGTGTTTAACTCCCCTCTGGATAATTTTCCTCTACTTTAGGCAATCTTGGACCAGGGAATCCTCGGCGTGGATGGGGATGGTGCACTTTTTTAAGGCTTTTGAGAGCGTCCTCAAAATACTTCCTCTGCCCTCCTGGGACTCAGTGGCTACATCGAATATTCGAGTAGAGCGGTTGTTTTTGGGAGTCTTGTGTCAGGCAAGCAGGTGATATGATAAAGGCAAAATACATTCCCTTTGTCCAATTACAGACCCCCTCCCCATTCTCATAGTATAAATCTTGTCTGATTTTCTTTGCCTTCAGCCCTGACGCTGGGTCATCCTGACTCAAAACATTGGCTCTATTCTCTCTCCACAGATATTATCAGAGTTTGTCAGCATTTTCTGTTTTTGAAGCGTATGATATGACCTGCGCAGCAGAGCTGATCGAGTGTGGTCAATGTTTTGATGCTGGGGGTGTTAACCCGAATGAGAAACAGTGATGTCAGGATGACTATCCTACCAGTGGGTTTACAGAAACTTGTGAATGCTGCACTGATGGTACATCTCCAGGGTTTTAATGTGCCTGCTGTACATAGTTCTACATCTCTGAACTTGTTAAGAGGGCAGGTATCACTATAGCTCTGGAAACCATGAATTTGATTTGATTTAATTTATTATTGCCACTTGTACAACATGGTGAAAAGTATTGTTTCTTGCGCACTACATAGATAAAGCATACTGTTCGTAGAGAAGGGAAGGGGGGAATGTAGAATGTAGTGTTACAGTCATAGCTGAGGTGTAGAGAAAGATCAATTTAATACAAGGTAAGTCCATTCAAAAGTCTGACAGCAGCAGGGAAGAAGCCGTTCTTGAGTCAGTTGGTATGTGACCTCAGACTTTTGAATCTTTTTCCTGACAGAAGAAGGTGCAAAAGAGAATGTCTGGGGTGCGTATTGACTTTAGTTATGCTAGCTGTTTCCCTGAGGCAGCTGGAAGTGTAGACAGAAACCGAAGGAAGGCTGGTTTGTGTGATGGATTGGGCTACATTCATGATCTTTTGTAGTTCCTTGCAGTCTTGGGCAGAGCAGTAGTCATACTAAGCTGTGATACTACCAGAAAGAATGCTTTCTGTGATGCATCTGTAAAAGTTGGTCGGAGTTGTTGCTGATATGCCAAATTTCCTTAGTCTTCTGAGAAAGTAGAGGCGTTGGTGGCATGTCTAAAGTCCTGGTCTTCAAATGCTTTCTTTCTCAGGCAACCAAAAGCTGCACTAGCATACTGGTGTGAGCCTTGTTGTCAAATATCTGACAGTAAGCTCCCAAAGTATGGAAAATGGTCCACATTGTTCAAGGCTTTGTTGTGGATTTTGAACCAGGAGTTTGGGAGGTGGGGATGGGTGCAGTCAGTACGGTATGTAGTGCAGTGTGGAGGGAGCAGATAATGATAGAGGAACTTTGTCTTCTGGGTGTTTAATGTAAGGTCCATGCTGTCATATGCCTCGATATAGTTACACTATAGTTCAATGATACAGGATGTGACGACAGTGGGTCTGGTCTGCAAGCAGCACAGACTGAACAGATTTCTGTGTGTTTTGTAGTTTAGCTCCACTCTAATGAACAAAGAACAAAGAACAAAACAGCACGGGAAACAGGCCCTTCGGCCCAACGAGCCCGCACCACCACCTCTACCCGCGATCCCTGTCCATGTTTATAGATCTATGGATTAAAAACCAAATTTGAGACAATTTAGGGAGAATTTGTTTTGCAATTAGCCTAACAGCACATCTTTGGGATGTGGGAGGAAACCGGAGCTCCTGGAGAAAACCCATGCAAGCACGGGGAGAATGCGCAAACTCCCACAGACACATGGGCCCAAATCCATGTATCTGCACAGCACAGCGATAGTCACTGAGCTGTCGTGTTGCCCATCAAATGGTCGAGGTCAAGCGTACACTAACGACGTGAAGCACTAGGATACTCTCAATAAAGATCCCAGAGCAGCCCTCTCATGACGCATTGCGTGTATGCCCCTCGTTAGATAACAAGGTGGACCAAAGCACCTGTAGGATAAAAACAAGTACATCAATATCATCATCTATTTACACACTTCCCAGGGACTCCCAAGGCTCACGATCCCTATTTTAAATCAGTTTTCTATACCCCTCCATTCCCATTCTGTTCATGTGCCCATCTAAGTATTTCTTAAATAACTCCAGAGTGCCTGCCTCCACCACTTTACTTGGCAGCGCATTCCATACCCTCACCACCCTCTGTGTGAAAAAACTCCCTCTAGCATCCAATGGGGAGATTGCTGAGTGTGAAATGCAGTATTTCAGCAAGGAAGATTGATAAATGATATGGGTGATCACTGCCTAGAACTGTTTTTCTACTCGAGGAGTGAAACGTGGTCTGGAGGAGATGTCGGGTTTTCTCTGAGTGAAAATGGGCTGAATTGAGTGGCTTCTCCCATTTGCAGAGCATTAATTTAATGATTTAATGAAATGTAAATTATTGCCAGTTTGTCATCGGGTTATTTCAGAAGTATTTGTGAAAGACATATAGCTTTACCCTGAATAATATTTATCCTGATCGTATCCCCATCTTTTCATCTGGAAGTTTATTTGGTAAACTCACATTTTGACCTTCGGTCACTCAACATCACAAGCTTCACAACTGTTGTAAATTTTCCTTTAGAAACCAGATAAAGAATTTTTCATCACTTTGGAGACTGACGAGAGAAAAAAGAGATAGGTTAATGAAAAACAAAAGATACCTTGTCTTGTCAGCACAATATATAATTTCTGCTGCAATTAATTCAAAGTTTATATTTTGATTAAGTCATTTTAGTTTTAGAGTTTTACCAGCATTTTATTAAAATAGTTTACTTTCATTACAGAGGTTGGTGATTTGGAGTAGATGAGATGTGATCTTCACTGAATCTTTTCTTATCTTAAACTTTTTATTTGTTCTTATAAAATTCTAACAGGACCAGACAGGGTAGATGCAGGAAGGATGTTCCCAATGGTAGAGGGAGTCCAGAACCAGGGGTCACAGTCTGAGGATTCAGGGTAGACCATTTAGGACGGAGGTGAGGAGGCATTTCTTCATCCAAAGAATTGTCAGCCTGTGGAATTCATTACTACAAGAACTAGTCAATGCCAAAACATTGAATGTATTCAAGAGGCGGCTGGATATAGCACTTGGGGTGAATAGGGTCAAAGATTATGGGGTCAAAGATTATGGGGAGAAAGCAGGATTAGGCTACTGAGTTGGATGATCAGCCATGATTGTGATGAACAGCGAAGCAGGCTTGAAGGGCCAAAAAGCCTTCTCCTGCTCCTATCTTCTATGTTTCTATGATTGTGACACTTTTGTTGTAAAAATTGCTGTAACTTATATACCATTCCCTCATCAAAGTAAAATTTCAACATGCAAACAGTACTTGCATTTCACCATAAAACTCGCCTTTTACGTGACTGCCTAATGTGATAGCTGGGGGAAATGTAAATTGCACTAGAATGTATGATGCAAGTAAATACAAACAGTGCAATGCCCAAAACACCACTCAAAAAGACAGCTCCCACTGCACTCTCTGTACACGGCCAGTCCCTCTCCTCTGATGGATTGTTGGGCCCGTGGCATTGTGGGAATGTAGTTCACTTTTCTCATCTGCCAAAGACATAAAGGCAGGGAGAAAGTGTTGGGACAGGAAGTGGGGGGTGGGGGGGGAAAGGAGGAGGTCGGTGGACAGGATGGTGTGGGGGAAGTAGGCTGTGGCAGAAAAGTAATAGTTTTCACCTGGGTTATTTGGTTAACAAGTGCAGGCGGAAGGATCAGGGGTCAGCTGGGAGAGGGGTGAAAGCTTCAATTGCTTTTAGTTTCCTGGATTCAGAAGGGGATAAAATCAATCAGGATTTTCATTCCCCATTACCCCTTAGTTGGGCATGTGTATTGGACTGATACCATCCCCTCAGCTTATCCACCTTCCCTGGACCAAACATCACCATGAGAAGTCTCACAACACACCTGAAGAAGGAACAGCGTTTCCGAAAATAAATTGGTTGGATTTTATCCTGGGTTGTGAGACTTCTTATTGTGTTTACCCCGGTCGAACGCTGGCATCTCCACATCCAAACATCACCTCCATACTCATCAATTTGTCAGCTTTGCACAAAAATAAAGGGCTAGCTGGGTGAGCCACCTGGGGTAATGGTAGTCAGTGCCTCCAGGATAGGGAAAAAAAGAAAAAAAATCCAAAACGTTTAGGTGAAGGAAAAGGGGAAAGTGAGACAAACAAAGGACAACAATGACCAAGATTGGGAATGGGTCTTCCAAAGAGATTGACAATATATATACCAGATAAGTGCCCCATTGTAATTTGGAAAGGGTTCTCTAATGAGTGCCTTTTCTCATAGTACTTCTTCCTTATTCTACTTCAGTATTTATCCAATTCCCATTTAAAATTATTGGTGAATCTGCTTTTGTCACTCATTCAGGAAGCATATTCCAGCCCACAACTCACTATGTAAACAAATAAAATATCCTAATCTCCCCTCTATTCATTTTGTCAACCAGCTTAAATTATGTCCGCTGATTACCAACTCTCCTGCCAAATCTCTACTTTCTCGGAAGACGAAGGAAATTTGACATGTCAGCTACAATTTCCACCAATTTTTATAGATGCACCATAGAAAGCATTCTTTCTGGTTGTATCACAGCTTGGTATGGCTCCAGCTCTGCCCAAGACTACAAGAATATTGTGAATGTAGCCCAATCCATCATGCAAACCAGCTTCCCATCCATTGACTGTCTGCACTTCCCGCTGCCTCAGGAAAAGCAGCCAGCATAATTAAGGACCCCTCCGCATCCTCGGACTTTCTCTCTTCCATCTTCTTCCATCGGGAAAAAAGATATAAAAAGTCTGAGATCTCACACACCAGCTGACTCAAGAACAGCTTCTTCCCTGCTGTTGTCAGATGTTTGAATGGATTTACCTTGCTTTCAGTTGACCTTTCTCTACACTTTAGCTGTGACTGTCACAGTACCTTCTGCACTCTCTCTGTTTCTTCCCTATGAATGGTATGCTTTGTCTGTATAGCACACAAGAAACAATATGTTTCAATGTATGTTAGTACGTGTGACAATAATAAATCAAATCAACTGAATTTATTTTCTCCATCAAAAAAACTTTCAGGCTTTTAGATACTAACGTTGTGAAAAATACAGAATGTATGGTTGGGGAGAAAAGAAGGAAAAGCGAGGACAAGAGTGAAAAACTAAGCAGGAGAGGGGGGGTGGCCACCAAGGGATGAAAAAAGACTGAGGCCTGGAAACAAGAACATTTCTAAGAGGCCTATCCTGAGGTGGAGACTTAGGTGGAAGAGGAGAAGCAAATAGTCAGAGGCCTAAAGAAAGAAATAAGTAAGAGAAGGGGGAAAGATTGGCAGGTAAGTGGAGCTGAGTCCAGAAAAAGATCAACCATGATCTTATCGAATGGAGCATCAGACTTGAGGGGCCAGATGGCCTACTCCTCCTTTTGGTTCTTATGTCCTTATGGAAAGGGACAGCACAGTGACAATCACTGCTGCCTCACGGTGCCAGGGGTCCCAGTTTGATTACTGGTTTCTGTTACTGTCTGTCTGGAATTTGCATATTCTCCCTGTGTCTGCCTGAGTTTCCTCCGGGTGCTGCGGCTTTCTCCCATAATCCGAAGATGTGCGAGGTAGGTGGATTGGGGGTGCTAAATTGCCTTAGTATCAGGGAGACTAGCGAGGGTAAATGCATGGGTTTATAGGGATAGGGATTGTGGTCAGCACAGCCTAGATGGGCTTGATGCCTTACTTTTGCACTGTAGGATTCTATGATGATCATAAAGCCTAAAGAGAGAAAACATAATGTTTTAAAAAAGGACAGATTAAAAATTCTAGAATGGGAAAAATGAAAGAATAATAAGGAAGAGACGCCAGGAGAAGAGGTTTAAGAAGAAGGAAAAACCAGGTTGACCTACAGAGGCTAAAAATTGATAGGTTTAAAAAAGAAAGGATGAGAGATCTAGAGTGGGAAAAAGACTAAAGTATTTCGGAAGGAAGGGATACCCAGAGGGAAAAAAGGTGGACAGCTTTAAGAAGGAAAGACAGAACGGGATAAAAACTGAAAGATTTAAGAAAAAAAGACTATGAGATCTGGGGAGGAGGGAGGGCTGGAAGAGAGAAAACATAAATCTAGAGTGGGAAAACAGGTTGAAATGAAAAGAAGAGATATTCAGAGGGAGAAAAGTGGAGAGGTTTAAGGAAAAGGAAAAACCCATTGTGGGTGAAAATTGACAGATTTTGAAAAAAGAAAGGCTGAGAGATCTAGAATGGGAAAAAGATTGACATGTATCAGAAGGAAGGGATACCAAGAGGGAGAAAAGGTGGACAGCTTTAAGAAGGAAATACACAAAGGGATAAAAATTGAAAGATTTAAGAAAGAAAGACGAAGAGACCTGGGGGGGGGGGGGGGGGGGGGCTGGAAGACAGAAAACATAAGGACAAATTCAGAGATCTAGAGTGGGGAAAAACATTGAAATGAAAATGGAAGGTATATCCAGAGGGAGAAAAGATGGAGAGGTTTAAGGAAAAGGAGAGGCCTAGTGAAAATTGACAGGTTTTGAAGAAAGGAAGGCTGAGAGGCTCAGAGAGCAGGGGATGGGGGGGGAAGGGCAGGGAGGAGGTGGGGGAGGGGCAGGCCTGAGAGCAGGGAACTACAATGACCAGCGTGCAGCGCGGGCGGCGAGCGGCGCAGGCGCGGTGTGGCGGCGCGGGGGCCGCCGGGATAGGGCCCTGCACTCGCCGCCATATTGGAATCGGTTCGGATCCTGTCAGCGGCGCCGAGAGCGGAGCCCGAGCCCGGAGCAAAGAGTGCGGCTCTCGCTGCTTATCCCTGCTGGCATCGGCATCGGCGGCGACGGCAGCGGGGAGGGGGGAAGGAGTGAGAGGAGGAGGAGAAGGGGGAAAAAAATAAACAAACAAGCAACCCAAACAAACAAAAAAAAACCCCCCTCTCCAAACAATATAATCGGAGAGAAGAGAGAGGGTGGGGAGGAAAGAAGAGCCAAAAAGGAGAGGAGACGATTCTTCTCCCCTCCTCCTCCTCCTCCTCCTCCTGCAGCCCGGCCTTCCTCCCCCTCAGCTTCCCCCCTCCCCCCCCCCATCCCCAGACAGCCCCTGCTCCCTCCTGGGTCAGGCCGAGCCATCCTTCCCAGCATCCCTCCCTCCCCCCCGCCCTCTCTCTCTCTCTCCCTCCCTCCCGGCCCACACAGTCGCAATGAGCCCGGCCGACGCCAAACGGGCGAAGAGGAGGAAAAATAAGCGGGGCGGTGGCAAGACAGTGAGCCGTCAACAAAAAAGCCTGACGCCCTCGTCCAGCAATGGGAGCAGCAGCAGCAGCGGCGGTGGTAGTGGTGGTGGAGGAGGAGGAGGAGGCAGCGGCGGGACCAACGGCACCTTACACGGGGAGGTAAATCAGGGGGGCATGCAGCCTCTTGCATTACATTATATTTATATATATATATATGTGTGTGCAAGGCCCAGGGGGAATAAAATAGCGCGCACACACACAAAACAAAAATTAGCCGGTGTACCAGAGAGGGACATGTAAAGGGCGTTGTAAATTCAGCCTCGCTCGCTAGGCCTTTGCTACCTGCAACTCCCAACCAAAACCCCTCTTTACCATTTAGTGAACCAACCCTAACCGGCCACCCTCACTCTCAAAGAGGCTCCTTCCAACTCTTTAACGCCAGTTTGAGAACATCCTTCAGGTATTTTTCTCGTACAAACGCAAAGTAGTTAACACTATATTTCCACAGAGTGTAGTAATGAATTCTCCAGTCCTCTTTAAGTTTTTGAGCAGTACATCCCTTACATTTGTTTCAAATTGTGCGCCTCTTATTATTTTTGAAGTTTGTCTGCCTGTTTTTTACATACGAGACGGGTGGTTTATTTGAATTTCTACATTGTCTTTTCTCATTTATATTTCGGTATTTATTTATCGCGATGAAAATGATAATGTATATTGTGCTGTACGGAATTGTATTTGTAGTACAATTGTAGTATACTCTCTCAGGAATGCTTATTATGCATTTCAGTGCTGTTTTGGAAAAAAATTGTTACCAGATTTGGTATTTCTGGTCACAATAACGTTTAATAAAAATTTTTGCTAAGAAATATTGCACTGGGACGACTGGCAATACACATCAATGGTAGGGGTAATAAAAGTATCTGTCAATCAAATTTGCAAAGTGATTGAAGTTTCAATGTTTGGCAGTAAAACAAATTCTTGTGTTTACTTTGAACTTAACCATAAATCATGACAGAAAGTTACCTTTTCTAATGGAAACTCAGGTTTGATGTATAAAATTGACTTTTCATATGCAGTTTTGATCTTGGAAGCTGTTGTTTGATATTCTAGTTTTGAAATAAGCAATGCAATGAACTGTAATTTAACAAGTGAAAGAAGACTGTTAGAATTTTAAAAAAAATTCAGCTCGTTAGTTTTGAAACTTTCTGCCCTACGTAAATTGCAAAAAGAGCCTGAGGTGCTGGTTAGAGCAATGGTTTGAATTTATTTTGTGCCTATTATAGAAAAATGGACCTTTGGGTGATGAAGGTGCATCGTTTTATTCTAATAGACAAGGTTGACATTAAGTTGGTTGTCTTTAGAGGGTTGACTTAAAAAATGGTCAGAAGTATCTTTTGATATTTGAGGAGGAGAGAGAGGCAGAGATTTAAGGAATGAATTTTAGAACTTTGGTGGGAATGGAAAAGAACAGTGTATTGGAGTGCTGTCTTGGAGGGATTTAAATAATTTAAAATCTGAGGCAAACCAGGCATCAATGGAGATCTGTTAGCATGTTGGGGAGTTAAAATATGGGATGCAGAGTTTAGGATCAGCTCAAATTTATATGAGATGGAAGTTACAAAGCTGGTCTGAAGGGCATTGAAATAGTCTCAAATCTGGTAGTAGCAAAAACATCAGTGAAGGTTTTCAGCAACAGATGGGCTGATGGTACTGGTGAAACGAAGGTGGAAGCAGGTGGCCTTTGTAATGAAGAAGTCTTGAGCTTTGGTTTAAGTATTACAAATTTACATATGGCAATTCAGACTGCTACATGTACTTCAGCTTAAGTTGCAATAGGACAAATTACAAAACAGAATTTGGTTTAATTGCAATCTTTTATTTTTTATGTAGTCAATGGTATTATTGGCGTAAACATCCAAATATAACTGCTTCACTTTGCAAGTTTAGTACAAATTCCCATCTGCCATAAAAAATGTCCAATCATTTGTATGCAGCAGATGGAGAAAAAATCATGCTCCGTCATAGAATGGTTTATTTAGCTATTTAATTGAAATATGTGCATTTGTGTTCTACGTTTCATATAATCCATTTCTTTATCAATTGACATTCGGATCCTCCTTTATCATTCGTTTTTTTGGATCATTTCTGAGAAGGTAGATGAGCTTTGAAAACATATCTGTTGTCATTACCTTCCTTTGTTCATTCTATTTAAACCTGTTATGAATTTTCTAACCTTGGTCATTGAGGTGCTTAATTTGGAGAAATTTGGTTAATTAAAGTTTACAGATTGTGTATATGTATATCAAGGCTGTACCAGATTAGTTTCTAAGTGATATTTTATCAATTCAGCAGATAAACAGAAACTAGTGCCATTATTTTAGAGACTTAAGATTCTTCTGCAAGCTGAGTGAGCAATTCGCAGGTGTGCGATGAAGCACTCAGACTTTAACTCATTGAACAAGGGCAATATAAACCATGAAAAATAATTTTACGTTTGCTTCTTGATTAAAAAATTGATACTTCGATGAAGGAGAAGTCAATTACTGTAATATAATAAAAGCAAATTACTGCAAATGCTGGATCCTGAAACAAAAACAAAATGCTGGAAAATCTCGGCAGGTAGGACAGCATCTGTGGAGAGAGAATAGAGCTAACATTTCAAGCCTGGGTGACTTTTCATCAGAGCCCTGTACTCTTATACATCACCAGACATCCTGTGGTATAGGATGTGTACAAATTGAGTAGTTATTTGCAATAACCATTTCATGATGGAGCAAAGCTTAGATAATCAAAACCACTTTGTTGACTGGTTATTTTAAGATTTATTCTGTACTCCAGAATCCTCAAAATAATTAATTCAAAGCTTTAAAGCTAACTTTTATTGATTAGTTTCAATAAGTTTTGTTTTCAAAAATGTTCACTGTCAGTCTGTGTGTGTCTCACATCAATCTTTAGATGACTCTGAAATGTATGCATTTCAAAGAGTCATCTATAAACTACATAATTGGCACAGCAGGCTTGAGGGGCCAAATTGCCTATCTTGTTCTTATGTTACAAAAGATGATATTTGGAACTGAATACCTGTAACTCCAATTTTATAAAGACTGTTTTGAACATCAGTGCCAATAGAAACACTTACGTATTTTGAATTGGTAGTTATATCCTTACTGATTTTTTTATTTTCTGACAGCGCCCTTTCTGATTGACTAGTTTCTTTAATGGTTGGCAGAGTGAATGTGGAAAGGATGTTTACTGTTGTGGGAGAATTTTGAACTAGGAGTCATTATTTACAAATAGGGGGTCCATCATTTAAGACAGATGTAAGGAGAATTATGTTCTGAGGGTCATCTCTCTTTGGACCACTCTTCCTCAAAAAGGTAGTGGAAGCAGAGCTAGATAGATCTTTGATTAACAAGGGGATGAAAGATTGACGGATAGGTGGGGAAATGGAGTTGAGATTACAGTCAGATCAGCCATGACTTTATGGAATGGCGGAGCAGGGTCGAGGCACCAAAAAATTGACCTATTACTAATTTGTATGTTTATTGTATGTTAATGTTTGTATGTTTCAGTTGCTGCACTTCACATTTCCAGTCATCCCAACAAAGTTAATTCAGTAGAAGAATCCAGTTTGTTTACCATAAAATGCAGTATATCTTATTTGAAAAATCTTCATTTCATCATTGTAAGTACTGTGTGCAGTTTTGAGTCCTTCCGAAAAGGGACCATGGCAAAAGAGCAGTTTAAATTTGCTGGTATGAAGCATTTTTAAGAAAGTTTTTCTTGTTACCCACTCACTTAAACTTCTACATATTTTTGCCTCCTCTACGTCCTCCTTACAGTTTGCATTCCCACTTAACTTTGTATTCTAGGCAAACTTAGATATATTACTCTATCTCTTTATATGAGTCATGAATATAGATTGTATAGAGCTGAGATCCCAGCACTGATCCTTGTATACTTCTAGTCATTGCTGTCAAACTGAAAACACCCTGTGTTTCTAGTTCAGGAGTAGATCATGTTCTCTTATTCATTAAGTTCATGACTGATTTTCTACCTCAATGTCACTTTCATTTACTATCCAGATCCATTGATTCCCTTATTACCCAGTTCTTGAAAATATTCAAATATTCCACAATCTTCTGTAGTGCAGAATTTCAAAGATTCATCATCCTCAGAATGAAGAAATCATTCCTTATTAAAAAGTGACTACAAAAATGCCTAATCTACTGTTAAGTCCTTGATAAATCTGAAACATTCTTTCATCACGGCCCAAAATAGTCAATCCCTTTGCCCTGAGACTCTGATCCCCTGGTTCTAGATCAGGAGAAATGCCAGTGATTATTACAATATAGCATCACAAGTGATTAATGAAGCTGAATTGCTTACAAAAAATGTGATTGAGATAAATATTTGAAGCATATCGAAGGGAGGGAGAAAGAAAGAAACAGATTATAATAGAAGACTCTGGTGATCAGTTAACATTGGAACTGGTACAGTGGGTCAAATGACCTGCATTGGTATTTCTGTTCACTTGCGTGCAGTTCTCTAAATCTCACTGCATGCAGTTATGAAATGGCACTGCTGTCTTTTCTTAATGAACAATTGTGTAGTATTCCTTATAGAAATTAGTTGAATTTGTTTAACACACATTTTTGTTGTCTGGAATTGACCCTTAATTATGAAATAAATAATTATATATTGTGGTTTAGATTTAGTTGTTGATTCTAATAAGGGATAATTTCATCTGAGCTTTGGCACTTTTACTGCTGGGTGCTTCAGAAGATGTTGAGTTGATATTATGTGAAATTCTTCATTTCAGCTTAATTGGTGGCTAATATTTTGGGGAAAATAAAATCAACTCAATGTATTAGACAGCAATGTGAATGAATTCCCTTGGCTGTATGTGCCCCTAAGTCTGATGCTGCTATGTTATTTGTGTGTTTCTATCTGGGGGTAAATAGGAAGTTAGAGCGAAACAGATTGACCATGACCTTATCAAATGGTGGAGCAGGCCATCGAGCTGAGTGACCTATTCCTCCTGATTTGTGTGTTTGTTTGAAAATATGTTCAGTTTTATAAGAATGGATAAGAATGAAAAATCATTGTGCTATTCAAGAAATTCCATATGCAAGCCCTATAACATTAACTTAACATTACATTTTAGTTACATTCTTAGATTAACAAATGTCCTTAATAGCTAAATTGTGGGTTTAAGAAATATGCAACCTGAATCTGCAACACAGTCAACTTTTACTCCAGCACTGTACCCTGCTTGCATTTATGCAGCTGCCATGTGTTCCAGATAAGAAAATAACCAGATGGACTGCAGTGGTTTGAGGAGGTGATGCATCACCACCTTTTCCATGGTAATTAGGACTGAGTAATAAACGCTGGCCTTGCCAGTGTTGCTTACATTTCATGGAAGAATAAATGTAAGACCATGAGTAGTCCATTTGGCCTTTCACGTCAGCTTTGCCAGTCAGTAAAATCATAGTTGATCCAATTGTGGCCATAACTCCATTTTTCTACCAGCCCCCCATAACCCGCCGCTCTTTTGTCGATCAGAAATCTATCTCTGCAACCTTGGATGTATACGTTCAATGATCCAGCATCTACAATTCTCTGCAGGAGAGAATTCCAAAGATTAATGACGTTCTGAGGGAAAAAATTCCACCTCCTTCTTTGTAAATTGGCTCCTCGTTGTTATACTTTGTCCTCTAGTTCTAGATGCCCTCATGTAAGGAAACATCCTCTCAATATCTACCTATCAATTCCCTTCAGAATCCTATGTTTTAATAAGATCACATCTCATTCTTTTAAACTCTCATTGGATACAGGCCCAACCTGCTCAACGTTTTCTCGTAAAACAGCTACTTCATTTCACGAATCTTATCTAATGTCTGTTCAAGGGATATGGGATTTGAATTGCTCATATCTAATCACCCTTGTGAAATGGGTGGTGCGCTGCCACCTTGAACTGGTGTAGCCTGTGCAATGAAGGCACTCCTCAGTGGGAACATACAATTATGTGTCTTGTTAGGCTATTTCAGAGGCTAGGAAAGAGTTGAAAATACATAAATCAGACCGAGTAAGGAGGGTAGGTTGGCTTTTTGAAAGGATATCAGTGAGTCATTGAAGGTTTTGACGCCAGTCGAGTCATTCAATGTTAACATTACTGATGCCATCTTTTTATTTCAGATTTAGTTAGTTGATTGAATTTAAGATCCTCCAATTGCTCAGGATGAGATTTGAACTTGAGTCTCTGGACCATTAATTCAGTGGCACTATGCCACTGTACCCTGTCACAATCAAATCCAATTTAAAAATAGTATAATGTAAGAAGGATTGTACTTCAGTCATATGGTTTATATCCTCAGATTGTCTGTCACAGGTGCATAAAGACAGATTGTTACTTGGAAAATAGGAGCAAGAGATTGGAACAGGATGGAGGGATAAATCAATGCTTTCCATCATGGTCTCAAGATTTTAAAATCCAAGCTGTACATATGTCTTACATTTCTAAACTGTTTTTAGGAAAATATGTTTATGCCCAGATGTTCCCCTGAGTCCTTTCTGCCTGGACCATGTAGCTTTATTCAGCTGAGACTGTGGTAGTCTAAGGTCTGATGTCAGTCTGACTGCTTTCACAGCTAACCCTTTGACAGGAAGCTCAGATCATCTGCTGGAACTCTCATCCAAACCATTGTTTCTTCTATGCTTGATTACCCCAATGCTCTCCTGGCCAATTTCATCTTGTAAGCTTGAGCTTGCACCAGGTCTGCTTCAATTGCCATCCCTGTGCTCAGTGACTTGCATTGATTCCAAGCTGGCAATGTCTCAATGCCTCAATTTTAAAATTTTCATCCTGATTTTCAAATTCCTTAATTTTTATCTCTGCAATCTCCTCCAGCTTTACAGCTCTCTAGGCTTCTAGATGTACATACAGCACACGGACTGCAGCAGTTCAGGAAGATGGTTTCTCATCAGATTATCAAAGGCATTTGAGAATGGGCAGTAAGTGCTAGCCTCACCAGTAACACTCACACCCCGTGAAAACGTTTTAAACTCTTGGATTTTCATTGCTTCATGATCGTCATTCATCCTAAAGTTATCTAGACCCAAAGCCCTGAAATTCCGTTCCCAAATCTTTTGGCCCTTTCTCCTCAAAACTACTGCTATAAACTTAATTCTGAGCTATTGGTCAGTTATAATTGGATTGGTGAAAAATGTGTTAACTTTCTTGGGGATGTTTTACTTGTTAAAGTTGCTGTGTAAATGTGAGTTAGCGAGGTCTGTTTTATATATCAAGGAGTTATAGTTACTTCATGCCATAACAGCTTGAGAGGAGCATCTGGTGAGAGCAAAAATTTGTCCTTGCTCACAGAATGTCATGTTCCCTGCTAATGTAGTTGTGGTAGAGGAAACAGTTTTAAAACGTTTTCACGGGGTGTGAGTGTTACTGGTGAGGCTAGCACTTATTGCCCATTCTCAATTGCCTTTGATAATCTGATGAGAAACCATCTTCCTGAACTGCTGCAGTCCGTGTGCTGTATGTACATCTGTTGAGCTGTGAGGAAGGGGCTTCCAGTGTTTTGTTCCAGCAATAGTAAAGAAATGGCATACCAGTTCCAAATTAGAATGATATGATGGCTTGGAGGGGAACATGGAGGATGGAAGGACATCTGTTGTCCATGTCCTTCTATTTGGGGAGTCAGAAGGTGAGTTACTCGCCACAGGATTCCTAGCTTCTGCCCTGCTCTTGTAGCTACAATATTTACTTGGCTGGTGCAATTCAGTTTCTGTCAATGTTAACCTCCAGGATGTTTATAGTAGGGGATTCAATGATGTTAATGCTGTTGAATGTCACAGGGTGATGGTTAAACTTTCTTGTTTGAGTTAGTTATTGCTTTGCATTTGTGTCAGTTTGCTGCTGATGAACTCAAGTCTGAATGTTGTCCGCATCTTGTTCCATATTGACATGAACTACTTTGCTATCAGAGGAATCGTGAATGGTGGTAAACATTGTGCAATCATCACTGAACATTCCCACTTCTGATCTTATAATTGAAGGAAGGTCATCGATGAAACATTTGAAGATGTTTGAGGCTTGGATTCTAGCCCAAGGAGATCCTGCATCAATGTCTTGAGACTGTGACGGTTGACTAAGAACTGCAACCATCTGCTAGGTATGATTCCAATCAGAAGATTGCTTTTCTCTGATTCCCATTCTGCTAATTAAGGCTCTTGGATATCGCACTCGGTCAAATGTTTCGTCAACATGTAGGGCAGTCACTGTCATTTCATTTCTTGAGTTCAGTTGTTTTGTCCTTGTTTAGACCAACACTGTTTGTGATGAGGTTGGGAGCTGAGTGGCTCCAGTGGAATCCCAACTGTGTGCCAGTGGCTAGGTTACTGTTAAATAAGTGCTGCTTGATAGCATTATCAATGACCTCTTCCATCATTTCAAGAGTAGACTGGTGATGGAATTGTCCTTTTTATGAATTGAGTGGAAATCAAACCTGCACCATCCTTTGATACCAAATAACTATTGTGGAGAATTATATTACTATTACTTGTGTGTGATGAGAACTGCTTATAATGGGAGTGAGTTTGGCTATCCATTTAGTGATCTGCTGAGGTGCATTCTTCAAGGTTGATGAGGTGTGTTTCTTGGTTGGAGAGTCATAGCCATAATTGTTTTTATTGGTCTTGGAAATAAAGTTGGGACAGGATTGATATTTCTATTGAAGACTTAAATACCATCATTGCCTTGGATTTATTTAATATAACTTTTGGCTTGGGAATTACATTATTCCTCTGTATTCTTTTTCTTAAATGAAAAGTAATTAAACAGTGCATTTTAAACACTACACCCCTCCAAATCAGCCATATTTTTCTGAATGTCCTCCAAGATTGTAGCGTTCTTTGGCAAAGAAAGAACTCTACGATACAGAGGGATCTCGGTGTCACAAAACATCAGCATATAGGTACAACAAGTGATTAGGAAGGCAAGTGGCAAGTTGTTATTTCTAGCAAGGGGGTTGGAATTAAACAACAGGAAAGTTTTGCTGTAGTTGTCCAGAGCAATGGTGAGATCACATCTGTGTACAGTTTTGCTCTCCTTATTTAAGAAAGGACACAATTGCATTAGAAATAGTTTAAAGAAGATTCGTTTGATTCCTTGGAAGGAGTTATGAGGAAAGTTGGGCCTGTATCGATAGGCATTTAGAAGAATGAGAGATGAACTTACTGAAACATAAGATCCTGAAGGCACTTGAAGGGTGGATGGTGAAAGATGTTTCCTTTTATGAAAAGTAGAACATGATTTAAAGAAAAGAGGTCTCCCATTTAAGCATTTTGGAGGCGGGAAGTGGAGAACTGATGTTTGCTGGCAAAATAAGTTGGAGTGGGATGATGAGAAATATAAATTATTGGGAAATGTACATTTGTTGGGGTTGGGTCAGCATGCTATCTCCTCAGATCTGGATTTGAAAACTGCCCGAATTGGCCTTGCTTTTGTCTCTGCTGTAATGATTCTAAGTAAAATGAATATCTGCAGTCTCAATCTGATGAGGATTATTAGCACTTTTACTTTGAGTCCAACTGTTGTTGGCTCAAGTTCCACTCCAGAGACATGAGCACAGGAATTTAGGCTGATATTTCTGTGAAGTACTAAAGGAGCTTTGCACTAGTAGAGGTTAAATCTTCTGACTGAGATAGCAAACTGATTTTTACTCGGGTGACTATAGAAGATACCAAAGCAATACTTTAAAGATAAGGGAAGTGTCCTGGTTTATCTTTATCCCTCGAGTACAATCATGGCAAAGGCTATAAGCCCTGACAACAATGGCAAGAGTATTGAAAACCTGCCTTATACAACCATTTGTGCTCCAGGCCAAATTGTTTAAGTACAGCCACAACATTATGTAGCTGGCATTGTGGGAAATTGTCCAAACATGTCCCATCCACAAAAGTAGGATAAATCAAATCCAGCCAGTTACTGTCTCTTCAGCCACTTCTTTATCATCGACAAAGTGATCTAAGATGCCAGCAATAATGCTATCGACTGGCACTTGCTTAGCAATAACTTGCTCGTTGCTCATTTTGGATTCTTCCAGGCTTAATAAGCTTCTGACCTCATTACAACCTTGTCTCAAACATTGACAAAAGAGTTGGACTCTAAAGGTGAAGTGGGTGTGACTGCCTTTGATACCAAGGCACCATCTGACTGAGTATGACATCAAGGAGCTTTGGTAAACTTGAAGTTAGTAAGAATCAGTTGGATTATAATTGTTTGGACAATCATAAAAGTCCCAAGATATGGAATTCTTCAGGATAATAGTGTTCACTTGCTTGGCTGAGTACAGTTCCAAAAATACTCGAACCTCAACACCTGGATTAAGCAGTCAGCTTGATTGATATCTCATCCACCAACTTCATGTTCTCTTCTTTCCTCCTAAATGCAAAGTGGAAATGGTGTGTACCATATACAAGATGCAACTCATCAAGGCTTCTATGACAGCAACTTACAATTTCACAATCACGACCACCCAGAAGTACAAGGATAACAGATGCCTGCAAATTCCCTTCCAAACTACATGATAAACTGGAACTATCATTGTTCCTTCACTGTTACTAGGTCAAAATCCTGAAATTCCCTTCCTAACCACTGTGGTGTACCTACAGATGGACTGCAGCAGCTCAAGAAGGTTGCTCACCACTATTCTCTCAGGATAGGGAATAAGCTTGCCAGCAATAGCCACATCTCATGGAAGAAAATGTTTTCTCGTTGCTGTTAGTCCAATTCAAATTGACTACCATATTTTGATTTCATTTGTTATTGTCACGTATTAACATACAGTGAAAAGTATTGTTTCTTTTGTGCTATACAGACAAAACAATCCGTTCATAAGAAGGAAGGGAGAAAGTGCAGAACGTAATGTTAGAGACACAGCTAGGGTGTAAAGGAAGATCAACTTAATGCGAGATAGGTCCTTTCGAAAGTTTGACGGCAGCAGGGAAGGAGCTGTTCTTGTGGCGGTTGGCATGTGACCTCAGACTTTTGCATCTTTTTCCCAATGAAGAAGTTGAAAGAGAGTGTGGCTAGGGTGCTTGGGGCCCTTAACTATGCTGGCTGCTTTGCCGAGGCAGCAGGAAGTGTAGACAAAGTTAACTGTTGGGAGGCTGGTTTGCATGATGGATTGGGCTACTTTCTCAACCTTTTATAGTTTCTTACGGCACAGCAGGAGCCATACCAAACTGGGTACAATTGAAAAGAATGCTTTCTATGGTGCATCTGTAAAAGTTGGTAAGAGTTGTAGCTCATACCAAATTTCCTTGGTCTTTTGAGAAAGTAGAAGCTATAGTGACATTTCTTAACCATAGTGTCAGCATGGGGCGACTGTGAAGGTTGTTGGTGATCTGGACACCTAAAAATGTGAAGCCCTTGACCATTTCTGCTTTGTCCCCATTAATGTAGGCAGATGTCTTCCACTACACTTGAAGTCCATGATGACAATCTTCTTTGTTTTGTTGACATTGAGGGAGAGGTTATTGGCATAGTACCAGTTCATCAGATTGTCTATCTCATTCCTGTACTCTGTCTCATTGTTGTTTGAGATCCAACCTAGTATGGTGATGTCATCAGCATACTTGAAAATGAAGATGGAGGGGAATTTGGCCACATAGTCATAGGAATATAAGGAGTATATTAGGGGGCTGAGAAGATAGCCTTGTGGGGCACCAGTGTTGAGGATGATCGTAGAGGAGGTGTTGTTGCCTACCTTAACTGATTGTGGTCTGAGAGTTAGGAAGTTCAGGATCCTGTCACAGGGAGGAGCTGAGGCCCAGGCCACAGAGTTTGGAGATGAGTTTCATAGAAATACTGGTGTTGAAAGCTGAGGAGTCTGATATAGGTGTCTTTGTTACCTAGGTGTTCCACGATTGAGTGCAGGGCCAACAAGATAGCATCTGCTGTGGACCTGTTATGGTGGTTCATAATGATGGATGTCAGAGTCACTGGAAGAGTGTTATTAAGGCATGCTACTTAGCTTTTCTTTGGTACTGGGATGATGACTGTATTCTTGAAGCAGATGGGGACCTCAGATTGTTGTAAAGAGGGGTATTTCCGACATAACTAGAGGAGTATTATGGCTATAAAATGCTTTGGGATGTTTTGAAGCAGTAGCCGGTACCACAGAAATGCAAATACTTATTTTTGATTTCTGTAATACAGAATTGCTCTGAATTTGACATCAGTTTCACTTGGTGTGTACACAATAGTTACTTGTGTAGCTTGGGAAGATTTGTTAAGCTATTGCTCACTTCCCACTCCAAAACCTTATGTCTAACTTGTGTTGAACTTGACCCAGGAATGTTGAAGGTGATGCCTATGCATTTGTTCATATAACTCACTGGGGTTGGATTTGGACCATTCTGTTCTGTACCACTCTATCAAGCAGAGAAGTGCCCTTGTCCACATG
Source organism: Sphyrna mokarran (assembly GCA_024679065.1). NCBI lineage: Eukaryota > Metazoa > Chordata > Chondrichthyes > Carcharhiniformes > Carcharhinidae > Sphyrna > Sphyrna mokarran. The sequence continues at coordinate 9,653,096 of JAGIQG010000006.1, forward strand.
GAAGCTCAGATGTTTTGCAGCAAGGTTGTGCTCTTCCTATTGGCTACTTTTGAATGGATCACTACAGATCAGGTTCAACAAAGCAAAACAACTGAATCTGTCTATTATATTAGGTGTCTGATCCATGTTTATCAACATCCTTCATGGTATAATATTTACATAGATTTCAGGGATTTAGCAGTGGTGTGAATGTAGTAAGTTAATTATGAATTGACAGGAGAGATTTAGTAGAATGGTATGAAAGTTACCAGGCTTCAGTTATGGCAGGCACAGTAGTGCTGCTTCACAGTGCCAGGGACTTGGGTTCAATTCCTGGCTTGAATCAGTCTGTGTGGAGTTTGCACGTTCTCCCTGTGTCTGCATGTGTTGTTTCCAGGTGCTCCAGTTTCCTCCCACAGTCGAAAAGATGTGCTGGTTACATGCATTGGTCATTTTAAATTCTCCTTAGTGTACCCAAACAGAGTGTGGCGATTAGGGGATTTGCACAGTAATTTCACTGCAGTGTTGATGTAAACCTACTTGTGACAATTTACTTTATGTAGAGTGATTTAAGAATGTGTTCCTGGTGGAGGTTTTTAATAGAATAAAGGAGGAGGAATTTTCCATTTCCTGAAGGGTCAGTAAATGGAGAATATGAATTTGAAGAATTAGCAAAAGAAACAGTTGATGCATGGAAAAATGTTTATGCGACAAGTTATAGTCTGGAATGCCCTGCTTACAGCATTTATGGAACTTATAGTAATTTTTTTCAAAGGAGAATTGAAATAAAACCTGAGAGGGAAATATTTTCAGGAAACAGAGGGAGTGGGCATAATTAGATAGTTCCTGAAAAAAGCATGTTGCATCAAATAATCTGTGTTTTGTGATTCTTAGATCATTTACAATGTTTTCACATGCCATGTCCATGTTAAAAATGTCAATTGAAACAATTGGGGTGATACTTATCTAATGCATTTTCACACTTTACACCATTAACTAACTGTACTAGCAGTAGTTAAGTCTGCAGGTGAGTGCATACTTAGATTTCAACACCTGTGCAAAACTGCTGATGTTATATCCTGTTTTGCTGTTGCTCTACTTCCTGATCAACTATGAAGACTACACTCAACACTCACTATTTCTGAGCTAATGAAAGATTTGCGAAAAATCAGTTGATGGACACAGTAATAACGGAAATTCTAAATCTGCCTTCAGCTGGAAGATCCTATGAAATGAGTAATAAGCAAGAATGGACAATGAAATGTTTGGAACATTGGAAATCTGAAGTGTTACAACAGTCAAGGACTCTTAGCTGTGTGTACTGCAACAGAAAAAGAAAGTTCCCAGAAGAGATGTTGAAACACCTTTAGGTCTATGCAGGAACCTTCCTATAATTAAGGCTGTCAGCTACTTGAGTTGGGGATTGTGGGAGTAGTGGTCAGGTGTCTTATTCTGTAAAACTATTCATAGCTACCATAAGAATCCTCGCCTTTAACTCGTCTTAGCTATTTACCATATGGAAGCTGTCTCTCCAAGCTTTTGCCTTCGTGGGGCATGTAAGTGCATATAATGGAGCTTGAGAGGCAAGTTGTAACATTAATTTCCATATTTCTGTTAATTTGTTTGCATTTGAAGTTCTGAAACTAATAGCCTTTGGGTCCTAACTTCAGATTTAACCTTCTAATGAGGCCACAGTGCTAAGAACAACTCTTCGCAAAAATCCAGGCCCACAAAATGCAAGCAGGTCAATTCAGAAAACAAAAACATCTTGAATCAGTCAGACTGAATTACCTGCCTTGAAGGGTTGATTGATGGAATATAGGCCCTGCGCGTGATCTTCGGGCCATAACTTGAACATCCTTTTTCTAAGAATATGTCCACCATTGGATCCAAAGTGAGCATCATTTGTGTGCAGGCGTTGGGGTATTTCAGATGTTGTCTCTAAGGTTGCGCATTGTGAAGTAGTACAGTAAATTGAATAGAATTAATCAAACATCAAATATTCTGTAGTTTGTGCAAAAAAAAAGCTAAATTGAAATGTAATAACTCATTATTTTATTAGTCTTCCAGTTGAAGTGTTTTAGCAATTGACGAATAATGAAGAGTCAAAGCATGTATTTCAGGATCTCCCAAGACTGAAAAGCCAAAGGGAAAATGAAATATATTAGAAGGTGGTGATTGGAAGAGGCTGAACCTGGTTTAAAATCTGTGAAGTATTTTGGAGAAGGAAAGTCTGAAGGAAATGATTTTGAGTTCTTTGGGAAGGTTGGTCAGAGCATGCTGGACAGTGAATCTCAGTTTCAATGCAATGATAGGTTGTTTCACATGTGATGTATTTGCAATTTATTGGGAATCTGAATGGAATCATCAATAAAATGGAAAAAGGCAAAACATGAGAACGATTGGGAATTTTTGGGCTCTAGATGAGGAAATTTCCTGTTACTTTTACTTTATCCCCTTGAGGAGTGACAAATTATTTGCAGTGTCCAAATCTTCAGCAGGCTTGGACTAATGTCATAGTTTATGCCCCAGAGATTATTTATTGCAATGGCATGCTGTTGCTGTGCAAAAGCAAGGTGTTATGTCTACCTTGTATTCAGTACTGCTTTCCAATTTAAAGGACAAGAAGACCTTTGCCAATCATCTCTAGCAGTTGCATGCTGGGAGCTGGTCAAGGTTCAGTTTGTCCCCTTTTTTGCTTTGCTTTGTTTGTAGTAAAATTGTGATTGCATATCAATGGGAAGATTCAACATCTGCAAAATTGCATATAGATCACTTGAAGTATTGGCCCTTTTTATAATACAGTAAGACGTTTGCAACATCAGTTTTAAATCCAACTGATTTATTCTAATAAATTGGTCGGATTTAAAACTGGTGTTGCAGACTTCTTACTGTGTTTACCCCCAGTCCAATGCCTACATCATCCCTTTTATAATTGCAGAGTAATGGATGCTAAGTTACCACCTCCACCCCTTCCCTCCCATTACATCTTTTTCATATCTCTAACTTCCAGCCAATGTGGTCATGAGCAACTGTTACTCTTAACTCTAGCTATATGGTGTTAAGCAGGAGGTTGCTTGGTTATCCATTACCATAATGCCTAATTTTCGGCAGAAATGCATCTACTTAGTGCCTCCCAAGCCATGCTGTCGATGGGATTAGGAATGCGCTCTGAGTGCACTAATCTGTGCTGCAGCACATTAATTAACTATCAGTTAGTTTACTTGGAAGTGTTAATTTTTAAAATGTTCTTGTCTAATGGCATCAGTACAATTTTGGAGGACTGAATATTTAAACACACCTGCAATGTCAGGCCATCTTATAATTGGCTGACTCTGGTTCACAAATTGTCTAATTTTTCGAATCTGTCTTTCACATAGTATTTTGTGTATTTTTGTTTACAATTCTTTTTGTTTAATGCAGTTTGATTCTGGCACACATTTTTGAGAAATTCCCTTAAAAATATTCAAAGACACTGTTTCCATTTTGAGGATGAGTGCTCGAAAGACACGTGACCCACCGAGAAAGAAAAAATTCTCCTAATATCTGTCTTAAATGAACAACCACTTATTTTAAACAGGCAGCTCCTATTCTAGATTCTCCCGCAAGAGGAATCATCCTCTCCACATACACTGTCAAGACCCCTCGATCTTGTATGTTTCAATCAAGTTGCCTTTTACTCTTTCAGCCCTAGTGAATACAACTTAACCTCCAATCTTTCCTTATAAGACAAGTTGCCCATTCCTGCTATTAGTCTAGTAAACCTTCTCTGAACTGCTTTGAACACATTAACATCCTTTGTCAAAAAAGGAAACCAATACTGTACACAGTATTCCAGATGTGAACTAACTAGTGCCCTATGCAATTGAAGTATAACCTCCCTACTTTGGTAATGAATTCCCCTCACAATGTACAATAACATTCAGTTAGATTTCCTAATTACTTGCTGTACGTGTGTACTGTCTTTTTGTGATTCATGCGTAAGGATATCTACATGCCTCTGCAACTCAGGACTCTGCAAACTCTAAATTTAGATTTTTTTCTTCCTACCAAATGGACCATTTCACATTTGCTCACATTCTACTTCATTTGCTGGAACTTTGTCAATCACTTAACCTGTCTATGTCACTTGTGGCTCCTTATGTTCTCTTCACAGTTTACTTTCTTATCTATCCTTGTATCACAACTGTGCCTTTGGTCCCTTCATCCAAGCCATTTATATAAATTGTAAACAGTTGAGGCCCCAACATTGATCTTTGTCGCACACTACATGGTACATCTTGCCAACCAGAAAAAGACCCATTTATGCCCACTTTCCTGTTGGCTAGTCAATTTTCTTTCCATACCAATACGTTATCCTCTACATCATGAACTTTTATTTTCCACCATAACTTTAGATGTGTGGCACTTTATCAAATGCCTTCTGGAAATCTGGGTGCAGTGCATCCACTGATTCTTTATCCTCAACAAATGTGACTGCTTCAACAAATGCCAATAAGTTGGTAAATTATAATTTCCCTATGACAAAATTATTTTGAATCTGCCTGATTGCCTTGAATTTTTCTAAGTACTCTACTTCAACATTTTTAATAATAGCTTCTAACATTGTCCCTCTGACAGATGTTAGGCTAACTGGCCTGTATTTTCCTGTTTGTTTTGTTCTCTCCCTCTGTTTTTGAATAAAAGAGTTACATTTGTTATTTTCCAATCTAAAGGAATCTTCTTGAATTTAGGGGATTTTGGAAAATTAAATTTAATGAATCAACAATCTCACTAGCCACTTCTTTCAGAACTCTAGAATGAAGTCCATCTGGATCTGGGGATTTGTCTGCCCACAGTCCCAAGAATTTGCTCAATATTGTGATTATAATTTTTCTGAGTTCCTCTTTTCCATTTCCTGTGTCACAGCTATTTTGGTATGTTACTTGTATCCTGCAAGGTGAAGGCTGAATATCTGTTCAGTTTATTCACTGTCTTACTTTCTATTATGTGTTCCACAAACACACTTTCTATAGGACCAATGTTTGTTAACTCTTATATAAATATTTGTAAAAACTCTTATCTGTTTTTAGATTTTTCTTGTACTCTAATTTTTCCCATTCTTTGCTGCCATTTCTATTCTATCTTTGTGCAATCAAATGTCCTTTAAGTTTGAGATTTTCTTTAACTCTTTTAACCATGCATGGTGAGTCCTCCTTTTGGAATTTTTCTTTCTGATTAAATATGTTTGTGTGTATTCAGAAATATCCTTTTAAAGTCCCACTTGACATGTCATTTAACCTTATTTGTCAGTTCAATTTAGCAAGATCTGCTTTCAATGTTATTGTGCAACACATTATCAGATCTTGTATAACCTGGTCTGTCGTTGGCTCCAGAAGTTGCTGTTCTAAGAAACTATCTCAAACATTCTATGAACTCATCTCCGCCAACTTTGCCAATATGATTTTTCCAATCCAAGCCTTCCACTTTTATATACTTTTATCGTGGGATGTAGGCATCGCTATGAAACTAGTATTTGAGACCTATCTGTAATTGATCTGAATGATGTGTTAGGACATTTTAGAGGTAACCACATTGCTGTGGGTCTGGGACTCACATATAGACCAGACCAGGTAAGGATGGCGGATTTCCTTCCCAACAGGGACATTAGTGAACCAGGTGGGCTTCTATAACAATTTCTTTGTTACCATTACTTTCATATTCTGGATTCTTATTAATCAAACTCAAGTTTTCCTTTTGTCATTGGGATTTGAATCTATGCCTCCAGAGCAACAGCTGGAATGTCTAGATTGCTAATCCTATGACATTACCACCGCACCACCAACTCCGCTAAAAACAATTATATCCCAGTTGATCGCTAGCACAGGGATGGGGAAGTATTTTTTTCTGTTACTAATTTTGTTTACACATTGATATTAATATAGCCTAACAAAAATTCTGATTGCTGTGGACTCTGATCACTGTAGTTATAAGGTCCTTGTATCATGGAATCCCTACAATGCAGAAAGAGGCCATTCAGCCCATCAAACCTGCTCTGACAACATCCCACACAGGCCATAATCCATGTATTTACCCTGTAAATCCCTGACATGAGAGGGAATTTAGCATGGCCAATTCACCTAACTTGCACATCTTTGGACTGTGGGAGGAAATTGGAGTGCCCAGAGGAAACTCATAGAGACACAACATGCAGCTTCCACACAGGCAGACACCTGGGATTGGAATTGAACCCAAGTCCCTGACACTGTGAGGCAACAATGCTAACCAGTGTGCCATCATGCAACTGCAAGTTTTTATTTTGCACTTCTGTCAATTCAACAATTTAAATTAGTGGTACTTCATCCTGACATCAACTAGACTAAATTATACTCCAGATATTGTCCTGTTATGGAAATTCTATGTAGCAATGAGCATGGAAGACTTACTATGGCTCTTCTCTGAATACTTAAAAAATATTTGACAGCTCAGTTGTTTTTTGGGAGGAGCAGAAGCAGCTGTTGGGGCATATAACCTTTCGTTGAAATAATTGAATTCAAAATTAAGGTGCAAAAATTTTGCATTGCAGGAACCATACCTTCAAAACCAGCTTCAATATCTCCAAAATAGTTAGAGTAGGGTTAAGAATGCATTTACTGATCAGTCAGACTAGTCACATTCTTGGTTTAGATTAAACAGAATATTTGCAGCGTCAGACTTTGCATTACGTTCTCAACTTGAATTGCATTTGGCATGTGGCTTTTATTCCAAATGTGCCTAAATTCATGATTTGTTCAATTATGAAAGGTTGGGAGTGAGTAACAAACATGTCATTTATTACAAAAGCTCAGATGTCAACCCATCTATCTTTGGTTTTTCTCCTGTTTTGCTCCCTTTCCACTTGAAGGCTAGTTGCACTTGAATGTGGTTTCACGGGTACTTACTGAATGCCCATGACCGCTGAAGTGTTCGCTCACAGGAAGGGAACTGTTTTGCCAGGTCACGGGCATTCGGTCTCCAACCTTCGGGTAAATGCTCTTCGAGGGGGCCTTCACGACACACGACAGCGCAGAGCTGCTGAGCAGAGACTGATAGCCAAGTTCCGCACACACGAGGACGGTCTTAACAGGGAACTGGGCTTCATGTCACACTATCTGTAACCCCCAGGACTTGCCTGGGTTAGCAAAAAACCTCACTTACTGTGCCGTCTGGAGACAATACACATCTGTCTAACCTGTGCTGAGTGTTTCTTCCACTCACATTGTTAGCCTCTTTAAGACTTGAATAGCAGGTTAGGTGTAAGGATTCGCATTCTAATCAGCAATCTGTAAACTGTACTGATATGTGTGCTTTTGGAGACCAGAATACCTCATTCGCCTGATGAAGGCACAAACGCCGAAAGCTAGCAAGTTTACTATCAAATAAATCGGATTTAAAATTGGTGTTGTCAGACCTCTTACTTAAATGCACTGAGTCAGTGTTTGCAAACTCATTTACCTTTTACAGAACAAGCCTGAAACCCAATTTTACTAATGTCTGTTTAGGAAAGAAAGCCAGTATGTGATTACAGTTCAGTACCAATGTGCTTGAATCAGGAACTGAACTTGCATTTGAAATGAAACCTTTTCGTGCTTTAAAGGAAAAAATCAGGGCAGTGGGATTTTTTCAAAGAACAGACATAATTAGCTACATGGCTACCTTTTAAATCTATGGAACATAAGTTGGCCAATCATCCCTTAGAAAACTATCTGGTTTACACATTGTTCAGGGAAACAAATCTGCTATTAGTACCTTGTCTGGCCTGTAAATGACTCAGCAATGTGGTTGACTCTTTAACCCAGCAGGCTACTCAGTTCAAGGGCAATTAAGATGGACAACAATTGCTGTCCATATTGATGAAATAAAATAAAGCCTGTTCCAGGCATCAGTCAGAGGATGGCTGATATATATCTTAATTCCACATATCCACTTGATCCTGTAACCTTTAATAACAAAAATCCATCCACGGGTGCTGATAATGCTGGTAATTATGGGACAGTGAGCTTGGTGTCAATAATAGTATAATTGTTGGAGAAGATTTTTAGAGATCTATACAGATTTGGAACTGAAGGGTCTTATTAGCAACAGACAGCATAGTTTTGTGTGAGGGAGATCATGTCTCAGTAATTTGAGTTTTTGAGGAAATGACAAAAATGATTGATGAGGGAAGGGCTCTGAATGTTGTCTGCTTACACTTTATTGAACTATTTGACGCAGTCCCTTATGGCAGACTGGTGCAAAAGGTTCAATCACATGGGCTCATGGGTAAGCTCGCTAGATGGATTCAAAACTGCCTTAACCATAGAAGACAGAGGGAACAGTAGAAGGGTGTTTTAGAAGGGTCTGCAACTAATGGTGTTCCACAGGGTTCACTGTTAGGATCTCTATTTGTACTGTATATATAAATGACCTGAAAGAAAATATAGCTGGTCTGATTAGCAAGTTTGTGGATGATACTAAGATTGCGGGAGTTGTGGATAATGATGAAGATTCAGGGAATACATCAGGATATAGATAATTTGGAAAATTGGACAGAGAAATGGCGGATAGAATTTAATCCAGGCAGATGCGAGGTGATGCATTTTGGTAGATCCAACTCAGGTGGGAGCTATAAAATAAGTAGTAGAACCATCAAGAATACAGAGATCAGGGAGTACAGGTGCATAGATCCTTAAAAGTGGCAGCATAGGTGGAAGAGGTGATGAAGAAAGCAAATGGCATACTTGTTTTCTTCAGCTGGCAAATTGTTCGTATTATATAAAATGTTGGTTAGGCCATATTTGGAATACTGTGTCCAATTTTGCTCACCACACTTTCAGAAATACGTGGAAGATTTGGAGGGAGCATAGAAAGTTTACCAGGATGTTGCCTCAAAAGAAAGCTATCAAAAGAGGTTGAATAAGCTGGGATTGTTCTCCCTGAAAAGGTGGAGGCTGAGGGGGTGACCTAATAGAAGTTTTATAAAATTGAGAGGCACGGGTTAAGGTGAACAGTTGGAAGCGTTTTCCAAAAGCAGAAATGACAATCGGAAGGGGGCACAAGTTCAAGGTAAGAGGGGCAAGGTTCAGTGGAGATGTGCAGGACAAGTTTTTTTCCACAGAGGGTAGTGGGAGCCTGTAATGCACTGCCAACTGAGGTGGTTGAGGCAGGTATGTTAGTGACATTTAAGACTTGCCTGGATAGACGCATGAACAGGTGGGGTATAGAGGGATTTAGGCTGGTCTAGATAGACAATGTGATTGGTACAGGCTTGATGGGCTGAGCAGCCTGTAGCTGTGCTGTACTGTTCTTTGTTGAAATTTTTCTTCTTCAAAGGAATGCATAGTTCAATCTTTTTCAAGTATATCTTTATCATTATGCATTTTGATTATTGTCTGAAGTGGTTTTGCAAGATCCTCAGCTGTTTCAGTCAGCTACAAAGAAGGTAGTCGCTACTATCAAGGACGTTTGAGGATGGACTATAAATGTTGACCTGGCCAATGATATCGATGAAGAGTTCGTGTAGTTTAATCATTGTAATCTCGGAAACATGGCAGCCAATTTACACACATCATTCTATTAACAGTAATGTTATAATGATCAGATAATTTGCTTTCGTGAAACTAAAGGGTATGTTTTGGCCAGGATATTGAAGAGGACCAATCAGTAATGCCATTTTGAGTGAATGGGTTATTATTTCCTGGGAGGGATGCAGTAAATGAGGAGTGAACAGTATATACTTCCAGTTTGAGAAAGTAAATAGATTTATTCCCCTCATGTATCAGAGTTATGGAAGAATTAAATCTGTGCATGCAGTGATGAAAAGTAATGTTTTAGGACCATCATCGACATGGATATCATCATCACATGTAAGAATACCATCCACCAGGTACATGTTACCCTATTCTTGCAACTCAGTCAACATTGTCTACCTAATACGTTGCAAGAAAGGATATCCCGAAGCATGGTACGTTGAGGAGACCATGCAGACACTACGACAGCAGGTGAATGAACATCGTTCGACAATCACCAGGCAAGACTGCACCCTTCCTGTTGGCGAACACTTCAGCGGTCACGGGCATTCGGCCTCCGACCTTCGGGTAAGCATTCTCCAAAGGGGCCTTCACAACACACAGCCAGAGTCGCTGAGCAGAGACTGATAGCCAAGTTCCGCACACGTGAGGACAGTCTCAACAGGGATCTTGAATTCATGTCACACTATCTGTAACCCCCATGACTTGCCTGGGTGAGCAATAACCTCACTTACTATGCTATCTGGAGACAATACACGTTTCTTTAACCTGTGCTTAGTGCTCCGTCCACTCACATTGTCGACCACTTCAAAACTTGAATACCAGGTTAAGTGTAAATATTCGCATTCTAATCTGTAGTGTGTAAACAGTCTGTGCTGTTATATGTGCTATTTGAGACCAGAATACCTCATTCACCTGACGAAGGGGGCAGCCTCGAAAGCTTGTGAGTTTACTATCAAATAAATCGGTTGGGCTTAAGAACATAAGAAATACAAGCAGGAGTTCGTTGACCCTGCCCCACCATTCAATAAGATCATGGCTGATCTGTAGTGGTTCAGTACCACTTTCCCGCTTTCTCCCCATAATCCTTAATTCCCTTGTCAATCAAAAACCTATCCACTCTTGACTTGAACATATTCAATGAGGAAGGCTCCACCACTTCATCGGGCAGAGAATTCCAAAGATTCACCATCTTTTGTGTGAAGAAATTCCCTCTCAAATCTGATCTGACCTCCCCCACCCCACCCCCGCCCACTGACCAACCCACCCACTGAGGCTGTGCCCTCTAAGATAATGAAGGGGGATCTACCCCCTTCATTATCTTATACATCTCTATAAGATCCCCTCTCAGCCTTTTAAACTCCAAAGAGTACAAACCTAGCCTATTTAGTCTCTCCTCATAATCCAATGCCCTCATCTCTGGTATCAGCCTAGTGAGCCTTCTCTGCACCTCCTCCAAGGCCAATATATCCTCCCTCAAATGCGACAATCTAAACTGCACACAGTACTCCAGCTGCAGACTCACCAGCACCCTATTCAGCTGCAAAAGTACTTCCCTACTTTTATATTCTATCCCCCTAGCTATAAAGGCCAACATTGCATTCGCCTTCTTGATCACCAGGTGTTGTCATACTTCTTACTGTGTTAGGACCGTGTGTCCAGTAAAGTGGTAAAGAGGATAATGGTAAGTAAATTTGTTGCTAATCAATTTTGATAAGGATGCATGTTTATGATTGGTGCTAAGGCAGCTGAATATAGGTTGGCATATTGGGCTGATTAACCATAGTGGAGTATTTTTTCTCGAGAGGCACTGAGGGTGAGAGAACATGCTCTCTGGAGCAAATAAATACTTACAGTTTTAATAAATCGCATAAATCAGTGTTCATAGGTATATACATTTACGCTTCTGATCAGCAGTTAAGCTCTCAAAATGTTAATGTTTTACATGATTTTGTCCTGCTGAAAAATCAAACTGATTTCTCCCTTCCCGGCTTTCGGGGAAGGCGCTGATGTAGTGTTATCACTTACCAAGTAATCTAGAGACCCATGATAATGCCTGGGGACTGGGTTCGAATCTCACCACAGCATATGGTGACATTTTGAATTCAGTAAAATTCTAGAATGACCATCAATTGTTAGTTTTAAAAAAAAGCCGGCTCGCTAATGTCCTCTAAGGAAGGAAATCTGCCATCCTCAACTGGCCTGGTCGACATGTGACTTCAGACCCGTAGCAATGTGATTGACTCCTAACATGCCCGCTGATAAGTTTAAGGGTAATTAGGAATGGGCAATAAATGCTGGCTCTGCCAGCGATGCCAGTATCCAATAATTAGATATGGAAAAGGATCCTAATAACAGTCTGTACTGTTGGTACTATTCCAAACTACTTGGGAATTGATAAGAACTGATTCATGCTGAGTTTATTTCTGTCACATCCTGACTCTTGGGCGCCATGAACCTAAGCTTATAACTTGTAAATTGTATAATTGGTTTTGTCTCTACTGGGTTGCTCATCTTTCTCTCTCTGCTAAATGGATTTTTGAAAGTATTTTGTATGAGTATTTCACGGACTGCAGTGTAATTTTCCTGAGGTTTTACAGTCAGTTTTCCAACTTTATAGTTTCCTACTTCTTTAGCTGAGAGTTGGTTCAGATATAATATTCATGAAAGTTCAGGTTGAAATAAGATGAGGCCCAAAAATATTCCAGGTGCTTTGTTCAAAGTGTGGTTGTGCAATAGATGCAAAGCTCTTCTATTTATGTTAATAAATTGATGCTGCCTGAATGACAGGATGTTCTGTTTTCCAATGGACAGGAACATTTTAACAGTGTCACCTTCATTCTACAAAGTAATTGAGATTTAGTAAAAGTTGATACAATGAAAGTATTAATCGCTAATTAGGTCTTTGATCAAAACCCTGCTTCTGTCTGTGGGAAAGTCAACTAAGAACTTGTAGATATTGTGAGCTCAACTTTTAGTTCCTGAGGAACATTTTTATAAGGTCCAAAAAACTATCTTTGTCTACAGTTTTACACACAAAGCATGATTTGAATCATTTCATGTATATAATATAGAACATAGAACATTACAGCGCAGAACAGGCCCTTCGGCCTTCAATGTTGCGCCGACCAATTAAGAAAAAGCAATGACCCTCTAACCTAACCCATTCCCTTTTCATCCATAAATTTATCTACTAACCTCTTAAACACCACCAAACTTGGCACATCTACAACTGCAGCAAGCAGGGCATTCCATACCCTTACCACCCTCTGGGTAAAGAATCTACCTCTGACATCCGTCCTATAACTACCACCCCTTAATTTAAAGCTATGTCCCCTTGTGCCAGCTTTCTCAATCCTCGGAAAAAGGCTGTCACTGTCCACCCTATCTAAACCTCTAATCATCATATATGTTTCAATAAGGTCTCCTCTTAGTCACCTTCTTTTCAACGAAAACAACCTCAAATCCCTCAGCCTCTCTTCATAAGACTTGCCCTCCATACCAGGCAACATCCTGGTAAACCTCCTCTGTACCCTCTCCAATGCCTCCACATCTTTCTTATAATGCGGGGACCAGAACTGTACACAATACTCCAAGTGCGGCCGCAGCAGAGTTTTGTACAGTTGCAACATGACGTTGTGGCTCCGAAATTCAACCCCCCTACCAATAAAAGCTAAGACTCCGTATGCCTTCTTAACAACCTTATCGACTTGACTGCCTACTTCCAGGGATCTATGCACAAATACACCAAGATCCCTCTGTTCATCAACACTATTAAGAATCCTACCATTAGCCCTATAGTCTACACATTTATTATTCCTGCCAAAGTGCATTACCTCACACTTTTCCACATTAAACTCCATTTGCCACCTCTCGGCCCAGCTCTGCAACTTGTCCCAAGTCTCTCTGCAAACTATAACACCCCTCTTCACTATCTACCACTCCTTCGACTTTGGTGTCATCCGCAAATTTACTAATCCATCCTTCCATACCCTCATCCAGATCATTTATAAAAATTACAAACAGCAGGGACCCCAAAACAGACCCCTGAGGTACACCACTTGTCACCGAACTCCACGATGAATATCTCCCATCAACCACCACCCTCTGTCTTCTATCTGCTAGCCAATTCCTAATCCAATTAGCTAAATCACCCTCAGTCCCATACATCTGCATTTTCTGCAGAAGCCTTCCATGGGGCACCTTATCGAACGCCTTACTAAAGTCCATATATACAACATCAACTGCCTTACCCCCATCCACCTCTTTGGTCACTTTTTCAAAAAACTCAATAAGGTTAGTAAGGCATGACCTACCCTTCACAAAACCATGCTGACTATCCCCAATCAATTCATTCCTCTCTAAATAACTATAAATCCTATCCCTAATAATTCTTTCCAATACTTTGCCCACAACAGAAGTAAGACTCACCGGTCTATAATTCCCAGGAAAGTCTCTATTCCCCTTCTTGAACAATGGACCACATTCGCTATCCTCCAGTCTTCCGGCACTATACCCGTAACCAACGACGACCTGAAGATCAGAGCCAGAGGCTCTGCAATCGCCTCTCTCACCTCCCAGAGAATCCTAGGATAAATCCCGTCCAGCCCCGGGGACTTATCTAACTTCAAACCCTCAAGAATATCTAGCACATCCTCCTTATCTACTTCAATACTTTCCAGTTTGCAACCCTGTATCCCAGTGTTCTCCACAACTATATTTACATCTTCCTGCATGAATACCGAAGAGAAATATTTGTTCAGTGCCTCTTCAATCTCTTCAGGCTTCACGCGCAACTTCCCCGTGCTGTCTCTGACTGGCCCTAATCTTGGCCTAACCAATCTTCTATTCTTAACATATCTAAAGAAAGCTTTAGGATTCTCCTTGATCCTATCAGCCAAAGTCTTCTCGTGTCCTCTTTTAGCTCTTCTCAACTCACTCTTTAGCTCTCTCCTGGCTAATCTATAGCTATCCAGTGCATTAACTGAGCTTTCAAGCCTCATCCTGACATAAGCCTCCTCTTTCCTTTTAACCAGCGAATTAACCTTTTTAGTACACCATGTATGTTCAGATAAATTTAATTTTCATGCTATGATGTTTTCTTTTCACACTACAGTAGAGGTCAATAATCTCAGCTGATCAATACAGGCATAGTAAACTGGGGCCTCTTGGTTTTATATGGCTGTTACAAGTTTTGGGAGCTCCTCTCAAATAGTAGGATAAGAGTGAGGAAAATACTAATAACTTTGACGAAGGTAGGAGAGAAGAAAGCGTTATCACTATTAGCGAAGTGTTTTACATTGTAACTGGCAGTGCAGTGATGGGTAACTTTCCCATTTTGGTGATTATGGCAGTTTTCTCTCCTGTATTTTGGAAAATATTTGCCTCCCATTCACCATCACAACCCTGCAGTTGTAAGGCCAGTAAGTCAGCAGAGTTGGACCCTACCATTATGTAGCATCGCAGGTTTCCTGACTTTCAACTCAAAATAGATTTGAATTTGGCTGTTGCAGTGTATAAAAATTGAACTGTATTTTGAGATTGGAAGATGAGACATAAATGGTGTCCCGACCAATATTCATCCCTCAATCAAGTCATAAAAATGAATTATGCAGTCTTGTTGCTGTTGTGGGAGCTTGCTGTGTGCAAATTGGTTGCTGCAGTCTTACATTACAACAGTGATGATGCTTCAAAAGTCCTTTGGCTGCATTGAGACATCCTGAGTCTTTGGAAGGCATTCCAAATTGCAAGTCTCATTTCTTTTTGTTTTTGGTTACTCAGACTTTTCATGAGTATGCCTCAGGACCAATTGCACTGGATATTGGATTACGTGAAAATAGTCTGCAGTTTGTGCAGAGGAACACATCTTGTGATTTATTTGATTAGAAATGTGGAACACTGCGATTTTGAATAAAATTGCAGCACTGAGCAAATTGTGCTGCATGACGTTAGGGTTTGCTTGATGATGGAGAATCTTTATGATGATCCTTATTTCTTCAGTCGCTCTCGTACTGTTCTCCAGTGAAATGCCTATCATTTATATCATATCACTTTCAAAGTTTATTTTCAAACTGAGTGCATAAGAAATAGAAGCAGGAGTAAGCCATCTAGCCCCTTGAGTCTGCTTTGCCATTCAGTAAGCTCGTGGTTTAATCTGATAGTGGTTCAGTTCCACTTGCCCACCTGCTTCCCATAACCCTTAATTCCCTTATTGGTCAAAAATCTACCTATCTGTGATTTAAATACGTTTAATGAGCTAGCCTCCACAGTTTCATCGAGCAGAGAATTCCAAAGATTCACTACCCTCTGGGAGAAGTTGTTCCTCGTCAACTGTGTTCTAAATTGACTCGCCCATATTTTGAGGCTGTGCCCCCTAGTTCTTGTTTCCATTCTAAGTGAAATAACCTTGCTATTTCTACCCTATGTAGCTCCTTCATTATCTTATATGTCTCTATAAGGTCTCCCCTCAACCTTCCATACTCCAGTGAGTACAGGCCCAGTCTATTCAATCTCTCCTTATAAGCTAACCCCCTCATCTTGGAATCAACCTGGTGAACCTTCTCTGTACCTCTCCAAAGCTAATATATCCTGCTTTAAATAAGGGTACCAAAATTATACACAGTATTCTAGGTGCAGCCTCACCAGTACCTTGTACAACTGCAGCAGGACCTCCCTGCTTTTGTACTCCATCCCTCTTGCAATAAAGGACAACACTGCATTAGCCCCTTCTTGATTACCTGCTGCACTTGGAAACTGAGTTTTCATGATTCATGCAAAAGGACCCCCAGATCCCTCTGCACAGTAGCATGTTGCAATTTTTTACTGTTTTAAATAATAGTCCATATTATTATTATTCCTTCCAAAGTGGATAACCTCACATTTACCAATGTTATAGTCCATCTGCCACAGCCTTGCCCACTCACGTAGCCTAACCAAATCTCTCTGCTGACTGTGTCCTCCAGGCAATTTGCTTTCCCAGTCATCTTTGTCATCTGCAAAATTTGTTACCCTACACTCAGTCCCCTCCAGATCGTCTGTGTATGGTAAACAGTTGAGGCCCCAGCACTGATCCCTGCGGCATGCTGCTAGTCACTGACTGCTAATTGGAAAAGCACCCATTTATTTCAATTGTCTGCTTTCTGTTAGATATTCTCTAACTGAATTCTCGATACATGCTAACACTTTATCCACAACTCCGTGTACCTTTACCTTATGCAACAACCTTTTGTGAGGCACCTTATTGAATGCCTTCTGGAAATCTAAATACACCATATCCACCAATTCCCCTCTGTCAACTGCACTTGTTATATCTTCATAATATTCCAGTAAATTCATCAAGCATGACTTTCCCTTCATGAATCCATGCTGCGTCAGCTTGATTAAACCATTTTTCTAGGTGTCCTGCTATTTCTTCCTTAATGGCATGTAAAATATTAAAAGGAGTTAATTGCATTGATTCAGCAGTGTGCAATATGTTGCTATTTATGCTCATATTTAAGGTGGATCCTCTGTACTTTCAATTTCCTGTAACCAAAATATTTAGCCTTGTACTGGAGTATATACAGGTTTGTACGTTTATTTGTTTGACTTTGAAATTTGACCTTAATTTATATTAGTTGAAAAAAAATTCTCTTCATTTAATGAATGTGTGCTTTAAAATTCTGCCATTCCCTTGTTAAATCTGAAATTGGATAGATTCTGATAATCTACATCTCAGTGGAAAAAATCTTCTCTATCCCTGAACAATGCCAGGCCAGAACTTGCCTTTTATCTGCAGTTGTGAATATTATTTCTTCATTCAGCTGCAGAAAACTTGATGTTTCTTGGCAAACTAGTAATACGTTTGGAAGGCTCCTGGTTTGATTCCGAATCCAGGTAAGCTCATCTCTACAGGGCAATGTTTGCAATGCTGCAGTTTGGTTTGTGAGGGAGGCAGGTGAATTAGCAGATGTTCCTGCTTCTCTTCACTGTCAGGTGACCTTTGTTGACGATGGATGTTGAGTGAGACCAGGGTAAGTGATGTTCTTGGCACACAATATCTAGATTATGCTTGTTTCCTTGGCTTACCATGAAATCTGGCTGCTCGGATGAAATGCTGGAGAGCACTTCTGCAACTATATACTTGCAAGCATTGACACTTTTGGAAAAGGAAAGGGAACATTTAGTGAGGTGGGTTTGGGGCTTAATTGTTGAATTTATTGTTTGATTTGATTTATTATTGTCACATGTATTAGCATATAGTGGAAGTATTGTTTCTTGTGCACTATACAACATATACCATTCATAGAGAAGAAAGCAAAAGAGTGCAGATGTAATTGTTGTGATGTAGTCATTGTAATAATTGCTACAGAGAAAAATATCCTTGTTTCATTCACTGTCAGCTTATAATTTATGATGTTTTGGCTCATTGGATGATTCTGTAAATGTTGTATTTGCCTGTATATGTTTTGGCCTTTCATGGTTCCACATTTAGCTTCCTGGGTATCAAGCCTCTGAAAAGGTAAATCAGCCTTCGAATAGATTCGGTCAAATATACTAGAGCTTAAAGGATTACATTTTCAGGGTAGGATGTATAGTTGTGGCTTGTAGTCCTTAAAACGTAGATAATTGCGGGATGACCTGGGGAAGGCATGTAAAATATTAAAAGGATTTAATTGCATTGTTTCAGAGAAAGGTTTCCTTTGGTATGGAATCAAGAACCATGTGACAACCTTAAAAGTGGAGTTTGCCTATTTCAGTGACTGCAGGAAGCATTTTTCTAGAAAGTGTTGTGGAATTCTGGAGTTCTCTTCCCAAACAGTTTATGAATGCTGGGAGAATTCAAGTTTTCAAGATTTGAGGTTGATAAGCAAGGGCACTGAGACATAAAGTTAAGGTAGGAAAATCAAATTGAGATATAGATCCGATCGTTTTAATTGAATAGTGGAACAGGCTTGAAAGAGTGAATAGTCTATTCAGATTTGTATTCCCTGATCACACAGCATCTAGTTAAATGTGAATTAGATATAATTTGGCATTCTGAACTACCCTACAAGAGCTTAGTGTAGGAACAGTGACACTCAATTCCTTGACCTGTAATTCTTCTATAACTGGTTCTTTATTTGCTTTTGGGACATGGGTGACATTTGCAAGTTGGTATGTATTGTCCATTTTGAGATACTGTGAGTGGATTGCAAATTAGCCACATAGACATATACTATTGGCAAGCTTTTTTTAAAACATGAGGGGAGGCATCAAATAGCTTTTATAGTCATTTTTTTATTTCTGGTGTCATGATGAAATTTGAAATTGGAACCTTAAAATTTTTAGTCTATTGCCATAACCACATGACACTCTTGGAGGCAAGAGCTAAATAAATGACAGTGAATTTGTATCTGCAGTATAAATGGCATGTACACGTTGCTGTTGAGGCAGTATTCATTCCTCAACCTGAATTGCCCTTGAGGTGGCTTGGAGCTGGCTTCTTGAACCACTGAGGCCTACGTGGTATGGGTACGCCAACAGTGCTGTTAGGGAGGGAATTCCAGGATTTTGACCCAGTTATTTGCTGGATTATAGGCTACTGTTTGAATTAATAGGTGTATGGGAAGTTTGAGAAGATAGATTGCATTACAAAAGAGTTTTCTATATCCACTGTTAGATTGGTTATCCATCCAAAGGGGTTACCTCTTTTTACAGGAAGAAATATGTAAGTGTGATATCTGAATATGTGAAGTGCTTAAGGTGTACTTAATTAAAACAACAATAACAAATTGCATTTATACAGCATCTTTAATGTCCCGGGGCACTTCACAGGAGCATAATCAGACAATATCAGGTCATGTTTTACCCCTCATTCAATGTTATACTTTGGGTGCAAATGAAAACTGGAAGGTAAATCCATTAATTCTTGGGATATAATTAGCATGGTTAATTGGCCTTTCTGATTATATCAAAAAGTTGTTTAGAATGAAATTATTATATTTGAATGATTCTTCATCTCGGACCTAGGTGAAGGAATGGTTGCCAGGTAGTCCAGTGATAAAACAATTCGGATAGATGTCTGAGAGGGAAGTTTAAAAAAGGCTTTTAAAAGTGGGTATGAAGACATAAGGTGAAGGGATTTGGAAATTGAATTGCATTGAGTAGAGAAGGAGCAACTGACATCTCTATTGTTAATATTATCAGAACAGGACCTGAGGATACTTATGATCTGGAAGATGGTATGGCTGTGAATTTTTAGATTTGATAGGCACTAAGCTCAAGGAGGTCAATTAACAAATAGATCCTGTTTAGGAATATTGGGAAATTGAAATTTAAGTCAGATGCGATAAGACAGTGAAAAAGGCATTGAAGTATTGTCTGGAAGAAGCCAAAATTTAGCTAATTGTCTTAACAGAAGCATTGGTGGTAAAGTAAATGTTGAAGTGAGCATTGGTGGTGAAGGTAGAAGTAGAACATAGAACAATACAGCACAAACAGGCCCTTCGGCCCACGAGTTGCGCCAATCACATCTACCAATCCACAGACCTATCTATAACCCCCTATCCTATTCTTTTCCATATACTCATCCAGAAGTCTCTTAAAAGACCCCAGTGAGTTTGCCTCAACAACCTCCGACGGCAGTCAGTTCTATTCACTCACCACCCTCTGAGTGAAAAACTTACCTCTGACATCTCCTTTGTATTTGCTTCCCTGCACCTTAAATCTGTGTCCTCTCGTAGTGACCATTTCAGCTCGGGGAAATAGTCTCAGAGTCCACCCTATCTATTCCTCTCAACATTTTATAAACCTCTATCAGGTCGCCTCTCAACATACGTCTCTCCAGTGAGAAGAGTCCCAGCTCCCTCAACCTATCTTCATAAGGCCTGCCTCCCAATCCAGGCAGCATCCTTGTAAATCTCCTCTGAACTCTCTCAATAGCCTCTACATTCTTCCTATAGTGAGGCGACCAGAACTGCGCACAATACTCCAACTGGGGTCTGACAAGAGTCTTATAGCGCTGCATCATTACCTCCTGACTCCTAAACTCTATTCCTCGATTAATGAAGGCCAGTACACCGTATGCCTTCTTGACCACTTCCTCCACCTGCGAGGCCGATTTAAGAGTCCTATGGACCCGGACTCCGAGATCCTTCTGCTCTACAACACAGCTAAGACTCCTACCCTTATATTGTACTCCTTCATCCCATTATTCCTGCCAAAATGGACCACTACACATTTATCCGCGTTGAAGTCCATCTGCCACTTCTCTGCCCAGTCTTGCATCCTGTCTATGTCCCGCTGCAACTTTTGGCATCCCTCCAGACCGTCCACAACACCACTGACATTTGTATCATCGGCGAACTTGCTAACCCATCCCTCCATTTCCTCATCCAGGTCATTTATGAAAATGACAAACAGCAGGGGTCCCAGAACAGATCCCTGGGGCACTCCACTGGTTACCGACCTCCATGCAGAACAAGACCCATCCACAACCAGTCTCTGCCTTCTGCCAGCAAGTGAGTTCTGGATGCACAAGACCAAAGCCCCTTGGATCCCATGCCCTCTCACCTTCTCCAGAAGCCTTGCATGTGGGACCTTAGCAAAGGCCTTACTAAACTCCATGTACACTACGTCCACCGCCCTTTGTCAATGTGTTCAGTCACATTTTCGAAGAACTCAACTAGGCTCATAAGGCATGACCTGCCCTTGACAAAACCATGCTGACTATTTCTAATCAGTCCAAACTTCTCCAGATGTTCATATATCTTATCCCTCAGAAGCCTCTCCATCAGCTTACCAACAACTGAAGTCAAACTCACCGGTTGGTAATTTCCTGGACTATCCCTGTTCCCTTTCTTAAAGATAGGAACCACATCCGCAATCCTCCAATTCTCCGGAACATCTCCCGTTTCCATGGGCGACGCAAAGATCATCGCCAGGGGCTCTGCAACCACTTCCCTCACCTCCCACAATAACCTGGGGTACATCCCATCCGGTCCCGGCGACTTGTCTATCTTGATAGTACATTGAGTTTCATTTCAACTTTGCCAATCCAGTCTGTCTCGATCAATGACTTGATATCATCAAGCTGTTTCTCAGATGGAGTATTGAACTGGAAGTGATCCACATCCATCAGCAATATTGTGTGAAGCATATATAATGAGGGAAATGGGAGAGCCAAGGATGTAATGTTGAGAATTACTGTGCAGGTTTGGAAAGTGAAATCATTCCTAGAGAGTTATTGGCTATATTGGTATAGGTAGGAGTGGAACCAAGCAAGGGTAGCTGCCGTGTAGTACGCGATGAAGAAAAGGCATTGGAGGTAAGTGGAATAGTTAACTTTCATTGCATATTGTACAGTGAAGACAGAGGCACAGCATACAACAATTGTAATGAGAAAGTAGTCATTGAAGATTTTGTCATACGATAGCAAGAGTGCCTTGCTGAAGCATTTGGCCATCTACTCTCGCATCTTCTAGTGTAGCTGATGTGAAATTTTGTTTGATACTACGACAGTGAAGTGCTTTAGGACCTTTGACTATACTTCCATATTATATAATGCAAGCTGTTACAGTCAAGATGGAAGGAAGGATTGGGATAGAGACTGGTGAGATAGGTGAACATATAGCTAGGTAGTAATGATGAATTCAAGGACTTTGTGAAGTAAGATCAAAAAACAAGGAGGGCTTGTTGAATGGTTGCTAAATGGAGATAACATTTTGAAAGGACACCGCAGGAGCAGGTGTAGAAAGCTATCTTATGACAGCAGCTCTTTGTTTTCTTTTATTCATATTTCCTTATTTTCTATACTTATATTTTCCATTTAGTATTAATTTTCAGCACAATGCATTGAAGCCGAAGAGATAATTGCTTTTCATTTACTCCCCTTCCCATACCTTTGTGATTGACTGTCAATTACAGTGCATACACTGACTAGTCATTTAAAATTCAAGTTGCATTAGAGTTTAAGTAGTTTAGCTATAAAAGATACTGAACTAGCAACCTAGATGCTGTGTTGGAATATCTCAATGACAAGTTGTGAATTGAATGCAATGAATCTGCTAATTTCTGGCTGGCACCAGGAAAAGGTGTTGTTATAAACATCCAGTGAGCAAGAGAACCTGTCACTTATACTTGTATTCTATATGTGACGCCACTTTTACATGATAGGGAAGCCAGTCACTTGTAAATTGCTCGCTGTAACAGAGTGTAAGAGATACACAATAAGTTAGCTTTGCTTACATCATTAGGACAAGGATTTTCGGAAAGCTAAATCAGTTGCCAGAGCTTGGGCTAATGGACGCTTTGTTCTTTGGATTAAAAACTATTGTCACATCAGCATCACATCTCTATTAAATGTAGTTCCCTGTTATTTGTCAGTGCAAACCTGCTCTGGTTGCCAATATTCTAGCTCACTGGCTGCAGAATCTTTGTCCGTGGTTAGATGTCTCGTGTGCCAGCCAAACCTTTGCAGCCTCTATTCATCCCACATTCAACTGACACTGTTTCGCAGAGTCTGAGTTAAACGCAATTGGCCTGAAGTGTTAATTCTGTTTCTCTGTGCACCAATGAAAAAAAACTGAGCATTTCCAGCATTTTCTTTCTGATCCCCCCTCATTCCTTTGTAGTTTCTTCATTTTCCCCATTATGAAACATTTTCTAAAGAGAAGGTTGAGAGATGACCTGGTAGAGTTATTGAAGGTTCTGAAAATAGTTTGCCAGATGGTCCATAGAGGTGTTTCTGTATGTGGGGAAGTCTCAAACTATCCGATGTAAATGATCACTTTAAATCTACGAAGAATAAACTTTTTTTATCCAGAGGATCGTCTTGCTAAAACTATCCAAGGCAAAAGTTAGACCACACTTGGAATACTGAATAGTTTTGCTCTCCTTACTAAGGAAAGTTATACTGGCATTGGAGGCAGTCCAGAGAAGGTTCATTAAATTGACCCCAGGTATGGAGGGACTTTCTTATAAGAGGCTGAGCAGATTTGGCCTATACTCACTGGAGTTTAGGAGAATGAGAGATGATCTTATTAAGTGACATGAGTCTCAGGAGGCTTGACAGAATAGATGCTAAGAGACTGTGGTCCTTTATGAGAAAGTCTAAAGTTTACTTAGTCACAAGTAAGGCTTACATTAACACTTCAATGAAGTTACTGTGAAATTCCCCAAGTCGCCTCACTCCGGTGTCTGTTCAGGTCAATGCGCCTAACTAATATCTCTTTCAGATTGTGGGAGGCAACCAGAGCACTTGGAGGAAACCCACGCAGACGTGGGGAGAATGTGCAAACTCCACACAAACAGTGACCCTAGCAACCTGGGACCCTGGTGCTGCAAGGCTAACCGTTGTGCCACAGTGTCTAGGACCAGAGGGCATAATCTGAGTAAGGGTCTCACATTTAATAGAGAGATGAGATGGAATTTCTTGTGAGGGTGGCACAGAAAGCACAAGAGCTTTTTTGTCAGAAAGGCAGTAAAAAAGGTGAGGGATAAACTCTGGCAGATAAGGGATCATATCCTGCATACAGCCTTCAGTGACAGCTCCAAGCACCAGAATTCCAGCTTCTTCACCATCAATCTTGGTTAAATAGCAGCTCTTTCAGCAGTGGTAGAACGTATGGCAACAGTTCATCCTGGAAAACTTTAGCCAGCGGAATATTTTCTTAAACTCGACTAGGAATTGTATCATTATCATCATTAAGATCATCATCCTCTTTCTCTACTGCTACCTTACCTTATGGACTTTAGTAAGGCGTTTGATAAGATGGCCCATGGAAGACTTCTGCGGAAAATGCAGATGTATGGGATAGAGGGTGATTTAGCTAATTGGGTTAGGAATTGGCTAGCAGATAGAAGACAGAGGGTGGTGGTTGATGGGAGATATTCATCGTGGAGTTCGGTGACAAGTGGTGTACCTCAGGGGTCTGTTTTGGGGCCCCTGCTGTTTGTAATTTTTATAAATGATCTGGATGAGGGTATTGAAGGATGGATTAGTAAATTTGCAGATGACACTAAAGTCGGTGGAGTGGTAGATAGTGAAGAGGGGTGTTATAGTTTGCAGAGTGACTTGGACAAGTTGCAGAGCTGGGCCGAGAGGTGGCAAATGGAGTTTAATGTGGAAAAGTGTGAGGTAATGCACTATGGCAGGAATAATAAATATGTAGAGTATAGGGCTAATGGTAGGATTCTTACTAGTCTTGATGAACAGAGGGATCTTGGTGTGTATGTGCATAGATCCCTGAAAGTAGGCAGTCAAGTTGAGAAGGTTGTTAAGGAGGCATATGGAGTCTTAGCTTTTATTGGTAGGGGGATTGAATTTCGGAGCCGCAACGTCATGTTGCAACTGTACAAAACTCTAGTGCGGCCGCACTTGGAGTATTGTGTGCAGTTCTGGTCCCCACATTATAAGAAAGATGTGGAGGCATTGGAGAGGGTACAGAGGAGGTTTACCAGGATGTTGCCTGGTATGGAGGGCAGGTCTTATGAAGA
This sequence comes from Sphyrna mokarran, assembly GCA_024679065.1. NCBI lineage: Eukaryota > Metazoa > Chordata > Chondrichthyes > Carcharhiniformes > Carcharhinidae > Sphyrna > Sphyrna mokarran. The sequence continues at coordinate 9,678,058 of JAGIQG010000006.1, forward strand.
GAGGCTGAGGGATTTGAGGTTGTTTTCGTTAGAAAGGAGGCGGCTAAGAGGGGACCTAATCGAAACATATAAGATGATTAGAGGTTTAGATAGGGTGGACAGTGATAGCCTTTTTCCTAGGATGGAGAAAGCTAGCACGAGGGGACACAGCTTTAAATTAAGGGGTGATAGTTATAGGACGGATATCAGAGGTAGGTTCTTTACTCAAAGGGTGGTTCGGGAGTGGAATGCCCTGCCTGCAGCAGTTGTAGATGCGCCAAGTTTGGTGGCGTTTAAGAGGTTAGTTGATAAGTATATGGAAGAGAAGGGAATGGTTCAGTTTGGAGGGGCATTGCTTTTTATATTGGTTGGCGCAACATCGAAGGCCGAAGGGCCTGTTCTGTGCTGTAATGTTCTATGTTCTACCTCATAGTTTCAGGGACCTGGGTTTGATGCTTGGTTTGGGTTAATATCTGTGTGGCATTCTCCCCGTGTCTGCATGGATTTCCTCTGGGTGCCCCAGTTTTCTCCATCAGTCCAAACATGTGTGATTTGGTTGATTGACCAGGTAAATTGGCCTTCATGTCCTGGGATGCATAGGTTAAAGGGATTAGTGGGGTTACAGGGATAGGGCCTGGGTGAGAGTGCTGTTGCTGCAGACTTGATGGGCTGAATGGCCTCCTGCAGTGTAGCGTTTCTGTGATTCTTCTGTGGTAGTGAATTATGGAATTCTTTACTGTGGGGGCTGGGTGATTAAAGCTTAGACAGATTTTAATCACTAAGGGAATCTCGGGTTATAGAGTTAGGCAGGAAAGTAGATGAGAGAAGCGTGGAGGGATATGGTCCAAGTGCAGGTCAGTGGGACTAGGCAAAAAATGGTTCGGCACAGACAAAAAGGGTAAGAAATGGTTCAGCACAGACAAGAAGGGCCAAAAGGTCTGTTTCTGAGCTGTAATTTTCTGTGGTTCTAGACTTGAGGATTATCAGATCAGTCATGATCTCCTTGAATAGTGGAGCAGATTCAGTGGGCCAAATGGCCTACCTCTTTTGTCGTCTTATCAGTGCGGAACTCACTACCACAAGGAGCAGATGAGGTGATTTTGAATTGATTTATTATTGTCACATGTATTCGTATACAGTAGAAAGTATTGTTTCTTGTGCACTATACAGAAAAAGCATACCATACATAGAAAAGGAAATAAGAGTGTGCAGATTGTTATAGTCATAGCTAGAGGCAGAGAAAGATCAACTTAATGCATGATAAGTCCATTCAAAAGTCTGATGGCAGCAAGGAAGAAGCTGTTTCTGAATCATTTGAAATGTGACCTCAGAGTTTTGTACCTTTCTTTTCCCTGGTGGAAGAGTGTTGTATGTCCAGTGTGTGTGGGGTTCTTGATTATATTAGCTGATGAGTAATCTAGATGCTTTAAAGGGAAAGTTCAAGAGTTATATTGAGGGAGTAAGTAGTGGAAGGACTTATTAAGGTTCGAAGCAGTAGAATGGAAAGAAGATTGCATGTAATGTGGATGAGCTGGTTAAATGGCCTATTTCTGTGCTATGGACATTCACTTTAGGATGTTTCATTATGTTAAAGATTCTGTACAGTGATTTGTCCAGATTTCCTAAAGAAAACTATTATGGTGCCGAAGTATTGACATCCTTCGTGCTCTGGTGATGCTTAAATTAGTACTGAGCGGAATAATGCAAAAATTTGAATATTGCCATGTTTACTTACATACTTTAATTATTTTAATGTATGGGTCTCTTAGAGTAAAATATCTTGTTCGTCTGTTTGCTAATTGAAATGAGTTCTGGGAAAGCCAGTCGTGATGCTTTGTTCTAATTGAGCATGTTGACAGTTGTAATATTTTGTGTTTTCTCTGTCTATTTTGAATAATGTGCTGGGGTGACAGCCTAGATAAAAGCACTCAAAATGTATTTTATTTTTCTGCAAGTAGGCTGATGAACATTTAATATATTTGAATACAGAGGACTGGTCAGAAATAGAAGGATTATTCGTGGGATTCAGATCTTTCAGCCCATAGTGCACCTTGCATAAACTTTGGGCTGCAGACTTGGAGTCACTGGAGAGCAAAGTCCACTGCTACGTGGTTTCATAGGAGTGTATAGCACTGAAAGGGACTATTTTGTTTACGCTGGCTCTTGGAAATAGCCATCCAATTATTGATTTGATTTATTATTATCACGTGTCATTTTACAGTGAAAAGTATTGTTTCTTGTGTGCTATACAGGCAAAGCATACCATTCATAGAAAAGGAAACGAGAGTGCAGAATATCACGTTACAGTCACTGCTAGGGTGTCCTTTCAAAAGTTTGATAGCTGAGTTGGTTGTTATGTGACCTCAGCCTTTTGTGGAAGAAATGTCTGGGGTCCTTAATTATGCTGGCTGTTTTTTGAGGCATTGGGAAGTATAAAAAACGTCAGTGGATGGGAGGTTGGTTTGAGTGATGGATTGGGCTACCTTCATGACCTTTTATTGCAGTTTTGAGCAGCTGTGATAGAATGTTTTCTATGGTGCATCTGTCAAGGTTGGTGACAGTCGTAGCTGACATGCCAAATTTCCTTAGTCTTCTGAGAAAGTAAAGGTGTTGGTGAGCTTTCTTAACTATAGTGTTGGCATAGGGAGACCAGGGCAGGTTATTGATGACCTGGACACCTAAAACTTTGAAGCTCTTGACCATTTCTACTTTATCCCCTTTGATGCAGACAGGGGCATGTTCTTCTTTACGCTTCCTGAAGTTGATGATGATCTTCGTTTTGTTGATATTGAAGGAGAAATTATTGTCATTGCACCGGTTCACCAAATTCTCTCTCATTCCTGTAATTTGTCTTGCTGTTGTTGATATTTGACCCACTGTGGTGTCATTAGCAAACTTGAAAATGGAGTTGGAAAGGAATTTGGCCCACAGTCATAGGTGTACGAGGAGTTTGGTGGGGGTTATGGACACAGCCTTGTGGGGTACCAGTGTTGAGGATGATCGTGGAGGAGGTGTTGTTGCGTATCTTTGCTGATTATAATCTGTGGGTTAGGATGCTCAGGATCCAGCCGCAGAGGGAGGAGCCGAAGCCCAGGCCACAGGGTTTGGAGTTGAGCTTCATAGGAGTGATGGTGTTAAAGGCTGAGCTGTATCAATAAATAGGACTCTTTGTTATTGAGGTGTTCCAGGGTTGAGCGCAGGGCCAGGAAGATGGTGTCTGCTGTGGACCTGTTGCAGTGGTAGGCGAACAGTGTTGGATCTAGGCAATCTGGAGGACTGAATTGATTCGTGCCATGAGTAACTTTTCAAAACACTTCATAATGAAAGATGTCAGTTACTGAATAATAGTCATTAAGGCACATTGCTTGGTTATTCTTTGGTACTGGATGATGGATGTCATCTTAAAGTAGATAAGGATCTCAGATTGTTATGAGAGGTTGCAGATAGCTGTGCATACTCCTGCGAGCTGATCTGCACAGGGTCTGAATGCTTGGCCGGGTACCCTGCCCAGGCCAATCGCTTTCTGTGGGTTGACCTTTAGAAGGCTGCTCTGACATCTGCAATAGTAACCTCAGATACAGGTTTATCTGAGGCTTCCAGGATGGGGAGCCATGGTCTTGCTGATCTCTTGCTCAAACCTTTTATACAATTGATTGAGCTCATCAGGGAGGGGTGCATTAGAGCTGATGATTTTACATGCTTTCATCTTGTTGCCTGTTATGTCTTGCAGACCTTGCCATTATCAGCAGAGGGTCCGTATGGCTAGCCTAGGACTCTAGCTTGGTTCAGTATTGTCTTTTGGCACCTTTGATGGATTGCCTTAGATCATATTTGACTTTCTTGTATAGGTCAGAGTTGCCTGACATGAACGCCTCAGACCAAGACTTCAGCAAGCATGGATATATCCTGTTTATCAAATGGTTTCCAGTTAGGGAACACACAGATTTGCTTCTTTGGCACACAATTAATACCTTCCCCATATCCCTGAAAATGTTTTCCCCTACCAATTCCCTTTTAGGAAGGTATTTGAATCTTCTTCCATTCCTCTTTTGTGGGAAGCGTACTCCAGACTAGCATAACTGGCTGCATAAAATAAGTTTCTTTACATCATCCCTGGTTCTTTTGCTGATTACATCTGTGACCTTTGGTTATTGATCTTTCTGCTAATGGAAACATTTCTTTTGACTCTATCAAAACTCTTGGGCTTGTAATTTTCACTGCTTTATGATGAACAACTCCAGCTTCTCTGGTTGATTTGCAGTGTGTGGTGGTATGTGTGCTTCCAACCAGGAGGTGGTGCAATGACAAAGTAAGAACTACTTTACTTCTCAAATTGTGGTAGGTCCTAAACTCAACTGAGTGGCAGATCTGTCTACTGCATTGTAGAATCAAGGAAAACATAATAGACCTTCTTTCAAAATTATCAGAATCTCAGCTTTGATCGTTCACTTATGTGAATGATTGATTGCTTGATAAATACTCAAGGGTTTGACATTAAAGGAAAAGTTAAGGTTGGAGTTGTTCATCATAAAGCACAGAGGGTGTGGGGAAAATATTGTGCAGGGTCTTATATTCCAGGATACAGACCATGCCCACAATAATACAAAAATGACATGAGCCCACATGCCAGTCAGTGATGTCACTGGGCTTATTCAGAATATTGGTATTATTACAATATTGCAGAATCATTGTAGGTAACGTTTTTCATGTAATAAGCATTTCTGCAATTCCAAGCGTCAGAGTCTTGGCATCAGTATCAGCATCAGTTGTTTACATACATGACATCACAAAATAGTTATAGTGCAGATGGAGGCTTTTCAGTCTAGTGTCTGCAACAGTTCTGAACATTATTCCTGGTGATATTCCCCGGTCTTTTCCCTGTAATGTGCGCATTTTTCCTTTTCAAAATGACCTGCCTCTATCACATACTTGAGCAGTGCATTCCAGATGTAACCACTTTCTGCATGAAATGAGTTTCCTCTTGTTGCTTTTGCTTTTACTACTTTTGCCAGTTTGACTAAATCTGTGCCCACTTGTTCTTGATCCTTACATGAGGAGGAACAGATTCTTCCAATCTACTCTGTCCAGACCCTTTGTTATTTTGGTATGTGTCACATTGCCTCACAGCTTTCTCCAAGAAGAACAGTCCCAATTTCTTCAATCTATATATCTTGTAAACATTTTAGAACATAGAATATTACAGCGCAGTACAGGCCCTTGATGTTGCGCCAACCAGTGGAACTAATCTAATGACCCTCTAATGTAAACTATTCCAATATTATCCATACTCCTATCCAATGACCATTTGAATGCCTTTAAAGTTGGCGAATCCACTACTACTGCAGACAGGGCATTCCACACCCTTACTACTCTCTGAGTAAAGAACCTACCTCTGATGTCCATCCTATGTTTATCACCCCTCAGTTTAAAGCTGTGCCCCCTCATGTTAGCCATCACCATCCAAGGAAAAAGACTCTGACTGTCTGCTCCATCTAATCCTATGATCATCTTGTAGGCCTCAGTTAAGTCACCTTTTAACCTTCTTCTCTCTAATGAAAACAACTTCAAGTCCCTCGGTCTTTCCCCGTAAGACTTTTCCACCAGGATGTTGGGTAATCTCCTCTGCACCCTTTCCAGTATTTCCACATGTTTCTTATAATGCAGCGACCAAAACTGTACACAACGCTCCAAGTGCAGACGAAGACAAAACAGCATGGGAAACAGGCACTTCGGCCCAATGAGCCCGTGCCACCACCTTGATGTTCCCACTTTACCCCTGATCCCTGTCTATGTTTATAGATCTATGGATTGAAACCAAATTTGAGACAAATTAGAGAGAATTTGTTCTACCAATCAGCCTAAGAGCACATTTTTGGAATGTGGGAGGAAACTGGAGCACCCGGAGAAAACCCACGCAAGCACGGGAGAATGCACAAACTCCCACAGACACAGGCCCAAGTCCATGGATCTGCACAGCACAGCAATAGTCACTGAGCTGTCGTGTTGCCCATCAAATGGTCCAGGTCAAGCGTACACTAACGACGTGAAGTACTAGGATACTCGCGGGGAAAAAAAACCCAAGAGCAGCTCTCTCACGACCCATTGCGTGTATGCCCCTTGTTAGACAACAAGGCGCACCAAAGTACCTGTAGGATAAAAACAAAGACATCAATATTATCGACTATTTACACACTTCCCAGGGACTCCCAAGGCTCATGATGCCTATTTTAAATCAGTTTTCTATATCCCTCCATTCCCATTCTGTTCATGTGCCCATCTAAGTATCTCTTAAATAACTCCAGAGTGCCTGCCTCCACCACTTTACTTGGCAGCGCGTTCCATACCCCCACCACCCTCTGTGAAAAAACTCCCTCTAGCATCCAAATTATACCTTACTCTAAGCCCGTGACCCCTCGTGCTATTTGAGTCCATCCTAGGAAAAAGCTTAACCCTGTTTACTCTGTCTATACCCCTCATAATCTTGTACACCTCTATTAGATCTCCTCTGAGTTTATGTCTTTCTAAGGAAAACAGCCCCAATTTGCTTAACCTGTCCTCGTAACTCAGACCTTCTATACCAGGCAGCATCCTGATAAACCTCCTCTGCACTCTCTCCAAAGTCCTGAACAGGGAAGTTCAGACCGGTGAGTCTAATGCTGTTAATGGTACATTGTTGGATGGGATACTGAGAGACAGGATCTACGTACATTTGGAAAGATGATGATTGATTAGGGATAGTCAGTACAACTTCGTTTGTGGGAAATCATGTCATACAAATTTGATAACCTTTTTTTGAAGGGGTGACAAATAAAATAGAGGCGTGCAGTAGACGTTGCCTACATGGACTTTAGCAACGCTTTCATCATGGTATTGCATGGTAGATCTCACAAGATCTAGGGTGAGACATGGAAATTAGAAGCAGAAGTAGCCATCTAGCCTTTAGAGTCTGCTGCGCTATTCATTTTGATCATGGTAAGAAGTCTCACAACATCGTGAACAGTTTTGACCCCCTTATCTAAGGAAAAATATGTTGGCATTGGAGGCAATCCACAGAAGGTTCACTAGGTTGATCTCGAGTATGGAGCAATTTTCTAATGAGGTGAAGTTGAATAAGTTGGGCCTGTGCTCTCTGGAGTTTAGAAGAATGTTCGTATGTTCTTGTGAATGAGAGTCGACCACATTGAGACATAGAAGATTCTCAGGGGGCTTGACAGAGTAGATGCTGTCCCTTTATGGAACAGTTTAGGATCACAGGGCATAATATCAGAGTAGGGGGTAGCACAGTTGATGTTGTTTACGTGGACTTTAGCAAGGCCTTTGACAAGGTACCGCATGGTAGGTTGTTGCATAAAGTTAAATCTCACGGGATCCAGGCTGAAGCATCTAAATGGAATCAAAATTGATGGTTATAGAACACTACAGCACAAACAGGCCCTTCGGCCCACAAGTTGCGCTGATCACATCTATACCTAGCAAGCCATAAACCTATCTATAACCCCCAATCCCATTAGATCCCATATACTCATCCAGAAGTCTTTTAAAAGACCCCAGCGAGTTCACCTCTACCACCACCGACGGCAGCCGATTCCATTCACTCACCACCCTATGAATGAAAAACTTACCCCTAACATCTCCTCTGTATTTGCTTCCCTGTACCTTAAATCTGTGTCCTCTCGTAGTGACCATTTCAGCCCGGAGAAATAACCTCTGAGAGTCCACCCTATCTATTCCTCTCAACATTTTATAAACCTCTATCAGGTCGTCTCTCAACCTTCATCTCTCCAGGGAGAAGAGTCCCAGCTCCCTCAACCTATCTTCATGAGGCATGCCTCCCAATCCAGGCAACATCCTTGTAAATCTCCTCTGTACCCTTTCAATAGCTTCCACGTCCTATAGTGAGGCGACCAGAACTGCATACAGTACTCCAAGTGGGGTCTGACAAGGGTCTTATAAAGTTGCAGCATTATAGAGAGTTGTTTTTCAAACTGAAGGCCTGTGACCAGTTGTGTGCCTCAGGAATCAGTGCTGGGCCCACTGTTATTTGTCATTTAATATTAATGATTTGGATGAGAATACAGGTGGCATGATTAGTAAGTTTGCAGATGACGCCAAGATTAGTGGTATAGTGGACAGTGAAGAAAGTTACCTCCAATTGCGACAGGATCTTGATCAATTGGACCAGTGGGCTGACGAATCTCGGATGGAGTTCAATTTAGACAAATGCGAGGTGGTGCATTTTGGCAGGACTTACTCAGTTAATGGTAGGGCGTTAGAGAGAGTTACAGCACAAAGAGATCTAGGGTTCATAGCTTCTTGAAAGTGGAGTCACAGGTGGACAGATGGTGAACACGGCATTCGGCATGCTAGGTTTTATCAGCCAGAACATTGAATACAGAAGTTGGGATGTCTTGTTGAAGTTGTACAAGACATTGATAAGGCCACACTTGGAATACTGTGTGCAGTTCTGGATCACCCTATTATAGAAAGGATATTATGAAACTAGAAAGAATGCAGAAAAGATTTATTAGGATGCTATTGGGACTTGACGGATTGAGTTATAAGGAAAGACTGAATAGACTGGGACTTTTTTCTCTGGAGCATAGAAAGCTAAGGGGTGACTTTATAGAGGTCTATAAAATAATGAGGGACATAGACAAGTAGATAGTCAATATCTTTTCCAAAGATAGGGGAGTCTAAAACTAGAGAACATAGGTTTAAAATGAGAGGTGAGAGATACGAAAGTGTTCAGAGGGGCAATTTTTTCAGAGGTGGTGAGTGTCTGCGACAAACTGCCAGATGTAGTAGTAGAGGCGGGTACAATTTTATCTTTTGAAAAGCATTTAAACGATTACATGAGTAGAATGAGTATAGAGGGATATGGGCCAAATGCAGGCAATTGAGATTAGCTTTGGGATTTTTAAAAGAAAAAAGGGTGGTATGGACAAGTTGGGCCGAAGGGCCTGTTTCCATGCTGTAAACTTCTATGGCTTTACGATTCTATCAGGTTAAAGTCCAATAGTTTTGTTTGGAATCATGAGCTTTTGGAGCACTTCTCCATTAGCACTCTGAAAGTTCATGATTCCAAATAAACCTGTTGAACTTTAATCTGGTATTGTGAGACCTCTTACTGTGCCCACCCTAGCCCAGTACCGGCATTGCCACATCATTCTGATCATGGCTGATCAAATTCAATATTCATCTTGATCCCTTTAGCCCTAAGAGCTATATCTAATTTCTTTATGAAATCAGGTGGTGTTTTGGCCTCAACTACATTCTGGGTAGTGAAGTTCACACATTCAACACTACCTGGATGAAAAAATTTCTCCTCCATTTTAAATGGTTTATCCCTTATCCTCAAACTGTAAACTCTAGTTTTGGACTTCTCCACCATTGGGAACATTCTTTCTGAATATACCCTGTCTAACCCTGCTAGAATTGAGATCCCCCTCACTCTTCTAAACTGCAGTGAATATAATCCTGACTGACCTGGTCTCCCCTCATATGACAGACTTACCATCCAAAGAATCAGCCTGGTAAACCTTCGCTGTACTTCCTCTACAACAAGGACATCCTCAGATCAGGACAGCAAAATTGCACACGCTACTCCAGGTGTGGCCTCACCAACGCCCTATACAATTGAAACAAATCATCTTTATCCCTATCCTTGTACTTAAACCTCTCGCTATAAAGATCACCATGCCATTTGTCTTTTTTTTACTGCCTGTTCGTACTTGTGTGGGTGTTTTCAACAACTATTGCACGAGGACTCCAAGGTCTTGTTGAGTATCTACTTCTCTCATTTTACACTGATTCAGGTAATAAACTATCTTCCTATTATTGCCTTCAAGTGGATAACCTCACATTTATCCATATTATACTGCACTTGCCATGCAGATGCCTATACACTCAGCCTGTCCAAATCACGAGGATGCATCTCTGCATCCTCCTCACAGCTCACCCTCCGATCCAACTTTGTATCATTTGCAAATTTGGAGATAATATATTTAGTTCCCTCTTCCAAATCATTAATAGATAATATGAACAGTTGGGCCTTGCATAGGTCTCTGCAGAACTTGACTAGTCGCTGATTGCCAATCAGAAAAAGACCTACTTATGCCAACTCTCTTCTATCTGTTAACCAGCTTTTTATCCATCTCAAGACATTACCTCAATCCCATGTGCTTTCACTTTACACAGTTGCCTGTTATGTGAGATCCTTTTGAAAGCTTTTTAAGTAAATGACATCCATTGGTTCCACTTGGTCAACTTTACTACTTAGAACTAGCTAATTGGATTCAAAATTGGCTTGCTGGTAGGAGTTGGAGAGTTGTTTTTCAGACTAGAGGCTGTAACCAGCAGTGCGCTATTGGAATTGGTGCTGGATCCATTGCTTTTTGTCATTTATGTAAACAATTTGAATGAAAATATAGTTTGCACATCATTCATGGCTTCCTACGAGAGTTAAAAATAGCCATCGGTTTACCTGTTGATAACCTTATTTGTTATAGCATAATTTTATGTCAGTACACCAGGCCTACATTGCTCATTTTGATGACAGGATACAGAAGATCTTTGGAATTATTGGTAAAGGCATTGCTGAATTGTTGTTAGTTTAAGGTAGTTCAATATTTGGTGTTTTCCATCAGAACCAGATACAGAGAGTTTTACATGACCAGTTTCCCTCATCCTCACACCTTTGGATAGAGCTCACGTACTGATAGTTGAATTGAAGGAAATTAACAGATTAAGCTAAGGTATTGAAATTCACAGACTGCATGCTAATGGGTTGGAAGTTTTGCTGAAAGCTTGTATGTGAAATAAGTTTTGGCAGTATTGTCTAATTCCTGATGGGTTTTATGCTGGGGTAGCTGATGTAAAAAATGAAAACTTTTTGCTCTGGTACATTAAAGACTGCTATTCTGAGTTTGAGACTGAGATGCTTATTTATGTTGAGTAAGACAGGAGATAAGATTTTTTTGATGCAGCAAGATATCATTTATTATGGATAGTGCATTCTAGTGATGGAAGTAGATTCAATGGGAACTTTCAAAAGGGAGTTTGTTATCCATTTGCAAAGGAATCCATTTTGTGGCCTACAAGGGAAGATCAGGGAATGGGATAATTAGATAGCTCTTTCAGAGAGATGGCATGGGCACATTGGACCAGGTGTGCAGGAGGGCATGTGAGGAGCAACACTTCTCGTATCTAAAAATGAGATGTCAACTTGGTGAAGCTACAACACAGGTCTACTTGAATGCCAAATGGCATAAGCAGCAATGTCTGACAAGGGGCATACACGCGATGGGTCGTGAGAGGGCTGTTCTTGGATTTTTTGAAAGTAGCCTAGTGCTTCATGTCATTAGTGTATGCTTGAACTGGACCAGTTGATGAGCAACATAACAGCTCAGTGACTATCACTGTGCTGTGCAGATACATGGATTTGGGCCTGTGTCTGTGGGAGTTTGCATATTCTCCTCGTGCTTGCATGGGTTTTCTCCGGGGGCTCCGGTTTCCTTCCACACCCCAAAGATTTGCTCTTAGACTGATTGGCAAAACAATTTCTCCCTAAATTGTCTTGAAAATTTGGTTCTGATGCATAGATCTATAAACATAGACAGGGATCATGTGTAGAAGTGGCAGCGCAGGCTCGTTGGGCTGAAAGGTCTGTTTCCTGTGCTGTTTTGTTCTTTGTTCTAATAGCTAAATGATTCCTTTGGATTCCTTTTTGAACTCTACAGTCCTGTCATTTTCAGCAGCGAATGTTGGTGGACAATTCAACAACTTACTGGAGGAGCAGGAGGCTCCACAAATGATGAAGGAGCCCAACATATCAGTGCAAAAGATGAAGCTGGAACATTCGCAACAATCTTCAGCCAGAAGATCCATTTTGGCCTCTTGAAGTTACCTGCAGTAAAGATGTTAGTCTTCAGCCAATTTGATTCACTCACCTGATAACGGGAAATAGATGAAGGCACTGGATATGGCAAAGACTTCAACCCCAGACAGTGATGAAGCAAGATTGTGAAGAGTGCTCCAGAACTTGCCATGCCCCTAGCCAAGCTGTTCCAGTACAGCTACAGCACTGGCATCTACCAGCAGTGTGGAAGATTTCACACTGTAGAAACACTGTACAGTAGAAACAGGACAAATCCAATCTGGAAAATTACTGCCTCATCATTCTACTTGCAATCATCAATAAATTTGTGAAAGGGGCCATTACATGCAATTAAATGGCAATTATTCAGCAATAAGCTGCTCATTGGTACCCAGTTTGAGTGTCGCCAGGGTCACTTAGCTCCTGATGCCATTACAATTCTGGTTCAAACATGGGCAAAAGAGTTGAATTCCAGAAATGAGGTGAGAATGACTTCCTTTGACCACAAGGCAGCATTTAACCAAGTATGACATCATGAAACCCAAGTAAATCTGGAATTGCTGGGAATTGGGACAACTCTTCACTGATTGGAGTCATACATGGAACAAGGGAAGATGGTTGTGGTGATTGGAGTTGAATCATCTTAGCTTCAAGACACCACTTCAAGAATTCCTTAGGGGAGTGTCCTAGGTTTAACCAACTTTAGCTGCTTCATCAATGACCTTCCTTAAATCACAAGGTTGGAGGTGAGAATATTCAGTGATGAGTACGTAATGATCAGCTCATATATGACGACTAATATATTGAAGCAGTCGATGTCCAAATGCTGCAGGATCTGGACAATATCCAGGTGTGGGCTGACAAGTGGCAACAACATTCGTGCCACACAAATATCAGGCAATGAATACCTCCAACAAGAGTAGTAGATCTAACCATTCAAAGGCATTACCATTGCTGAATTCTCCACTATCAACTTAGTGTGGGTTACCATTGACCAGAAACTGAACTGGATTAGCCATATAAATACTATAGCGAGAAGAGCAAGTTACAAGTTTGGAATTCTGCAGCCAGTAACCACCACTTTGCTCCCCAAAGCCTGTCCATTCTATACAAAGCACAAATGTCAGATGTGTGATGGAATACTCTGCATTTGCCTGGATGAGTGCAACTTCAATAATATTCAAGAAACTTGATATCATCCATGAAAAAGCAGCCTGCTTTATTGCTACCCTTTCCACAAATATTAAATCTCTCTGCCACCAATGAACAATAACAGCTGTGTCTACCACCTACAAGATACATTATAGGAACTCACTAAAGTTCCTTAAGCAACACCTTGCCAACAGAAGGGCACATCACCACTTGGAGGTTTTTCTCCTAGCCATTCACTGTTGTGACTTGGAAATAAATTGTTTTTCCTGCCACTGTGTCAAAATCCTGGAATTCCTTGCTTCATGGCATCAAGGGTGTACCTTTGCCTCTGGGATTCCAGTTCATTGACAGCTCACCACTATCTTATGGAGGGCAGTTATGGATGGGCAACAAATGCTGGCTGAGGCTGCGATGCCTACATCCTGTAATTGAATTTTAAAAATGATTCTCGAAAAAGTTTATATAATCACGTTGCAAGTCATTTAGGGATACTCTGGCAATGACTTTCTGAAGTGATTTTTACTTTTGGTTTCCTTCGTCTTGAGCTATCAAACGAGTTGTTAGTCAGGAAGCTGTGTGGTAGCGAGGTGGGAGGGGAGTATATGAAGTTGAGGTAGAAAGATGCACGGGCAAATCTGGTAAGTTTGAGCATTATAGTTTTTATTCCTGAGCGTGGAGGTGTACTTGTGCCTCTGGGACTGCAGTTCAAGATGCCAGCTCACCACAGTTTACAAAGACCATCTGAAGGTGGGCAATAAATGCTAGCTGAGCCACTGTGGGAGTTGTGTGGGAGGAGAATGTGTGGTATATGCAATTGGGAGGTAGAAAATGCACAAGTAAGACTTGTAAATTTGAACATGACAGTTTTTATTCTTGAGTGCTTATTTGGTTACAGCTGTAGTTTTGGGAAAACAGCCTAATCTTAATTGGAAGTCATTTATTTTATGCTTTCTAATTAAAGAAGAAAACTACTTTGAAATAGCAATGTTGCATAAATGAAGTTAGTTTCACAGTTTTGTTAGCTTACAGTTTTGGAAATCTCCTGAAGGGAGGGGTCTCATTGGCTTGTAGACTACCTGTACATAAGATGGATTTTTACCATTGTTACTTTTAAAGAAAACTGCATTTGAAATCAGCCAGAGTTATGCAAGGTGTCTATTTAATAAGCAAAGTTCCAATAAACTTTTCATGAATCGATCCACTATTAACTACCTGCTTACTAAACAGGGAGGGTTGAAGAAAGGTGAGTGATCTTTGTGTTAGATAACCAGCCATGCCAGATCACATTTTAAAATTGATCTTTCTTGTGCAGTTTTCAAATGATTTTTTTGGGGGGAACGTAATATGCAACATAGGAGCAGGAGGTCATTCACCCCTGAAGCCTTCTTGATCAATAAGACATTGCTAATCTGATAATGGCTTTAATACTACTTTCCTGTCTGCTCGCCGTAACCCTTAACTCAATAAATCTGCCTAACTCACCCTTGAATATATTCATTGACTCAACCTCCACTGCTCTCTGGGAAAGAGAAGAGAATTTCAAAGACTAACAACCCTGTGAGAATCTTCATCTTTCATGGAAAATCCTTGCTTTGAAACTCTGCCCCCGATCTCGATTTTCCCCATGAGGGGAAACATTCTCTCAGCATTCACACTGCCAAGTCCCATCAGATTCTTGCATAAAGATCACCTTTCGTTCCTCTAAACTGAGTGGTGGCCAAATTTGCTCAACATCTCATCCCTTCCTCCAAGGAATCAGTCAAGTAAAACTTGTCTGAACTAATGCTTATTCTTTTATACTCCACTTGCTACATGTCAAAATGCATTGTTTGCATACAATATATGGCATTACTCCACAATTTCTCTTCACTTAAATAATATTTTACTTCCCAATTCCTACAAAGTGGGTAAGCTCATATTTTCCCGCAATGCACTCCATCTGCTAAATTTTCACTTAGCCCATCTACTTCCCTTTGCAGATCTTTGTGTCCTCCTGACAACTTGCTGTCATTGTGTAGTTTGCAAATTTGACTGCAGTTACAATTGGTTCCTTCATCTAAGTCATTAATATAGATTGTAAATAGTTGAGGCACTGATTCCTGTGGCAGTCCACTAACTACAGTGTAACAACCTGAAAGTGACCCATTCATCCCACCCTTCTGTTAGCCAATATATAGACTCCAATCCCTTGAGCGCTTTGGCTGACAAGGCATGAGGATGAGTGGTTTCGTTGTTAATAACCCTAGAGTTTATTGGAGATCTACTGCAACAACCCTGTTGAACAAGCAATACACCCTGGTCAAATAAAACCTACATTTTTTTGAGCTCTTGATCCAGCTTCTCTTTGTTAGTGCCTTAATTGTGAAAATCGTCAACTTATCTGTATACTTTATGCATTTTTGAAAGTGACTTCCCAAAAGATGATGTTAGAACCGGCGTATAATGTGCTATTTCAGATCTTTCCCTCTTTGCCTGTGCTCTAATGTTTTATTGCTTCATTATTGCACAATCCTTGTTAGAGAGCCTTCACTTGAATTCTGTCTGCTTGTTAGATTTGCTCTGGTTGTAATCCTCTGTGACTGTGACCATAGTTTACTGTGTTTGTTCTTTGAAACTTCGTATAATTTGGTCCTTCACAGCTGTTCAACTTTGTGGCACTGCCTGTCTGATTTTAATGTCTGACCCATTTCAACATCTCTCTCCAATGCCCTTTCCTACTTCTATACAGTTAAGATATAAAAAGAATGCTTTGCAATTATATTGCATCTTTCACAACACCAGGACATCCAAAAACACCTGACAGTCAGTCAGATAAGATGGAAGCAGGGAGATTATGACATGTGAACCAAAAGCTAGGAGGAGCAGATATAGGACTGAGTTGAGGAGGAGCTTCTTCATTCAAAGGACTGTGAATTTGTGGAATTCCTTGCCCAGTGAAGCAGTTGAGGCTGTCTTGTTGAATGTTTGTAAGGCAAAGGTAGATTTTTGATCAGTAAAGGAATGGCAGAGTAGGCTCGAGGGACCAAATAGCCTACTCCTGCTCCTAGTTTTTATGTGCTTTTGAAATGTATAGGAAACCATGTGGACATAGGAATCAAGGATTGGAGTTTGCCATTTGGCCCTTCAAGCCTAATCTGCCACCATTCAGTAAGATCCTGGCCAATCTGATTGTGGCCTCAACTCTACATCCCTTACTCTCACCCTTCATAATCTTTGACTCCCTTCTCAGTCAAAAATCTATCTGCCTCCATCTTAAAAATATTCATTGTTCCTGCCTCCAACACTCTCAGGAAGAAAGAGTTCTAAAAATTCACAACCCTTGAGAGAGACATGTTCTCCTCATCTCCTTAAATGGGAGACTTTTTGTTTTTAAACTGTATTCTAGGCTCTCATACAAGGGGAAACATTCTTTCAGCATTACCTTGTCTGTCAAATCCCTTCAGTTTCAATTAGATTACAGGACTTCCTATTTCTAAATTCCAGTGGAAATAGGCCCAATCTGTCCAACCTTTCTATATAAAATAACCCCTCATCTGAAATGTTAGCTGAATGAACTTTCTCTGAATTATTCATACACGTGTCCTTTCTTAAATGAGATTAAAGCTGTATACAATATGCTGGAAATGGTCTCACCAGTGCCCTGCACAGAACAGCTAGTTTGTATATGGCAAGTTCCCACAATCAGCAATGTGTTAATGATCAGCTAATGTGTTTTAATGGTGTTGATTGAGGGATAAATGTTAGTCAGGGCATCAGAGAGAACTCCCTGGTTCCTCTTCAGAATAATACTATGGGAGCTTTTATGTCCACCTGAAATGGCAAACCTGGTTTAACTTTTCATCCAAGAGCTTGCACCTCTACGATGCATCCCTTCTGTAGTACCGTACTAATTTAGAAGTTCAATTTTGAGTTCATCACTGGAGTGGTATTTGAAGCCACTGTCTTATGACTCAGAGGAGAAAGTGCAACGCATTAAACCATGGTTCGTGAAGCACACTTGGTTTGTCCTGGCTGCTAGGATGTCATTCAGCTTTATCTTCCGCATCCTCTTCAGTTGCTTCTCTGGTATCACGCCTGGGACAAGTTGAAATTATATCTGGCTTAGTGTACAAATCTTGGTCCTCTATATCTGTTCTGAAGGCCACAGTGGATTGCGTTTGCTAGATATGTTGCTTGATCTTGAGTCGAGTTTCTTTGCCTATAGTTGCTTTCATCACTGTGACTCCCTTCCTGATTTCTTCTGTTTTAAAGTTTGAAGTTTATGTACTTATTAGTCACAATTAAGGCTTACATTAGCAGTGCAATGAAGTTACTGTGAAATTCCCCTTGTTGCTACACTCTGGTGCCTGTTCAGGCCAATGCACCTAACCAGCACATCTTTCAGATTGTGGGAGGAAACCGGAGCACCTGGAGGAAATCTGTGCAGACACAGGAGAACATGTAAGCTCCACGTAGACAGTCACCCAAGCCAGGAATCAAACCCCGGTCCCTAACGCTGTGAAGCAGCAGTGCTAACCATGTGCCACCCATTTGTTTCTAGTCATCTGTAGTATTAGGGAATACTAATTATCTCAGTTCTAGGACATTGCTGCACATGTTCCTCAGCATTGTGTCCTAGGTCCAACTATTTTCAGCTGTTTCAATGCCCTTCTCTCCATCATAGGGTCAGAAGTGGAGATGTTCACTGATAATTGCACAAATTCAACACCATTCTTGATTCCTTAGATAGTGAAGCAATCTTTGTTCAGCCCTGGGCTGAAAATGGCAAATAACGTTCATGTCATGCAAGTACCAGGCAATGCCATTTCTAGCAAGAGAAAATCCAACCACCTTCCCTTGAATACAGCAGGATATAGGCTGGTAGATTGGGCAGATAGATGGCAGATGGAATTTAATCCTGATAACTGCGAGGTGATTGATGCATTTTGGGAGAAAGAATGTAGTGGGGAGTATGTAATAAAGCGTAAAGCTGTTAAGAGTATAGAAACGCAGAGGGACCTAAGGGTGCAGGTGCACAAGTCTTTGAAGGTGGCAGAACAGGTGGAGAAGGTTGTGAAGAAAGCTTATGGTATGCTTGCCTTTATAGGAAAGAGTATAGATTACAAGAGCTGGCGTTTAATGTTGCAGTTGTACAGAATGTTGGTTAGACCTCATTTGGAATACTGCATCCAGTTCTGGCCACCTTAATACCCGAAGGACGTGGAGACCCTGGAGAAAATGCAGAGGAGGTTTACCAGGATGCTGCATTGTATGGAAGGTCTGGGTTACAAGGAAAGGTTGAGCAAACTGGGGCTGTTTTCTTTAGAAAGACGTAGACTGAGAAGAGATCTAATAGAGGTGTACAAGATTATGAATGGTATAGTAAACAGTGCAGATACATGGATTTGGGCCGGTATCTTGGGAGTTTGCGTATTTTCCTTGTGCTTGCGTGGGTTTTCTCAAGGTGCTCGGGTTTCCTTCCACACCCCAAAGATGTGCTGTTAGGCTGATTGACAAAACAAATTCTCCCGAAATTGTCTCGATAATTTGGTTCCGATGCAGATTTCTATAAACATAGGCAGGAGTCATGGGTGGAAGTGGGAGCGTCGAGGTGGTGGCGTGGGCTCGTTGGGCTGAAGGGCCTGTTTCCCATGCTGTTTTGTTCTTTGAAATTCAATAGCATTACTCCATTGTTGAATCTCCCACTATCAATATCTTGGGAATTGCCATCAATTAAAATTAAACTGACCCAGTCAAAGATCCTTAGATAGCATCTTGTAAACCTACAACCACTTCCATCTAGAACAAGGGGAGCAAATACATGGGAATGTCATCACCTGCAAGTTCCTCTCCAAGCCGCTTACCATCCTGACTTGGAAATGTATTGCCATTGCTTCACAGTCACTGGATCAAAATCCTGGAATTTCCTCCCTATAATGGCATTGTGGGTCAACCCACAGCATTGGAATGACAGCGTTTCAAAGAGGTGGCTCACCATCATCTCAAGGGCAGCTGGAGTGGGCAATAATTTCCAGTCAGCCAGTGACTTCCATGGCCCATGAATCAATAAAAATATATGAACATTTACAGTGGTGACAAAAGCAGGTCGCAGATTGGGAATTCTGTGGCCAATAACCCATCTGCTGGGTCCCCAAAGCTATGATGTGGAGATGCTGGTGTTGGACTGGGGTAGACACAGTAAGAAGTCTTGCAACATCAGGTTCAAGTCCAACAGGTTTATTTGGTAATGCAAACCACTAGCTTTTGCAGCACTGCTCTTCATCAGATAGGTTTACATGGCGGCACAGTGATTAGCACTGCTGCTTCACAGACCTGGGTTCGATTCTGGTTTGGGTTGCTATCTGTGTGGAGTTTGCACGTTCTCCCTGTGTCTGCGTGAGTTTTCTCCGGGTGTTCAGGTTTCCTCCCACAGGATTATTGGCCATGCAATGCGTAGGTTAGACGGATTAGCAGGTAAATGTTTAGAGAGATATGGGATTACGGCCTGGGTGGGATTGTGGTCGATGCAGACTCGATGGGTCAAATGACACTGTAGGCTTTCTATAATTCAAAAAGGCAACTCATCACCACCACCTCGAGGGCACCTAGGGATGTGCAATAAACGCTGGCCAGTCAGTGACGCCCATGTCCCACGAATGAATAAAAAAAAAATTAAGGCTGGGCAATAAATGATTGTCTAGCCAGAGGTGCCCACATCCCTGAGAGAATCAATAAAAAAAAAATCTTCTACATAGGCAAAGTACTGAAACTGGATTTCTGTCATTCTGACCAAATACTTGTCTGAGGTCCATTTGCTCCTATTGTTGTGTTTGTTTTCTTGCAGCTTATTTTCCAAGCGATTTTTGGTATTTTTTTGTCAGGCAATCCATGCTGTTTGGCTTGGACTCACTGGCTACTTTCTGTTTGAGAAACAGCAGCCAGCGTACTTGACTCCCAAGTAGTACTTCAACTTGGGTACAAGACTGTTTTGTGACTAAATTGACAAATAATTTGTTCACCTGAAAAGTTCAACCGTTAAGGGGAAATAGTTATTTTTCAGTTGAAGTAAGTATTTCTCTCATGAGGAAAACTACAGATTGAACTCCTACGATAACACCATTTCTGTGCATAGAATCACAGAATAGTTGCAGACAGTTTCTCACTGGAACAACGGAGGTTGAGGGGGAATCTGATAGAAGTCTACAAGATTATGAGGGACGTGCACAGAGTGGATGGTCAGAAGCTTTTTCCTACGGTCAGTTACTACGGGGAATAGATTTAAGGTGTGAGAGGCAAACTTTAAAGGAGATGTATGTACCGGGGCAAGTTTTTTTTATACAGTGGGTGGTGGATGCCTGGAACTCACTGTCAGGGAGATAGTGGAAGCAGAGATTGCGTTTTAAGCATCCAGACAGATACATGAATAGGATGGGAATAGAGGAATATAGTTCCCAGAAGGGTTAGAGGGTTTTAGTTAAGTTGGGTAGCATGGTCGGTGCAGGCTTGGAAGGTCGAAGGGCCTGTTCCTGCGCTATAATTTTCTTTGTTAGTTGTCAGGTTATAAGACAAAATATTGTGATAAAATCCCTTAAACTTTTGACACACAACTGTCAGACGTCTTTAAAAGAAGCACACACATTAGTTAATGTGTAATCTGGTTTGGTCCATTACTGTACATTTAACTTTGAAGTTTGCAATCTTTGCTTCTGGTATTCAGTTTATAACGTCATTGTATATTTAGTCTCAGCCAAATAGAATTGATTTGCTCAGTTGTATTTATAGCTATAATTCTGCTTTAATATTTATAGTAACACTGTTGATATGTTCGAATATAGGCATTTCTAAATGTATTTTGTGTAGGTTTGGTACCTAAAATGTTAGGTTCCTACTGCTAGTGATTAAACTGATGATGAGAGAATGTTTCTTTCCAATGTACTATTCTGTCAAGTCAGATTTGGAACCCACACAGACAGGAATTTAATTCCCTCTCATCTGAATCACTGAATTAAGAAAATGTCCACAACTTTCTTGGGTTTTTCAACACAGTCTGCCTTCACTGCAGCAGTTGGCAGTTTGTGGTCCTCGAACAATTATACTGGCCCCAAGGAGAACTGATTTATCTCTATCTAAATGCCCATTTGTAATTGGACCAACTTTTGGCTTCTTGAATTCTTTGCAGTATTAGTTTGCAATTATTTGAGTCTGATCAGTGCTTTTATGAAGCCACTTTGACTCTGGTGTGATTGGTGCTATTTTTACTTAGTTTAACCAATTACTGCACCAAATTCACTTTACTGCTTCAACTCATTTCATAGTTTTTGTGACTGTGCAAATTTAACAATTTTGGTATCTTGGTAAATGCTAGTTGCCACAAGGTTAGGTTGTGCCTATATTATGCCATCTGTCTGAGGCTGGTAGTTGCTGAGTGCAGACTCATTGTTATGTTACCTCGTAATTATATTAAAAAAAAGTTGCATGCGAAATACAGCCGACAACATCCTTTTTTGATTTATCTGCAAATGACCTTGAATTTACAGCAAATCTTGAGTTGATAATGTACTCAAATTTTTGAATTACTAAGCCGGCACTGATTCCACGTTTCAGTTATATTCTGTATATGTGTGAGGAGGCCTTTTCAAGGGACTTTCACATTACTATGTTTTAGAATCTCACCAGGCATTGCTGTTGATCAATATAGAAATGATTGCAGTTATAAGGCAGCGATGCATTCCAAGATTTTTGACAGCATCCTTGGTGATATTTTTCCTGTTGGGCAGCTACGTGCTGTGCTATGTCATCTCAACAGTTGTCTAAACGTGGCTCTGCGCAACCTATTGTTTGAACTTGAGACTTGTCTACGTATGAGCACATGTGAATGTGCGTGCATTTGGGGTTAGTGCCACTTTAAAAACACTTCATTTTTTAATTAGTTACATTACAGAATTTAAATGACTAATGTGATGCAAGCCAATTACCTGATTTCTGAAATTTCCTGTCCAGTGAACCATGCCTGTAAGAGAGTAAAACACAGACCTAAATTCATTATTGAATCAAAATCAATTTCTAATGAACAAAATTTAGGAGTATGAATGTAGTTCCTCTTGCCAAAGTATGCGCAACATTTACAAAAGAGAACCAAAAGAGAAAACGCTGGAAAATCTCAGCAAGTCTGGCAGCATCAGTAAGGAGAGAAAAGAACTGATGTTTCGAGTCCAGATGACCCTTTGTCAAAGTTTTGGTTGTCTGAGATGCAGATGGGTCATCTGGACTCAACGTCAGCTCTTTTTTCACCTTACAGATACTGCCAGACTGATTGAGATTTTCCAACACTTTTTCTTTTGGTTTCAGATTCCAACATCTGCAATAATTTGCTTTTATTTCCAAAAAGGAGCTGCACACCAAGAAATTATGCAGAGGATATTGTTTTAATTGATTGTTTCAAATAAAAGAAAATGGAAGCAATTCCTGCACTAAAATAGGTTATTTTGTTTTTACAATTCTACCACCCCCTCCCTCAGATTCACTCTTGCTAATTACCCTGATCCTATTCCCTCCCCATCAAGAACCCTGTGTGACTGCAGTTCAGTGCATCATCTTATTGTTGATATTTCTTTTGTCTTTGAAACTCCACCTTTAACCTCTGTCTATCCCTGGCCTTGGATTGTCTGTTCAGATTCCATCTGCTATTACAAAGTCACTGACACTGGGTGAGCATTTCCTGGATGCATTTCCCCATTCACTGGATTGCCTCACTCTTTTTGTTTGTTCTTTGAGATGACAACTATTTTCCTCCATCTGAGATGTTTGCTAGGGTTCTGATGGTATCTAGGTGACTGCAAGGGCTGACTGTACTTGGATGGTTCTACTGAATGTAGGGTTGAATTCCGCAGATGATCACGTTTTGGATGAATTATTTGCTTACGATTTCCTTCTCTTGTATTTTTTCTGCCTCTGAGCGATGAATGCTTTTAGAGGAAGTTGCACTGCTTTTTCTTTGGTTGTCCTAGATGCAGTATTTCTGGGTGAGCTTCTCAAGGACTTGAAGTTGCTATGATAACTCCTTTGACTATCATTGCACCATAAATGCCATCTCTCCATAGAAGATTCAGCTCAATAAGTTAGTGTCAGATGCTTTAGTTGCATGACCAGCTGCTCAGTTGTGACTGCCTGAATATGGGATCAATACTTGACATGCCAGCTTGGGTGAACCCCTCAGTGTCTGGCTGGCATTTTGTCCTACCATCTGATCTTCAGAAGTGTCCGTAGGCAGTTCAAGTGAAAATGATTGAACTTCTTGATATGATGCTGACGTGCAGTCCAAATCTTGTATGCGCAGAGCATAGCGGACAGAACTAATCGCTCTAATCTAAACGTACATACTTTGTACCCAGACTGTTATTGAATTGTTTTGGCAATCTTTGCACGTGTCATATATTCAGTTTAGACCATTTGAGATACTGTAATGCTGACATAGCCACCCCACAGGCACTGATGATTGGCTGAAACCCTGGACTCGAGGTAGGTCTTACTTGGAACAGGTTGATGCCGTAATTTTCTTCGTGCAGATTGTAAGGCTAAAATTGTCATATTCTTTGAAGAATAAGTCCGTGCTACATTGAATGTCCAATTCTGAACTGGCAGTGAGTTGGTCAGCAGCAAACAGAAAACCGTGAAGAACGTCGTTGTCATTCTACATCAGCTTCCCATCCAGCCAGGGTCAGCATTTTGCTGTCAGTTTCCTATTGCCCAGCCACTGAATATTTGAAATATTTGTTTATTAAGAAGGAATCTGTCAAACTTCCATGTGTTGAAGCTGTTGAAGAGAAACCAGAAGGGTGCCTTGCAGAGGCTCACACTTCCCACCTTACCCTCGTGCCATATTTGGGCTGGAGTTGCTGGTACATTGTTAGGTGTTGACTGGCTGAATTCCTTAAAATGATCACCTTTCAAGGCAGCTGTCCTGTGAACTATTTGACAATGTGAATTTCCTTAATAGGAAAAGGCTGTGAAGCTTACAGGTGTTCTTGCTGTTTTCTGAAATATTATCATCAATTTCTGACCATTTTTGACTGCTATTTGTGTGCTTTAATTTGCATGTGACCTGTATGGAAGGATTGCAGCTCATTTTCTTGCTGTGCTAGATAAATGCAACTTGATAATTAGTTTCTCCTCTGTGTTCTTGGTGCTTAAACAGTGCCATAGGATGATTTGAGTTTTGTATCAGCTCCAAACTTGCTGAATATAAGTCAGGTGTTAAAAGATCAAATTGGTTCTAAGTTGGAATGATTCCTTTATTTCCCACTTCAGACTCTGATTCCAA
Source organism: Sphyrna mokarran (assembly GCA_024679065.1). Lineage (NCBI taxonomy): Eukaryota > Metazoa > Chordata > Chondrichthyes > Carcharhiniformes > Carcharhinidae > Sphyrna > Sphyrna mokarran. The sequence continues at coordinate 9,702,363 of JAGIQG010000006.1, forward strand.
TTCCACCTGCGTTAATGCAGCAATGGTAACATCAATAGGAAATCAAAAATACTTCTCACCAATGTTCCCAGATGCAATACGAGTACTCTGTAAAGTTCAGCTTTTGCTAAATTTCATTTGTGGGATTAAATTATTTGAAAATGTTATTTTGTTTTAATACGTAATGGAGTGCTTTGTGTGTTAATTTGCAGGGTGGGAAACGAGAGGGGGCTGAAGAGTGGATTATATTACTCCATTGCCACTCTAGAATTGTCAACTCCCAACACATGGGTCTTGCAAAGTTGGTAGCAATACTAGTATAAATCTGCCAGGCTTGTGAAAGTCATTGTGGCTGGCAAAGATGATAGTCCTGAACTGGCTGAATCTGGAAAGTTTGCTTTATAGCTGACACTAGTATGCAAGATTTATGCTTTGGGAGCTGGCATCAACCAGCAATAGTGAAACGCTTCATTCTTGCATGTTTTGAGGTGTTTTGATGGTTTGTGGTTTTGTTTGCAAGCCTCTGCTTTTACGTTATCATGAGATACAGGAATAGTTTTTTAACTGAATATATCTGTTAATGTTTGTCCTGCATTGGGCCTCCTTTATTCTTCGTTCATTTTTCTGAAAATACAGCACAAGGTAAGAGTATCAAATGTAAAGGAAATAGTTCATACTTTATGGGACAAATACTATTAAATAGTGCATTTAACATCAGTTAAATGGTGCATTCTCAGTAGTAATGCCTATACCAATCAATCAGAGTGCATTTACAACCAAGCAGCACATACTTCTCAAGAAGTGTAGATGTTGTTTTCTTTTAGTATCCTTTTGAATGACCTGATGAATGCAAGATGAAAAGCTTGGCATGTCATATTTCAGTGATACTCAAGTCTTATACTCCAAATGACTATTTTAAAGAGCCACCTAACCTCTGCCTAACTTAGTGGGTTAATGGGATTTAGGTACTCGTGCAGCTCTCAAGTTGCTGTTCCTGTCCTGACTTAAGTGATTTACAAAAGTTGAACTTTTTTCATTGGGGCAGTGTTGAAGGTGCCATCTTTCAGACGAGATGTTAAACTGAAGTCCTGTCTACTTGCTTGCGTCCCATGGCATTTGAAGAACAGCAATACTTGTCCAATGCCCTGAACAAAATTTATCTCTCAAGCAACATCACTAAAAACATACAGGCAGGCCATTTATCTCATTGATGGTAGTGCAACCTTGTTGTTCCAATTGGTTGCTGCATTTTTTTACACTACAACTACGATAATGCTTAAAAATGATGAATGAGCTTAGAAGTGCAGTGTCTACCACACAGCCTGTTTTAACCCTTATATGGTGACAAATAACTGCAAGTAGATGTCTGGTTAGTTCAATCAATATTTATTTAAGACACAATCGATAATCATCCACCCAACCAACAATAAGTTACCTTTACAGAAAATATGATAGTTCAAGTCCAATATAAGACCTTAACTTGATTTTGCAAAACTGGCAAGTACCCAAGCTGATATTGGCCTTTATCTATGCGTTGGTGTCAGTTGTCTTCTGCGTAATCTGGGCCTTTGCGTTGGTTTGGCATTGTGGCTCTGGTCTCCCTTCTTTCTCAGATGTGATGGCTCTCCGGTGTTGTAGCTCGCCTGTGGGGTAGGGAGAGAGAGCTTCTGTTGTGCAGCAGTTTTTATCCCTTTCTGATTTTGTGTTCTTTTGGGTGGTTTCCTGATTCTTGTCAATCAATCAGGCCTTAATCAGCCTGATTAAAAGAATCAATCAGGTGCTGGCACACCAACTTCTGGATGTGTACCCAAAGTAAGAAGTTTCACAACACCAGGTTAAAGACCAACAGGTTTATTTGTAGCAAACGCCATTAGCTTTCAGAACTGGCTGTTCTTCGTTAGGTGGGTGGGAGTTCTGATCACAAACAGGGCGTATAAAAACACAAACTTAATTTACATGAATGATAATTGGAATGTGAGTTTTTACAGCTAATCAAGTCTTAAATGTACAGACAGTGTGAGTGGAGAGAGCATTAAGCACAGGTTAAAAAGATATGTATTGTTTCCAGACAGGAAAGTTACTGAAATTTTGCAAGTCCAGGCAAGTTGTGAGGGGTTATAGATAATATGACATGAACGCAAAATCCTGATTGAGGTCATCCTCATGTACAGAAATTAGCTATCAGCCTCTACTCAGCGACTCTGCGCTGTTGTGTTGTGAAGGCCATCTTGGAGAACACTTACAGGAAAATCAGAGGCTGAATACCGTGACTGCTGAAGTGCTCAGGAAGAGACCAGTTTTGCCTGGTGATTGTGGAGTGATACTTATTCATCCGTTGTCGTAGTGTCTGCATGGTCTCTCCAGTGTACCGTGCCTTGGGACATCTTTTCCTACAGCTTATCAGGCAGACAAAGTTGGCCAAGTTGCAAGAGTATGTACCATGTATGTGGTGTACTCATGTGAGATGATGGCATCCATGTCAATGATTTGGCATGTCTTAGAGATTGTGTGATGCTGTGATCACTGTCCTCCCGAAGGGTACTGGACAATGATGGATACTCTGTCCACCATGTCCATGTTTGTTTTCTGAGAAGGTTGGTGCAGTTTTTGGCTGTGGCACATCGGAACACCATCTGAAATCTCAAAAGTAACCGCAACATTGTCATTCAACCAGCAGACAAAGGAGGGGCCATCGTTGTACTGAACAGAACGGATTACTACAGAGAAGTGTACCGACAATTGAACAACAAGAAATACTACAGACAGCTACCTGACTTGTTTGTGTCAATGTCAGCTTGGTTGTATTGATAGGCACTTTGTGTCTAGCTATTTTTCATTGGCTGTAAAGTGCAGACTGACTTGTTTCTGTGATTTTATGATCTCTTCAGAAACCATGTAACCTGGCCTAACATTGACTTTCTGTGGACTTTCCTTCCCATAGCATATCTCCATGGTAACATGAATCGTGTGGGCTTTGCATCCAGGTAGAAGTCCTCTTGCAGCCCTCTACTCCATTCAGTCTTGGGATTAAATAATTTAAAATGCAGCAGGTTGTAAAATTTGACATTTGGAGATTAATATTTACCCTCAGTCAAAACAATTGTTAATGCTGTTACTTTACAGGTGTGAATTTCTCATGCCTTCTTCCCAATTAAATAACATGGGTCCCCATTAACCTTGAATAATCAAGCCACCCAAGCTTGTTAGAGACAGCCCAAAATCGACATACAACAGCACTTTTTTAAAAATATACTTTTCATAAAAGAACACTTAGATTATGCAACATCACACCTGAATTGTGATGCCAAGTGCAATACAGTTCAGTGTCTTAAAGTTCAGTGTCTTTTAGTTCAAGCTATGGCATGCCACGGTGTCTCATGAATTGCAGGTTATGTTTACAATTGCTGTATACATTTGATGTTCACCATTCCCTGTATATGGTTCGTGGGCTTTAACACAAGTTCCACTTCCTCAGTTTGTTTTAGTAGCAGGGATTAAACTGTGGTCTCCCCCTATTTTGCCTTTGCCTGACCCTCATTGTTTGAGGACCCCTAACTGGTATCATCTGCAAACTTGACTTTGTCTCTGTGTTTGACTCCAGGCTGTTCGTAACTCCAAATGGCAGTGGTCCTAACACTCACTAGCCCCTCACTAGTAATTCCTCAGCATGTTGAAGCAGCTCCTCTCAATATTTTGCTTTCTCTGCTTTTGCCAGTACACCAAAGAAGTTTACATTCAATTTAATGTGAACCAATTAATGTTCTGTTCATTTATTAAAACAACAGTGTCAGGAGAATGTGACCTGAAGGAGGAGCTCTACCTATAATGAGCAATATTCTGTGTGCCCTTATCATGCTGCATTTATATTGCAGAGTTTGTTTTAAGGAAGACTCTTTCAGGGAATCTAGGATTTGTAATGCATCATTTTAAATTGAGGTTTAAATGTTTTTCAAGAAACAAGAACCATAACCGTTTTGGTCGCCGCATTCAAGGAAGGATATATTGGCTTTGGAGAGGGTGCAGAGAACGTTTACGAGGCTGATACTGGAGATGAGGGTGTTGGATTATGGAGAGACTGTTTAGGCTAAGTTTGTGCTCTTTGGAGTTTAGAAGGCTGAGAGGGAATCTTATAGAGATGTATAAGATAATGAAGGGGATGTTTAGGGTAGAGATTGAGAGACTCTTCCCACTTAGCAAAGATGACAGGACTAGAGGGCACAGCCTCAAGATTAGGGGGGGCAGTTCAGATTGAGTTGCGGAGGGGTTTCTTCACACAAAGGGTGGTGAATCTTTGGAATTCTCTGCCTGATGAGGTGGTGGAGGCTTCCTCACTGAATATGTTCAAGTCAAGAGTGCATAGGTTTTTAATTGACAAGGGAATTAAGGGTTATGGGCGGAAAGCGGGAAAGTGGTAATGTACCACTACAGATCAGCCATGATATTGAATGGCAGGGCAGGCTCGAGGGGCTGTATGGCCTGCTCCTGCTCCTATTTCTTATGTTCTTATGTATCAGCTGTGTCTCAGTAAGTTGAACTCTTGCCTAGGAGTCATAAAGTTCTAGGTTCACATCCCATTCAAAGTTAAAGGACAGAAATCCAGATTGATACTCAATGCAGCACTGAGAGAGTGCCTCACTATCAGAAGTGCCTGATTTCAGATGAGACATTAAACTGAGGGCCATCCGACTGTTTAAAGTTTCAAATTAGGGTGAAAGTCCACTAGTCGCCAATTCCGGCACTTGCTCAGGTATACTGAGGGAGAATTTAGCACGGCCGATGCACTTAACCAGCACATGTTTCAGGGTGGGAAGAAACTGGAGCATCTGTAAGAATGTCCATGCAGACATGGGGAGAGCGTGCAAACTCCACACAGTCACCCATGCTGGAAATTGAACCCAGGTCCCTGGCACTGTGAGGCATCAGTGCTAACCACTGTACCAATATTTTGGCGAAAGTAAAAGATCCCATGGCACTATTTTGAAGAAGAGCAAAAGCAGTTATCCCTGTTGTCTGGCAAATTTTTATTTCTCCGTCACTAACAAAAAATAATTAATTTGGATCATTATCACAATGTGTATAGCAAACTCCCACAAACATCAAATAGGCTGCCTCATAGCCAACGTCACAGCAGCAACTACATTTCTGTACTTAATCAGCTGTAAAGGACTTTGTAATTTATGGTCATGAAAAGTGCTGTATAAATGCATATTTTTCTTTTTTGGGATCAGACTGCTGTGAGTAAAAGCATCTTTGGAGAAGCTAAAAAGGAACAGAAGGTTAAATGTAGAAGAGTGGGTGAAAGTTTGTGTGAAGCATAAATATCAGCAAGTAGAAATGATCCATTCCTGTGTTGTATATTTTCTGAAATTGTACATAAATTATGGTATGAGATAAAACTGCCAAAATATAGAAACCTGCAGACAAAGCACGGACTAACTGAATGCTTGAAAGTGCATCTTGGTTTGGAAGTTAAAGTGTTTCACTAAGTGGCTTCTTAACCATGTGAATCTGCCGACCTAGTAATGTACAGGTGTTTAATATGTTATTCCTTTAATTTGAATTTGAACCTTACTGGAAACTTTGGAATTAGCATGAATGAGGAGGCAAATGTATGTTAATAGATAAAGGAGCATTAATGATGTGTTATATTTTAATAAAACTATTCACTTATTGTAATACCAACTTGCCAATATCTGCATTAAAATAATTAAAATATGTAAAGATATGATACTAATATGACAGGCCTCAGTTGCTGAGAGTTCATCTTGTTTGTTCTGAAGAAATAGCTTTTCGTCATTTTAGCTTTTTTAATTGGATTGGCTGCCTTACTATTGAACGATGAAACCACCGTAAAAACAAATAATGTATACTCTAACTTTGCTTGTCTGTATGCAGTAGGATTTCCTGACCTATTTCCAGATTTAGGTGCTTCTTCCTGCAGTGTTTGGGCAAACTTGTTGACATGCTTAAATCGAAGCATGTTCTTTCGAAATCAGACATTTCTCATTGGTGTTTTCCAAAATTTGTGTTTGAGCAGAGCTGTGATTGAATCCTAAAATTAAACTGTTAACATTAAAATATGGAGGAATATTTATGCAAAGACTGTTATATTTCCTGCCTTTGTTAGAAAAGCAGTGTTAGTGGGACTCATGCAATGTTGATTATTTGTGGAGATGTTGATAATTTGGAGTTGGTTGCAAGATTTAACTTGAGTGGTGCTGAAAGAATGTTAATAAGACTCAACGGTTTATAAGACCTGAACTGCTCATGCTTGAGCACCTGTTTCCTATGATGACTGTATGCTATTTCTTTTGAAGTTCAGTTGGATTTGCCTGTTGTGGTCCTGTCAAATGTATTAAATATTCAAGGAAAAGGAATTGGAAACTTGGAGTTTTACTGAGTGAAATATAAGTTCTTAACCTCAAACCAACTCCAAAGGATTTAAGAAAATGAATAAAGTATTCATGAAAGGAAAATCATGTTTGACTAATCTGGTGGAATCCTTTGAGAACATTACATGTGCAGTATCTGTGGATATTGTGTATCTGGATTTCTAGAAGGCATTTGACAAGATGCCACACCAAAGACTGCTACATAAAATCAAGTTGCACAGTGTTACAGGTAATGTGTTAGAACAAAACACCATGGGAAACAGGCCCTTCGGCTCAACGAGCCCACTCGGCCACTCCGATGTTCCCACCTCTACCCGCGATCCCTGTTCATGTTTATAGATCTATGGATTAAAAACCAAATTTGAGACAATTTAGGGAGAATTTGTTTTGCCAATTAGCCTAAGAGCACATCTTTGGGATGTGGGAGGAAACCGGAGCACCCGGAGAAAACCCACGCAAGCACGGGGAGAATGTGCAAACTCCCACAGACACAGGCCCAAATCCATGTATCTGCACAGCACAGCGATAGTCACTGAGCTGTCGTGTTGCCCATCAAATGGTCCAGGTCAAGCGTACACTAACGACGTGAAGCACTAGGATACTCTTGAAAAAAAAATCCAAGAGCAGCCCTCTCACGACCCATTGCGTGCATGCCTCTCATTAGACAACAAGGTGGACCAAAGCACCTGTAGGATAAAAACAATTACATCAATATCATTTATTTACACACTTCCCAGGGACTCCCAAGGCTCATGATCCCTATTTTAAATCAGTTTTCTGTACCCCTTCATTCACATTCTGTTCATGTGCCCATCTAAGTATTTCTTAAGTAACTCCAGAGTACCTGCCTCCACCACTTGGCAGCGCATTCCATACCCCTACCACCCTCGGTGTGAAAAAACTCCTTCCAGCATCCAAATTATACCTTATCCCCCTCACCCTAAGCCCGTGACCCCTCGTGCTATTCGAGTCCTTCCTAGGAAAAAGCTTAACCCTGTTTACTCTATCTATACCCCTTATAATCTTGGACACCTCTATTAGATTTCCTCTAAGTCTACATCTTTCTAAGGAAAACAGTCCCAATTTGCCTAACCTCTCCTCGTAACTCAGACCTTCCATACCAGGCAGCATTCTGGTAAACCGCCTCTGCACTCTCTCCAGAGTCTCCACGTCCTTCCGGTCGTAGGGCGACCAGAACAGGATGCAGTATTCCAAATGAGGTCTAACCAATGTTTTATACAACTGCAACATTAAAGGCCAGCTCTTGTACTCTATACCCCTTCCTATAAAAGCTAACATACTATATGCTTTCTTCACAACTTTCTCCACTTGCTCTGCCACCTTCAGAGACTTGTTCACCTGCACCCCCAGGTCCCTCTGCATTTCTGTATTCTTAATAGGTCTACTCTTTAACATATAGCTCCCCTACATTCTTTCTCCCGAAATGCTAGCATGAATAAAGGATTGGGTTAACTAACAGAAAGCAAAGAGTTGGCTAACTGTGTGTGTTTCAGGTTGGTGATCAGTGACTAGTGGTGTGTCTCAGGGATCAGCTGGGACTGCAGTTGTTTATGATTTAAGTAGATGATTTGGAGTTGGAGAACAAATGTAGTGTATAGATGACACTAAGATGGATGGCAGAGCGAAGTGTGCAGAGGATGCTGAAAATCTGCAATGGGATATAGATAGTCTAAGTGAGTAGATGAGGGTTTGGCAGATGGAGTACAATGTTGGTAAATGTGAGGTTATACATTTTGGTAAGAAGAATAGCAAAATGGACTATTATTTAAATGATAAAAAATTGCAGCATGATGCTGTGCAAAGGCACTGGAATGTCCTTATGCAAGAATCTTGAATTGGTTTCTAGGTGCAGCAAGTAATTAAGAAGGCACATTGAATTTTGTCCTTCATTGCGAGAGGGATGGAGTTTAAAAACTGAGGTTATATTGCAGCTGTATAAAGTGCTGGTGAGGCCAACACCTGGAATACTGTGTACAGTTTTGGTCTCCTTACTTGAGAAAGGATATGCTGGCATTGGAGAAGGTGCAGAGGAGATTGACTAGGTTGATTCCAGAATTGAGAGAGTTGGCTTATGAGGAGAGACTGAGTAAACTGGGGCTATACTCATTAGAATTCAGAAGAATGAGAGGAAATCTTGTAGAAACATGTAAGATTATGAAGGGAATAGATAAGATAGAAGCAGAGACATTGTTTCTTCTGGTGGTTGAAATGAGAACTTGGGGGCATAGCCTGAAAATAAGGGCAAGCAGATTTAGGACTGAGTTGAGCCTTCACACAAAGGGTTGTGAATCTGTGGAATTCTCTGCCCAGTGGAGCGGTTGAGGCTATCTCATTAAATGCTTTTAAGGCAAGGATAGATAAATTTTTGAACAATAAAGGAATTCAGGGTTATGGTGAGTGGGCGGGTAAGTGAAGCTAAGCCCATGAAAAGATCAGCCATGATCTTATTGAATGGTGGAACAGGCTTGAGCGGCCAGATGGCCTACTCCTGCTCCTAGTTCTTACGTTTTTATAATGCCGTTGTGATGTCTACTTTATTTGGCATACAGTGATACTGCTTTGAAACACATAAATAAAATAGTTTCAAGTTCATCTAGAATTTGTGACACGAACAAATCTTTAAAAAAGAATTCATCTTTTATTTCTGACTTGCATTTGGAAGATTGTACAGGCTTCAAGGTCCAGTGTTAAAGTAGACTTATGTTGGGATAGCGGGTACCATTGTGGTAACCAGCAACATAGATCTGGATGTGTTACATTTGAAATTCTCATCCGGTTGACTTCACTTGCACTGCTTCTATTTGACTTGGTTACTGTGTGAATACAAGGCAGTTTGTGGCTGAGGAGAAGCAAATAATTATCCATCTATCCCCAATCCCCTTCCTTAATATCAACTACTTCCCATATTCATAGGAAGTCTCTGAAAATCTGAATATTCTGGAATCCATTGCAATTACAGATCTGCACCTGAGTGCCCTTGTTCTAACTTTTAAAACATCTGCACACTATTGAAAAGGAAACAGTTATCAATGTAAAAATGTTTTTAAAATTTACGGCAAACTACACCAAATGCTGCAAGCAGAAAGATGAACACACAAGTTTAGAATTCTCAGTGCTGCCTGCAGCATATGGCCCAGTAGATCCCAGGCCTCTCAACCAAATAATGTGGGATCCCCAAAGGGATTTTATTTCCTGTTCTATGCTCTATAAGTATTTTGTATAACATGGCTACAGAAGGAGGCAGGTGACCATTTCCGATTTTAAGCAAGCTCTGAATAATCCTTTGAGACATTTCCTTAATTTTTTCCTCTGTGGCAGTTACACCATTTGCACTGACTTTGTGTTGCTGGATTTTTTTCAAGCTTTTTTACTTTTGCATCTGCTTGCTATTGCATTTTGTGCTCTGTAAATATTAGCTGCTGCAAAACCCGTGTTAGATTTACAGTTAGATTCTCATTGCAAGCAGATTAGAGAAATTGCACATGCAGATTTGAAAAGCCTCATATCAAAGCTGTGTCATCAAAAGCATTCATTAGGTTGCACAGGCCAATTCAGGCTGCCAGGTGCTCAGTGCTGGGAATGCTGTCAGTTCCACAAGTCAACTTAGCATGTTTCTCAGTCATTTCAGTTCTGAAAACCTTCAATATTGTCTTTGATAAATGCATCTTTTTCCCATAACCAATATATTGATTATTTAAATGTGGCAAGTACTATGGTTGTGTTCCTTCTGTTAGCTATTCTTTCTCTCTTTTCTGTACTTTATTCAATTTTTCTCTATTCACTCCCCTTTTCAAACTCCCATTTCTCTTTATCCCCAACCCCCCCTCCCTTTCTCACTCCGGCCCTCCCTTTCTCACCCCCCCCCCCCCACCACCCCCCTCCCTTCGGCCCTCCCTTTCTCCTCCCCCTCCCCCCCGGCCCCATTTTCTCCCCCACCTTTGCCCCCCTCTCTCTCTCCCTCCCTTTGCCCCCCCTCTCTCCCCCTCTCCTTTGCCCCCCTCTTCCTCCCTTTGCGCCCCCCTCCCCTCCCTTTTGCACCCCCTCCCCTCCCTTTTGCACCCCCCCTCTCTCTCTCTCTCCTCTCTCCCCTCCCTCTTTCTCTCTCCCCCCTCCCTTTGCCCCCCTCTCCTCTCTCTCCCTCCCTTTGCCCCCCTCTCTCTCCTCTCTCTCTCCTCCCCACTCTTTCAGCCCCCGCTCCTCATCTTTCTACCCCAAGCCTACATTTTTGTTACCCACCCCCTCCTCCTCTGTCTTTCACGTACTTGCGTTCACTTTACGCAGGTATGTGGTCTGGGGCACATAATTCAATTTGAGTTTTATTTCACTCGTCATTTATTTGCCAATTCTGCTGGTGTTTGCACAGCTTTGAGAAAGCTATTGAGTAGAATTCAATTAAGTTCCAGTTACCAGACTGGATGTTCCACTATAGCGCTGCTGTGTATGCAATGATGGTGGGTAGTAGCTTTACTTTTACATTTGTGCTGCCTGTCACAAAGCACCTCTGACATAGTGATTCATCCCTCCACCCCCAGAGACATAGATTCGAGCCTCAGTTCTTGGTCAAGGTTTCCAAAATCAGGATCCCACCATTTCCAAAAATGTGGCTTCAAAAATTTAGTGGAGCTGTTTTATTAATTATGTAGGCATCATAACTTGGTGATTTGGGGTATGGTGCAAATTCCCGTTTGCTGAATTTGTGTTAAGGAAAGAGGGACTGATTGAGGTGGGACGTAATAGAGAATAGAAATGTCCCTTATTAATGCTGTCAAGAAACCATTAGCACTTCCAATCCAGACATGGCCAGATTGGACATGGACAGAGATAAGTGATATATTCCAGTAAATATTTTGTTTGAAGAGTCTGTATCCTGTATCTTGGAATCAGTTTGAGCGTAAGGCTTTGGGAAGCAATTTTGTGTCAGAGAATCACAGGCGCTCCACCTCTCTCCCCGCCCCCACATCCCTCACCGTCAGCTGCTGTTAATTATAAATGATCTGCCTTGTATAGAATCAGTGTGAATGAAGATGAGGGTCTGTGAATCTGTGCTCTGACTAATCGCCTCCTGTTGTAGCAAGCGAGCAGCATGTAGCCAGTCCCATGTGTTTGCAGTCCTTTAATGCAAATGCAGATTGGGTCTTTGTGTTTTGTATCGGAGGCCAGCAGGCACCTGGTAAATGTAAATGGGAGAGCATAATGGTCAGAGGTCAGTATCACGGGACCTGGAAAAAGAGACAGGTTAAAAGCATCTCAAATAATGACTAAGGAGGTAAATAAGGTAACACACATCATGAAGCAGCTTTAAAAATGATTTTTTGAGATGGGTAGTTTTTAGGTGAGTGCTGGTGCATAGTGTGTGTAAATAAATCCATAGTTGCACAGTGATGGGCTAATGTGACTTTGAAAACTAGTCTTCACATGTTTCTTTGACCTATTAATTTGACCAGCACTCTCAATTTTGACAGAGTGCAGACTACATCATTGAGTATGTGGAAGTGGCATGTGGTTAGCACTGCTAACTCTGAGTGCCAGGGATCTGGGTTCGATTCCTGGGTTGGGTCATTATCTGTGTGGAGTTTGTAAACTCTCCTGGTGTCTGTGTGGTTTCCTCCCACAATTCAAAGATGTGCAGGTTAGGTGAATTGGCCCTGCTAAATTCTCCGTCAGTGTATCCGAACAAGTGTCAGGGTGTGGCAACTAGAGGATTTTCGCAGTCACTTCAACTTGTGACTAATAAATTAACTTAATCAACAGATTACCTTTATCTCTGGAATTAACAAGGTGGTTAGTCCCTACCCTAGTACCATTGGTCTGATTTTGGGGTAGGATGTCTATAATTATATAGGGTACCACAAACATGGTGTTGAAAATTGAAATGATTTGTTGCAACTTTACAATGTGTCAGTCATCGCTAATAAACACCCTTTGTTTATATACATGTTTTTCATACCAATGTGTGTTACCCATTCTAAGATTAAAGTTTATCTACATTGTTGGAGCTCTTCCAATCATTTTCCCATAATCCACTTCCAGATACTTTTTTAGTTTTAAAAGTTTATTTATTAGTCGCAAGTAAGGCTTATATTAACACTAATGAATCTCCTAGTTGCCACACTCTGGCAGCTTTTCAGGTAGACTGAGGGAGTATTTAGTTGTGTTCAGAGAAGAGGAGAATAAGACTGACAAAGAGAGAATATGAGAATAGAATAGCAGCTTGCATGAAAAGGAAACTAAAAACCAGCTTCCATCATGTAAAAGATAAGTGCGTCATAAGAGGCATGTGGGGCCAAAGATTTGCAGGTCAGGTGGATTGACTATGCTAAATTGTCCCTTAGTGTCCAAGATGTGTACATTAAGTGGATTAGCAATGGTAAATGCATAGGAATATAGGAGTATTATGAGGTTGGGCCAGATAAGATACTCTTTCGGGGAGTTAGTGCAGACTTGACAATGCAGAAGGAGGCCATTTGGCCTGTCAGGGTTCTGTGGTTCTTTGATTCTAAGTTATGTATGCTTGGAGGCATAGAGCAAAGCTAGAATACTTAATAAATAGTGCTGTAAAGTAGTTATTAAGGAAAATGAAACTGACATTTGATTTGATTATTGTCACATGTATTAACATAAAGGTTATCAGACCCCTTCATTTCCATGGATGGTCTAGTCCTGGGAAAGTTCAACATTGACACTGGATGCCTTGAAATCTTTATGACATGAGGTCAAACGTCAGTAAGGAATTCTCATGTTAGTCACTTCCCACTCCTTCTCAGTTGATGACACAGCGCATTATGTTGAACACCACTCAGAAGAACAGTGGTTTATTTGCACCACTACTGACTGAAATAGCAGAGTCTTGAAGGCCACAGCTGCCAGATGAACTTGTGGAATTTGGGTGGGGAAGAGGGAAAAGGCTTAATCTATCTTTATTCTATCAGACGCAAATGTCCATAACAACTGCATGGTCTTTGTAGAGACGATTGTCCTGCCTTCACATGGAGGAAATCTTCCATGCTGTATATGACACTTTGACCATGCTAAATGGCATGAAATCAGAACAGGTGTAGCAGTCATAAAGTGGGGATCCTTGAGGCATTGTGGACAAATCAGCAGCAGAATTGTATTACACCAGTGTGAAACCTCATGGCCTGGCATATTCCTCACTCCATTTCTGTCGCAGCAGGAGATCAAACCTGGTTCAATGGGGAGAGTAGGAAGCATGTTAAGAACAGCAGTAGATGTATCTTGTGAAGCTACAATGCAAGACTTAAAATTGCATGAAATGTGGCCAAGAGACCCTAAAACCAACAAATCTGATCAAAGCTATGAAGTTCTACATCTGAACATGAAAAATGAGGGACAGTAAAGTAACTGGGAGGATGAGGAATCGTGGAAATCATCCCCATTCTCAATTACGACAGAACCCTATTTGCGAGCACAAAAGACAAGCATAAAGTGTCTTCAGCCAGAATTGCTCAATGGATGATGGATCTCGTTCTCCTCCTGAAGTCCTCAGTACCAGAGAAGTCATGTTTCAGCGTTATGACCACAGCAGATGTTAATCACCAAACAGATCAAAGTCCAGAGGGAAATTTGGCTTACTGGATCATACCCTTTTATTTTGTATTCCAAAAATGAGACGAAACATAACTAATCTCAGCAGCATAAAATCCAATAACATTGTTGAAATTTTAAAATTAAGAGTAACAGGTCTATTAACAAGAAAAGAAAACTTTGTTAAGTTAAAAAATATTTCCCCCAAAAAGACTTCCTATGTGATCAGTTCCATAACTAAACCCAGGCAATGCTCCCTGACAGGTAAGTAACTATAAAAATCCAGTAATATTACCTGAAGGCAAAATTGCAGTCACTTTAATAAGACACACTACAACTTCTCAAACTCCTTCTATTCTGCTATGGAAATACAAAACTGTAGAATAGAACTGTTTTTCACATCCACTAAATTTCTCTGGCTTGACAGGATGGCTGAATCAAACTGCACCTCTTCCAACTCAGAGTTGCTTCCAGCAGGTCTTCCTCACTTAGTCAACCAATAAGCTCTGAACATCTCTTCACAAAGGTTATTTTTGCTTCATTTGCGATTCCATTGTCCTCAGCACTACTTTGAAATTGACTTTTCCAAAGTATAAACATCTTTCTTGTCTTCCTATGACTTCATACCTTTGGGTTAAATAAAACTTAGTGTTTTAATTAATAACTGTTACAAACTGTAAAAGCTTTGATTTAACAAATCACTAGCTATCGCTTAATGCAAATTTTGAAATCTAGTTACTTACAAAACCATTTGACCAGCAAAGTCTCATGATAAATACATGTATCTGATTTGATTTAGATTTGATTTATTATTGTCACATGTATTAACACGGTGAAAAGTATTGTTTCTTGTGCGCTATACAGACAAAATATATTGTTCGTAGAGAAGGAAAGGAGAGGATGCAGAATATAATGTTACATCATAGTTAATGTGCAGAGGAAGATTAGCTTAATGCAAAGTAAGTCCATTCAAAAGGCTGATAGCAGTAGGGAAGAAGATGTTGAATCAGTTACTATGTGATCTCAGATTTTTGTATTTTTTGCCGAAAGGAAGAAGGTGAAAGAGAGAAATGTGCAGGGTACGTGGGGTCCTTAATTATGCTGGCTGTTTTGCCGAAACGGTGGCAAGTGTAGGCAGTCAGTGGATGGGAGGCTGGTTTGTGTGATGGATTGGGCTATGTTCACGCCCTTTTCCTTGCAGTCTTGGGAGGAGCAGGAGCCATACCAAGTTGTCATACAACTAGAAAGAGTGCTTTCTATGGCGTATCTGTAAAAGTTGGTGAGAGTCATAGCTGACATGCCAAATTTCCTCAGCCTTCTGAGAAAGTAGAGGGGTTGATGGGCTTTCGTAACTATAGTGTCAGCATGTGGGGACCAGGACAGTTTGGTGATCTGGACACCTGAAAACTTGAAGCTGTCAATCCTTTCTGCTTTGTCCCCATTAATGTAGTTGGGGGCATGTTCTCCTTTACATTTCCTGAAGTCGATGACATGCTCCTTTGTTTTGTTATCATCGAGGGAAAAATTGTTGTTGCCACACCAGTTCATCAGATTCCCTACCTCATTCCTGTACTTGTCATTGTTTGAGATCTCACCCACTATGGTGGTGTCATCAGCAAATTTGAAAATCAAATTGAAGGGGAATTTGGCCACAGTCATGGGTGTATAAGGAGTACAGTAGTGGGGCTGAGAACACAGTCTTGTGGGGCATCGGTGTTGAGGTTGATTGTAGAGAAGGTATTGTTGCCTATCCTTACTGATTGATCTAGCACCTTTAAGCTGGGAAAACAATCATGGAGACCTTTTGTCTTGGAGAGTTGAAAGAAAGGGAATAATTAATGTATATCCGCACACACCCTTCTTTACAGAATAACACAACATTCCCCATGTGATGTCAAAAAAATACTTGGGTGCAAAGCTGAAAAGACACTGAGCCCTGATGATATCCCAGCTGCAGTGTTGAAGACTTTTACTCATAAAATAGCCACACTTCTGGCCAATTTATTCCAGTTGAACTATTACAATGGCTTTTACTGGACCAAGTAGTAAAGTGCAGGACAAATCCAGTCTGACCAGTTGCTGCCCTGCCCCCAACTCTAGCTCAATAAAATAATAGGAAGGAATTGTTGACAGTACTGAGAAATGCACTTACTTGTCAATAACCTAATTACTGTTCAGTTAGTTTTATGCCAGCCTCCAAACCTCATTACAGGCTTAGTTCAAATATAAAGAACAAAGAACAAAACAGCATGGGAAACAGGCCCTTCGGCCCAACGAGCTCGCGCCGCCACCCCGATGTTCCCACCTCTACCCGTGATCCCTGTCCATGAGCCAAAGAGCTGAAGTCCAGTAATAAAGTGAGCATAACTTGGGAGTAGGTAGCACTTGACCAAACGTGGCATCAAGGAAGCATGCAACAAGACCTGGATAATGTTCAGGTTCAGGCTCATAGATGACTGTGGCACTGAAAGAACTGTGGTAAATGTCTGGTAATGATACTGGAAAGCAAAGGTGTAAATAAATTTAATAAATTTTGTTTAATAAATTTTGTATTTGCTGACCTAGTTCTTGGGATGTGGGAAACCATGAAAACTACCAGATTGCTGTAAAGTCCTACAACTATGCTTTATGGCAGAAACCTTCTATCCTGTCTAGCCTATGTTGAATGTTCTAAAACCTAAAATGATAAGAATATGGATTTAGTATGAAGACCAAAAAGTCAAATTCAAGGACTACATCAGAAGCAACAAGTGAAGATTGAATTGAATGATAGCACACTGGAACAAGTAGGTTTTTCCATACTCTTTTTAGACAGTGAATGTTCTGCTTGGCATGGTTGAGAATCTGAAACTGCTTCAGAGGTAAATCTTGGCTGTGCAAATTGATTGAGGTAAATCTCAGATATAGAGATTGAAACCCTGGAGATGGATTTTTGTTGATGTTGCAGGAGTGACATTTGGAGAGAATTGCAATTTGAGCTCTTCAGATGCGCAAGTTAGACACTCATGAGACACAGTTTCAATGAGTTTAGATGGCTCAGTGTGACAACCAGAGTGAGTTGCTGAGAGTTCAAGAATCTGCTGAAGTCACATCTGTCATTTATTTGGAGCACGGTGTGTCTGTCCAAGTTTTCCTATAGGTTTACATGTATTGCATACTTAGCCTGAATATTACAGTATTAGATATGGTAGATTGTTTTATCTTTCCAAATTTGGGCGAAGGCTTTCTGTCCCGCCTGGCACAATAATCGAGGCAGGCAAAACAGGAACACGCAAAGGTCTGTTGACCTCGAGTGGGATTTTCTGGTCTTAGAGCGACTGCAGCTGAAAAATCCAGCTCTTTTGAGTATGTCTGTAAAGAGAGTACTTGGGTGAAGGAATAATGAATAGTTGGATCATTGTCACAGAACAATTGTGGACAAGCTGCAGTAATTGTGAGGATGGCCCAAGGCATCTGACGATGTACCATGGCAGCAAGCAGGATAGGAACATTTAGAAACCCAAAGCTCTATTTTTAAAAGTGTGAGGCGCAAAAATGATGAATTAGTAGACTTGTGGAAAAATCACCAACGCAAGTTGCCAACCCTCCCCTCCGAAGCCATGCATCATTCTAACTTGGAACAATATCACCATTCCTTCACTGCCACAGTGTCAGGTTCTTAGAACTCTTCTGCTAATAGCTATATGGGGGTGACACAACACGATAGACGTCAGAGGTACCAAAAGGCGGCTCATCAGAACCATGACCTCAAAGCTAATAAGCAAACAAAAATAAATGTTCGCATTGACAGCAACACAAGAATAATTTGCCATGTTCCTGAATGTTGGAAACTAGAGTACGAAGTTACCACATCTTATGAAGGAGCAGTGCTTTGAAAGCTAGTGGCTTGTGCTACCAAATAAACCTGTTGGACTTTAACCTGGTGTTGTGAGATTTCTTACTTGGAAATGTATTGCCATATTTTGCAATTGCTGGGTCAAAATTCTGGAATTCCCTTCCTAATGGCATTGTAGGTCAACCTAGAGCACTGGACTGCAGTGATTCAAGAAGGCAACTCACCAGCACCTTCTCAACTAGGAAAGGGCAATAAATGCTGGCAACCAGCAACATCATGACCCAAAAAAAAATAAATGTTGGTTTTCATAAACTAATCATTGAAGTTTGAGGTGCGTTGACAGGGAACTGAGTATTGGTAACTCAGCTGTGATATCATTCCATTAGTTGTCTATTTGTGATTACTGAGTAGTAAAAATTCCTCACCTTGTGGCTTATCAGTTAGATTACTCTCCAGCAAATTGTTGGCTCAAGTGACTGATTCTTTGTTGCTAATGCCACTGTTTGTGAGATTATTGTTTGGGACAGCATTCTATTCCAACTCCGTGGAGAGAGTGCAAGTATTATCTGAGTTCTAATTAACACTTCACTAGGCTCATCAATTCAGCTGCTGATGTCATCCTCTGGGCCTCCACATCTGCCACTTTCTGTAAATGTGTGAGTAAAAGAGCTGAGTATTATTATGGTAGATAAAGGCTTGTAAATGCGAGTATAAGTTGCATGCCTTCTGATGTGTGAGAACTGTTAGTGTTCACAGCATGAGATGAGTGGAGATGGAAAAGGTGATTACTGGTTGGAAATTATTTTTCTGTAATGAACAATGGAAACAATTGTGTGAGCAGTGGAGAGACCATAAGCAGATGAGAAAATATAAAAAAGGAGAGTGAGGCCATTTCTCATTTCACATACTGCTGCTAAGGATAGGACACTAACAAGCAGAGATTCAATGCTTTTGGAATATGAGGTGTAAAGAATATGTTGCCTATCACCCAGGATGGCAGCATTGAAAGAAATCATGCAATGGGTGATGGTGTTTTGCTAATCAACTGCTTCTTGAATCTATCCTATAAGCATCTGTCTGTAAACAGTAAAATAGGACTTATTACGTAGAATAGTTACGTAAATGTTTCTTCACCATCTCTTCTTGTTTCTTTTCTGTTTCTTATAAAATACTGTTTCAGTTGCTGTATTGCAGGAATTGATTTCTATGGCTGGGACTATTGATGCTCAGAATACAGAGGGTTCTCTTGTAGATGTTTCTTTTCTCCCTTCTGCCTCCATCTGCATCCATAGACTCATGGCTTTACCAACTTCGGAGAGAGAAAGAGTTGATGTCTCCAGCCCGTTTGACTCCTTTTCAGAGCCTCCTGTTTGCTTGTGATGATAGAAACTGGAGATGGTAAAACCGAGTGTGTGTGGGCTGAGCCAGCAGGGAACAACAATTCATTTTAGAGCTGTGTCAGGCAGTTCTACAATGCAATCAGAAATATCCAAGATAGCTTGTTTCAGTGACTCTTGTGATCTCTAGAATGTTCAGTGAGCATTTTGAGCTTTTGAAATAGCTTGTTTAAAATATGTAATAGTGATGATCCAAGTGGTTTGCTGAATATTAATTTAAACAGAATAATTGCAATTGGTAATGTTTAGACATTGTTTACAGTCACTTTCAGAATTGGCTTTCAAAGCGTTGGTCAAATCTATGAGCAACTCAAACTGAAAGGTTAAAGTATAAGGTTCAGCTTTTGCAGTGTTTATATGGTGTTAGTAAAAGTGACTGACTTTGGCATAGACATTCAACTTGCTGTTGACATTGTTGGATCCCTTGAGGAATGGATACGTTCAAAACACTGAAGACAGAAATTTCTGCCAAAAGTTAAAGTTTACATGCTTCTGCTTAACCTTTTTGGACTGTTTGTAGATAAAAAAAAACTTAAGGCCCTATGGACACTTGGAAGCTAATAGTCAGTTAGGATTGTGCTGTCTCAAGATCTTGTCCATTTTGCTCCCTACATAAGATTGTTAATTTGTTTGGGGAGGGGAGATCAGTCAGGTTGAAAGAACAGCCAATTTTGTATTGTATTTGTTCTAAAAGCTGACCAGCATGTGCTGACTTTTGAAGTGTATGAAGTTCCCTAGTTCTGCGTAAATTATTGTAAATTGCATTGTGCTCTTCCACAAGTGGAAATGTTGTATTTTGTGTAACTCCAGAG
The DNA here is from genome assembly GCA_024679065.1 of Sphyrna mokarran. NCBI lineage: Eukaryota > Metazoa > Chordata > Chondrichthyes > Carcharhiniformes > Carcharhinidae > Sphyrna > Sphyrna mokarran. The sequence goes on from JAGIQG010000006.1 coordinate 9,722,344, forward strand.
GGCCTCTAGTGGCAGCCAGCTGTGTAGCATGTGTCAAACAGACACTTGCATTCACAAAGGCATGATCAAGCAGAAGTGATGTGGAACTGGGATTCAGCGTTGGTCAGCGAGGCCTGATCTGTGAGAATCAGACTTAATGCCTCACAGTGTCAAGGACTTAGGTTCAGTTCCCAGCTTGAGTCACTTTGTGCAGAGTTTACACGTTAGCCCTTTGTGGGTTTCATTCGAGTACTCCAGTTTCTTCCAGCAGTTCGAAAGGCGTGCTGGTTAGGTGCATTGGCCTTGCTAAATTCCCCCTCAGTTTACCCAAACAGGTGCTGGAGTGTGATGATTAGTGGATTTTCACAGTAACCTCGTTGTAATGTTATGTAAGCCTACTTGTGACACTGATGAATAAACTTTAAACTTAATTTTCTATCAGCTTGAGTTTAGAGGATGATAGCGTTAACTAGGAGAGTTTCGGAATATTATTGCTGCAGGTGACAAAGTCACGTATGAGATGTTTTAGCAATAGATGAGATGAGGCCTGGGTGGTGGCTGCTGTTGTGGATTTGGAATCCAGTAGTCTTTGTTAAAGAAAGGTTTCGAGAGAATGGAAGCTCAAATTGTGGTGTAATAGTACACTCTTGCAGATAGACTATTTTAACCTGAGCCAGTGACTGAGGCCAGCCGGGAAATAGGTGGCTTGGTTGTGAAGTTTATGGTGGGTAGTGCCAATGACAATAGATGTGGTCTTACCAATGTTTAACTGGAGGAATTTGTGGCTCATCCAAAATCAGATTTTGCAGAGAGCTTGACAGCCCAAAAACAGCAGAAGAGGCTGAAAGAAATAAAGCGGAAGAATGTCAGCATTCATGACTCTGTCTTTGGATGCAAAGGCAGAATATTACAGGTGTTGGAAATCTGAAATGAGATCAGAAAATGCTTGAAAAACTCAGATCGGGTAGCTTTTGTGGAATAGGAGCCGAGTTAACATTGCAGGCCTGGACTGAAATGGTAACTCTGTTTTTGGGTAGTGTTTCCAAGGAGAAGCACACATGACTAAGAGAAAGGACTTCAGAAAAGCTCTGAAGGTGGGATTTCAGGAGAGAGAAGTTACTTTTGGATGCTCTGGCAGTGATTGGCGTGAAATACGAAGCTGCATGGCAGTTGATATGTAGAAGAGGATGGTGTTGTCAGCCATGTCCAGGGTTGCAGTGATATAGAAAACGATAGACAGGAACCCACAACCCCAGTTACAATGATCTAAATGGTTTGTTGTAAGTGAGTCACTTTTTTCTTCAATTGAATTAAATGACTTAATGATGTTATCCGATAAATTAGAATTCAGTTTGCTCACGTAGAATAAGAAACTAATAAAATCTTCAGAGCTGTCATCATGGCATATAGAATAAATAGCACCTGACAAGGTACGAATGCTGTGAACGGAAACAAATACAGTTTCAGTGTATGCACCACCTAGAGATTTGATGCCTTTTAACCTTATTATTTGAAATGCATATCAACTTAATTTATTTCAGAAATGATTTGAGCTGCAGATTTTGGTCTACTTTCTGTACTTTATTCTGTTTTGTGAAGTTGTTGAAGAACAAAAGAGTGAAATAATTGTTTTATATGTTAAACTTGGAAGACTGATACAGATAAGCAAGCTCTTTTGGCCTGTTTAATCTAATCTCATTCTTTTAAGAGTAACATTTCTACTGTTTTTATTGACAGTAAATGGAATTAAGAAACAGATTAGGATGGTCTAATTGACTGGTGGAACATGCTTGAAGGGCTGAATGGTCTTTTCCTTTCTTATGTTCATTTTCAAACAAGATAAGAACACACTGAATATTGCCAGCTTGGCTCAATTTCTGGTATCAGACTCTCAAATTCATAATTTTCTGACCTAGAAATTAAGGGAAATACTGGAAACAGACATTGCTGGAAATGCATAATGCATCAAACAGACTGAGCACAGAAAATAAGTTCATACTTAGGTGCAGACCGTAGTGTTTTTGAAGTAAGTTAACAACCTGAGGTGAACATTTCTGATATCTCTACTAAAGTTTGACCCAGTTTTGAGTATATTGCTGACTGAGTTGAAATTAAACTTGCAATATAAGTTGAGAATTTTATCATGTCACAACTGGTCCCATAGCTTTCAGTGTAAGTATTGCACTTCACTCCCTTTTTTTTAATGTCACTGCTACCAACGGCAGCCCAAAGTCAGCAGTGAAAAGAAATAATGCATTTGCTACTGAATTAGCTTTGGAGGTGGCTTTCCATTTATCCCAGAATAGGGAGGTGCTGAAGCGCACACACTGATTATTGCTGGCTTTCTTTCTTAAGGCCATGGGCAGTTGTCTTGTCTCATCCAGTGATATAGATTGTGCAGCTAATCTGTATGGACCTTCTCCACCAGCTTTATAACCCAGTTATCGTATAATAAATAAATGTGTAGAGTATACGGCTAATGGTAGGATTCTTAATAGTATTGATGAACAGAGGGATCTTGGTGTATATGTGCATAGATCCCTGAAAGTTGGCAATCAAGTCGATAAGGTTGTTAAGAAGGCATACGGAGTCTTAGCTTTTATTGGTAGGGGGATTGAATTTCGGAGCCGCAACGTCATGTTGCAACTGTACAAAACTCTAGTGCGGCCGCACTTGGAGTATTGTGTGCAGTTCTGGTCCCCACATTATAAGAAAGATGTGGAGGCATTGGAGAGGGTACAGAGGAGGTTTACCAGGATGTTGCCTGGTATGGAGGGCAGGTCTTATGAGGAGAGGCTGAGGGATTTGAGGTTGTTTTCGTTAGAAAGGAGGCGGCTAAGAGGAGACCTTATCGAAACATATAAGATGATTAGAGGTTTAGATAGGGTGGACAGTGATAGCCTTTTTCCTAGGGTGGAGAAAGCTAGCACGAGGGGACACAGCTTTAAATTAAGGGGTGATAGTTATAGGACGGATATCAGAGGTAGGTTCTTTACCCAGAGGGTGGTTAGGGAGTGGAATGCCCTGCCTGCAGCAGTTGTAGATGCGCCAAGTTTGGTGGCGTTTAAGAGGTTAGTTGATAAGTTTATGGAAGAGAAGGGAATGGTTTAGTTTGGAGGGTCATTGCTTTTTTTTCATAATTGGTCGGCGCAACATCAAAGGCCGAAGGGCCTGTTCTGCGCTGTAATGTTCTATAATAACATACAAAAAGTCTGAGCTCACGTACCAACTAACTCAAGAATAACTTCTTCCTTGCTGCTGTCAGACTTCTGAATGGATTTACTTTGCATTAAATTGATCTTTCTCTGCACCCTAGCTATGACTGGAACACTACATTCTGTATGCGCTCATTTCCTTCTCTATGAATGGTATGCTTTGTATAGTGTGCAAGAAACAATATTTTTCACTGTATACTAATACGTGTGACAAATCAAATTAGTTATTGTGACATGTTCAACCTGGCCTTTTAGCTAAGATCAAGTGTAGTATTGACATGCTGTGCTTGGTTGAAGTCATAAGGTTATATTTCAGCTTCATTTGAAGCAATTTTTAAAAACGTCATCTCGGCCTTTTGGCTAAGATGCAAATGAGATCAAGCCTTGGAGGAGGAGCAATGCTTACTACAATCAGCTTGGATCATGTAAATCAAGTCCAACACAGGAGATGAGAGCCCTGTCTTGTCAGCTTGGATTGGGAATGTCTCAACTTGTTGAGACTCTGAATTGGACTTGATTTGATTGAATTGGAATAAAAACAAAAAATAACTGCTTGCACGTGTGGAGTTTAAATCATAATCGCTTCCTCTGCTCTTAAGCTCAGTAAATATTTGGAGTGCCAGGTGCTAACATGCGGCATGATGGCACACTGGTTAGCACTGCTACTTCACAGCGCCAGGAACCCAGGTTCAATTCCGGCTTTGGGTGATTGTGTGGAATGTTTTCCTTGACATCAATGCTTAACATACTCATAAACAAAGGAGAATGTTAATTTTGAGGAAGTGGAACCATGTTAACAAGCTGAGTTAAGACCTCCTAATTAGTTTGTACTCTTAAATTTAAGTTAAGTGCAATGTTTTTGTTTTGTGATAGTCTTACAGTCTCTAATTTAAAATTGGCCGCATGAACATGAATAATTGAATATCAATTAAGCTGACATGAATTTAACATGAATTGTGGGCACATGTATGAAAATGTGTATGTTATGGAGAAACCATGACACAATGGTAAAGACTCTAACAATTCAACCTGTCCACAAAATGTGTCAAACCTTGTGCAAGTTAATATAATTGCTTCCCATCCTTTCCAAGACCAGATGTTTTCCTTGGCGAGCTGAAAAGCCAGACTAAAAACCAAGGTCAATTTGGGGAAGAAAAATGCGCATGTTTTCTTGCCCATTGAGCATTCAGAACTAGAACGAAGAATCCTACAGTGCAGAAACAGGCCCTTCGGCCCATCGAGCCTGCACTGACCCCAATCCCAGGCCCCATCCCCACACACTTACCCTCTAATCTCTCTAAGTTTAACATCCCAGGACACTAAGGGGCAATTTTAGCATGGCCAATCAACCTAATCTGCACATCTTTGGACTCTGGGAGGAAACTAGAGCACCCAGAGGAAACACACGCAGGCATGAGGAGAATGTGCAAACCCCACTCAGACAGTGATCTGAGCCGGGAATCGAACCAAGGTCCCTGGAGCTGTGAAGCAGTAGTGCTAACCACTACTACCATGCTACCCAAAGTCTGGGAAATCGTCCCTGAAGTATATTTCTTTCGTATGAGGAGATATTTGCTCCAACTAGAAATGAATCTAACTCTAAGTTAAAAGAATTCATTGTGTAAACATCTATTGCACAAGAGTGCAGCCTGACCTGGAGATAGAGCATAGAACACTACAGTGCAGTACAGGCCCTTCGACCCTTGATGTAGCGCTGACCAATGGAACCAATTTTATGACCCTCTAACCTAAACTATTCCAATGCTATTCATATGCCTATTCACTGACCATTTGAACGCCCTTAAAAAACCAGTTTCTTTCCACACGCTGTGCAACGAAAGTGAGAAACGTACGCACGCATGCCCATATAGAGAATGAAAGAGAACAGCAGTACTTTTATTCAAGAAATGCACTTAGCTCAAGAAAAAGACCACTGTCCAATATCTAAATTCATGTGTGGCCTTGTACAAATTAAATTTGGAACCCTTGTTTTCCCGAATCTATTTAATTGGCACAGAATCCATTCCTTTCATTGCCTTTTAAACTTCAAACAGATAATCCATTTGTCTACACTTCTCCATCCTGTCAACTCTTTAAGTCTGTCTTGCTAAGAAAAATGCTTTATACTGGGAATATTGACATTTTCCAAAGCCTAAATATCATTCACCATATGAGATGACCAAACCTGGACGCAATATTTCAAGTGAGGTCTGATCACAGTCTTCTACAAAGGCAAAATAATATGTCCCTTCCTTAGTTCTTCCATACAAACTGTGAAACACTTTTGTTATAGGTTGTGTCTTTTTCTACCAGATTGTCTCTGTCTCTGTGTTAAATCTTGCACTATGAAGTCTTCAATAGATTGCTCTTTTCTTAGATGAGAGCGCCTGAGATGATATTCACAGATCTTTCTTGGTGATGATGTCATAAGTGAATCCTGGCTGTACCTAGTGGTGAAAACTGTGATGCATTTAATTTTGTCTTGTGGATAGACTGACCAGAAATGTTGACCAGGCCAGCTGAGTTCACTTGCACTGAAAAAATTCTGTCTGCTTGGGCTTTTGCAAAGTAGAAGTTAATTATCAATTACTTTCACGTGTTACGGAAATAACATTTTGCTGCTTTCTCTCCCACCTCATTCACAATCATTTCTTAAAACTCTCTTTATTTTTTAAAATATAAATAATTACCAAAGATATGAGTATGAAGTTTTGATTGACTGCTGCATTGTTCAAGGTGTTGCAATATTAAACAAAGGTCCAGTGTCCTCTTGAGCAGACTTAAAAGATCCAATGGCATATTTTTAAGTACAATATATATCTCAAATAGCATCACTAAGATCTGTCTTTATTGCATTGCTGTTTGTAGAACCTTGCTATGTGCAAATTCACTGCTGCATTTTCCTGCATTACAAAACTAAAAGTTCTTCACTGGCTGTAAAGTATTTTGGGACATCTTGGAAAAATTATATATAAATGCTAGTATTCTTAATCTCATTAGCAAAGCTCCTAACGTTACAATTTTGGGGTGGAGGGGAGGAATGAGATGATCTAATGAGGGTTTTCCCTGATATTTTCCACGTAAACTGTATTCTAACTTCAGCTTGTTCTGCCCTCCACATAATGTAGATCTTGCTGACATATTTAAGGCAGAGTTTATTTAGTGATGCAAGTATAACTGCTTAATGGTATGTGAAATATAACTGTAGACTTGTTCCAGATGCGATAATTATATTTTTGAATAGACTGTCATCTTAATGAATGGATATTTGTAACAGTTGATGTGAAATAAGCACTACCGGAAACCTTTACTCTTTCAAAACTAATTTTGCACATGGTTGCTATTGGTGAGTATATGAATTTGTTCTTTTGTATTCAGTTAGTGCAGATATATTTTGTTAGGATGTGAAACCCAAAGTTAAATGTGAAATTGCCTTGCTAATGCATTACTTAGTCATCATATTGGGTGAATTTTAGGATGTAAGCTCAGTTTATTAAAAATATCTTTTGTAGGATTGGACTGAATATTGCATTATAGGAAATTAGTATATTTGAATAGCATCTACTGAGAAATAAAATGTTGCTCTCATTCTTTCCAAACTTGCTGACTTATCCAAGAATAAAAACGAAGTGCTGGAAAATACTCAGCAGGTTTGGCAGTATTTGTGAGAGGTGCCCCTGTTAGTGCAGAGAGTTTTCATTTAGTGCATTACTGATGTCACCCCAGCTCAAAGTTACACTTTGTAGATCCAGAGACTGAATGTTGGGCACTCCTTATCTGTGTAGGTCGTTATTATATCAGCCAGGGCTGTTTATCTAGTAAACCAGAAGAATTTGCCTAAGAAGCTTTGCAACTCAAAATAAATTCAGACGATCAGCCAAGTATGGATTTAAAGATATTGGAATCTTATTTTACCAGCACATTGAATAGCATTTAAAATTACCTCCGTTGAGTAATGTTGCTGTACCACAAGAACTGCCATTTTGAATCACGCAGTGCTGAGAAAGTTGCAGTGTCTCCATTGCTGTCCACTACCAGCTCTGATTTTGTCAAAACGACTGTCAGGTGGAGGTACCTGAAGTAGAGGCACTGCTGTCCGTGCTGCTAACCTTTTGTGTTACATGCATCGCATTATCAAACATGGATATCATTCTCTCTATAGTTTTACTGATTATTGTAGATTTTTTCCACCCTGATAGTTTGAAAGATTTATATTGAACAGCAGATGTAAAGCCATTTAGCTGATGACTACATGTGATGTAGATGTAAAGCCATTTAGCTGATTCCACTTACATTGCTGTTTTGAAGGGTGGAGTAACGTACAGTAACATACTGTGCTTCCCAGTGGGGAAACGGAACTGGGTGGGCAGGGAGCACAGATATTTTCAAAGAATTGTGAATAAAAAAACTCTATTCCTTTTTAAAGAGAGTCACTTTCTAAGAATGCAAGTCAGTGTTAAATCATAATAAATGATTTAAACTTGTTTAAATTCTTTAAACTTGTTTATTTCTTTAAACTTGTTAAATCATAGCTTTACTTGAATCTTTTTCAATAAGATTCTATTTTGCAGAGAGCAAGGGGAATTGAAATCTGCAGAAATAAAGGAAATTTAATTGACTCTTTTCGCTGCTAAATTTTGTTTGTGATCCTGCTTTATATGTTCCTAGACGTACGTATTCCTAACACCTTCCTGTGCTGAAGAATAGAGCAGATGGCTGAGTCTCTCACTTGTTTTTTCTCCCTTTATCTTTTTTCTGCTAATTTCTCCCCTCTGTAAGGTGTTGACTCCCTGTTGATGTACGTTGGTGAAATTGATCATTGCACCATCTTCACCAAACATGAATTTTTTTCAATGTGAAAGGATGTATATTCAGTGTCGGCAGGATATTCAATCATTCGGGCAATATCAAAGCTGAGCCCACTCCTGTTCTCATTTACCATCTGTTCTCCTCTCCCTTCCAGCAAAGAATCCAAGCTCTTTTTTTTATTTCTGACACCTTACTCAATTCCAAAAATGCGGAGGCTAAGTAAAGCACGTCTACACGTTTGGCTTGAAACAAATTGTTAACTCAGCACAAAATGGGAACCAAATCTGGGACATGGTCATCCAGATCCATGCTCTGGAATTCCTTTCTCTCTACCTCATCTCTTTCCTTTAAAATCATTATTTTACAACTACTGATCATTCTGCCTGAGTAATAAAGAATATAATGCTTCCCTGTTGTCTATATACCACACATCCAACAACTACATTCCTGGCTTTGGCTGCTTTAGGTTTGTTGTGATGACTGATTTGAAGTTGCTCAGACTTGGAATCACAATTTTGTATCTGCACCAAATCATGCAGCATGTCGCAAACAGAGAAATTTGGTTCACCAAATTACGTGCTTGACAGCTGGGTCAATCATGCTCAGATTGAAGATAGGAAGGGGGGATATGGTTTAATGCCACATGATAGCCTAGCTACCAGTTCATGTGCATTGCGTAATGTTTTAGAAAGATATTAATTTGTCCCGTTGATGCAGGGATACAGTTTGTTTTTGTAAATTCCATCCGAGTTCAGTTCAAAAATAATGCGCGTCTTCTAATCAAAAAGCAGGTTGTAAATTTGAATTGCACAGCTGATAAAGTTCAGTTTATTAAATCATTCTTATTCTTCATCTTTTGACAAAATTGAGAGACGATTAATTCTCACAAAACAAAATCTAACATGGATTTCATGAGTTTTGAAGTCCATTTGGAAGGAACTTTAGAGACTCATATTTAGAAGATGTATTTGGCTCAAGATAATCTTGTTTGCCTCATCGTCTACAATTGACAGAATATTTCACAAAATGTATTTTGTTTTTGTGATACCTGACAAGTGAATTGCTGCCTTTTGCTTGATATTGCAGAAGTGAGTTATGGTCTATAAGTAAAGAGAACACCCAGTGTAACAACAGTAAAAAATCCATGGTTGATCCCTGGTTACTGCTGCTGTTGACTTCAGCCACTCTGGCTAATCTTTCTAGTCGTAAACACATTCTAGTGCTTTTAAGACTCATCCCAATTTTCTTCTGAACAAACAAAAATCATCACATACAATCTGATAGTCAATGTGATTTTTGAATATCTTCCCAACGTATTAAATATCACATCTTTCCTCATAATTTGATCTTTAGACTGTTATTCTCCTCTGTTACCTCTCTGCTAATATGGATGCAGTTTCCTCAGCCTAAATGTGTGATTATTTCTTGCCTCTTTCCTCCATGTTTCAGATCCTTCTGCTTGCTTTCTTCTCCAGCTGTTCTCTGCCCCCACTCACTCCTTTCCTCGCTAATGTGCTGTCCAGCTCCCTTGCTGTGCACCATTCTCTGGCTGGGAATGAGGCAATGCTGCATGTCAAAATTGTGCACTGCCAATCCAGACTAACAAGTGATGTCCTGGGCCTGCTAATTTGTTCACAATAAGCTTCATTTGCTGTAGTCTACGGATAAAATTATCTGAATCTTTCTAAGTGGCATTACTGTTTCTGCCAGATGGTTTTGTTGTGTATATTGCTGTATTTTGGTTGGGCTGGAAAGACTGGCTGAAACTGTTCCCAGAGGGGCCTGTGACATCAGCAGTATTGTAATTTAACACTCGTTTTGCATCCAGGTGGTAGATTTAAGTTGCTGTAATCTCGTCACTTAAATCATTACATTATAGTTGGACCTTCCATTTCTTAGGCAGCCGGCTCCTTGGAAAAATAATTGTAACTCAGCATCTTGTATTTGTCTTGTTTTCTATGGGGGTGGAGAGGTGATAGCAGTGGAACAGCAGTATCAAACCACATCTGAAATGGCAAGAGTAGTATCTGTGCTATTTTGGCTAAATTAGAATTTGTAAAAACAGCAAGATGTGGGAGAATAAAAGAGTGGAAATATGAATATATAAGTATCACAATGCTCTCAATTGAAAATCTGTTGCGGTTACTTGCAATGACAACAGATTAAAAACAGATCAATTTTTTTGCCAGCTCTTCAAATTTGTCTCTTTTGATCCCCCACCCCATTGGAAAAAAATAGGGTCACTTTGATGAAATATGATGAAATAATTTAAAGCAATGTTCTAATTACAAACTGTTTTCTGGGACTAAATGCTTCATGTCTCTTTCAAAATCAGCATAAGGCGCAGCCGGTGATTTCAGGTGTTGTGAACAAAGGCATAAATAAACTATTGCGTCTCCAATAACGTGCCACCTCTTCAGAGGCGGACATTTTATTTAACACCCACATTTATAAGCATGTCACTATATTGTGACTGTATTTGAAGTGATATGACAAATACCTCTCTTTATCTGAAATCTAGCTGCTGAAGTAATATATTAACGGATATTGATTTAAGAAATACATCACAATCATCAAATCTCCCTTGCATTTTTTTTAAAAAGATATCATCTCATTGCTCTCGCCTCTCCTATTTCCTTAGTTGGCAACTTGCTGCATAGTGTGCCAGCAACACTATAACACTTCACCCAAATGATTGTTGTTCACGTGTGTGCAACCAGGCAGTCAGAGTTCACTGGCTATTTAACCATGCAATGCATTCCAGCCAAGCTTCATCCTGCAGTATTTCGGCAGGAGCATTGTTGCTGTTATTTTCACTTCCTCCATGCAGGGTAACTGCTGCCAACATGGTTGAGGTTAAATAATGGCTAAAGCTGTTCAGGATAAGATGAGAAAATCTAAAATAACGTCTTGCTGTTTTCCCCATCACTGCAGGATTTTATCTCTTCTGCATTTTATTCTGTGTTTTGGAGTCAGCAATCTCAATATTTCGTACTTGTCTGTTGATTAATTTGTAGATACATGACTTTGCACCTTCCTCCCTTTTTGCTCAGAGTATTGAAATCAAGCTAGTATAACTTGCTGTGTCCCAGGACTCTGCCTCATATCTCTGTGCAGCTTTCCTCTTACCATTGATGAGTCTTTAAAAATTCATGTTTGGAATCATTTAATTGCTTCTTGATTCGACCCATTTTATCTTGTGATCTCTTCAACCTCCAGTCTATCATTTACCTGAGTTTTTCAATTTAAACAAAAATAATTATTCATTAGCTTGTCGTTTAATCAGCCATTTTATATGGAATGCTACTACAGAATATTCAGATTCTATTGTTGAAATCAAATTGTTTCTGTTGGGATAAATGTTGTGGACATATTGAGAGGGGATCTTTCAGAGACGTATAAGATAATGAAGGGGATGGATAGGGTAGAGGTTGAGAGACTCTTCCCGCTTAACAAAGATAGCAGGACTAGAGGGCACAGCCTCAAGATTAGGGGGGAGTGGTTCAGATCAGAGTTGAGGAGGAATTTCTTCAGCAAAGGGTGGTGAATCTTTGGAATTCTCTGCCTGTTGAAGTGGTGGAGGCTTGCTTGCTGATGATATTTAAGTCAAGAATGGATAGGTTTTTGATTGACAAGGGGATTAAGGGTTATGGGGAAAAAATGGGAAAGTGGTACTGAACCACTGCAGATCAGCAATGATCTTATTGAATGGCGGGACAGGCTCGAGGGGCTGGATGGCCTACTCCTGCTCCTATTTCTTATGTTCTTATATTGACTTAAAAGGCCTTGATTTCTTCTCTCTGTCTGACCCTAAACAGAAAGGTGTTTTGATTTGCTTTCCCCACTTTCTAAACAGTAGCATATTTCCCAACCCCTCAGTTTTGGTGTGATCCAATTTTTATTAGTAATCATAGCAAATTCAAGATAGGATGAACTCAAAGAATTAGTTTGTTTGTACACTTATACTTTCAAACTGTGGGAGGAGGGTCACCTTGTCCTCTTCCATATAATAAAAAAGGAATAGAGAAAAGAACAAGAAACTTATTGTTTCATGTAGGTTCTAGAGTCCATAAGAAAAGTCTAATGAGGTATTCTTTCACAGAAATTGGTAGGATAAAAACTGATGCTGTACAATTCATTCTTCCTTTAGAGCTGATTTCACTTGATATGGTAAACATGAGATGAATCAGACCAGTTTAGGGTCAGACGATAGTACAGAAATTCCAGTGGAGAGAGTTAGGTATCCATTCTAAGCAGGGTGCATTTTCTTGTTTCTCTGGTTAGATTGATTGAGTTCCATAAGGCAATATTACTGGTTCCACAAGCTAGATTTGTGTAATATGAACTCCACCTCTGCACCCTGTTTTTAACAAAGAACCTGTATCCCTCATCTTCAGCCCCTGAGATTGTGGAATATCTCGTTAAGAATTGAAGAATCATTTCAAGGCCCTTTCTTTTGGCAGACAAATAGACTCTGGTTGGCCAGTCTGACTTATGAAACGCAGATGGTTTTTGTATGGTTCCCTTTGAATTTGGTCTGTGCAGCCCAAGGGAATGTCGTTAGTATCTCATCAGTGATCGGGATGCGAATTTCCGTGATACTGCCAGAAAGCTCTTTTATTTCAGAGGTCACAGACAGCTATGGCTCCAGCCATTTAAAAAAAAAGTTTCTGTCCGGTTTTTAAAGTTAGAGAAATAGCCATAAGGATGTCACAGAGTCTCTCAGTGCAGAAGAGGTTCTTCAGCCCATCAAAGCTGCACTGTTATGTGCAAAACACCAGAATTATCGAATCCCATTTATTAGCACTTAGCCCATAGCCTTGAACATTATAATGTGCTAAGTGCTCATTCAGGTATAATTTGTAAAGGATGTGATTCAGTCTGCCTCTACCACTCTTCTAGGCAGCACATTCCATACCATCACCATCCTTTGGGTAAAAATGTTCTTCCTTACATCCTCCTTAAACCTCCTGTCCCTCACCTTGAACTTGTTTTTTGTAACTGTTTTGGTAAAGTATAGAGGCTGAGGCCTGAAATACTTCAAAAAAGCAAAATGGGTAACCAGAAAAAAAGGGTTGCTGGAAAACGCTCAGCAGGTCAGGGAGCATCGATGGATAGAGAAATGGAGGTAATATCTTAGCGGAGGATTATGAAAATAGTTTGTAATGACAGTTCTGTAGATAATTAAAAGAATGACGTTTATTTTCCACCTTTTAAGTTAGTCTGTTTTTTAAAAATTGAGTGTAAATATGAACTTGAGATCTGAGGATGATTGGAGTGCACTATGTAAGCTAGGCAGATGATACAACAGGACATAGACAGGTTGGTAGACTGGGCAGATAGATGGCAAATGGAATTTAATCCGGAAAAATGCGAGGCGATGCATTTTGGCCGGAAAAATGTAGAAGAGATTATAGGGTAAAAGGTAAAACTATACGGAGCATAGAGACGCAGAGAGACTTGGGGGTGCAGGTTCACAAGTCTCTGAAGGTGTCCTCACAGGTGGAGAAGGTGATAAAGAAGGCGTATAGTACGTTAGCTTTCATAGAAAAGGGTATAGAATACAAGAGTAGGAGTTTGATGTTGCAGTTGTATAGAACTTTGGTTAGGCCTCACTTGGAATACTGCGCACAGTTCTGGTCTCCGTACTATCGGAAGGATGTGGAGTCCTTGGAGAGAGTGCAGAGGAGGTTTACCAGGATGCTGCCTGGTATGGAAGGACTGTCCTATGAGGAACGATTAGATAGACTGGGGTTGTTTTCCCTTGAAAGACGTCGGCTTAGAGGTGATCTCATAGAGGTGTATAAGATTATAAGGGGTATAGATAGAGTAAATGGAGGTAAACTTTTTCCACCTTTAGAAATGGATAAGACGAGGGGTCATGGCCATAGGGTGAGGGGGGCTATGTATAAGACGAATATTAGAGGGCAGTTTTTCACACAAAGGGTAGTGGGGGTGTGGAATGCGCTGCCGAGTAAGGTGGTGGGAGCAGGCACGCTGGGGCTGTTTAAGGGTCTCTTGGACAGCCACATGAGCGGTATGCAGATAGAGGGATATATTAGGACTGTTTAACTACGGCTTTTTTCCCCACAGGTAATTCAGTCCATACTTGACCAACATTGAGCATGCATTCGGCAGGTGGTGCGGGTACAGCTCTTGGATGTTGATTCATGGGTTGCCTGGTACCTCATGTCGTAAATGAGTGCTTTATGTGGACCATCTGAAAGGCACCATGACAGCTCAGAGACTATCGATGTGGCTGTGCAGACACTTGGAATTGGGCTGGTGTCTGCGGGAGTTTGCGCGTTCTCCCCGTGGTTGCGTGGGTTTTCTCCGGGCACTCCGGTTTCCTCCCACAACCCAAAAATTCGCTCTTAGGCTGATTGGGTAACAAATTGTCCCTATGGTGAAAATTTTCCATATTAGGAATAATATATATATTATTATATAGGAATATTAAAATAGGATAATGTATTTGCTACTATATAGTATGACGGCGGCGCGGGCTCGTTGGGCCGAAGGGCCTGTTTCCCGTGCTGTGTTGCTTAAACAAAAAATAAAGGGTTTGTTGCATGGCTGCTTAGGTTGGCAAACTCGATCTGTGGTTTGACTTTGGAATACATTCTGAATTGAACTCTGGAACATTGCGTTACTTGATGATGAATGTGCTGAAAGTTCTGTACCCTAAGCACTGTTACAGAGCTGTACAAATAGTCCTGCCCCGGTGCTTTCATTAAAATTTGAGAAAGCATTTTCTCAGCATTGCTGGGTGTTTGAAATCTTAGGACTACTTTCGCACGAACTTAAAATATCAAGCACCACATTTGGGTTTCCTCTGCATTTTTACTAATGTTGTTTGCGCTTTAAGCATTACAGCATCATTATAAAATGCTAGTACATACAGATTTGCAATTTGTGATGATGGATTAAGAGATTCATATGACGTGCATTGATACAGCACTGAAATGTCTTGGTGTAAGGCCATGGTTTGCTGTGGATTATTAGTGTTCCCCTCAAAATCCAGTGATGTTGCAAAAAGCTGATTCACTAAGTGAATAGAGATGTTGAATGTGGTGAATGGAAACCTGAACGTGAAATCCATCCCGAATGTGAAAATCCATCCTATTCGCTGCAGTCATCGCCTTTCTCCTTCATCCAATTGAGAGCCTTTTTGAACCAATGCTGTGGAATCTGAAAGCTGCAGAAAGTTCTTTTTGAGATGGTTACATAAACGGCTTTTAAAAGCTGCATGAATGACTTGAGGGCTAATTACTAAATTTATTGAGCATAGTTGTCTTTTTAACTTCCATCTTCCTCAGAGAAACACCGGAAGTAAATGAATCAATGTGCCTTCACGTTTTTATTTTCTTTCCCTTCACTTGGCCATCTCCTCAAACATTAGATGCTTAAATAGCTATAAATTAAATTATAGCTATAAATAGCTATAAAATAAATTGGAGCTTAAATAGCTATAGCTCTAGCTCGTTAGAGGGGTCAGTTTTCGTACAAAGTGTGCAGGAAGGTTTTTTGACTCAGTATGTAGATAGGCCAACTAGAGGTGAGGCTACTTTGGATTTGGTGCTGGGCAATGAGCCAGACCAGGTGTTAGGCTTGGAAGTTGGTGAACATTTTGGTGATAGTGACCACAATTCGGTTACGTTCACCTTAGTGATGGATAGGGATAGGCATGAAGCTGGGGGCAGTAGTTATAGCTGGGGGAAGGGTAATTATGAGGCCATAAGGAGAGAATTAGGGTGCATAGATTGGACTAGGAAACTACAGGGACTGGGAACATCTGGAATGTGGAGCTTATTCAAGGAGCAGCTGCTGCGAGTCCTTGATAAGTATGTCCCTGTCAGGCAAGGAGGAAATGGTCGAGTAAGGGAACCATGGTGTACTAAAAAAGTTAATTCGCTGGTTAAAAGGAAAAAAGAGGCTTATGTCAGGATGAGGCTTGAAGGCTCAGTTAGTGCAATGGATAGCTATAGATTAGCCAGGAGGGAGCTAAAGAGTGAATTGAGGAGAGCTAAGAGGGGACACGAGAAGACTTTGGCTGATAGGATTAAGGAGAATCCTAAAGCTTTCTTTAGATATGTTAAGAATAGAAGATTGGTTAGGACAAGATTAGGGCCAGTCATAGACAGCAGTGGGAAGTTGTGCGTGGAGCCTGAGGAGATTGGAGAGGTACTGAATAAATATTTCTCTTCGGTATTCAAGCAGGGTGATGTAAATGTAGTTATGGAGAACACTGAGGTACAGGGTAGCAAACTGGAAGGTAT
Source organism: Sphyrna mokarran (assembly GCA_024679065.1). NCBI lineage: Eukaryota > Metazoa > Chordata > Chondrichthyes > Carcharhiniformes > Carcharhinidae > Sphyrna > Sphyrna mokarran. Next base: position 9,738,626 of record JAGIQG010000006.1, read on the forward strand.
CGAAGTAGATAGGGAGGATGTGCTAGATATTCTCGAGGGTTTGAAGTTGGATAAGTCCCCTGGGCCGGACGGGATTTACCCTAGGATTCTCTGGGAGGCAAGAGAGGAGATTGCAGAGCCTCTGGCTCTGATCTTCAGGTCGTCGTTGGTTACGGGTGTGGTTCCAGAGGACTGGAGTATAGCGAATGTGGTCCCATTGTTCAAGAAGGGGAAGAGAGACCTTCCAGGGAATTATAGGCCAGTGAGTCTTTCTTCTGTTGTGGGCAAAGTATTGGAGAGAATTATTAGGGATAGGATTTATAGTTATTTTTATATAGTTATAGTTATTTAGAGAGAAATGAATTGATTGGGGATAGTCAGCATGGTTTTGTGAAGGGTAGGTCGTGCCTTACTAACCTCATTGAGTTTTTTGAAAAAGTGACCAAAGAGGTGGATGGGGGTAAGGCAGTTGATGTGGTATATATGGACTTTAGTAAGGCGTTTGATAAGGTGGCCCATGGAAGACTTCTGCAGAAAATGCAGATGTATGGGATAGAGGGTGATTTAGCTAATTGGATTAGGAATTGGCTAGCAGATAGAAGACAGAGGGTGGTGGTTGATGGGAGATATTCATCGTGGAGTTCGGTGACGAGTGGTGTGCCTCAGGGGTCTGTTTTTGGGCCCCTGCTGTTTGTAATTTTTATAAATGATCTGGATGAGGGTATTGAGGGATGGATTAGTAAATTTGCAGATGATACTAAAGTTGGTGGTGTGGTAGATAGTGAAGAGGGGTGTTTTAGTTTGCAGAGTGACTTGGACAAGTTGCAGAGCTGGGCCGAGAGGTGGCAAATGGAGTTTAATGTGGAAAAGTGTGAGGTAATGCACTTTGGCAGGAATAATAAATGTGTAGAGTATAGGGCTAATGGTAGGATTCTTATTAGTGTTGATGAACAGAGGGATCTTGGTGTATTTGTGCATAGATCCCTGAAAGTAGGCAGTCAAGTCGATAAGGTTGTTAAGAAGGCATATGGAGTCTTAGCTTTTATTGGTAGGGGGATTGAATTTCGGAGCCGCAACGTCATGTTGCAACTGTACAAACTCTAGTGCGGCCGCACTTGGAGTATTGTGTGCAGTTCTGGTCCCCACATTATAAGAAAGATGTGGAGGCATTGAAGAGGGTACAGAGGAGGTTTACCAGGATGTTGCCTGGTATGGAGGGCAGGTCTTATGAAGAGAGGCTGAGGGATTTGAGGTTGTTTTCATTAGAAAGGAGGCGGCTAAGAGGGGACCTAATCGAAACATATAAGGTGATTAGAGATTTAGATAGGGTGGACAGTGATAGCCTTTTTCCTAGGATGGAGAAAGCTAGCACGAGGGGACACAGCTTTAAATTAAGGGGTGATAGTTATAGGACGGATATCAGAGGTAGGTTCTTTACCCAAAGGTTGGTTCGGGAGTGGAATGCCCTGCCTGCAGCAGTTGTAGATGCGCCAAGTGTGGTGGCGTTTAAGAGGTTAGTTGATAAGTATATGGAAGAGAAGGGAATGGTTTAGTTTGGAGGGGCATTGCTTTTTATATTGGTCGGCGCAACATCGAAGGCCGAAGGGCCTGTTCTGTGCTGTAATGTTCTATGTTCTACACTTCTCCTGCCTTGCAACTTTTAAGATCTCGAATCACTCGAGACCTTGATTAAATGAACTCCTTTTGCTGATAATTACACGGTTTGTTTTGCTTTTATAAATAATTTTTATGGAGGTAGTGGCATCATGGTATTGTCACTGGACTAGTAATCAGAGAGCCAGGATAATGTAACTTGTGATCAGTACTCTCTCTCTTCCCTCTCTTTCTCTTCTCTCCTCTCTTTTCTCTCTCTTACATACTTTTCCATATAAACATAACTGTGATTAGAAACTAGTGAGAGAGCAAAAAGGGGACATGAGATTGCTATGATAGATAAGGCAAAAGAGATTCCAAAGTGTTTCTACAAATACTTGAAGGGCAAAAGACTAACTCGTTGAAAGAATAGAAACTCCTGAGGATCACATCTTTGTGTGTATTTGCAAGAGATGAGTGAGATCCTAAGTGAATATTTCTCATCAGTTATTCACTGTTGAGAAAGGCATGGATGTTAAGGAAACTTGGGGAAATAAGTAGTAATGTCTTGAGGAGTGTACATATTACAGAGAAGAGTGCTGGAAGTTTTAAAGTCCATCAAGGTAGATAAATCCCTGGGACCTGATGAAGTGTATCTCAGGACATTGTGGGAAGCTGGGGAGGAAATTATAGTCCACTAGGAGAGATTTCTGAATTATCGATAGCCACGTGAGATGATTGAAGATAGAAGGGTGACAAATGGCATGCCTTCCTTTAACAAGGGCTGCAGGGCAATGCCTGGGAACTACAGGCTTGGTGTGACTGATGTCGGTCGTGGGTAAGTTGTTAGAAGGTATTCAGAGAGAGACAGGACCTACAAGCATTTAGAGATGTAATGACTGATTAGGGACAGTCAGCATGGCTTTGAGAGTGAAAAATCATGCTGTACAAATTTGATTGAGTTCTTTGAAAGGGTAATCGAGAAAGTAGATGAGGACAATGCAGTCAAAGTTGCCTATATGGACCTTAGCAAGGCCTTTAACAAGGTGCCACATGGTAGGTTATTACGTAAGGTTCAATCTCTCGGATCCAGGGTGAAGTGGCAGCCAATTGGATACAAAATTGGTTTGATGACAGAAGAAGTGGTTGTAGAGGGTTATTTTTCAAACGGAGAACTGGGCAGCACGGTAGCACAGTGGTTAGCACTGCTGCTTCACAGCTCCAGGGACCTGGATACGATTCCTGGCTCGTGTCACTGTCTGTGTGGAGATTGTGCATTCTTCTCAATATCTGCATGGATTTCCTCCGGGTATTCCAGTTTCCTCCCACAGTCCAAAGATGTGCGGGTTAGGTTGTTTGGCCATGCTAAGAAATTGCCCCTTAGTGTTCTGGGATGCATAGGTTAGAGGGATTAGTGGGTGTAATATGTAGGGATATGGAGGTAGGGCCTGGGTGGGACTGTGTTCTGCACTGTAGGGTTCTATGATTCTGTAATGTTTTGGAGACCTGGGTTTGAGTCCCACCATGGGCAAAATGGTGAAATTTGAATTTGATAAAAACCTGGAATTAAAGATGTAATGATGTAACCACTATCGATTGTTGTAAAAACCCATCTGGTTCACTAATGCTCTTTATGGAAGGAAATCTGCCATCCTTATCCAGTCTGACCTACGTGTAACTCCAAATCCAGAGCAACTACCCTCTGAAATGGCCAAGCAAATCACTCAGTTCAAGGGCAATAAATGCTGGCCCAGCTGGCAACATCCACATCCCATGAACAAATGAATAAAAACATTTGTGTGGGAAACTAACAAATTAACATTTCTGTCAAAATGTTTAAAATGTTATGAAAATATATCTCTTGTTTATGACTTTTTCCATTTTTGGCATTTAAGTAACAGCTCATAAGATATTGCATTTCTGATTGTAAGAAATAGTCCTCTTAACATTACTGACTCCTGTCCTAGTCATATAAAAGAAATATGCTTTTTGTGTGATCAACAAGAGTGCTTTAGGGTTTTCTGCTTTGAGTTTGGTGTGAGTGGACACATACTAGTTGAAATTTAATGCTCAGAAATGTGATGTGATGCATTTTTAAATTTACTCTGCTGTGGATGTGGATCTTGCTGTCAAAGCTAGCAATTGTTGCTCATTCCTAATTGTTCATGAGGGTAATTAAGACTCAATCACATCGCCATGGATCTGAATTCATATGTCGACCAGACCAGGTAAGGGCTCATAACTCACATCTGGGCATATACCTGGGCCTCTGGATTACTAGTCCAGTGATCTTGCACTACGCTGCCATCTCTCCTGAATTTTGGTAGGAAGAATGCAGACATTATAATGGATACCATTCTCAAGGGGATGCAGGAGCAGTGGATCTTAGGTTGCATATGCACAGTTTGTTGAAGGTGGACCAGCAAGTTGAGAATATCGTTAATAAAGTGCACATGCAACAATTTGGTTTATCAGTTCTGATGAAAGATCAACCTGAAAAGTTAACTCTGTTCTCTCCTTAGCAGATTGGCTATTTCCAGCATTTTGTTTCTTTTTCAAATTCCTACCATCTACAGTATATTGCTTTTGACGAAGTAATATTAGGTTACTTGAGGTCAGAAAGCTGAATTCGCTCATCCTTTTGGAGTTGACTGGCTCATAATGACAGTTGCGCGCAAGAAACTGCACCTGTCCATTTACCAATGTTACTTGCATATTTGTAAGAGTGGTTGGCTGATATGCATTTGGACTGAATGAAACAACCTTTTGACTATGTGCTGTGGCTTATGTTTAGGTCATAGTGACCTGAAATTGTGTAGTCTTGTCTGGCTTGCAAAATTGCTGAGTATGTGGCAGCCATAGTAAACGGCAAGCTTGACCTTCACAATGCCTGATGCAGCCATCTATGCATACCTTGGCAAGTAAGGAACAAAAGCCTGTAAGTATGTCAAAATATTATTTATAAGGAGCAAAGGAAAATCAATGGGGCAAGAATTTGAATGTAATTCCTGCTTTTAAATCGAAGAAATTCCCAGCATAATTTTTAATTACGAGTAATCCTTATTCCTGCTCTCTGATCTAAGATTGATTAAGAATGTTTTAAAGCAATGAACAGGAGAGGGCATGGTTCTAGACCAGTTGGAGTGAAGCTTCAGAACTGTCAGACTCAAGTGAACAGAAGTACGTTGAACACAACTCAGAATGGGTTGAAATTGTGCCTCTTATCCCATAATGCAGGGGGGATAGCGAAACAGCAGCCTACTGGAGAGGGAGAGCAATCGCAGGTCTCCAAAGCGAGGAAGTAAATTGATGCTTTCGTTTACAATCAAAAATCAAGTCAGAATTCTCTGAAACTTTACACTTGATTAAATAAACTTGTAAATTATTTAAGCAGAAGATACTTCACTTTCATTATTACATTCTGCACTATTTTGAAAGTAGTTTTCAGCCAGTGCTTAATTAATGGCTTAAATGTCTGTTTTGAATTAATAATTTAATTATGGTTTAACGTAATCGGCTTGAAATAGTTTAAATGCTGGACCTTGGGATACCTGAATGAGGCATTAAATGGAGGCTTGGCACTTACCTGCATTGAGGGAAACTGACAGGCCAGCCTGTTTGAGACACCCAAGTGTAGCATCAAACAGCAATGATGCTAGTAGCATGGCAGCAGGATGCAGTCAAAATAAATGTGGAACGGTTGGATGGAGCTTTTAGTTCAGTGAGGAATATCTTTTTGCGTAGGTGGGTAAGTGGAGCAGATACCGCTGAAGAGTTTTCCAATTGTGTAACAGCCTCAGCAAGAGGCTCACCCCTTCCCTCAAGAACACCTTCTCTCAAACTGCATTATGAAGGTCATGCATCTGTAAATGACAATCGCTTTCCTGCAGATGTAAATCTGAATATCAAAATTCCTGTGTTTTAACAGTACAGCATGGAACCTACTCAAGTGTGCAAAAATCAGTTTTAAGAAAAGTATATTTTGCATTCTACTGTTTGCAGCAAAACTTCTGACTGTTTAGTAGCAAGTGTCTGTTTTCTGGTGTTTGATGTTACTGGGACAAATAGTCCTTACTTGAAGTGTAGCACTTTGCTTACTTTCAAATGAATAACTATTAATTCCCAGATGAGTTTGGATGAAAATCACAGAATTGTTACAGTGCAGAAGGAGGCCATTTGATCCATTGGCCGGAACTTTCTGGCTGTTCAGGTGGTGGGATCCACCACTCTCTCTGAGGCAGTACATTCCAATCCTTAATCTCACCTTGCATTACTTTGGCATCATTTGCAAATTACGTCAAATCTCTGACTTCTCATCCTCCATGAGACATAGTGGGAGAAGGGGGCCATTCAGCCTGTTGAGCCTGCTCTGCCATTTATTGAGACCATATGTGACCTGATGTGATAATCCTCAACTTTACTTTCCTGCCTAATCCCCATAACCCCTGATTTCTTTACTGATTAAAAATCTGTCTATCTCAGCCTTAAACATCCTTAATGACCCAGCCTCTCCAGCCTGCTGTGGTAAAGAATTCGCAGATTCACTATTCTCAGAGAAAAAAAATCCCTCTCATCTGTCTTAAATGGATCACCTCTTACCTTGAGATTATGCCATTAGGTTCCAGACTCTCCCACAAGGGAAATAATCTTTCATGATTATTGGGAACAGTGACCACCGCATGCCCCCCCCCCCCCTGCCAATCTATTCTGGCCAGACCCATGATTTTGAATACTTCTATCAAATCTTCTCTAAGGAAATAGTTGTAACTTCTTAAATCTGTCTTCAAAATTAAAGTTCCTCAATTCTCAAATCATTCTTGTGAATATTTTCTGCACCCTCTCTAATGTCTTCACATCGTGAGGCGTTTGATAAGGTGGCCCATGGAAGACTTCTGCAGAAAATGCAGATGTATGGTATAGAAGGTGATTTAGCTAATTGGGTTAGGAATTGGCTAGCAGATAGAAGACAGAGGGTGGTGGTTGATGGGAGATACTCATCGTGGAGTTCGGTGACAAGTGGTATACCTCAGGGGTCTGTTTTGGGGCCCCTGCTGTTTGTAATTTTTATAAATGATCTGGATGAGGGTATTGAAGGATGGATTAGTAAATTTGCAGATGACACTAAAGTCGGTGGAGTGGTAGATAGTGAAGAGGGGTGTTATAGTTTGCAGAGGGACTTGGACAAGTTGCAGAGCTGGGCCGAGAGGTGGCAAATGGAGTTTAATGTGGAAAAGTGTGAGGTAATGCACTTTGGCAGGAATAATAAATGTGTAGAGTATAGGCTAATGGTAGGATTCTTAATAGTGTTGATGAACAGAGGGATCTTGGTGTGTATGTGCGTAGATCCCTGAAAGTAGGCAGTCAAGTCGAGAAGGTTGTTAAGAAGGCATATGGAGTCTTAGCTTTTATTGGTAGGGGGATTGAATTTCGGAGCCGCAACGTCATGTTGCAACTGTACAAAACTCTAGTGCGGCCGCACTTGGAGTATTGTGTGCAGTTCTGGTCCCCACATTATAAGAAAGATGTGGAGGCATTGGAGAGGGTACAGAGGAGGTTTACCAGGATGTTGCCTGGTATGGAGGGCAGGTCTTATGAAGAGAGGCTGAGGGATTTGAGGTTGTTTTCGTTAGAAAGGAGGAGGCTAAGAGGGGACCTGATCGAAACATATAAGATGATTAGAGGTTTAGATAGGGTGGACAGTGATAGCCTTTTTCCTAGGATGGAGAAAGCTAGCACGAGGGGACACAGCTTTAAATTAAGGGGTGATAGTTATAGGACGGATATCAGAGGCAGGTTCTTTACCCAAAGGGTGGTTCGGGAGTGGAATGCCCTGCCTGCAGCAGTTGTAGATGCGCCAAGTTTGGTGGCGTTTAAGAGGTTAGTTGATAAGTATATGGAAGAGAAGGGAATGGTTTAGTTTGGAGGGGCATTGCTTTTTATATTGGTCGGCACAACATCGAAGGCCGAAGGGCCTGTTCTGTGCTGTAGTGTTCTATGTTCTATCCTTCCTGCAGTGCAACCCCCAGAACTGGACAATGTGGTTTAGTCCAAACTTTTTATTTTCATTGAGCTTTTGCCAAGTTTATGGAACCTACTGAAATAGAATAACCAATGAAAGGCAAAGATACTATGCATATAGGAAAAAGTACTTCATAGTTAGTATTTTAAACATTAAACATCCTCAATTTTTTGTGTACATGAAGTTTGGTGCCCCCACTATCTTTTCAGGCAGTGAGTTCCAGACTCCCACCATCCTCTGAGTGAAAAAAGATTTCCACATATCCTCTCAAAACCTCCTGTCTATCACATTAAAATTATGTCCCCTCGTTGGAGCAGTATGTGGCTAGCCCGACGAGAGAGGAGGTTATATTGCATTTAGTTCTGAGTAATGAGCCAGGGCAGGTGGTTGATGTTGTAGTAGGGGAATATGTGGCTAACAGTAACCACAATTCTCTCTATTTTAGGATAAAGTTGGAAAAGGATGCTTGTTGCCCTAGGGGCAGGGTGCTGAATTGGGGGAAGGCTGACGACAGTCGGATTAGGCAGGAACTTATGGAAACTGATTGGGAATGGTTGTTCGAGGGTAAGTCCACGCTAGACAAGTGGGAGTCTTTCAAGGGAATACTGAAAATGTTGCAAGAAAGATATGTGCCGGCTAAGAGGAAAGATGGGAAAGGTAGGATTAGAGAGCCGTGGATTACTAGGAATATTGAGGATTTGGTGAGGAAGAAAAGAGAGGCGTATGTTAGGTCATAAGCAGCTGGGAACGGAGAGAGCATTGGAGGAATATAGAGAGAGTAGAAGGGAGCTCAAGCGGGGAGTTAGAAGGGCAAAAAGGAGGCATGAAATGGTTTTGGCGGATCAGATTAAGGAAAATCCAAAGGCTTTTTAATCCTATGTTAGGAATAAAAGAGTGTTTAGAGGAAAAATCATCCCTCTTAAGATCAGAGGAGGGGAACTGTGTTTGGAGCCCGAGGGAATGGGGGAGATCCTGAATGAATACTTTGCATCGGTATTCACAAAGGAGAGGGGCTCGTTGACCAGTCCTGTCTCTGAGGGAGCTGTGGACCAGTTGAGGGAAGTATCCATACCGAGGGAGGAAGTGTTAGAGCTTCTAGGTAGCATTAAAACTGAAATCTCCGGGGCCTGATGGCATTTATCCCAGGCTGCTTAGGGAGGTGCGAGGTGAAATTGCTGGGTCTCTGACGCAAATCTTTGTCTCTTCTTTGGACACAGATGAGGTCCCAGAGGACTGGAGAATAGCTAATGTTGTACCATTGTTTAAAAAGAGTAGTAGGGATAACCCTGGAAATTATAGGCCGGTGAATTTGACGTCAGTGGTAGGGAAGTTGTTGGAGGGGATTCTTAGAGATAGGATGTATAGGCACTTAGAGCGTTGCGATCTGATTAGGGATACGCAGCATGGCTTTGTTCAAGGGAGGTTGTGCCTTACGAATCTGGTAGAATTTTTTGAGCACGTGACGAAAAGGGTCGATAAAGGGTGAACCGTTGGTGTGGTCTATATGGATTTCAGTAAGGCGTTTGACAAAGTTCCTCATGGGAGGTTAGTTGAAAATGTCAAGGCTAATGGGATACAAGGACAAGTAACTAGATGGATAACTAACTGGCTTGGTAATAAGACACAGAGTAATAGTGAAAGGGTGTTGTTCTAGTTGAAAGTCGGTCACTAGTGGTGTGTCACAGGGTTCTGTACTGGGACCTCTTCTATTTGTAATATATATAAATGACTTGGAAGAGGGAGTAAGTGGAGTGATCAGCAAGTTTGCAGACGATACAAAGATGGCTGGACTTGCGGATAGTGAGGAGCATTGTCAGGCGATGCAGCAGGACATAGATAGGCTGGTAGCTTGGGCAGATAGATGGCAGATGGAATTCAATCCTGATAAATGTGAGGTGATGCAATTCGGGAGAAAGAATGTAGGGGGGAGGTATATGAAAAAGGGTAGATCTGTTAAGAGTATAGAAACTCAGAGGGACCTGGAGGTGCAGGTGCATAAGTCTCTGAAGGTGGCAGGGCAAGTGCAGAAGGTTGTGAAGAAAGCATATGGTATGCTAGCCTTTATAGGAAGGGGTATAGAGTACAAGAGCTGGCCTTTAATGTTGCAGTTGTGTAAAACGTTAGTTAGACCTCATTTGGAATATTGCGTACAGTTCTGGTTGCCTTACTATTGGAAGGACGTGGAGACTCTGGAGAGAATGCAGACGAGGCTTACCAGGATGCTGCCTGGTATGGAAGGTCTGAGTTATGAGGAGAGGTTAGACAAATTGGAGCTGTTTTCCTTAGAAAGACATAAACTTAGAGGGGATCTAATAGAGGTGTACAAGATTATGAGGGGTATAGATAGAGTAAACAGGGTTAAGCTTTTTCCTAGGATGGACTCAAATAGCATGAGGGGTCACGGGCTTAGGGTGAGAGGGGTCAGGTATAATTTACATGCAAGAGGGAGTTTTCCCACACAGAGGGTGGTGGGGGTAAGGAACGCACTGCCAAGTAAAGTGGTGGAGGCAGGTGCTCTGGAGTTATTTAAGAGATACTTAGATGGGCACATGAACAGAATGAAAATGGAAGGATGTAGAAAACTGATTTAAAATAGGCATCATGAGCCTTGGGAGTCCCTGGAAAGTGTAAATAGTCGATGATATTGATGTCTTTGTTTTATCCTACAGGTGCTTTGGTCTGCCTTGTTGTCTAACAAGTGGTGTACACGCGATAGGTCGTGAGAGGGCTGCTCTTGGATTTTTTTTGAGAGTATCTTAGTGCTTCATGTCGTTAGTGTACGCTTGACCTGGACCATTTGATGGGCAATACGACAGCTCAGTGACTATTGCTGTGCTGTGCAGATACATGGATTTGGGTCTGTGTCTGTGGGAGTTTGCGCATTCTCCCCGTGCTTGCGTGAGTTTTTTTCAGGTCCTCTGGTTTCCTCCCGCATCCCAAAGATGTGCTCTTAGGCTGATTGGCAGAACAAATTCTCCATAAATTGTTTCCAATTTGGTTTCAATCCACAGACCTGTAAACACAGACAGGGATCACGGGCAGAAGTGGGAACATTGAGATGGCAGCACGGGCTTGTTGGCCGAAGAACTTGTTTCCCCTGCTGTTTTGTTTGTTCTTTGTTATTGACCTTTAACTGCTTCCTATCCACCCTGTCCATAGGAGACACCAGTCTTAACGGGTATCCCCCTTTCAAATCCTGTGGCCTAAACAACGAACTAATGAATGAAAAATGGTAACCACTGGGACTGAGTTGTTGGAGTTTATTAATAGGAGCATAACATGTAAGAGCAAAGGGGTAATGCTGAGCTTGTACAAAACAGCTGGAATATTGTGTACCAAAGGAAAGATGTTAATGCATTGAAGAGAGTGCAGAAGTGGTTTACAAAAATATTTTCAGAAATGAGTAACTTTAGTAATGAAGATATTTTGGGACTTTTCCCCTTGGAGGGAAGAACGCTAAGAGGAAATTTAATAAAGATGTTCAAAATCATGGGAGGCTGGGCTGAGTAGATAGTGAGCAACTGTTCCTGCTCGTAAACGATCAAGAACAAAAGAGAATGGATTTAAAATGTTCTGCAAAAAAAGCAAATGAGAAGTGAGAATAACCATTTTCGTTCAGTGAGTGGCTTGGGTCTGGAATGCACTGCCTGGGAATGTGGTCTTGGCTGGATGAGTCAAGGCATTCAAGAGGCATTGGATGATTGTTTCTATTCAAGTAATGTGCAAAGGTACAAGGGAATGGCACTAAGTCGTGATGCTTGTTTGACTAGCCAGTACATGAAGTATTTTCTACTGTATGTATAGTATCTTTGCCTTTTGGTTATTCTACTTAAGTAGGTTCCATAAACTTGGTAAAAGCTTAATGAAAATAAAAAGTTTGGACTAAACCACATTGTCCAGTTCTGGGGGTCGCACTGTAGGAAGGATGTGAAGACATTAGAGAGGGTGCAGAAAATAGTTGAATAGCCAAATGGTCTCCTGTGATTCTCAAGACTGCTGGAGATCAGGAGCTGAAAATTGCCCAGAAAGTTGTAGTTTGGGTGCCATTGCTGACATTTTTAAGCACTCAGGTAAATTATTACTTAATAACAGAGGTTTGCTTGCAGTTTGTTGAAAATAGATTTGAGGGTGTAATAAAACACCCTTATTTTGGAATGCCCTGCCTGCAGCTGTTGTAGATGCGCCAAGTTTGGTGGCGTATAAGAGGTTAATTGATAAGTATATGGAAGAGAAGGGAATGGTTTAGTTTGGAGGGGCATTGCTTTTTATTTTGGTCGGCACAACATCGAAGGCCGAAGGGCCTGTTCTGTGCTGTAATGTTCTATGTTCTATGTAAAACCAGTACTGACTTCAGTTTTTAGCTTGCATCTGTAAATGATTCTGCTGGTTATAGTAGTTTCCAAACTGTGAAATAGTGCCCTCAGGCTTTCACTCTAGGTATTAGCTAACACTCGAGTTCTGTCAATTATCTTTGTCATTAACTGACACTTGGCCTTTGCTTGCAAAATACACGCCAAAGTTGCAGTATGAATACTTACGTGTAATTGGACTAAAGCCTTTAAGATGAGTGGAAGATGACGTAAATTTGAATTAAAAACGTTCAATTGCTTCTCACAACTATGAATTTCTAACCTCTCTTAATTAGGTCACTCTAAATTGTTGCTGTGGTTTTGACTTTTCAAGCTGCAATCTTTTATTTGGATTTATGAAAGGAATAGCTATGGGAATGAATTATCTGGGATCACTGAGACAGTAACAGTAATTTGTTCATGTTCAATTTTTCTGAGCAGCTTCTCATTTTAGCATTACCCCAGAAGTGTTTGCTTTTAAGAGTAATTCTTTTTCCTCACACATCTACTTGATGTGTGTAGATCAAGTAGATCTACACACTTGATCTACTTGTGTAGATCAAGTAGATCTACACAATCTACTTTTGTAGATTGTGTACAATCTACACAATTGATTGTGTAGATCAATTTTTTGTCATTTTGAAATTAATATGCAGATCAAATTCAGTATGTTACATTAGCAGCATTCAAGATAGTCCATGGTGCAGACTCCTTAAAGCCTGTTCACCATCTACAAGACACAAGTCAGGAGTATGATCAAATGCTCCCCACTTGCCTGGATAGATGCAGCTCCAACAGCTCTCAATAGAATCCAGGACAAAACAGCCCACTTAATTGGCACCTCATCTACGAACATTCACTCCCTCCACCGCTGATGCGCAGTGGCAGTAGAGGTGTGGCATCTACTAGTTGCACTTCAGGAACTCACCACAGCTTGTCAGACAGCATCCTAAAAATCTGCAACCACTACTGCCTAGAAAGACAGGTACAGCAGACATGTGGGAACACTACCACCTCTGTTCTTTTCCGAGTCACACGCCATTCTGACTTGGAAATATTTCACCATTCCTTCACTATTGTTGGGTTTATAAAAAGGATGAGATTATTTTCATCACATCATTTTATCAGGTTCTGTGTCTCTTTCCTGTACTCTTGTTTTGTTGCTGTTTGAGATCTGACCAATACAGTGATGTCATAAGCAAACCTGAAAATGGAGTTGGAGGGGAATTTGGCCACGCAATCATAAATGTATAAGGTGTATAGGAAGGGACTGAGGACAGAGACTTGCGGGGCATGGGATGGATGGGCAAGTTCATTTTCTGGTAAGCAATACCCCTCAGGATGTTAATAGTGGGAGATTCAGCAGTGGTCTTGCTGTTGAATGTCAAGGGCAGAGGGTGAAGTTTTCTCTTGCTGGAAGTAGTCATTACGTGGCGCTTGAAAGGTGTGCAAAAATTTTGCCAGTTACCAGTCCATTACTTTGATGCTTGGGGACAGACTGATATGCTGGTAATTAGCTGGACTGAAATGCTGGATATCTCAGTTGTGATGGAATTGTTTGTAGAGCCTCATCCCCTGTTAGTTATTTAATTGTCCACCACCATTCACAACTGAATGTGGCAGGGCGGTAGAGCATTGTTCTAATCTATTTGCTGGGATTGCTTAGCCTTTTGTACTCTATTTTGCTGTTCAACATCCCGCCTGTGTTGTAAGTTGTAAGGCTGACATTTTTAAGTATGCCTGGCGCTCCTTCTGGTGTGCCCTCCCACACACTCATTGATCCAGGATTGAGCTTCTGCCCTCTTCATTGAACCAATGGAATGAACTACGTGCAAGATCGTGAGGTTATATATTGTAGTTGATGGCCCACAGAGCTACATGGATGCCAAACTCTGAGCTACTAGATCTGTTCTGAATCTATCCCATTTAGCACAGTTATTATGCCATGCAACCTGATTAACAATAAGTTAACAGTAAGATTAACAGTAAGAAGACATTTCCACAAGGACTGTGCAGTAGTTATTCATACCAGTACTATCGTAGCAAATACACTTGCTACAGAAAGATTGGTGAGATCAAGAGGAGTTTTTTCTTTTGGTGCTCTTACAAACTGCTGCAGGCCCAGTCTGGCAGAAATATCAATCAGACTTGGCCAGCTTGGTCAGTGGTGCCATACTGACCTAATTGATGGATGTTGAAGTCCTCCATCCAGAGTCTGTTCCCTTGCAACCTTCTATGCTTCCCAACAATATTCAAAATGGAGGATTCATCAGCTAAGGGAGGGTGTTTGACCTTATGCTGAGATGCCTTGAAATCAGAATTATTTTGAGGACTCCCAGGGCAGTTCTCTCCAGAATGTATCTGTGTTCCATCATCTCTGTTGGGTCTGACTTCTGGGCAGGATAGAACATAGAACACTACAGCACAAACAGGCCCTTTGGCCCACAAGTTGTGCCGAACACATCAAAACCTACGCAGCCATCGACCTATCTATAACCCCCAATCCCATTGGATCCCATATACTCATCCAGAAGTCTTTTAAAAGACCCCAGCGAGTTTGCCTCGACCACCACCGACAGCAGCCGATTCCATTCACTCACCACCCTCTGAGTGAAAAATGTTCCCCTAGCATCCCCTCTGTACTTGCTTCCCTGCACCTTAAATCTGTGCCCTCTCGTCGCGACCATTTCAGCCCTGGGAAATAGTCTCCGAGAGTCCACCCTATCTATTCCTCTCAACATCTTGTAAACCTCTATCAGGTCGCCTCTCAACCTTCGTCTCTCCAGGGAGAACAGTCCCAGCTCCCTCAACCTGTCTTCATAAGGCATGCCTCCCAATCCAGGCAACATCCTTGTAAATCTCCTCTGCACCCTTTCAATAGCTTCCACGTCCTTCCTATAGTGAGGCGACCAGAACTGCGCACAGTACTCCAAGTGTGGTCTGACAAGGGTCCTATAAAGCTGCAGCATTACCTCCTGACTCCTGAACTCAATCCCTCGATGAATGAAGGCCAGTACACCGTAAGCTTTCTTAACCACATCCTCCACCTGGGAGGCCGATTTGAGAGTCTTATGGACCCGGACCCCAAGATCCCTCTGCTCTTCCACACAGCTAAGACCTTTGATAGTGTACTCATTCATCCCGTTGGATCTGCCAAAATGGACCACAACACATTTATCCGCGTTGAAGTCCATCTGCCACTTCTCCGCCCAGTCTTGCATCCTGTCGATGTCATGCTGCAACTTTTGACATCCCTCCAGACCATCCACAACACCATCGACCTTCGTGTCATCGGCGAACTTACTCACCCATCCCTCCACTTCCTCATCCAGGTCATTTATGAAAATGACAAACAGCAAGGGTCCTAGAACAGATCCCTGGGGCACTCCACTGGTGACCGACCTCCATGCAGGAAAAGAGCCATCCACAACCACCCTCTGCCTTCTGCAGGCAAGCCAGTTCTGGATCCACAAGGCCAAAGCCCCTTGGATCCCATGGCCTCTCACCTTCTCAAGAAGTCTTGCATGTGGGACCTTGTCAAATGCCTTGCTGAAGTCCATGTACACCACGTCCGCTGCTCTTCCTTCGTCAATGTGTTCAGTCACATTTTCGAAGAACTCAATTAAGCTCGTAAGGCACGACCTGCCTTTTACAAAACCATGTTGACTATTTCTAATCAACCTACACTTCTCCAAATGCTTGTAAATCTTGTCCCTCAGAAGCCTCTCCATCAGCTTACCAACCACTGAGGTCAGACTCACCGGTCGGTAATTTCCAGGACTATCCCTGTTCCCTTTCTTGAAAATAGGGACCACATCCGCAATCCTCCGGAACCTCTCCCGTCTCCATCGACGACGCAAAGATCATCGCCAGGGGCTCTGCAATGACATCCCTCACCTCCCACAATAACCTGGGGTACATCCCATCTGGTCCTGGAGACTTGTCTATCTTGATAGCATTTAAAAGTTTTAACACATCCGCTTCCTTAATATCTACATACTCAATCTTTTCAGTCTGCCGCAAACTTGTAGTGCATCCTCCCAGATCACTTTCCACCCAGGATGTACCCAGGGATGATGATGGAGCTGCAAATTTGGCTTTGAAACTTGCTGAACTATATTTTAGCGCTTGTCTCTATCAGGACCAGTTGGTTTGGTTTTTCCGAAGAGATGTGGTCCTCAATGCAATCCAGAAAAGGGTAAGACTTTCTGAGATCGGCCAATGTAGTATAGACCACTGAATCATGCTGAGGCCTTATTGACTACTGTAGCCAAGTCAAATTTGCTGTGATTTTATCATCAGTAACCTTAGAGAAAGTGAAGGGAAGTTTTCTATTTGTAGAACTTGTTTGCAGCACATTAACAGTGGAAATCAAGCAATATGGTTAAAAAGAAAAATTTCCTCTAAGTATTATTTCGCTCAGAGATGTATGATAGGCTCAATGGACCAGTGACCAACCAGTGTGGTAATGAGTCAGAAAGGAAAGCTCTCAGATAACCAATCCTGCTCAGTCAATTGACCTTGATTTTTAATGATGTCACAAGTCTTTGAGCATCCTTAGGCTTGAACAGAGGAGCTCCTGCTCCTATTTATAACCCAGTGATCCCTGTTTGGGAAAGTGTAGATACACTTTGGGAGAGGATTGGATTCTGCCTTTGTCTTTGCTGATACTCTCTGGCCTTTTGCATGAATAATGACTTATATGTGTCTCTTCCTATAGGAGAGGAACTGAGTAGATTGGCTGTGGGAAGAAATGTTTTATATACATTTATAAAGAATTGTTTTGGTGTCAGATATGGACAGCAGCTTCCAGTCTTTTTCTAATGATTTGTTCTAAACAGTGATTACCCCTAATTTATGTTGAATTGTGGCAGTACAGCTTTCAGTGCCACAACCTGGAATCATGGTTTAATTTTCTATTATCTTTTCATATTATTTTGACACCTTCAGATTTACTCTATGTCTCAACTCATCTATTTGTGACGATTTTGATATTTAAAGATGTTGTCTTAAAAATAAACTGGCTTTGAAGCATGTCAGTCACTTCGCAACAGAAAACAAGGTTGGTTTGTTTGACTTCTCAACATCCACCAGCTTTACTGTATTCGTTATTTAACTCACGATCCCACGACTCTTCATATTGGGTCCAGTATAGCACAACAATTGAAATTGACTCACACCATCTTGCCAGATATGGGATGTTTGTTCAATTGGAATTCAGTGCTGGTCTTACTTATTTTCACACAAACAAAAACACAACTGTTAGTCTGGTCAGTTAGTCTGGTCATAAAATAATTTTTCATTATATGTTATCTTTCTCTTTTTTTTACTGCTAAGCACTTTAGAATGGCCTAATGACTGGTTTCATAAGTAAACTCCATTTTGTACGGGCCTACATTGCAAATTTTTTTATAACTTGTATTTTGTCGCATTCTCCCTTGATGCTAAATACATCCTCTGGTATTGACTTATTTGTTTAACTAGTTGTTTTTAAATAGGGGTTTTTCACTTGGTGGATGGAAGCTGCGACGCCCAAATAACCCAGCAGTTGTGTTTTTGTTTGTGTGAAAATAAGCAAGTAAGACCAGCACTGAATTCCAATTGAACAAACATCCCATATCTGGCAAGATGGTGTGAGTCAATTTCAATTGTTGTGCTATACTGGACCCAATATGAAGAGTCGTGGGATCGTGAGTTAAATAACGAATACAGCAAAGCTGGTGGATGTTGAGAAGTCAAACAAACCAACCTTGTTTTCTGTTGCGAACTGGGGAATGGTGCTGCATGAAGGTTGTCCTATAGTAATGCATACTCATTCGCTAAGGAGGTGGTTGACAAGCTTATTAATATAGAAGCATTCTCAGGCAGAAGAACACTGTTGTTTTTATATTGTTTCTCTGTTCTTCCTACCTATTCCTAATTCATATGATTAGTATTGTTTTTCTCACTTGTGTCCACCTGCTCCTCCTCCCTTTTATAGAAACGTAAAACCCATCACATTTCTTCAGAATTAAAGGGAGATAGCAGAGTCATGTTGGACTTGAAGCTGTTTCCTTCGCCACAGACCAGCTGAATTTTCCAGCACTTGTACATAGTTTTACCTTTTTGAAGTTGGCAATCCCTCAATTGATTATTCTTGCTTTGGGCTGTTCCAAAACCAACCTAAACTTTATGAAAACTAAATGTTCTCCCACTGACACACAATCCATTTGGTCTATCTCGTTCCTAAGAACCATTGGAATGAGAATGATGGGTGGCATGGCATTGCTGCTTCACAAAGCTAAGGACCCTCTGCCCTTCACACTGCTACTATACTTAAGTAACTAAAGTGTCCCATTATCACTATTTCAAATTTCCTGCATGTTATTCCTCTACATCTAAAAAGGTAAAGTTACCATTACACCAGGTGGCCATAGGTTGCTCTCCCCTTTGACTGATAATTTTAACTTGCAAATCATCACATCTCAGGTGAGGGGAAAGGGTGAGAAAGTGGGTCTTCATGAATGATCTTAGCCACTAAGGAAATTGAACCTGTGCTAATGGCATCACTGTGCACCATGAACCAGCCAACTGAGCTAACCAACTCCTTCCTACTAGTTGGTAGCCTATAGATGAAACTGAAGCATGTAATTGCATCCTCTTTGTTCCTTAGCTCAAGTTGAATAGGTTCTGTATTTGATCCCCCTGGGCCACTCTGCAATGAGCATTCCTCCTATTGCCGTCTCCCCTCCTTTTCGTGTCCTATCTTTCTTTAGCACCTTGTAATCAAGAAAATTTAATACCTTGTGCTGCCCTCCTTTGAGCCCAGGTCTCTGTAATAGCCACAGCAGATGTAGATTATTTCTGCTAGCCCATTCAATTGCACATTGTTGCAAGTGAAAGAAAGGCTGTAGTTGTCCCTTATCTATCAAGCCAGATTGACTGGTGCATTGTCAATGTTTCAGTGCTTGAAACCAGAGACTAGAGGTAATGTGGTGAAACAGAGAGCTTTAGTGGCAATAGGCAAAGTGGTTAAACTAGCTGTATTCAGAAAATTCACGTAACCCTTTGCCAAAGAATGAAGCACAGTTTTGGAAGTAATTTGTTTTGGTATTTCTGCAAAGAACAAAGCATTGAATTGGTTTACAAAAATTCATAACACTTCAAAGAAAAACTGAGTGCTTGGAGCCTGCAATTAGCTGCTTTATTTGTATTGTCGGTTGCTATGAGTAGGCGGTCATCCATCCCAGCCAGAGACTTGGTTGTGGGGGAAACCTCATTATTTTTCAAATAGCAAAATACTCGTAACTTGTAACTGTGCAGGTCACAAAAGAACTTGTTACATAAATTGTGTGCTTTCTCTTATATTATGACATAATATAAGGACTTAACCATGTGTCACTGATGGTGTACCTGAAAAATGGGAATTGATGTGATGGTGATTTCTTTGAAAAGACACAAGCCTTGTCATAATGCACACAAAAGGCTGCCTAGACTAGGTTAGTAAGGATTTGGTTAAGCTGCTTCCAAATAAATATGCCTATTCCCCCCCCCCCCAATAAAAGCTTGTCATTATTTGCTTAGCTTTAATAAGCCCAGGGCATCTGATTACTGAACCCACACTAAAAGGTTTCCAAATGGAAATTTTAATTGAAATGATCCCTCTGCCCCTTCTCACATGTTTGACAATCAAACTGCTCCTACTTGTTGTTTGGAATGATTAATAATGTTTCTGCAGTGTATGCTTTTATAAAAAAAAATCTTATCAAAGTTTTAGCATTTCTACAAATAACGTCACAGACCTTCAAAACTGATGCAGTGCAGCTTAATCATTTCTCCAAATACAAATATAGAAAAGACAGGAGGAAACCAATGCAGTTGGTTCAGTATGTTTAGTATACTGGTGCTTCAACATATTGTTGAAGGATAATTGCATACCCTCGCATATCGTATGTTAGAAGCAGTGTTATGTCGCCTCTGGAAAACCTTATAGGAGTAAGTCAGATGTTATGGAACATGTATATTTGAGATAGGAACCCCATACTTTCTAGAATGTATCCGATTTGGATCAGAGAATATGATCAGGAATTCCATTTTCCTCTTGGGCTGAATCAATAACTACCAAAGAGAGTTGATACAAAAAAAATGGCTTAATGGCCAAAGATTTTCCTATCGCACTTGGATGTTTTTAAAAATTCATTAGTGTGTGAGAGCTGGTCCAGCATTTATTACCCATCCCTAGCTTTCCACTTCAGAGCATTTAAGGGTCAACTACATGGATGTGAATTTGGAGTCATACATAGGCCAGAACAAGTAAAAATGGCAGATTTCCTTCCCTAAAGGACATTCGTGGACCAGATGGGTTATTATGACAAACAATGGTTTCATAATCATCAGATTTTTATTAAATTGAGATTTTTATTAAATTCAGATTTCATCATCTGCCATGATGAGACTTGAACCCATGCCCCCAGATCTTGCATTAAAATATATTTCCCCAATCTCTAACTATACTAGAACCACCAGCAACATGTTATCAAACATTTTTAAAAGATATGAGACTTGTCTGTACTCTTGCAGGAACCGATCAACAATTATTCAACCGAAGAATTAAAAAAAAGTGAAACCATTAGTTCTGTGGGTGTCTTCCTCATGAACAGTAGGATTCTTTAGGGCTATAATTACAAATCTTCCATAATTCAAGGAATCTTTGCCCTCAAAAATGAGGAAATCAGATATGTCACGAGAAGGGCAAATACAAGGCACCCATTCTGCATTCAAACCCCTTTTATTAAGACTTAAGCCACTCACACACCACTCAGCAGTGCTGTTACTCATGGTTACCATGATCAGAGCAAAGGAACTTTTAAAATATGTACCATCATTGTAAGTGTACGATGAAAAGAAAGATAGTTTTACGTATCTCCAGTGTTGTACAATCTGCACAACAGATTACTTAACTAGAAGGAGCACACAGGAATATTTTCCATTAAGGATGAATGGAAGTCCTGCCCATCTTAAGGATGAAAACTCATTGTAGTGTTTAATTATTAGATCGTCCCTGTCAGAATAATAAATACCAACGCAGAATCAGGAAGTAATTAATAATGACAAGGGATCAAGTCTGGATTTTGCAGTGAACTCCAGACTGCTACTCCACATTATTGCCTTCCACAGAGGTCACAAAAGCCATAGTTTTATCCGGATTGTGGAATGTCGTTATAAAGTTGTAAATGTCACCCCCAGTAAATCAGAATACAGTATGGCATTTTGCACTCCAATGGTCTTTAGTTTTTTTTCTAATTTCATCAAAGCTCCTGCGCTTGTGTTGTATCACCACTGAGAAGTCTTGAAAGAGAGAGACCTTTGGTCTATCATAAAGCAAGACCCAATTACATCTCGCTGCCTCCATTACTCTGGCAAATCTTGAAGTTATGAAAACACATAATTATGGAGCAGGGTCATTGATTGTCCCTAGGCCTTAGAGGCAGGATTACAAATGTAATACATTTCTAATGTATTCCTGAATTAAGGGAATGTTTGTAGCCAGCTCTCAAAGAATTTAACTGGGAGCTAACCTCAGCTCTTTCTGGCAAACTGATGATCTGGGTGTTTTCCCTCCATCCTTGGTTCTCTCGATTGGCAGGGAATTCTGATGCACCACGCAGCTGCTTTGCCAAGGATTGAAAGCAGACCTCAACTTAGGAAGTGGATTTTCAACAGTAACAATTCTCCCCTCCACTTCAATTGGATTTTTGCTAGTATTCTGATGTTCTCTAGCATGAGCATGGATATTTTGCGTTAATAAACCAAGTTTCTCATCAAATACCTTAATATTAACAGTCATCAGTTATAATGTGAGTAAGGCAGTTTCTTGCAAGCTGTGCCCAGCATACCTTCTAATTCTATCTCTTACTCTTCTAAACTTCATTCTAACATCCTAACTATGACTATAACATCACATTCTGCACTCTTGTTTCCTTCTCTATGAACAGGATGCTTTGTATAGCATGCAAAAAATAATAATTTTCACTGTTAATACATAAGAATATAAGAAATAGGAGCAAGAGTAGGCCATCTAGCCTTTGAGCCCGCCCTGCCATTCAACAAGATCATGACTGATCTGAAGTGGATCAGTTCACTTTCCCGCTTTCTTCCCATAATCCTTAATTCCCTTGTTTATCTGAAACCTATCTACCTGTGACTTAAATATATGCAGAGAGGTAGCTTTCACCAGTTCAGTGGGCAGAGAATTCCAGAGACTCGCCACCCTTTGTGTGAAGAAGTTCCTCCTCAACTCCAGTGTAAACTGGCAACCCTCCCACCCCCCCATTTTGAGGCTGTGCCCCCTAGTTCTGCTATCCTTTCTGAGCAGGAAGAATCTCTACCCTATCTATCCACTTCATTATCTTATGTCTCTGAAAGATCCTCCATCAGCCTTCTAAACTCTAACAAGCACAGACCCAGTCTATTCCAATCTCTCCTCATAGGCTAACCACCTCATCTCACGCATCAGCTTAGTGAACCTTCTCTGCACTCCCTCCAAGGCCAATATATCCTTTCGCAAATGCGGCGACTAAAACTGCACACAGTACTCCAGTTGCGGCCTCACCAGTGCTCTGTACTGTTGCAGCAAGACCTCCCTGCTTTTATATTCTATTCCCTTCGCTATAAAGGCCAACATTTCATTCGCCTTCTTGATCACCTGCTGCACCTACAGACTGGGTTTTTGCAATTTGTGCACAAGAACCTCCAGGTTCCTCTGCACCATAGCATGCTGCAGCTTTTCAACCTTTAAATAATAATCCCTCCTATTATTATTTCTAACAAAATATATGTGGTGATAAATCAAATCAAATGCCTTTGAGTGCCCAATTAAAAGCCTCTGAATTCATTAGGTTACCATGTTGGTGTCACCTTCACTCCACTTACTCCTGCCCTTTTTTGTCGATAATTTTCTTAGTATTTCTTGGCATTTTGTCACCAGCCTTCAGCCAGAAATCTTCCAGTGACATGAAATAGAATTCCCACTCCAGGGTTAGGTAATTATAAGCTGTGTAAACGCGATAACCAAAAGGATTATGGACTGAATAATGCCAAAGCTCATGGAAACACAGCTATTCTCATGCTGTCATCATGTGATCCTCCCTAGACTTTTCGGGCCGTGTAAGTTTAAAATTCATGTATGCTTCAGCGGACAATCCTTAATTATTTTGAAATAGAGGGCATTGTGCCAAGTACCAGTGTTGTCACTAGGTTTGCTTGGCATAATGATATGAGAAGAATTATAATTTGGTGTTGTGGCAATATATTTCTTCCATGCTATGCGTAACTATCTCACATCCTACTATTGACACAAGCAACAAGAGATCTGGAACAAGTAGTTGCCAGCACTGTTAATGCACCTGGGGACAGCCGAAAGTTTGAAGCGATAAAATCTGTAATTATATTGGTGGCTGATTGTCATTGAATATTTACCATGACAATTGTATTTACTGAAATGCCAATGACAAAATAAATTCCAATGGATGAAATAGTGGAGTGGAGTCAGTCCTTTCATCTGCATGCCCTCTGAATGCTGCCTGAAGCACTGAGCTAGAAGCCTCCAATTTGAAGGCCAAAAAGGATGCTCTGAGCGTTTTTGAACAACAGCGGCTAGTATTTATATACTAGTAAATCCAGGCTGAATGGGATATTGACCAGAACACCTACACCTCGTGCTTGATCACTATCAGCTTTTACATCAGAAGCACCCATGCTTCAGGTGTTCCCATTGTGTTTCTGTTGAAATGATGTTAGAGGAATGGGAGAGGCACAAAGGACCTTCTTAGCCAATATCCAAGTTAAGGATCGGGGACTGATCTCAGTATATTGTTAATAGGTCAGGATGATACCAAGGACAAACTATGAATGAGGAAAGATGAAACTAAAAAATGGTGGAAAAACATCAGATCTGGCAGCATCTGTAGAGAGAAAAACAGTAATTAATGTTTTAGATCTGTGATAACTTATCAAATGGACATGAATTGTTTTGCATCTGATGAAAAGTCACAGACTTGAAACGCTAACTCCCTGTCTCTCTGCACAGATGCTGCTATAACTTCTGAGTGTTTCCAGCATTTTTCTTCTTCTTTGAGATTTCCGGCATCCACAAGTGTTCTGCCTTTTGATTTCTGGTTAACTTTCTAATGCTTTCTTTCACTCTTGTTTTGTTCTTCAGGTTTCCATAAATGGCACACAGTTGTCAGATGGGTCTGTGGGTTCAGAGTTCACTGAGGTTCCTCAGGTAGGATCAGTTATATATTTCATCTTTTGCTTAAATAAATTATACAATGATTTATAGATAAGATGAGTTTCTAAGGATTCCGTTTATATTTGATTTCTGAGGTTAAGGGTGGCAAAGCCACATTTATTGTTTCTGCTTCATGTAACTGAGAATTAGCTTTGAAAACACATGTTAATTTACCTATATTCTAGCTATATGGCTGGAAAAACGAATGGGACTCGAACTCCTGAATATCATGGCCAATGCGCTGCTGTGTCTATGTAGTCACAGATGGTTGCTATTCCAGCTCTACAAGAATTTGACTTCTGAGAGATGGAATTATCATGTGACCAGCAGTATACGGTCTGCAGACTCGAATACAGCCATGCAAGCAACGATCATCTCTCCCGTTGCTAGGTTCTTGAAACATTCAAAACCCAAGATTGGAGATACCTGATCATGACTCTGATTTACTGTATACGATCCTTTACATGCTCTCTTTAATGTTGTTGCCATACAATAGGCCCTGGCCCTTTGCTGAGCTTTCTTGCAAGGTAGCACAGTGGTTAGCACTGCTGCCTCACTGTCAGGGACCTGGGTTCAATTCCCAGCTTGGGTCACTTTTTGGAGCCTGCTAGTTCTCCCCACGTCTATGTGGATTTCCTCCGGGTGCTCCGGTTTCCTCTGCAGTCCAAAAGACATGCTGGTTAGGTGCATTGGCCATACTAAATTGTCGGTGTACCCAAACTGGTCCCCTGGCAACCAGGGGATTTTCACAATAACTTCATTGCAGTGTTAACGTAAGCCTACTTGTGACACTAATAATTAAACTTGAAACTGATTTAAAAATGAAATCTCCAAACGCAGGACAACCAGGCTTCAATCTTTGCAGCTTCATCTGAGCGCTGTCATTTGAGATTTGGTCAGCAATCAGAGGATGCAATAAAGGCTGAAGTCCCATCAACTTTGCCTTTTACTATCCAGACAGTTGGATGAAATCATGATAAAAGGATTGTTGATTCATCACAGTAATCAATCTCAAATCATTTACTCTGCAACACATCCATATATGAACAAGGGAAGCTTCCATGGCGAGCTGTTGGAACTTTGTCCAAAGTCACCTTTTGTCCTAAGTATTCTGCACAAGCCACGTCACGTCTCATAGTTTCCCAAAACGTTAGTTTGTGAAAATTGAATGAAGCACTACTGACTTCTACTTGACCCCGATATGATCTTTTCATAGATGACAGCATTAAGTTTAAACAATGCGAAAAAACAGTATCTGAAATTTTCCTAGGCCCTCTTATTAGCTTTGGCTCACCTTTTTTGTTTCTACCAGATTCTGCACCGCTCCAAGTGTTGCCAAATCCCAGAGCTATACATTGTTATAGATTTCTTAGAGTGAATGTATTTTGCCTACTAGGTAGTTGCACAAAGCAGACAAAAGGCCGTTTTCCAAATCATTGCATTAACTAGTAATATTGTGCTGTATGAACATTTCTTCATTAACCTGACTGTACTTATCAAGGAGTGTGAACACACGGACAGCAATCTGTTATAAGTGAAATTGCAGCTTGCTTTCCATGTGGATGTTGAAATGATGTACATCGTTTCATCCTGATTTCAAACTCTTTATCTTAGTCACCAGATGTTATCCTGTTGTTTGTCTCCTCATACATCATGATTGGCTATTGTTCTGATTGACTTTTATATCAGGGAAAGCAAGATTCTACATGGGAGAAATTTTGTGGGGTTTTATCAAGTTCCTGAAATAACTGTCCTTGGTTTTTCATCCACATTTTAGTAGACACAGTTAAATTAGTTACCTCAGTCAGCATGCGTAATTGGCACTTTCATCATACTTTTTCCAGATAAAATCATTAGAATTGACATCAGTTGTACAAAGTGCACTTGATTAGTCACAAGCTTTCCTGATGATTTATATTGAAGAGCGAGACGGTGTCACTCTTTTGTTCATGGTAATCTGAGTTTATGTCAATCATTTATGTTCACACTTTCACAGAGTAATATTTTCCAAGTCTTTAAATTACAACTGATGTAACACCTATTATACTTTGCAACTGAGAAATTGAGCTACATTTTATGCTCCAGTTATACGACAGGAAAATAACTCGATGCTAAATGTAGCTGTGAATGGATTTACAGCGAAGCCTAAGGGTGATCCTTCATGAAGCCCTCAGCTGCGACGTTCAACTAGTTGTTATAACTGAATCTTAATAAATCTTAAAAATAATATTAAGATATGGGGTGCGAACTGGCAAGGATAGATTGGGGAACCTTACTAAAGGGGCTGATGGTGGATAGGCAATGGGTCACATTTAAAGAATGTGTACACGAATTACAACAAGTATTCATTGGCACAAAAATAAAAGAGAAAAGGTGGCTCAACCATGGCTAGCAAAAGAAGTTCAGGATAATATTAAATCCAAAGAGGAGGTATATAAAATTGCCTGAAAAAGCAGCAAGTCTGAAGTTTGGGAGCATTTTAGAATTCAGCAAAAGAGAACAAAAAAATTGATCAAAAGAAGAAGAGTAGAGCATGAGAATAAAATTGCAGAGAACATAGAAACTGACCATAAAAACTTGCATAGATATATGAAGAGAAGATGATCACTAAAAACAAATATAGATCACTAACTAATCAGAAGCCGGGGCAATTATAATGGAGAACAAACAAATGACAAAAGAATTGAACAGATGCAAATGTGAGGTTATTCACTTTGATAGAAATAATAGTAGGAGGGATTATTATTTAAAGGCTGAAAAGCTACAGCATGCTATGGTGCAGAAGAACCTGGGGGTTCTTGTGCACGAAGCACAAAAACCCAGTCTGCAGGTGCAGCAGGTGATCAAGAAGGCAAATGGAATGTTGGCCTTTATAGCGAGGGGGATAGAATATAAAAGCAAGGAGGTCTTGCTGCAACTGTACAAGGCACTGGTGAGGCTGCAACTGGAGCAGAATGTGTAGTTTTGGTAGCCACATTTGACAAAGGATATATTGGCCTTGGAGGGAGTTCAGAGAAGGTTCACTGGGCTAATACTGGAGATGAGGGAGTTAGCCTATGAGGAGAGATTGGGATAGACTGGGTCTGTACTCATTGGAGTTTAGAAGGCTGAAGGGCGGGGGGGGATCTTATGGCGACATATAAGATAATGAAGGAGCTAGATAGGGGGGAGGTAGAGAGATTCTTCCCGCTTAGAAAGGATTGCAGAACTTAGTGGGGGGGGCAGTTTATATTGGAGTTGAGGAGGGACTTTTGCACTCAAAGGATGGTGAATCTCTGAAATTCTCTGCCCAATGAAGTGGTGGAGGCTACATCGCTGAATATATTTAAGTCATAGGTAGATAAGTTTCTGATAGACAAAGGAATTAAGGATTATGATGGCAAAGTGGAACTGATCCACTTCAAATCATCCATGATCTTGTTGAATGGCAGGGCGGGCTCGAAGGGCTAGATGGCCTACTCCTGCTCCTATTTGTTATGTTCTTGTGTAGATACTTGTGCCTCAACACAAGAGGGCTCAGATAACTTCCCTGAAATGTTTGGGTTTTGTAAGAAGATGGAATTGAAGGAAATCAGTATTAGTAAGCAAATGGTACCGAGGAAATTTGTGAGGTTAAAAGCTGACAAATCACCAGGGCCTGATAGTCTGTATACCAGAGTAGTAAAGGAATAGCCCTAGAAATATTGGATGGTCATCTTCCAAAGTTCTATGGAATCTAGAGCAGCTCATTGGTGCTAATGAAACCCCACTATTTAAAAAAGGAGAATTGCAGACCAATTAGCTAGACATCAGTAATAAGGAAGATGCTAGCGTCTATTTTAAAAGTCATGACAATGGAAAGTATTAATGTGATTAGACAAAATAAGACAAATCATGCTTAACAAATCTATTGGACTTTTTGAGGATGTAATTAATGGAATTTTTTGAGAAGACGACTAAGGGTGTAGATGAGGACAGTGCACTTGATGTCGTCTACCTGGAATTCAGTGAGGCTTTTGACAAGGTCCCACATTTGGAGACTGATCGGGAAGCTAAGAGTCCATGGGATCCAAGATAATTTGGCAAATTGAATCCAAAATTGGCTTTGTGGCTCGAGGCAGAAAGTGATGGTGGAAGGTTATTTTTGTGACTTGACACTTGTGTCCAGTGGTACCACAGGAATGGGTGCAGGATCCTTTACTATTTATCATGCACCTTGACGATCTAGATATGAATGTAAGTGGTATGATCAATAAGTTCACAAATTAAATGAAAATTGGTGGTATGGTAAATAGCAAGATGGAAAGTCTTAGATTGCAGGATGATACAGATGGGCAGAACAAATGGCATTTAAGTCTGAAAATGGTGAGATGATGTGCTTGTGCAGGGGGATGTTAAGGAGATGAAATGAGGGGCATGGACAGGGTGGAAGAGTCAATTATTTGAGGCATAGGTTTAAGGTTTGAGGAGCAAGATTTAAAGATGATGCATGGAGCAAGTTTTAAAGGAGATATATGAAGCAAGTTTTTTACAGAGGGTGGTGAGTACCTGGAACAGCTGCCAGAGGAGGTAGTGGAAGCAGATACGATGGTGACTTTTAAGAGGCATGGGGACAAATACATATGAATAAGATGGGAATAGAGGGATATGTCCCTGAAAGAGTAGGGGATTTTAGTGCATTGGGTAGGGATGATCAGTGCAAGCTGGAGAGCCTGATCCTGTGCTGTAATTTTCTTTGCTGTTTGAGATTTAGAAGGGATTGGAGGAAAAACTTTTAATAGAACTCTGACTTTAAAACTTGTATGAACTGCCGCCTCCAGTGCAGTTTCATTTTCCCTTAAATACGCCCTGTATGACTGAAACATATCAAGAAGTCTCGTAACACCAAATTAAAATCCATCAGTTTATTTGGTAGCACAAGCTACAAGCTTTCAAAGCATTGCCCCTTCGTCAGATGAGTGGGAGTTCTGTTCACAAACAAGGCATATGTAGATACAAATTCACTTTACAAGATAGTGGTTGGAATGCAAGTCTTTGCAGGTAATCAAGTCTTAAAGGTACAGACAGTGTGAGTGGAAAGAGATGTGTACTGTCTCCAGCCAGAACGGTTAATGAGATTTTGCAAGCCCTGATGAATGGACACCACTCGACAGTCACCAGGCAGGAGTGTTCTCTTCCTGTTGGGGAACATTTCAGCGGTCATGGGCATTCAGCCTCTGAACTCCAGATAAGCGTTCTCCAGGCTGGCCTTCATAACACATGACACAGAATCACTGAGCAAAAACTGGCAGCCAAGTTCCGTGCACATGAGGATGGCCTCACCTGGGATCTTGGGTTCATGTTGCACTATCTGTAACCCCCACGACTTGCCTGGGCTAGCAAAATCTCACTAACTATCCTGGCTGGAGACAACATACATCTCTTTAACCTGTGCTAAACCTTCTCTCCATTCACACTGTCCGTACCTTTTAAGACTTAAATGAATCCTGAAAGAATGTGTTTCCCCTTGTATGAGAATACATAGCAAATGGGCATAGTTTAACAATAAACGCTATTCCTCTGAAGACAAAGCTGAAGAGAATTATTTTCTTCAGAGGGTTGGGAGTCTTTAGAACTCCCTTCCCTAGAGAGCAGTGAAGGCAGGGTAATTGAATATTTTTAAGGCAGTAGTAAATAGATTCTGAACTAATGAAGGAATTAAAGGATATTGAGGAGTAAGTGGGATTGTGGAATTGAGGCCACAATCAGCTTGGGTGGCGCAGATGTTAGCATTGCTGCCTCATAACGACAAGGACCCAGGTTCAATTCCTGGCTTGGGCCACTGCCTGTACGGTGTTGGCATGTTCTCCCCATGTCTGCATGGGTTCATCTGGGTGCTTCGGTTTCCTCCTGCAAACCGAAAGGTGTACTGGTTAGGTGTATTGGCCTTGCTAAAGTCTCTCTCAATGTACCCAAGCTGGTGCCGGACTGTGGCGACTCGGAGATTTTCATGGTAACTTCATTGTGGTGATAATGTCAGCCTACTTGTGACAATAATCAAAAAATGAACTTAAACTATTCTGTACATGGCAAATTCTAGGCAATATGGTAATGACCAGGTAAGATTTTTTGGGGCGGCATGGTGGCACAGTTGTTAGCATTGCTGCCTCAAGCGCAAGGGACCCAAGTTCAGTGGCCAGTTTGGATCACTGTCTGTGTGGACTTTGCACATTCTCTCTGTGTTGTGTGGGTTTCCTCCCACAGTTCAAAGATATGTGAGTTAGGTGGATTGGCCAAGCTAAAATTGCCCCTTATTGTCGGGTGGGGCTAGCTAGGGTAAATGCATGGGGTTACGGGGATAACGCATGGGTGGGATTGTGGTCAGTGTAGATTCCATGCTGATGGGACGAATGGCCGCCTTCTGTACAGTAAGATTGTATGGTCAGATCAGCTACAATTTTAATTCTGGAGCAGGCTCAAGAGGCCAAATAGCTGCCTCCTGCACTGTAGGGTTTCCATGATTTTATGACACATCTGATCATTAACATGTTGTTTGCGTGAGGTTGCAGTGCATGATTTGGCTTACACCATAGAAAGGATGTGATTGAACTAGAATGCGTGCAGAGGAGATTCACCAGGATGTTGCCTGGTTTATCTTTAACGGTATCTTTATCATTTATTGTGGTGATTGCATTTCAGAAGTACTTTGGCATTGAAGCATTCTAAGAGGATTTTAAGTCATGAAAGAAGCTGTGCAAATACAAATCCTCCTTGAATTTTGTAAAATTGCTCCACTCTGTTCCCCCTCTTTTTCTTCCCTATTGCTTCCTGATTGACTCAAGGTTTTGGCCATCTTGTCTCAGCACTTGTATTATTCCATCTAAATATCTCTGCTATACACATTCATTCTGTCTCACTGACTTCAGATATCTCATAAAGCCTACCCTTTCAAGTGATTTCATTTCTCTCTAATTTTATCCTATTTTGCTTTGACTACATTCCCTCCCCCAAATGGTGAATTATAGTCAGAAGTTTTGAATTATCAAAAAGAAAAATGCATTTCACACAGTGGAATGGAGAAGAAGTGAGAAGAAGCAAAATTTGGAGACAACTTTTTTCCTGCCTTGTATCTCTGATTCATTTGAGCACGCTTCCTTGACATTCGAGAATGGAGAGAGAAATCTATTGTCTGACTTGACAGTCTAGCTTTTTTTGCCCCTGTGTTGCTCAAGCAAGGCTCACATGAGAACAATTTGGCTTAAGCTTGCAAGACTGTGCAGAGTGGGTAAAAGACTAACTGAGCAAAACACTGCACAGACCTGGGTGGCTTCACCTCAGTTTGTTGCCCAAATATCTGTGCTTTGTTCCAGATAATAAAACTTTAATAAATGACATATTTTGAAATCTTGCAGCAAGCAATTTTCTAAGGTCCACATGTTTATTATTCAAACTTCCACTAAAGTGGTACATTCTCCTCTCCCCCTCCCTCTTCCTTCCCTCCCTTTCCTTTTTACAATCGTGATAATAGTGAGTGTGGGACACAAGTGTTTGCAATCTTCCCATCTGGAATGCTCTCAGTTTACTGCCTCAGTACCAGGGAAAATTTCTGCAACTTTGCTGCTGTACGTCTTATGATTTGTCCAGGCATCAATCATGTTATAAGGGGAAAACCTACAGTTTTAATGCAGGTTCTTTCACAGTTGAAATGGACACAGAATGAAAATTCCATTTGCTTTTACTGGGCTTTATTGAATTCCTCAGTTTTGTACTGCTTCAAAAGGAAGGCTGTGCCATGACTTTGAGATTTTCAGACACAACGATCAAAAAACACTGCGCTCTCAGAACATACAAGCTATTCATTGTGATATTTAGAAACTCAAAATATGCACTTAGTATCCTTGATTCTTCCACAAGAATTTTTCTTCGCTGCCTTTATTTGGAAGCCTGAAAAACTAAACAATACTTCCATCATGACTTGAATTGTTTGTGATAAAACTTTAATAGTTTGGTGACGTGATATGTGTGCCCATAAAAAAGCACATCTCTTCCTTTTACTTTGTCATTCCTTTAGTATTTCAGTGTGAAAAGGAATACTGGTATACTGTATTACAAAGAGTAAATAAAGAGCACCAAGATCAGAAGCTCATTAAAAGAACTCCATATAGGGCCACAATAGTTCAGTTCTTCCCTTTTTTATATTTAAAATTGTCTGTTTTCTGCAGCCATGGATGTGTTTTATACAGATACAAGCTTGCTGATTTAATGTTTTCTACTAAAACCCCCAGAATTGTCATAATTTCCTTTTTATTTTCTGCATTTATTGAAGGTTTGATTGCACTGTCTTGATTTTAAAATTCTCATCCTTGTTTTCAAATCAGTCATGACCTAACTCCTCCAACTGTCTGCTTCTCCTCCAGCCTCACAATAATCCCAGATATCTGTACTCCTCTAATTCTGGCCCCTTAGGCATCACCAACTTCAGCCGCATCTACCATTTGTGGCTATGGCTTTAGCTGCATAGAGCTGAAGCTCTGGACTGCCCAGCTAAAAGTCTCCAACTCTCTTAAGATATTCTAACCCCACTTTCTTGAGCCAGATATTTTTTAACGCTCCTATGAAGCAGCTTGGAATGCTTCATTCAAAGTTCTATATAAATACAAGATTTTGTTCGAATTCCATTATCATCAGCAACACATTTATTTAACATATGAAATAGGAGCAGAAGTAGGCCACTTGGCTGCTCTAATCAACTCCACTGTTTGTTTTTCTAGATTGAAGGTACAAAAATAATTTTCATATGTTTAATATCAGACAATGAAGACACATCTTGAGCACTTTGGTCAATGCACAGTTAAGATCTGCATTTCCATTGACTGTCCACAGGCCTCATGAGAATGTCTTGGTAACCCCCAACAATCTAAATTATTGGGATGATGATTCTTATGAAGTTTTTGTTTTTGTTGATGCAGCAAGATATCAAAGTCTTGGTTGCTTTGAGAAGAGAGGATAACAATCAGGAACAACTGTTTTTACAAAAGGAAGCACAAGCTAGCTAATCTTAACTTGATAGGGTAGATTATGCCTCCTGATAGCAAATCGCTGAGCAATAGAAATAATCTTTCCCTATTTGATCCCTTAAGACCTCTGTTCATTTGACATATTTCTGATCGATGCGAGCATAGACTCCGCTCTTGTGTTGTTGAACTGTCTGGCTCATCTGAAACATTTAGTTTTGTGAATGATAATTGTCGCAGATTTGAAGCAGCCATGTTGCTTGCGTGTATTTCAGTAGTTAGAAACCTGGAACATTTTGTGAGATAGACAGAGCTTCTTTTGACATTGCTTAGCATGGAACTCTTAGAGATACTTGCTTACCTTAATCCAGCTTAGTCTTAGAAGAAGTTCTAAGACAATAGTGTTCAAGCTGTGCTCCAATTGACGTGTATATTTACAAAGGTCCAAAATGTATCTTTCAATATTTTTGTGTAAAGGTTGTTTTAGAAAAGATGTTAATTTGTGTGTTTCAATTGATTTTCTTTATTTAACAGTTCCTAATCTCTGCAGTGCACTTTATACATGCAGACTGAGTGGGCATATCAAGACTGACATCCCAGTCAAAATGATTTATTTTGAAAAGTCATACCCAGCTAGCTACTTCTCACCATAATCTTCCAATCTCTGTCATTCAGTGGTCTCGTGAATTCATTTTTACTGTCCCCATCGAGTAACTGACTCCACAACACTTTCCCCTTTAGGGAAAAGGTGACTTGTATTTCTCAAAGTAGCCTTTATCATAATGGCAGCATTTTAACAATTCATTTATGGATGTGGGCGTTGCTGTCTAGGCCAGCAATTCTTCCCATCCCTTGTTGCCCTTCAGAAGGTAGTGGCGAGTTGTCTTCCTGAAACAGTGCAGTCTTGAGATGTAGGTGCACCCCCAGAACTATTGAGAAAGTCATTTCAGGATTTTGACCCAAAAGTTATCATCTCAATGCCGGAATGTGAATGTTTCAAGTTATGTTCCAGACAGTCCTGAAAATGGAGCTCTGGTTCTGGATTCTGGGTTGATATTTAGCAGAATACTTCATATTTGGGTGTTTGGAGAACTTTCACTGCATCACTTCATTCGGGATAAAAGTAGGAAAATGTGGTTTTGGCAGCATGGTAGAAAATCATGTTGACTAAAGTCAGATAAATTGTTATTTTTTGGCTCTAAGAACAGCTAGCTAATTGTTTGCAGAGGTATACAAGTTTGACAAGCAAGCAACAGTTTATATTACCTTCAGTCTTTACATTATACTGCATGTACACTCTAGATCT
Source organism: Sphyrna mokarran (assembly GCA_024679065.1). Classification (NCBI taxonomy): domain Eukaryota; kingdom Metazoa; phylum Chordata; class Chondrichthyes; order Carcharhiniformes; family Carcharhinidae; genus Sphyrna; species Sphyrna mokarran. The sequence continues at coordinate 9,773,115 of JAGIQG010000006.1, forward strand.
GAGAGTGAAGTGTGACTGGCTGATCCAAGTTTCCCTCAGAAAAATGAAGGAAATAACAGAACACTGTCTCAGAATATCAGAAAATCCTGGAATCTTAGATCAACTGGAAATTTTTCCTCAATGCTGTACAAATCAATGAAACATGATATTTAAAAACGTAGATGTTTAAATACTTCATTATTGTTATTGTGCTTCCTCATGGTGTATTCACCTATTTTGTTCCATCTAGACGCCCTTCACTTTTGGTCTGGGTCAGAGGGCACCGTACTCAACAGGAGAACGATGTCTACTATGTCGAAGCGAACGCAAAGACTCTTCACTCTCAGAGAGTGGGATTACAAACCCAAACAAAATGGCACTTTCTACATCTCCAAAAACCAATAGCATGTTGCACCTTCCACTCTGGGTGTGTCCAGATTGTAGGCGTACAGTTGAAAAGGATGATCGGCAGGTTTCTCTGGAGCAATCTCTGGTGGTAAGTTGGACAATGTTAATATTTTTCTGTACGATTAACCTGGTACTGTTGGATTTTCTTTGTAAAATTCGAGACATCGTTTTATTTGTTTCCAGTTTTCCTTTTTTAAATCAATTCTGCTTGCAGCCCAACTCCACCAGATCACCATTCCCTCTCAACTAATTTCACGTGCTGAGCTTGAAGCCAAATGTTTTTAGTGAGACTATTTTGTGTATAAAGTGAGAATTGTTTTGCCTGTCGTGTAGTTGTGTAGAGTGAAATTAATGAATGCCAATTGTTCAAATAGTAATTTTGAAAAATTAATTCAGATGCATTAACCCACTTGTTATTAATATCAGTGATATTAGGCATATATGTTTCTAACTTACATGTGAAATACTTTAAATTAAACCATGCTGTTGGAATCTCAAAACATTCAAACAAGTTGAATGTATGCAAGTAGAAATAAACCATTTGCCTCACAAGGAATTTTGTAGCCATTAGGGCGTTGATGTACTTCAATTCTGCATGCCCACCATTGCTACATATTGCTTGAAGCCCTTGGCTCTCAAAAATCTATCACTGTCAGTCCTACAATTTTGAATTTCCTCAGACTTTTGCAATGAGACTTCCAGATTTCCACTATCCTTTGCATGAGACAATGCTTCTTCATTTAATTCCTAAAAGATCTAGCATTGACTGTAAGGTTGTGCCCTTGTTCTGGATTTGGTCACCAGAGGAAAAACCTTTGCCATATCTACTCTTTTAAGCCTCTGTCATTTCAAACACCTAGTTTTGATTGCCCTTCAACCACTGAAATACTAGGAATATAAACTGGACTGTCAGAAAGGAACCCTTTAAACTCTGATTCCAGCCCTCTTGAGATAAAGGCCAACAGTGCATTAGCCTTTACTTTTGTACCTATACACTATCTTATAATGATTTGTATATATTTGGAACACCTAAATCACTTTGCTGCTCTACACTGGGTCTCAATCCTGGAACTCCCTCCCTCCCTTCCTAACAGCATTTTGGGACTGCAGCTGTTCAAAAAGGCAGTTCACCACCTAAAGAGCAACTAGGGATAGGCAATAAATGCTGGCCTAGCCAGTGATAGTATCCTAAAACTGAATTTTTAAGTTCCCAGTCTCAGATTGCAAGAGAATAATCTGATTATTCTTCCTTGGATTCAAGGCCTTAAAAATAAGAAAGTAGTCAACTGTGACATCATAACCTTCCCAAATCCTTGTTCGGTCTCTTTGGTCACTCGTACTTGTCAAAATGCACGGACACTTTGTCCCTCGTGATGGATTCCAGTAGATTGCTCATAACTTGGGTTAAACAGGCAGGTTTGTCATTTCCTGCTTTCTGCTTTTATTGCCTTTGAATAAAGGTTGTAATAGAACATAGAACAATACAGCACAAACAGGCCCTTCGGCCCACGAGTTGCGCCGATCACATCTACCAATCCACAGATCTATCTATAACCCCCTATCCTATTCTTTTCCATGTACTCATCCAGAAGTCTCTTAAAAGACCCCAGTGAGTTTGCCTCAACAACCTCCGACGGCAGTCGGTTCCATTCACTCACCACCCTCTGAGTGAAAAACCTACCCCTGACATCTCCTTTGTATTTGCTTCCCTGCACCTTAAATCTGTGTCCTCTCGTAGTGACCATTTCAGCTCGGGGAAATAGTCTCTGACAGTCCACCCTATCTATCCCTCTCAACATTTTATAAACCTCTATCAGGTCGCCTCTCAACCTATGTCTCACCAGTGAGAAGAGTCCCAGCTCCCTCAACCTATCTTGATAAGGCCTGCCTCCCAATCCAGGCAGCATCCTTGTAAATCTCCTCTGAACTCTCTCAATAGCCTCTACATCCTTCCTATAATGAGGCAACCAGAACTGTGCAGAATACTCCAACTGGGATCTGACAAGAGTCTTATAGAGCTGCATCATTACCTCCTGACTCCTAAACTCTATTGGTCGATTAACGAAGGCCAGTACACCGTACGTCTTCTTGACCACTTCCTCCACCAGCGAGGCCGATTTAAGAGTACTATGGACCCAGACCCCGAGATCCTTCTGCTCTACAACACAGCTAAGACTCCTACCCCTTATATTGAACTCCTTCATCCCATTATTCCTTCCAAAATGGACCACTACACATTTATCTGCATCGAAGTCCATCTGCCACTTCCCCGCCCAGTCTTGCATCCTGTCTATGTCCCGCTGCAACTTTTGGCATCCCTCCAGACCATCCACAACACCACCGATCTTTGTATCGTCGGCGAACTTGCTAACCCATCCCTCCACTTCCTCATCCAGGTCATTTATGAAAATGACAAACAGCAGGGGTCCCAGAACAGATCCCTGGGGCACTCCACTGGTTACTGACCTCCATGCAGAACAAGACCCATCCACAACCAGTCTCTGCCTTCTGCCGGCAAGCCAGTTCTGGATCCACGAGGCCAAAGCCCCTTGGATCCCATGTCCTCTCACCTTCTCCAGAAGCCTTGCATGGGGAACCTTATCAAACGCCTTACTAAAGTCCATGTACACTACGTCCATCGCCCTTCCTTCGTCAACGTGTTCAGTCACATTTTCGAAGAACTCAACTAGGCTCGTAAGGCATGACCTGCCCTTGACAAAACCATGCTGACTATTTCTAATCAGTCCAAACTTCTCCAAATGTTCATATATCTTATCCCTCAGAAGCCTCTCCATCAGCTTACCAACCACTGAAGTCAAACTCACCAGTCGGTAATTTCCTGGACTATCCCTGTTCCCTTTCTTAAAGATAGGAACCACATCTGCAATCCTCCGGAACCTCTCCCGTTTCCATGGACGACGCAAAGATCATCGCCAGGGGCTCTGCAACCACTTCCCTCACCTCCCACAATAACCTGGGGTACATCCCATCCGGTCCCGGCAACTTGTCTATCTTGATAGAATTTAACAGGTCTAACACATCCTCTTTCCTAACATCCACATACTCAATCTTTTCCGTATGCCGCAAACCTGCAGTGCAATCTCCCAGTTCACTTTCCATCGTGAATACCGAGGCAAAGTACTCGTTAAGCACCTCTGCCATTTCTTCCGGATTCACACAGACTTTTCCCCCTTCACCTTATATAGGCACTATCCCTTCTCTTCTCATCCTTTTACTTTTCACGTATTTGTAGAAGACCTTGGGATTCTCCTTAATCTTACCTGGCAAGGCCTTCTCATGACCCCTTCTGGCTCTGCTAATTTCCTTTTTAAGTTCCCTTCTACACACCTTATACTCCTCTAGATCCCTAACATCCCCTAGCTCTCTGAACCTTTTATTTACCATTTTTTTCTTCCTAACTAGGTTCACCACTACCTTCGTGCACCATGGTTCCCGCGTCCTACCAGAACCTCCTTGACTCCTCGGAACGTTGTCTTGCAGTGCCCTAGACAAACATTCCTTGAAAAACCGCCACTTTCCTTCTGTACTCTTCCCCAAGAACACCTCCTTCCAGTTTATGCGTCCAATTACCTGCCTAATGTTTTCATATTTCCCCTTACTCCAGACATACACCTTCCTAGCCTGCCTGATCCTATCTCTTTCCATCGCTATCGTGAAAGAGATAGAATTATGATCTCCATTCCCAAGATGCTCACCTACCGTGAGATCCGACACCTGCCCTGGCTCATTAGCAAGCACCAGGTCAAGTACAGCCTCTCCTCTCGTAGGCTTTTCGAAGTACTGTGTCAGGAAACCTTCCTGAACACACCTAACAAACTCCACACCATCCAAACCCCTTACCCTTGGGATATTCCAGTCGATGTTTGGGAAATTGAAATCTCCCATCACGACAACCCTGTTATTTCTACATCTGTCTAGGATCTGTTTCCCTATCTGCACCTCAAGTTCCCTGCCGCTGTTGGGCGGCCTATAGAATACACCCAGCAAAGTTATCGAGCCTTTGCTGTTCCTAACTTCCACCCACAGAGACTCCGTAGACAATCCCTCCCCGTCTTCCACCTTCTCTACAGCCATGACACTGTCCCTGATCAACAGTGCCACACCACCTCCTCTTTTGCCCCCAACCCTGTCCCTCCTGAAGCACCTGAATCCCGGCACCTGAAGTACCCAGTCCTGTCCCTGAGACAACCAAGTCTCTGTAATGGCCACCACATCACACTCCCAAGCAGCAATCCACGCCCCAAGCTCATCTACCTTATTTACTACACTCCTGGCATTAAAATAGACACACCTCAGCCCCTCAGTCAGGATATTTCCCTTTTCCACCACCTGCCTAACCCCCCTCTGAGTCCCTACTACCTGGCAACTAACCTCCTTATTCACTGTCCCATCAGTATTCCCATCCCCCAGCTTTTCTAGTTTAAAGACTCCCCAGTAGCCCTAGCTAGCCTACCTGCCAAGATATTAGTCCCCCAAGGGTTCAAGTGCCACCCATCCTTACTTTACAGGTCACACCTGCCCCTAAAGAGGTCCCAATGATCTATGAACCTGAATCCCTGCCCCCTGCTCCAGTCCCTCAGCCATGCATTCATCCTCCACCTCATTTGATTCCTGCTCTCATTCTCCCGAGGCACAGGCGACAATCCTGAAATTATTGGCTTCGCTTTTCTCTTCCTCAGCTTGTTACCCAGTTCTCTATAATCCCTTTTGATGACTGCCTCCCTCTTCCTGCCTATGTCTGCAGTACCTATATGCACCACAACTTAAGGTTCCTCACCCTCCCCTTTCAGGATGTCTGGGAGGTGTCCAGAAACATCCCGGATCCCAGCTCCAGGAAGACAAACCACCATCCGCGACTCTTTCCTGCGTCCACAAAAACGCCTGTCTGAACCCCTCACAGTGGAGTCCCCTATTAGTATCGCCTTTCCTCTCTCTTCCTTAAATTTTTTGCGTACTGGCTCAGGTTTAGAGAGCGGGCCACTGCTGGCTCCCTCAGACGAGTTGTCCCCCCCAGTAGTACTCAAGTAGGAGTACTTATTATGAAGGGGGACACCCACTGGTGTGCTCTTCATCACCTGAGTTTTCCCCTTCCTGATAGTCACCCACGCGCCTTCTTCTCGTTGCCCTGGTGTGACCGCCTGTTGATAACTCCTGTCGATTATCCCCTCGTTCTTTCTAATGAGATGAAGATCCTCAAGCTGCATCTCCAGTTCCTTAACCTTATCCCTTAGGAACTGCAGCTCTACACACCTAGCACAGGTATGGATGTCAGGGAGTCCAGTAGCCTCCAAGACCTCCCACATCTGGCACTGGGAACAACATGCCTGCCTCATACCCGTTATTAGCCCTCCTCTCGAAACACAGAGGAAAAAGTAATAAAAACTTATAACTTATCCTGTCTCACCCTTTATGCTTAGGTCCTGTACACAAAAAAAAAATTAAAAAAAAACAATCTTACCTGCTCTCTCTCTTTTTTAGGTTAGAGGAGGGGGGAGGGTGGGATACTCTATCTGTGTAGTGTATCAGGATTTCCCACCGCTCCAATTTATAGTAAGCTTAAAAACTACACTTCCCACGTGTCCTTGTGACGCTTTCCGGCCTCCGGAAAATTAAAAACAAAACTAGTGAAAAATAAATAAATTGTACAGAAAAATCACACTACTCACCCACACCAGCTCTCCACTTGGAATTCGCTGCCTCTCTTGAAATCAAAAATCCAAAGACACAATTCTTGTATCTACAGGGCCTTGGAAAGTTATAGTTGGCTCTTCTGCACAAGCAATTGTTCAAGTGCTTTTTAGCTTGAGCATTTAGCAAACTGATCTCATTACTACAATAGGTTTTAGAAGCAATTTGTGATCCTCCTGCAGGTATTTTAGAACTTTGAAATTTCTTCATGCTCAACTTCTTCACCCACAGACCATATGCAGAGTAAATATATATAAATGACTTGGAAGAGGGAGTAAGTGGAGTGATTAGCAAGTTTGCAGACGATACAAAGATGGCTGGACTTGCGGATAGTGAGGAGCATTGTCAGGCGATGCAGCAGAACACAGGCTGGTAGCTTGGGCAGATAGATGGCAGATGGAATTCAATCCTGATAAATGTGAGGTGATGCATTTCGGTAGAAAAAATGTAGGGGGGAAGTATATGATAAAGGGTAGACCTATTAAGAGTATAGAAATGCAGAGGAACCTGGGGGTGCAGGTGAACCCTGAAGGTGGCAGAGCAAGTAGAGAAGGTTGTGAAGAAAGCATATGGTATGCTAGCCTTTATAGGAAGGGGTATAGAGTACGAGAGCTGGCCTTTAATGTTGCAGTTGTATAAAACGCTGGTTAGACCTCATTTGGAATACTGTGTCCAGTTCTGGTCGCCTTACTACCGGAAGGACGTGGAGACTCTGAAAAGAGTGCAGAGGAGGTTTACCAGGATGCTGCCTGATATGGAAAGTCTGAGTTACGAGGAGAGATTAGGCAAATTGGGACTGTTTTCCTTAGAAAGACGTAGACTTAGAGAAGATCTGATAAGAGGTGTACAAGATTTTGAAGGGGATAGATAGAATAAACAGGGCTAAGCTTTTTCCTAGGATGGACTCAAATAGCACGAGGGGTCACAGGCTTAGGGTGAGGGGGGTAAGGTATAATTTGGATGCTAGAGGGAGTTTTTTCAGACAGGGTGGTCGGGGTATGGAATGCGCTACCAAGTAAAGTGGTGGAGGCAGGTACTCTGGAGATATTTAAGAAATACTTAGATGGGCACATGAACAGAATGGGAATGGAGGGGTATATAAAACTGATTTAAAATAGGGATCATGAGCCTTTGGAATCCCTGGGAAGTGTGTAAATAGATGATGATATTGATGTACTTGTTTTTATCCTACAGGTGCTTTGGTCCACCTTGTCTAACGAGGGGCATACACGCGATGGGTCGTGAGAGGGCTGCTCTTGGACCTTTTTCGAGAGTATCCTAGTGCTTCACATCGTTAGTGTATGCTTGACCTGGACCATCTGATGGGCAACACAACAGCGCAGCGACTATAGCTGTGCTGTGCAGATACATGGATTTGGGCCTGTGTCTGTGGGAGTTTGTGCATTCTCCCCGTGCTTGCGTGGGTTTTCTTCGGGAGCTTCGGTTTCCTCCCACATCCCAAAGATGTGCTCTTAGGCTAATTGGCAAAACAAATTCTCCCTAAATTGTCTCAAATTTGGTTTTTAATCCATAGATCTATAAACATGGACAGGGATCGAGTGTAGAAGTGGGAACATCGAGGTGGCGGCATGGGCTCATTGGGCCGAAGGGCCTGTTTCCCGTGCTGTTTTGTTCTTTGTTCTAAAGTTTCCTGTGTACTGTTCCAACAATATTTCTTAAATTTCAACTTAGCGTGCAACTCCCACTGTTGCAATGACAATTTTTCCACTTTTTACCAGACAACTTTAGAGTGTTTCACAAGTGAGTTCAGCAGTTTAATCACCAAGAAGTGCATTGATGCTACTTGAGTTTCTTTGAAGCAAGGGCCATTGCAATTAGGGAAGGAAGCTTTTATCCTATTAGTCTGTGCTGTGTTTGAACTATTATTCTAAGGTTGGAAAGTCTGTTAGCTTGCTGCATCACCTGGTCCTGTCCCAGTGGAGTGCTCAGAATCAGAGCTATTGTTCGATTTGTTTTTAAGCACATTTCACAAGACAGCAAGATTGCCACATTGTGTAACATACAGGCAGTATGAACTATAATCTGTGCAGACTGCAAAGGATTTGGCTCATAAATGTCTTTGTGAACAGACAATATGGAGTGCATGATTCATTGCTCCAATACAAAACATGGATCCCGAGGTAATGTCCAATATGAAGTGTTGGAATCATCAAGGAGTTTAAAATTATCAGTAGGATTCCTGAACTACCTGCAAGAGAAAATATCCATAAGAGAATTTTGTTTCCCTTGCAAGGCGTTATACTTCTCAGAGGGACAGATTCCTTTAAAATTTATCTTTGAGCAACAATTCATGTTTGAACTTTTTTCAAATTTGCGTTCTGAAGGTGTTATGTGATGTAAATGTGGAAACGGTTGTGTTTTCCCGAGCTCTGGTGCCAATTTCTTTTTTAAATCCTCTATTTATCCTAATAACAACACATAATTTTCTAATCCTGAAGTCTATACTCCATGCTATGTTCTTGGAAGATCCTGGTTAGGTTTGGATGACAGGGAGCCCAGCAAAGAGAAGAAAATCCTTGTTTGATCAAGGCCTGGCTCGCACTGGCTGTTTAGTTGATGAACAGACTTGTGCTTTGGCGATGTTGTAAGGATTGTGATGAAGGCAACTGTTGTGAGTAAAGTTGTGGATATAGTCTTGGCTCCCCTGGAACAAAACGTTGGTGCTTTCATTGATGAAACTGAAGATATCCCAGAAAAAGATGAAGTGAAGGAAAGATCCTGTTAGTTGAGAAGGCAGTTTCCTAGGTGGAGGCTCACCTTCAGTCCTTGAAAATCCTACTACATTGGCATGTCAGACATCCTGGTTAATTCAGGGAGATGGGACAGGAGGAGGAGTGCCTGTGTGGCCAATCGCCTGAGAGGAGCCAAGGATAAATTCCTGACTGAATTTGAGAACTGGCTGACATACTTTCATGGTGTCAATTTGAAAGCTAGTTGTTTCAAGTTCCAAGAGGCAGATTGCATCCAGTCTTCGAGATCTGGGGTCGGCTACGTGCCCTGATCACTGGTCTTGCATTGCCCTGACCTGGTATTTGTCAAGAAGGGCTGGAGATATCTGGACACCTGCTAAGGCCTAGGTTCATCTCTGTTGGACTTCTGAGCGCCAGCACAGTGCAAGTGCAGAGACTTCGGTGAAACTACAGATGGATCCATTAATAATCCTATTGAGGCTTTGACATTTTCAAGCTCCATGGATGGCAATATTAAGCCTGAACTATTCCCTTTGTAATTATAATCGTGATTTTTAATCATGAAAATAGTATCTGATTTTTGAGCACTTGAGGCATAAGTCACTTGTTGTTCTGTTGTTTTTTTACCTCTGCAGATCAGAACACTGCATTTGCCTGACGAAGGCACAACATAGTGTCGAAAGCTCGTGGATTTACTATCAAGTAAATTGGTTGGATTTTAAATTGGTGTTGCAAAACTTTACTGAGTTTTTTTGAAAGCCAGGGATATCCATCTATTCACAACGGAATATATCCACCAGTGTGCTTTAGCGGTGGAAGAAAGGAGACGTTAGTTTGAAGTGTGTTATCCTTTGCATTCAATCTTAGTTGTTCCATAGAGGAGTGATGTGGATAAGTTTTATGTCCAGTCTTTCTGTTCCTGTGTCAAATTTTGATCCTTAGGATTTAATATTTGTATCATAGATATATTTTTTTCTGCTTATGGACTTGTAATGTGCCACCATCTTTGTATTTAGGAGCGTGCTGGGATGGTTATATGGCAGGATTGTGTGATATTTATCCCTTTTCTTGTATTGTAGTCCTGGCATGTATTACAGAGGATTAGAACAAAGAACAACATAGCACCGGAAACAGGCCCTTCGGCCCAACGAGCCCGCACCGCCGTCCTAACGTCTTAATGACATATAGGGACCAATTTGTTACCCAATCAGCCTAAGAGCACATTTTTGGGATGTGGGAGGAAACCGGAGCACCCGGAGAAAACCCACGCAACCACGGGGAGAACGCGCAAACTCCCGCAGACACAGGCCCAAATCCATGTGTCTGCACAGCAACAGCGATAGTCTCTGAGCTGTCATGGTGCCCATCAGATGGTCCAGTTTAAGCATACACTAACGACGTGAAGCACTAGGCCACTCCTGAAGCAACATCCAAGAGCAGCTCTCGCACGACCTGCCGAATGCATGCCCTTGTTGGTCAACAAGGTGGACCGAACATCCTGTGGAAACAAATAGGATATTTAAACAGTCCTACTATATCCCTCTATCTGCAGACTGCTCATGTGGCTGTCCAAGAGACCCTTAAACAACCCTAGCGTGCCTGCTCCCACCACCTTACTCGGTAGTGCATTCCACACCCCCACTACCCTTTGTGTGAAAAACTGCCCTCTAATATTCGTCTTATACATAGCCCCCCTCACCCTAAGGCCGTGACCCCTCATTCTATCCTTTTCTAATGGTGGAAAAAGCTTACCACCATTTACTCTATCTATACCCCTCATAATCTTATATACCTCTAATAGATCCCCTCTCAGCCGACGTCTTTCAAGGGAAAACAACCCCAGTGCGTTCAATCTTTCCTCGTAAGACAGCCTTTCCATACCAGGCAGCATCCTGGTAAATCTCCTCTGCACTCTCTCCAGGGCCTCCACATCCTTCCGGTAGTAAGGCGACCAGAACTGGACGCAGTACCCCAAGTGAGGCCTAACCAACATTCTATACACTTGCAACATTAGACTCCTACTCTTGTATTCTATACCTCTTCCTATGAAGGCTAACATACCATACGCTTTCTTTATCACATTCTCCACCTGTACTGACACCTTTAGAGACTTGTGAACCTGCACCCCCAGGTCTCTCTGCATCTCTATACTCCAGATAGTTTTACCTTTTATCCTATAACTCCCCGCTACATTTTTCTGGCCAAAATGCATCACCTCACATTTATTCGGATTAAATTCCATTTGCCATCTATCTGCCCAATCTACCAGCCTATCTATGTCCTGTTGTATTGCCTGGCACTGCTCCTCAGTTCCTGCCAATCCAAGCATCTTAGTGTCATCAGCAAATTTGCTGATCACACCACCTACCCCCTCTTCCAAGTCATTTATATAAACCACAAATAGAAGAGGTCCTAGTACTGAGCCCTGTGGCACACCACTAGTGACACACCTCCAGTTGGAAAAAGAGCCTTCCACTACTACCCGCTGTCTCTTCCTCCCAAGCCAGTTCTCAATCCATCTACGTTCCTGGCCGTGTATCCCATGCGCCTTCACCTTTTCTATAAGCCTACCATGAGGAACCTTGTCAAACGCCTTACTGAAATCCATATAGACGACATCAACGGCTTGTCCTTCATCAACCGTTTTTGTCACCTCTTCAAAAAATTCCACTAGATTCGTAAGGCACGACCTCCCCTTAATGAAGCCATGCTGCGTATCCCTGATCAGATCGCAGCGCTCCAGATGCTCATACATCCTGTCCCTGAGGATCCTCTCCATTAGCTTACCTATAACTGAAGTCAAGCTCACCGGCCTATAGTTCCCTGCGTTATCCCTCTGACCCTTTTTAAACAACGGTACTACATTTTCTATCCTCCAATCGTCTGGGGCCACACCTGTGTCCAAGGAAGAGACAAAGATTTGCGTCAGAGGATCAGCCATGTCATCTCTCACCTCCCTTAGCAGTCTGGGGTAAATGCCATCAGGCCCAGGAGCTTTATAAGTCTTTATGCTGCCTAAAAGCCCCAACACCACCTCCCTCGTAATGGTTATTTCCTTTAACGGGTCCTCAAATTCCTCAAAGCCGGCACCAGACATCAGGCCCCTCTCCCACGTGAATACCGACGCAAAGTATTCATTCAAGATCTCCCCCATTCCCTCAGGCTCTAAGCATAGCTCCCCTCCTCTGTCCCTGAGAGGTCCAATCTTCCCTCTACGTTACATTATATGTTATCTTTTAATTGTGGATAACATTAGTGCTGGAGCAGGGTAGTGGGCAATTAGTTTGATATAGATATGGTGGGCCTGGTCTGTCCTCAAAACCGTTTTAGAACTAATGGTGTTGTGTTTTTCTTTTGGGTTTTTGTGATTTTGAAGTTAAAGAATCCTTGTTAGTTTTCTATGAGGGTACAGTCAGATCTTGTGTCCTGGAAAAGACTGGGTTTTATCATTGTTGGAGCCTCCAGCATAGCTGGGTTTGGGAAAATATTTACTGGTGCCTGCCTGAGCATAGTCGGGCAATCCTTTCGTTGTCTAACCTTTCATGACTTGTTACCTTACATTTTCATTGGCTGCGTGGATTGTGATAATGGCTAATTTGGTAATCTGGCTCCTAAAATGTGCAATGACAAGCACGCCATCCTATTGGGAGAAAGCGGTTTTTGTCCTTTCCCTGGGTTATCCCATTTGTGGATAATCATTGCTTATTGGCTCTTATCTATCTACAGTGTAGGCAGTTATTTTAGAAAATCCATCCAGGTGTGGAGATGCTTATACTTCTAATGAAAGGTATCCTGTTATCTGTTGGGCCTGAGGATAATTTGGATACCTGAGCTCTGCTTTATTTTCAAGCTTCCCATGAGGCTGTGTAGCTCTGTTCCTGTTACCCAGTGAGTGTGTGCATAGTAATGCCATGTCTTGGGTTTGAGGGTGTAGAGAGAAAGGAGAGACTGAATAGACTGGGATTATATTCATTGAAATTCAGAAGAATAAGGGGAGATTTTGTAGAAACATATAAGATGATGAAGGGAACAGATAAGGTCGAAACAGGAAAGTTGTTTCCATTGGCATGTGAAACCAGAACTAGGGGCATAGCCTGGAAATAAGAAGGAGCTTCACTTAAAGGGTTATGAATCTGGAATTTCCTCCTCAGTGAAGTTTATCTCATTGAATGTTTTTAAGGCAAGGACTGATAAATTGTTGAATGGTAAAGGAATTAAGGGTTATGGTGAGCGGGCAGGTAAATGGAGCCGAGTCCACAAGATCAGCCATGATCCTGTTGAATGGCAAAGCAGGCTCGAGGAGTCAAATGCCCTACTCCTTTTCCTAGTTCCTGTATTCTTATGTATACCGATGTTCCTGTCTTTGAGTATCCTTTCATTGTTTGGAGGTTTGGAGATTTCGAGGTTTCTGGTTGTGTATGATCCTACGGACGTTTTCTTACGTTGTGTAGCTCCATTTTTTTCGTCCTGTGGCTGAGAATGTGCACCAGTATGCCATGTGTTCATGGCTTAATCCTGATATCACCCACTCTTTGTAATATCCATTTATTATCCATGCAGTGGGAGATGTTGATTACAATGAATTGTAATCGATAATCCAAACCAATTGTAATAACATCTCGTCTTTTCTGTATATTTGTGTCAAAAAATGCCATTCTGAATTTTTGTGGGGGGCGGGGGGGGTAGTTGTTGCATTATTTGATAAAATTGAAAATCTTCAATAAAAACATTTTTAAATTGTTACTAAATTCTTACAATTTATTCATTAAATTCTGCAATTCATATGAAATGAAATATATCTTAATAGAAATAACCTGTATGTTTTTGACCTGAGACTAAGATCAGATTTAGACTCTTTCCTTTCCCAGTGACCGAAGGTTGGGATTGTGGCTTGCTGTGGAAGCAAAAGCAAAGTTGGCCAAATGACACCTCTCCCTGTGCTTGTCTTTGTGAAGATCTGCCAAGGCTTGCTGTCCTAGCCCACTCCTGAAGAGTTGGTCACTTCAGTAAAATACAGCAAGCTCATTAAGGACTAAATGAGAAAGGTAGAGAGAGCAGAAAAAGGGACGTGGAGAAAATACTGTAAAAGTGGGAAACTGCTTTACCCAGTGGTGAGAATGTGAAAGTCAGGACCAGAAGAAGTGGCTGAACTGAATTGTATAAATACATTTAAGAAACAATTAAACATGCATTTGAGATAGGAAATAATAGATGATTAGAATCATACAATCCCTATAATGCAGGTGGAGAACATTCAGCCCATCGAGTCTGCATGGATGCCGTGAAGAGCATCCCAGTTGCCCATTTCCCCACCCTATCCTGTTAACTCCATGCATTTTACCATGGCTAATCTACCTGATGTGCGTATCTTTGGACTTTGGGCGGAACTGGAGCATCCAGAGAAAACCCATACAAACACGGAGAATGTGCAAACTCCACAGTCACCTAAGGCCAGAATTGAACCTGAGTCCCTGATGCTGTGGGGCAGCAGTGTTAACCACTATGCATAACCACATAGTTATGAGAAAGTTAGATAAGACACGATGGGAGGAGGCTTGATTGGAGCATGAACATTAATATGGACTGGTTGGGCCCGTTAGATGCTTCACTATTCAATGCCCTATGTAAAGTCGATTGGGGAACTTCAAACACAGTGATCAGGTCGAATCTTCTACATAGGATACTGTTTTTGGACACTATGAATTTGACACTAAAATATTTACTAATTTGTTTTAGGCTGTGAAAAATGATGGCAAAAATAATTGTTGAAAGAACCTTTTATTGAATACTTGAGAGACTAGAAACCCTTTCGTGTTTTTGACATTTCCACTGCACAGCTGAGAGAATATAGAATTCTTGAAGCTGACAGTTTTGGGATTATGCTTGTTCCTACCTTGTTGATGTCTCCAATGCTATGCTTAATTTTTCTTGGCCATTTGGAGATTCTGTCTCCAGTTGTTGCTGTTCATTGTTTCAGTCATTGATTGTTACCATGAAGCATTAACATTCCCATGTAATATGATTCCTTTCTCATGAATACATTTTGCATCTGGGTCCCTTGTAGGTGTGCAGCAGATAACTAGTGTCTACTCCTGATCCTCCTCCAGGCAGAAGTTTTGGAATAAATGTTAGTATTTGACATAGGGGTACTTGGCACACCATAACATTAAGGTCAAGTGCTGGCAACTGGGATTTAGATGGGCATGTCTGGGTCTTTCATGTATTGATGCAGACTTGGGTGGACCAAAAGGCCTCTTCTGCACTGTAGGATTTTGGATTCTGTAGTGAAATTTCAGTGCTGCAGGTGTCTCGCACATTATTTGTACTCAGGTTCTACCTAACTCAAGAATTGTTTTCTTGAGTATTACAAATTGGTTAGGCTGAGCATCTGCCGATTGGTGAGATGAGATGAAATTGGAATTTATTGAATAGCGTATTAATCATTCATGTTTGTAATCTTTTAAATTCAGCTTTCATTTCTTCTCTTTTGCTGCTGGTTTTGATGTATTAATGTGACCTTTGAAAAAAGCTTCTAAAGTTCTGTTTTTTAATATCAAGGTCAGGGAACATTTTTTTAAATAATGTATTGTCCCCTTGATCATGGTCAAAGTCAGGAATAGCATGGCCAGGTCGCACGTTGAATTTCATAGAACATAGAACACTACAGCACAGACAGGCCCTTCGGCCTACAAGTTGTGCCGATCATATCTATACCTACCAGGCCATAGAACTATCTAACTCCCCTCACCTTCCACAGTAACCTGGGGTACATCCCATCCGGACCCGGCGACCTACCTTGATGGAATTAAACAGTTCCAACACCTTCTCTTTCTTAATGTCCACATACTCAATTTTTCAGTTTGCCACAATCCTGTAGTACAACCTGCCAGATCACTTTCCACTGTGAATACTGAGGCAAAGTACTTATTAAGCACCTCTGCCATTTCTTCTGGTTCCACACAGGCTTTTCCCCCTTCACCTTTTATAGGTCCTCTCCCTTCTCTTCTCATCCTTTTACTCTTCACATATTTGTAGAATGCCTTGGGATTCTCCTTAATCCTATCTGTCAAAGCCTTCTCGTGACCCCTTCTGGCTCTTCTCATTTGCTTTTTAAGCTCAAATTGGATTCCAATTTCAAGCAAGACCATTCCAAGCAGCTGACTACAACTAAATTGTAGCTTTTGTGTGACTAAACAACTGTGCCGTACGTTTATAGAACCATAGAAACTAGAAGCAGGAGCAGACCATTTGGCCCTTCATGTCGGCTCCTTTCTTCTTTATGAACATGATCCTTCTTTTATTCTCCCTCCATCAGACAATGTTTTGGGCCTCAGCTACTTTCCCCACATTCACCATCATTCACCACTTTCTAAGGTGAAGAAATTTCTCCTCATCTTACTTTTAAAAGGTTTACCCCATATCCCAAAACTATGATTCCTAGTTCTGGACTTCCTCATCATTGAGAACATTCTTTGTGAATCCAACCTGTCTGACCCTCTTAGAAATGGAGAAACAATTGTTACGTCTTTTCAGACTTTTAAATCCTTTTCCTGAGAGAAGAAGCTGGAAGAGAGTACATTATCCTACTAAGTAGCTTTTTGTATGGTATCTTATCAAACACGTTTTGAAATCTAAGTATATTATATTTGTTGGTTCCCCTTTATCTACCCTGCTTGTTATTACCTTGAAAAATTACAAATAAATTTGTCAGGCATGATTTTCCCTTCAAGAAACCTTGCTGAATCTGCTTGATTATATTCTGTATTTCTCAGTGCTCTGCTGTTACACCTTTCATAATCGACTCCAACATTTCCACAGTGACAGATGTTGGGCTAACTAGCCTATTGTTATCCTTTTCTGTCTTTTTTTTTGAATAAGGGTGTTATATTGGCTGTTTTCCAATCCTCTAGGATATTTGTAGAATTTAAGGATTCTTGGAAGGTTATTACTAGTGCATCCACTATCTGTTGAGGTACATAGAACATTACAGCGCAGAACAGGCCCTTCGGCCTTCGATGTTGCGCCGACCAATTATGAAAAAAGCAATGACCCTCCAAACTAAACCATTCCCTTCTCTTCCATAAACCTATCAACTAACCTCTTAAACCCACCAAACTTGGCGCATCTACAACTGCCGCAGGCAGGGCATTCCACTCCCTAACCACCCTCTGGGTAAAGAACCTACCTCTGATATCCGTCCTATAACTATCACCCCTTAATTTAAAGCTGTGTCCCCTCGTGCTAGCTTTCTCCATCCTAGGAAAAAGGCTATCACTGTCCACCCTATCTAAACCTCTAATCATCTTATATGTTTCGATAAGGTCTCCTCTTAGCCGCCTCCTTTCTAACGAAAACAACCTCAAATCCCTCAGCCTCTCCTCATAAGACCTGCCCTCCATACCAGGCAACATCCTGGTAAACCTCCTCTGTACTTCCTTCAATATCCTAGGATGCAGGTCCAGAGGATTTATCAACCTTGAGCTCCATTAGTTTTCTAAGTTTTCTTTAGTGACAACTAATGTACTTGTTTCCTCCCCAGTCTTTGCTGCTTGATTATTAAGTATTTTTCATAAAATCCCGACAGTGCAGAAGGCAGCCGTTCAGTCCATTGAGTCTGCACTGACCACAATCCCGTCCAGGCCTTATTCCCATAACTCCCATATATTTACTCTATTAATCTCCCTGACAGCAAGGTCAATTTAGCATGGCAGGTCAACCTAATCTGTATATTTTTGGAATGCTATTAGTGTACCTCTGAAGATTGGCACAAAGTATTTATTTAATTCTTCTGGCATTTCCTGATTTTTATTGTTATTATTCCTTTTGCCTTCTGTAAGGGGCACATGTTCATTTTGGCCTCTCTCTTCCCTTATATTTATTTAAACAAGCTCTTACTGTCCATCTTTATGTTATTTACCAGTTTACTCTGATAGTTTATCTTCTCCCTCTTTTATTGGTTTTTAAAACTTTCCTAATTTTTTATCTTACCACTATTTTTTGCCATTTTGCTTATTTTTTTCGTTCAGTCTGATTTCAACCTTCTTTGGTTAACCAGGGTTGATTTATACCTTTCCTAGGATCTTTCTTCCTCACTGGCATGTCTGCATCTGATTTCGCTACTTTCCTTCTACTAATTATAACCGTATAAAGCCCAAATGGGTTTGTCAACCCTGCGTTGTCATAAAATTATTTTTTTAATCGTTTTAATCAGTTTGATTTTTTAAGGGCACTATTATCGCATCATAATAGATCCTAGCATTTGTTGATTAACTGGCCTATGGTTCTCTGTTTTCCACTTCCCTCCTATCATGAATCATGTGATTATATTTGCTATCTTCCAATCCTTGAGGCTGTTCTAGAATCTAGTAAATTTGGAAGATTGAAACAAATATGTCCACAATTTCTCCAGCTATCTCCTTAAAACCTTAGGATGCAGGCTATCAAGGGATTTAGTGAGTTGTGGTCCCATTAATTTCATTACCTTTTATTAATATTTAAGTTCCTGACTGATTTGCTGCTTGGTTCACCATTATTTCAATTATTAACTGGGCAGCTTGAGCTATTTTGATTCATGTTTTACCTTCCCAGATGCACTTTTATTTATTCATAAGTCGCTGCAGGGCATGAAGTATTAATTTTTTAATGTTGGATTTCTATTTGGTTTGTTGTCCAGTAGCTCTTAATTATTAAATGAGGATGTAATGTTTGCAGCAATAACCAGCAATACGTTTTGGTAGTTAAAGGTGGGAAGTTTGCCAAGAGATCTTGCTGCTTTTGACCATATACCATGCAACTTCTAATGTCCACCTGATCCACTAGAACTGCTGGCAGTGTATCTCAGACAGAGATTAAGACCCACATCAATGCAGCACTCTCTCAATCCTACACTGGTGTTTTGGCCTAGATGGTGATTTAAATTCTTGGAAATTAAGGTTTAAACCAAGAACTGTTGAGAGTATTGAGCCAGATTTGGCTGCGTTTGGGATAACTGTCATATACAGCTGCCATTGTTAGATAATTTTTCAGTGTTGAGCATCACTGATTCAATTTTATTTTGTTTCCCTATGCCATGTGATAAAGAACCAGGACTTCTTACTGCATATGCCAATGGCAAATAATGGAGCGCCCCAGGAATCAATAGGTGGAAGATTGGCTGTCGGAACGCAATCTGTACCCAGTACTGATGTCAACACCCCTGCACCTTCAGAAATAGCTTGCAATTGTGAGGCATGCAATGAACGCAGGTAAGTATTTCTTATAAATCTGGACATGTACTCTCCCACCCTGACAGTCGTTAAATAACCTGCTCATATCATTGCTTATGTGTAAAGCAACCATTTGAGCAAGACATGGAAAGATAGCAGCATATAAGGAATACTTCTATTTGCAAGCAGGCTTCAGAACGCAAGGAAAGGAGAAAACTATGGGGAGAAAGAAGAAATACTTCAGAAGGATCTGTCAATCAGATAATGCTTCCAAATAAAGTTGCTTTATTTCACTAATCAAAAAGCAGAGTTCTGAGAGGGGAAAATATTTCATTGAAAGGATTGTGAATCTGCGGAATTCTGTACCCCTAGAGAGTAGTTGTTTTTAATTAATAGCATGTTGAAAGGTTATGAAAAATGGGCAGGAAGATGGAGGTGAGACCGAGATGAGATCAGCCACGATTGTTTTGAATGGTGGAGCAGACTGGAGGGACTGAATGTCTTACTCTTGCCCCTAGTTTTTGTGTTCCTATGAGTTTCAAGTGGGTATTTTATAGTATGGTCATCTTTTAAGGCAATGTTGTAGTATAAACTGACCAAACAAAAAAAGCTAAAGAAATTTGCCAACCTCAGACCAAATGCGGTGTACATTAGTAACTGGCCTGTTCAGTTTTATCTTACATAAATACTCATTCATTCATAGAACAGTTTATCACTATAGCAGCATCAATACATTTGGAAGAGAATATGGGTGCTCTGGTTTCCTGCCACAGTCCAAAAGACATGCTCATTAGATTAATTAGCCCGAACAGGCACTGGGCTGTGGCAACTAGGAAATTTTCACAGTAACTTCATTGCAGTTTTAATGCAAGTCTAATTGTGACACTAATATATAATTTCAACTTTTAAAAAAAATTGATACAACTTGGGTCTAACTTGTGAAATTTGATAGTTCAACTTGCAGGAAAATTATCCATGTTGTTGATCTCCCAAATTTGATAATGCCTCGCAAAATCAGTCTATTTGTCAATGACCCAGGCAACATAAATTGTTGTTCCTTATACAGTTGGTATTGTTGAGAATCTGTCCTGATGTGTACAAGATGACGAACTTTGACAGCACGTCCCTTTTTAAAAACAATACTTAAAACCCATACTATCAAAATCTAAAGCTAATGTTTCAAGTCTGATGACTCTTTGTCAGAGCTGGGCTCTGAGGAAAGGTCATTCAGACTCGATACATTAGCTCTATTGTTTCTGCACAAAAGCTGTCAGACCTGTTGAAATTTTCCAGCATTTGCTGGTTTTTTTTGTTTCAAGTTCCAGCATCTGCAGTAATTTGCTTTTATTTAATCTAAATATTTAATCCAAATATTAAATAAATTTATTTAA
Organism: Sphyrna mokarran; assembly: GCA_024679065.1. NCBI lineage: Eukaryota > Metazoa > Chordata > Chondrichthyes > Carcharhiniformes > Carcharhinidae > Sphyrna > Sphyrna mokarran. The sequence continues at coordinate 9,793,518 of JAGIQG010000006.1, forward strand.
TCTAAATGGGGTTTTGCTGTTATGTCTTCTATAACAAAATAGCTTGGCATTTCCTATTTGAGTGTGCATGTCGGAATAGACTTTTGTGGGAGTTAATTCTAAGTACAGTCCTGGTAATTCTACTGAGGCGGATAAACATCATTGCAGGAACCCAAACCACGAATTGGGGAATGTTATGTGCCCTGTACATTTTGCCTAGCAAAAAGCAAATACCAAAATTTAAACTATCTTCAAGTATTTGGATCAATGCCTACATTTAAGTGTCAGCATGCTATACCATCAATAGGAACGTGAACAGGAGTATGCCAATCAGATTGAGTCTTGAGATCAGTTGTAAATCTTAAGAGTTCCATAACCAAACTCTATCAATCTCAACTTTGAAACCGTCTGATGACTCCCAGCCTCAATGACATTTTGGAGCAGTGTGTTTCAGGTTTCCACTACTCTTAATGTGAGGAAGTGCTTCTGATATTATCCTTGAACTACCTAGTTCTAACTTTAAGGGGGCCATCCTCTTCTATGCAGGACCATCTCATCAGGAAATAGTTTCTACATACCCTATTAAACACCTCCATGCCCACGCCTTAATTTTTTATGTGCAAGGTAAAACAAACCCAGCATTGTTCAACCTTTTGTCATAACTGAACCTTTTTAACCCTGATATCATTTTCTGAACTTGGGCTGCAGCCCTTCCAAAGCCAAGAAACCTCAATCCAAATGTCCAGCAGCATGTGAGGCAGAACTCAAGTTGAAGATGATTGAGCTGTTTGAGTAAAAAGACTGAGGCAGCTGATTTGTGTGTAGTACAAGTTGTTTGGATCTTGCCTAAGAGTACCTTAAAGAGATATCACATGCAGCAAGTTTAGCCTACACACAGGCACTGTTCTATAAACAGGAGCCAGTTGATTTATTTCAAGAAAATGGCTCATTAAAATTGGACGTTTTTGCTCCTCGTGGATTGAACTAATTGTTATTGAATGATCTAATTCTTTGCAGAGAAATTTCGGCAGAGAATGAGCGAGAATCTCAGCAGCTTCAGCATTATTGGTCAGAGGTACGTTACATGGTTCGATGTATTTATCGCCAAGCTGGGACACCATTGGCTGATGATCAGGATCAATCGCTGGTGCCAGATAAGGAGGGAATGAAAGAACTGGTAGACAGGTAAATGATTTATTAAGTATGCAAATTCCTATGATTAAACCAAACTTAATTGTGGAGAATGTAGGCAAAGTCACTGGAGGTTGATTGTAACTGATTATCTATTTTAATTGCTGTATGAAATGATGTGTTATCTTGGTGGTCAATCACTAAACGAATCAGCAACCTTCAGCATGCAGTTCATATATCGTATTTGTGACCAAAATTCTGTGTCAGAAGTTACTGAGTTGATTTAAACAGTGGAAGTATCATGGAATCATACAGTGCAAGAGCAGATCATTTGGCCTGTTGTGCTTGTGCCAATTTTTGCAAAGAGATGTTCAATTAGTCTCGTTCCTCCACTTTTTCCCATCATCCTGCAAGTTGTTTGTGCCCTTTCGACAGATTTCTGAAGCAGAACTGAGCACAATGAAACCATTTAATTGTTACCCCCTCTCCTATACCTCAGCAACACCTGAGCCCAGACAGATTTTATGTCTTAGTCCCATCATACGAAACCCAATTGTATGCAGAACATTCATTGTAGGTTAAATGAAAACAAATGCGTTGTGTCATAAACTCAAATATGTTACCTTGCAGTAGTTGGAAGAGACTTGTTGAGTGAGCAAAGCAGAATATCAGTATTTCCTTTTGGTTTTTTGAGCTGGTAGCTTGATCCAATTCAAAATTCCTATTTTCTAAACAGATTTTGCTTTAAAAAAAGGATTAAAATTAAAGCGAAGATAGCAAATTGTCAACAGTTAAGCTAAAATGAACTGAAAACACAATTTGTGGTAACTATATAATTTAAGTATTTAAAACAGCACTAGGCCGAAACTTGAGGGATTTCTCTGAAGAAAAATTACAGGAAGAATTAAAATCTGTTCTAACTCTCAGCGAGTCCCATTTGCCTATCATCTTTTGAGCTCACAGGCCTATATGAGCACAAGGTCAAGCAACATCTTGAATATAAAATCCTCATACTTGTTTTTAAATCCCTCCATGGGTCTAACCTCCCATTGCTGCCACCCCCACCAGCTCCACAGTTTTCTAAGATATTTGTACTCCTCTAATTCAGACCTTGTGTGTTTCCAGCAATATTTGCTTCAATATTTATAGATGCAGTGCTTTCAGCTGCCTGGCCCTGATGGCAATTTGGCTGCAGTCCTCCAACTTTATCTGTATCCATCTCAAAATGCTGCTCAATGTTTCTAAGTTTTATGACGGAATGTTGTTGCATTAATGTGAACCAAGCATAGGCTAGATGTCCATCAAGATTTAGGGAAAGGAATCCGTGTAACAACAGAAAAGGCAAAAATTTAAATTTCTGTTATTGCATGGTTTCTACTTTATGTAATGCTCATTCCAATCTAGGTATACTTGTTATAGAATTCAGTAAACAGAGAATCTTGTGGCAATATTTGTATAATCCCAAGACTAGGTTTTCCTCTTCGAGTGTTGTTTTCCCTCCCGGCTTTAGCATGATTTTGGATATCTGTTCCTGCTTATCTCCGGTTGCACAGTTATTTATCTTAAAGTTTTGTCAACTTCTAACTACATAAATCATACAAAATACAATAGAAAATAAAATTATGTATGCTACAGAAGGCACCTTGCATTAGCAATTTATGATGAATTAAAAGTTAGTCCCATATGTGTATAATTAGTTTGCAAAATGTCTCCCTCACTCCAATGCTTTATTCTTGACATTGCATGTGCTTGATGGACTAATTAATTTTAAATTAATTAGTTAGTTAATTAATTAATTAAGGCTTAATTAATTTTAAACAGAGTTTTTTAAACTTGAAATATGTAATAGAGAATTAATGAACTTTTAACTTTTAAGAAAGAAAAACTTGGACTGTACATTGATGAGAGGGATATCGTCCAGGTGCAGATCAATGGCACGAGGCAGAAAAATGGTTTGGCACAGCCAAGAAGGGCCAAAATGCTGTAATGTCCTGTGGTTCTATGGTTTTATGCTCTCTTCTGTTTCCTTGGCCATAGGCTATGTGAACGAGACCCTTACCAGTTGTATCAACGCTTAGAACAGCAGGCAAGGGAATATGTTCTCGAAATGAAAGTACGCTTGCTCCGACATCTGTCACTGGGATCCAAAGTCACAACTGTGGTGCAGGGCCCACCACAAGCTCATCAGTTCATCTCACTCCTTTTGGAGGAATACAGCGCACTCTGTCAAGCTGCTCGCACAATCAGCACCTTCCTCATAACACTGGTAAGTTGCAAAAATATGTAATTGCTGTAATGCTGTGTGCTACATTCCTCATGACATTTCGCAGCACTGACCAGCAAAAAAAAAGGGCCATATGTTCTATCAAGCCTATGAGCTATAATTGTGCTGCCCAAAACACAACTAAACATGTACCCTCAAAACCCAGCAAAAGGCAACACTTATTCCTAAAAGTGCTTAATTCTAAAATGTCAAACTGTTGTCGTTTGTGTCCTCATTAATACTCAACCAAAAATGCAGAAGTTGTCCCAAATATTTAAGTGGTAGAATTGTCACCTTTTGGTATAGAAGAATAAGTGAGAATTTCATGGAAACTTTCAACATGATTAGATAAGGTAGATTCAGAATGTTCCCAATGGCAGGGGATTCCAAAACAAGGGATCATAGTTTGAGGATGAGGGATAAACCTTTTGGAATTGAGGTGAGGAGAAATTTCTTCACTCAAAGTGGTGAATGTGTGAGTTCACTACCACAAAATGTAGTTGAAGCCAAAATAATGTGTGTAATTTCAAGAAGGAATTAAGTATAGCTATTGTGGCAAAAGGGATCAAAGGATATGGGGCAAAGGCGGGATCAGGATATTGAATTTGATGATCAGCCATGATCGTTGTGAATGGAAGAGAAGGCTCAAGGGGCCAAATGGCCTACTCTTGCTTCTAGTTTCTGTTTTCAATTTATTATTGTCACACGTATTAGTATTGCTTCTTGCGCGTTATACAGACAAGGCATACTGTGCATAGAGAAGGAAAGAAGAGAGTGCAGAATGTAGTGTTACAGTCATAGCTACTGTATAGAGAAAGGTCAATTTAGTGCAAGGTAGATCCATTCAAAAGTCTGATGGCAGCAGGGAAGAAGCTGTTCTTGAGTCAGTTGGTAGGTGTCCTCAAACCTTTATATCTTTTTCCCAACGAAAGAAGATGGAAGACAGAATACCTGGGTGCATGGGTTCCTTGATTATGCTGGCTCTTTTTCCGATGCAGTGGGAAGTGTAGACAGAATGAATGGATGGGAGCCTGGTTTGCATGATGAACTGGGCTTTATTTCTTGCAATTTTGGACCAGGCAGGAGCCACACCAAGCTGTGATACAACCAGAAAGAATGCTTTCTATAGTGCATCTGTAAACGCTAGTGAGAGTTATAGTGGACATGCCAAATTTCCTTAGCTTCCTCAGAAAGCAAAGGTGTTGGCATGGAGGAAACAGATGAGGTTGTTGATGATCTGGATACCTAGAAACTTGAAGCTCTTGACCATTTTCACTTCATCTCTGTTGGTATGGACAGGGACATGTTTTCCACTACACTGCCTGTGGTTGTTGACTATCTCCTTCGTTTTACTGACATTGAGGGAGAGATGATTGTCGTTGCACCAGTTTCTATGATTTGCTTCTCTGACTGAGCTGAACTGCCAAATCAGGGGTATTTTTGTGATGCAAACCTATGGTCACTGGGCTGAATTTGTCAAACTGTTCCAGCCTGTGAATTTTCAATAGAGCTGTATTTGAACCTGACTCCAGTAGGATATTATCTAATTCTCTGCACCACTGCATCCCTTGCGTATTGAAAACCTGTTCCACTTGTATGGACTATAAACGTCTTCCTTGATTTCTCTCATAGGAAAGTGAACATTTGAAGAAATTCCAGGTGACGTGGGAACTTCATAACAAGCACCTTTTTGAAAACTTGGTGTTCTCTGAGCCACTTCTGCAGAATAGTTTACCATCACTAGTAGCACAACTCCGGTAAGTTCCTCTATTACTGAAACACTTTGTTTTTAACGTTCTCTTTTAGACAACAATCTATGGATAACAATTTATAGTTTAGTGTTTTGTGTTGTTGAACTAAGAAGTCATTTCGTGGCAGCCAGTTTTTGGAATCTGTGTAGTGTAAGGCATCCAATTAATTAACCTCTTAAGGATATTGTCTTCTGCTGAAATACTAGCTATTCTTGTTGCCTCTTAAACCAAGCTCATTGCGTATGGAGTAATTATTGTGCTACGTTATAGGAGTTATGTCAAATTGCATTTCAACGTATGTGGCAAGGTGGGTATTAATGCAATATTTAACCCCATATGCTGGTCTCTGCTCGTTGGGTAGGATTTCTGCAGCTGGTCTGATGGATTGGGTGGTAGGTTCCTTCTGCTAACCTCTAGTCAGTGATGTATATTGGAAATCTCATTATATGTTAATGCTAAGTGACAATAGGATTGATGTAATGTTCCCTGTGGTCAAATAGCCTGTCAACATTTGAATAATAGCAGAGGTACCACAGAGGCAAATGGCCATGAAATTGAACTGCAGATAAAACTGCATCCAACCCTTGAATTGAAGCCTTTAGAACGGGAAAGAATGGTTAAGAGCTAAAATAAAGTATGCTTAAACAATTTAAATACATCTAACAGTTGGATAGGTTCAAGCTTCAGTGAACCCTGTGGCAGTCTCCATCCTGTTAGGCAATGGTTTTTGCCATGATGGTGAACTGTGTGCAAAGCATCACCTGGTGTGGTTCAGAAGCTCAACGTATTCTAACAATGAATGCTCATTCTGACTTTTGTCTAGATTCAGATTCCAGCAAAATCTCTTGAACTATACTTCCTGTAAAACGGCAAAGCCTTCACTTTTGTATTGAGCAGCATTATCAGGGATTTGTGCAATATCAAAACAAAGTGAGCGCACTGACATTTTACCCTTCTCCCTGGGTCATGCTGTGTAAGTGCCTGGATTGTGCTGTAAGATACTGCCTTTGTGATGTGAGAACTTGTATGATTTATTGAAGCGCAACTTGAGCATTTCTATTTCTGCAACTTAATCATTGATCAGGTTGTATCCCGAGTCTGATCTCCTGGGAAATCCTTTAATCTGCAGTGAGCGCTCTCCTTATCTGAACAGGAGTTATCGTGACCTGTTGTTTGGTCTAATTCTGCAAACAGAATTCAGGCATCAGAATTTCCGTTTTAAACATTAAGCATTTTTGTGAACACAAGCACTGCTGTCTGGAACTTTTCATCTCATTGTATCCCTTCATTAGGTCAGAAGTATAATGGGCCCATTAAGCCTGTACCTATACCATTGTTTAAAATGCATTTACGGGTTATGGGCCAGCATTTATTGGCCCCCATTTCTGAGGTCATTTGAGAGTCAACCATGTTGAAATCACATGAATGTCAGGTAAGGATGGCAGATTTCCTTCCCTAAATAACATAGTGAACCAGAGCAGTTTTTACAAAAATTGGCAATGGTTTCATGACCATCGTGAGATGTTTTATATCCAGATCTCGACTGGGATTTGAACTCAGATCCTCCAATCTTGCTCTGGGTCTCTGCATTACTTGTCCGGTGATAATTGCACAATTCCACTGCTTCCCTCCTTGAACGAGCTGTTCAGTCTGTCTTATTCCCCAGTTCTTTCCATGTTGCCTTAAAATTTACACTCAAAAGAAATTATTTATCAGTTGTGAATGCTTTCCTCTGTAATTGCTGTATAATGCAGTCATTTTCCTGAAGTTGGTTGCTGAAGGTTCTCCCCCTGTTATTTATATCCACCCACACAGTTATTAGTATTACCAGCAGTTGGGGAAGGCAGTGCACTTGATTGCACCATGTGATGGAACAGTCTATATTCTCATCTGTTTGCCTTAGTGATGCTGATTGATTTCTTTTAAGGCTGGGTACGGCATCTCATGACTCATACAGTGAGGATATGTATAGTACGTTACTACAGCGGTACCTACAGATGGATCAGGAGATGAGTAGAGTTGCTGCAGAGTGGCTGGAGTGTCAGAAGCGAATAGATGACTACGTGGATGAACAGGTGAGGTTTTATTTTATTGAAATCCCTTTGCAACTTCAACTTTACAACTTGAACATTACCCCAAACTTTTCCTCAATAAAGATACACATGGTTTTCTTTATTCATTCATGGGGCATGGACATGGCTGGCTGGCCAGCATTTATAGCCCATCTCTAATTGCCTAGAGGCAGTTGAGAGTCAACCACATTGCTATGACTTTGGAGTCACATATAGGCCAGACCAGATAAGGATGGCTTAAAGGACATTGGTGAACCAGATCTGTTTTTCTGACCATTGACAATAGTTTCATGATCATCAGTAGATTCTTAATTCCAGATATTTTTTATTGAATTCAAATTCCACCACCTGCCATGGCAGGATTTGAACTTGGATCCCCCAGAACATTAGCTGAGTTTCTGGATTAATAGCCTTGTGATAATACCACTAGTATTAATTGCTATGTTTCTTAAAGTGACTTACTGATGCAAGTCTTGAGCTATAGTTTGTTTTGTAGAAAGTATTTGAAAAAGTGAGTTAATTGGCATAGGATTTCTAGCCTCTGACCTGCATTTGCTGCCCAAGTATTTTATAACGCTAGTCCAGTTCGGTTTCCGGTTAGTGGAAACCCCAGGATGGTGACAATGGGGCATTCAACAGTGGCAATGCCGTTGGATGATGTTGATGTTGGAGGCAGAGACCCTAAACTTTTCTTTAAAAATACCTGGATCTGCACCTTAAGTACTGTAAGCTGCAGAGCTAAGGGCTGGGTGCAATAAAGTGAGATTAGAAAGGGCATCTGGGTGTTTACTGGCTGGCATGCACAAGATAGGCTAAATGGCCACCTTCCATGCTGTAATTTTTATATGGTTCTGTAGAATCTTAGGTTCCCTCTTGTTGGTGATAGTCATTGCTTAGTGCTTGTATGGCACGAATATAACTTGGCACTTGTCAGCCTAAGCTGGATATTGTCTAGGTCTTGCTGCATTTAAACACAGGCTGCATCAGTATCTGAGAGGTCATGAGTAATACTGAACATTCTGCAGTTAGAACATAGAACATTACAGTGCAGTACAGGCCCTTTGGCCCTCGATGTTGCGCCAGCCAGTGGACCCTCTAACCTAAACTATTCCAATATCATCCATATGCCTATCCACCGAACATTTGAATGCCCCCAAAGTAGGCGAGTCCACAACTGCTGCAGGCAGGGCATTCCGCGCCCTCACCACTCTCTGTGTGAAGAACCTGCCTCTGACATCCGTCCTATAACTACCACCTCTTAATTTAAAGTTATGTCCCCTCGTGTTGGTCATCACCATCCGAGGAAAAAGACTCTCACTATCCACCCTATCCGATCCCTTGATCATCTTATACGCCTCAATTAGGTCACCACGTAACCTTCTTCTCTCTAATGAAAATAACCTCAGGTCCCTCAGCCTTTCCTCATAAGGCCTCCCCACCATACCAGGCAACATCCTGGTAAACCTCCACTGCATCCTTTGAGTTATCAGCCAATATCTCCACAACTCACTTTATGATGGAAGGAACGTCATTGATGAAAGTGAAGTTGAAGGTGCTTGAGCCTAGGACACTGATGCCACTATGTGGACTTTATTTTTCTTTTGCTGACTTCTGTACTACTGGATCAAGTTACAAGACTAAGACTTGAGCCTCTGTCAGGTTACAATTAACTTCCGGGAGAGGTTCTGGAGGATTGGAGGACTGTGCTTGTGGTTCCTCCCTTTAAGAAAGGGAACAGGCATAGAACATTACAGCACAGAACAGGCCCTTCGGCCTTCGATGTTGCGCCGACCAATATAAAAAGCAATGCCCCTCCAAACTAAACCATTCCCTTCTCTTCCATATACTTATCAACTAACCTCTTAAACGCCACCAAACTTGGCATAGTCCAGGAAATTACCGACCGGTGAGTTTGACTTCAGTGGTTGGTAAGCTGATGGAGAGGCTTCTGAGGGATAAGATCTATGAACATTTGGAGAAGTTTGGACTGATTAGAAATAGTCAGCATGGTTTTGTCAAGGGCAGGTCATGCCTTACGAGCCTAGTTGAATTCTTCGAAAATGTGACTGAACACATTGATGAAGGAAGGGCAGTGGATGTAGTGTACATGGACTTTAGTAAGGCGTTTGATAAAGTCCCCCATGCAAGGCTTCTGGAGAAAGTGAGAGGACATGGGATCCGAGGCCTCGTGGATCCAGAACTGGCTTGCCGGCAGAAGGCAGAGAGTGGTTGTGGATGGGTCTTGTTCTGCATGGAGGTCGGCAACCAGTGGAATGCCCCAGGGATCTGTTCTGGGACCTCTGCTGTTTGTCTTTTTCATAAATGATGTGGATGAAGAAGTGGAGGGATGGGTTAGCAAGTTTGCCGATGATACAAAGATCGGTGGTGTTGTGGATGGTCTGGGGGGATGCCAAAAGTTGCAGCGGGACATAGACAGGATGCAGGACTGGGCGGAGAAGTGGCAGATGGACTTCGATGCAGATAAATGTGTAGTGGTCCATTTTGGCAGGAATAATGGGATGAAGGAGTACAGTATAAGGGGTAAGAGTCTTAGCTGTGTTGTAGAGCAAAAGGATCTCGGGGTCGGGGTCCATAGGACTCTTAAATCGGCCTCGCAGGTGGAGGAAGTGGTCAAGAAGGCGTACGGTGTACTGGCCTTCATTAATCGAGGAATAGAGTTTAGGAGTCAGGAGGTAATGATTTAGCTCTATAAGACTCTTGTCAGACCCCAGTTGGAATATTCTGCGCAGTTCTGGTCGCCTCATTATAGGAAGGATGTAGAAGCTATTGAGGGAGTTCAGAGGAGATTTATAAGGATGCTGCCTGGATTGGGAGGCAGGCCTTATCAAGATAGGTTGAGGGAGCTAGGACTTTTCTCACTGGAGAGACGTAGGTTGAGAGGCGACCTGATAGAGGTTTATAAAATGTTGAGAGGAATAGATAGGGTGGACTCTCAGAGACTATTTCCCCGAGCTGAAATGATCACTACGAGTGGACATAGATTTAAGGTGCAGGGAAGCAAATACAAAGGAGATGTCAGAGGTAGGTTTTTCACTCAGAGGGTGGTGAGTGAATGGAACCGACTGCTGTCGGAGGTTGTTGAGGCAAACTCACTGGGGTCTTTTAAGAGACTTCTGGATGAGTATATGGAAAAGAATAGGATAGGGGTTTATAGATAGATCTGTGGATTGGTAGATGTGATCGGCGCAACTCGTGGGCCAAAAGGCCTGTTTGTGCTGTATTGTTCTATGTTCTATATCATTCCCTCTTAAACCGTCTCCTGCATTTAGCTTCTTCAGATCAGTAACCATAATTTTGTCGTTCTTTCACTGGGAAATCCTCTGTTTCATTTTTATATTTAGATTTTGATGCCTTTTTTAAAAGGATAACTCTTTGCCTTGCTTTGCCATGTCCGGGTTCTTTGCACCATTAGCCCAGCCAATGTCTTCCTACCTGATCAATCAACAGAATGATACCCACCTATTCTCCTGCCAACCAACATCTATTTGCGAACGACATATCTCCCCAAATGACCATCTCTTTTTCACCCCTTTCACTCCCTCCCAAACTGTTGGATGGTAAGAAAGCAGTGATAGAAAGGACAGCTTTTATAGGATTTAATTGGATTTGAAGATGAAAATTAATTTTTTGAAAAAGTGAAATAAAAGGCTTGACTTCGGCAAAAACAACTAGAAAGCTTGAAGAAGTCCACAACTTTGATTTTCATTGAGATTCTTTTTCACTCCTTTTTCTGTGAACTGCCCTTCTGGCAGATGGCTAATAATACAAGATTAAGTCCCAAGGCACTCCCAACTTCATGCAGGCTCACGTCTTTCATCCATACCAGATGAAATCTTCATATGTTCCTGAAAAGTTGCTCCACTTTGCCCGAGTATTCAAACAAAAACTTTGTGAGTAGGCTTCATCTTGGTGTCTCCTTGATCTTTAATCCTTAAATCTCCATCAGTGTCATCAAACTTGTTTCCTATCTTTGAAACAGAAAACCAACTTTTACAAACATTGCGCTTAGTTGTTAACACAACAGTTCACCCTGCTCTCCATAGCTGGAACTTCTCCACACATCAGTGATTGCTTTGTTTCTGGCTCTAAAAATGAGCTTCCCCTTTTATGTTAAGGTGTGAAAACTGTTAATTGGTTTTTGGTAGATTTGAGTTTGGATTTCTTTCCCCATGGCAACCAGATTAGATGGGTCTGTCTCCAGGAAGATGTTTACAATTATCGCTTTCCTCCACCATCTAGAACATTTTATTTCAGCTTAAATTAACAGATATTTTAAAGCAGAATTGTTTTGTAACATTCATTGTTTGTGACCAGCAAGTCAGTGTAGTTGAGAATACAGAGATAGGCTTTTAGACTAGATGGGTTTGAGGTACTATAGGAGGAGTGTCAGCAATTCTTAGAGAGTATGAAAATAGATAAGTCACCTGGGCCGGACGGGATTTATCCTATGATTCTCTGGGAGGGTAGGGAGGAGATTGCAGAGTCTTTGGCTTTGATTTTCATATCGTCGTTGGCTACAGGTATAGTGCCGGAAGAGTGGAGGATAGCAAATGCTGCTACCTTGTTCAAGAACAGGAGTAAAGACAATCCTGGTAATTGTAGACCAGTGAGCCTTACTTCTGTTGTGGGCAAAGTTTTGGAAAGAATTCTAAGAGGATTTATAATCATCTAGAGAGAAATAAATTAATTAGGGATAGTCAACACATTTTTGTGAAGGATAGGTTGTGCCTCACAAACTTTATTGAGTTCTTTGAGGCGACCAAAAAAGTGGATAAGGATAAAGCAGTTGACGTGGTGTATATGGATTTTAGCAAAGCATTTGATAAGATTCCTCATGGTAGGCTACTGCAGAAAATGCAGATGCATGTGATTGAGGGTGATTTAGCAGTTTGGATCAGGAATTGGCTAGCTGATAGAAAACAGAGGGTGGTAGTTGATGGGAAATATTCAACCAGGAGTTCAGTTACTAGTAATGTACTACAGGGATCTGTTTTGGGGCCACTGCTGTTTGTCATTTTTATAAATGACCTCGATGGGGGTGTAAAAGAATGGGTTAGTAAATTTGCGGATGATACTAAAGTCGGAGGAGTTGTAGATAGTGAGAATGGAAGTTACAGTTTGCAGTTGGACTTGGATAAGCTGCAAAGCTGGGCTGAAAGGTGGCAAATGGAGTTTAATGTGGAAAAGTGTGAGGTGATTCACTTTGGAAAGAGTAACAGGATTACAGAATATAGGGCTAATGGAAGGACTCTTGGTCGTGTTGATGAGCAGAGAGATCTCAGTGTACATGTGCATAGGTCCCTGAAAGTTGGCACCAAGGTTGGTAAAGTTGTTCAGAAAGTGTACGGTGTGTTAGCTTTTATTGGTAGAGGGTTTGAATTTCGGAGCCATAAGATCATGTTGCAACTGTACAAAACTCTGGTGCGGTCGCACTTGGAATATTGTGAAAGGTCCTGGCAGCATTATAAGAAAGATGTGGAAGCACTGGAAAGGGTGCAGAGGAGCATTACCCTGATATTGCCTGGTATGTGGGAAGGTCTTATGAAGAAAAGCTGAGGGACTTGAGGTTGTTTTCGTTAGAGAGAAGAAGGTTAAGAGGTGGCCTAATTGAGACAAACAAGATGATCAGAGGATCAGATAGGGTGGACAGAAAGAGCCTTTTTCCTTGGATGGTGATGGCTTGGATGGAACATAGCTTTAAGTTGAGGGGTGATAATTATAGGATGGATGTCAGAGGTAGGTTCTTTACTCAGGTCCGTAAGGATGTGGAATGTCCTGCTGCAGCAGTTGTGGACTCGCCAAGTTTAAGGGCGTTCACATGGTCAGTGGATAGGCATATGGATAACATTAGAATAGTTGAGCTTAGAGGTCATTAGATTGGTGCCACTGGTCGGCGCAACATCAAGGGCCAAAGGGCCTGTACTACACTATCTATAATTCCATTAAACTAGTGATGACTAGGATTGAGCAGTAATTGCTGGACTTTCCAGTGACATCCCAAGAATTTTTTTACAAAAATGGTCATTTTATTTTCATTTGAAAACAGTTTTTGAGCATTTTCTTTTTCTTGAAACATTTTGTTATTTAAGTAACTTTCACTGTCAAAGCTGAAAACACAGTTTCCATAAAATAATATCGATCACAGAAATTAACTGCTATTAATTGAAACGCCTCATTTTAGTTTGATTTCTTGCAATACAGTGTTTAACACCTATTGTGTTAAAATGACTTTCAGTAATCCCTTTTGAAGAAAATGTGTGCAACAACCCCAAGACATTTCCATTTTCATCATTTCCAAAAGTTTTACAGATGGAGGTGAAGTTTCTGAGATCCTTTTAAAGCAGAGAAAGAAGTTAGATTATTGTGAACCCACCATCTGGTATCATGCCAGAGTGCTTTCAAGCCAGTTAAGGTTTTGTGGTGTTGTCGCTGTTATAATATAAGCATATGTGTTAAGTAGTGCACAGCAAAGTGCAACACATTATCATGTGATAAGTGACCAGGTGATCTGCGTTTTAAGGGTTAGTTGAACGTAGAATATTACAGCACAATATAGGCCCTTCGGCTCTTGATGTTGCACTGACCAGTGGAACCAATCTAATGACCCTCTAACATAAACTATTCCAACGTTATCCATATGCCTATCCACTGACTATTTGAACAACCTTAAAGTTGGCGAGTCCACAACTGCTGCAGGCAGGGCATTCCACGCCCTTACTACCCTCTGAGTAAAGAACCTACTTCTGACATCCGTCCTATAACTACCACTCCTTAATTTAAAGCTATGTCCCTTTGTGTTAGCCATCACCATCTGAGGAAAAAAGCTCTCATTGTCCACCCTATCTAACCCTCTGATCATTTTGTATGCCTCAATTAGAGCACCTCTTAACCTTCTTCTCACTAATGAAAATAGTCTCAAGTCCCTCAGCCTTTCCTCATAAGACCTTCCCATACCAGGCAACATCCTGGTAAACCTTTTCTGCACCCTTTCCAGTGCTTCCACACCTTTCTTATAATGCAGTGACCAGAACTGTACGCAGTACTCCAAGTGCGGCCTCACCAGAGTTTTGTACAGTTGCAACATGATCTTACAGCTCCGAAATTCAATCGCTCTACCAATAAAAGCTAACACACCATATGCCTTCTTAACAACCTTATCAACCTGGGTGCCAACTTTCAGGGCGCAATGCACATGTACACTGAGATCTCTTTGCTCATTGACGTTACTAAGAGTCCTTCCGTTAGTCCTATATTCTGTACTCCTGTTATTCTTAACTCATGTTGAGGATTGGTCCCCTGCTCTTCTGAGTAGTGACATATGATCTTTCATATCCTTGGTTTAAAACCTCATTCAAAAGTCAGATCAGAATAATGCACTCTGAACTATCAGTCTGGTCTGGGTGCTGAGGTCTGTGGAGTGGGCTTTGAACCCACGTTTCCCTGACTCAATGGTGACAAAGCTTCTGCTGAGTCAAGATAACAGCTGCAGCTTGATAAGCCAACAGTTTTTCAATTTGGAAAAAAAACCCACTGAAGTAAGGGCTGTGCTGTAATTATTGGGTCCAATTTGACTGGTGTTTTTCCTCCTTGTTAGATGGCAATGAAGACCAAACAGCGCATGCTAAAGGAAGACTGGGAATTCTTCAAACAGCGTCGATTATTGGAAGAGCAGGTAAAAAGGCAACCTCTACTATCATGTCTGCAAATAGTGTGAAATGAATGTCTTGATTTGTTAATGAACCCAGAACAGAGGAACAAAACTTCAAGTTAGTGCTTGGCCATTTAGGAGTAATGTCAGGAATCACTTCTTCACATGTGAGGATAGTGGAAATCTGGAACTCCCCCTAAAACACATCAAATTTCATAAGTGAGACATTTTTATTAAGCAAAAGTTTTGAAAGTTATGCAATCAAGACGGAGAAAAGGATCTCGGGGAAAGATCAAGCATGACCTTATTGAGTGTTAGATTGAATTCAAGGAACTGAATAGCCTCCTGCGCTCCTATGTTAATGTGGATTGCTATTATTTGCTATCCCCTTCTAGCAAGGATGGAGGTGTTCCATGAGCCAGAATATGGCTGATGAAGCTATTTTGGAATCTGCAGACTTTATGGCATGTAAGACATTTGTTGTTATACAGGATGTTTGGCTGCATATTATCAATTCAGGTCATGGCGTGTTTTTTCTGTCAATATCGCTTTCCCTCTTCAACTTGTCATGGTTGGTTCTCAAAACGCTCAGATCCTTCCCATAAACTCTGTCTCCATCTGGTTCAGTCCAAGGCAAAGGCCTCCTGCGAGTTGTTGTCAATGTTACATCTCTTCATTCAGGGCCGATGCACCAGAATTGAACAGAGAAAGACTTTTTCCTGTGAATTTTACCATTTGCGGTCATATTCACTAATCGTGCTCAGTTGATGATGAAATGGACCCTCTGATGTTTCCTTCAGAATTTCAAAGTGATGACCAGCAAAGCAACAGAAGCAACAACAAGAGAAGTTATTCTATTATTTATTGTCCTTCAGAGAGTGACTCTAACACATTGAAGTGCATAGAATATAAAACTGACTGTTAAGTTGGCTTAGTCACTTCATAGTCAGGTAGATCAAGCTCCACAGCAGTCTCCCTCTTGAGTGCATCAATTAAGGAATGCTGCATCATCAGAGGTCTGTATTTTGGAAAAGGTATTAGATGCAGAGATCACAACGTTTTGTTGAAGTTGATGCAAGAAAGTCAAGAAATGTCACAGCAGAGGAGGAGGCCTTTCAGCCCATCGTGAGTATAATATCTTCAGTCCATCCCAATCATTAACTCATCGCAAGAGATAGTTCAATCGTAGCCTGGTGCTGCTTGATGGTTCCTGTCAGCCCTGTTCTCCCTTCTCAATTTAGGAAAAATGTAAGAAATACAGTGCAAAGAAATTCATTCAGTATTTGAAAAAGCTGTGTTACTTAGAGGAATGATATTTGTAGACACAATTTATGCCAGAAAAACTTCAATTAGCCCGTGATTCAAATTAAGTGACTTGAACAAAAACAATACACACCTTTTGGAATAAAAATTGAGTTGAGATAAATTAACAGATTTGAATGAAAAGAATTTAGATAATGCATGGTAAAAAATTACAAGAACTGTAAATCTGTATTTATAATGCACTTTTCATGACATAAGGATACATTGAAGCAGTTTCAGAGAACCTTTACAGTCTAGAAGGAGGCCATTCATCGAGCCTAAACCGACAGCAGTCTTAACCAGGCCTTACCCACATAACACCATGTATTTACCCTGCTAATCCCTGTGCCACTAAGAGACAATTTAGCATGGCCAATCAACCTAACTGGCACATCTTTGGAGTTTACAGCCAATTAAGTTTCTTTTTAAATATAAAAACAGTTGGAAATACAGTAGCCAGTTTGAACGCAGCAAATTCCCATTAATAATCTCATAATCATTACCAGATCATCTGTTTTAGTGGTGTTGATTGAAGGAGATACGTTAATCAGGAACTTGAAGATAATTGCTCAACTATTGTTTAGAATCATGCGATGGGATCACTTGCATTTATCTAGGAACACAGGCAATGTCTTGGTTTAATGTTTCATTTGAAAAGTTAACATTTCTGACAATAGTTCATCAGCACTGGAGTATCACGCTGGACCTTATTCCCAAATGTCCCAACTTGAACTTTAACCTTCTAACTAAGAGACTAGAATTCTATCCATTGAGCCAGATTTGACAATAAAATAAAACATGGGGATTTTTTTTTGCTTGAGCGCATACTATTTTATTTTCATTTCTATGCCTCACTTTTCATTGCATTCAATACATTGATCATTAAGAAAAATATCCTTTGTGATGGTCAGCTGATCACAAAACATTAGAAAGAAAATGGAACAAAACTTCCCTGAAAATGAACAGAGGAAAGAGTAGAGGCAATCCATCTTTGAAGTGTTCAAATATCAATTTCAACAATAACAAAAAAGGTCAGCAGTATATTTAGGTTGGGCAAAGCCAAGTATTAATTCCAAGTATGCAAAAAAGGATTGGATAGAGTAATCCAAGTGAAACTTCACAGGCAAGAACGGGTAATCAGAGCATCATTTTGATGAGCTGAATGATATCCTGTGATTCTAAAGTAAAGCCAGAGGTCAGGTAGAAATTAGGAAAAATATGTTTCGAGCTCGTTCTGTGGAGAAGTTCACTGAAAGAGCACTAAATGTTATCCATCATTGAAAATGATGGAGTAAATCACTATTATTCAAGTGCAATTAGATACATTAGATATGAAGTACTTGTAGCCTTCTTGAGGATATAATTATGACACTTTTTCAAGATCTTATATTTTTGTGCTCTACAAGCTGAGGGATATTAGTCAGTTGGGAATTGGAATGCTTTCCATTTCAGGCACCCATCACCAACTTCAAGTACTCGCAGACCAGGTATTTGCTATTCCCTCCACTCTGTTGCAAGCAGCAGTGTGCTTCAACCATACCCCTAATTCAAAAGAAGTCTCTGATCGTCCAGTGTGACATTTTTACTACTTCTTTCTTCTCGCCTTAGAATGAAGTTGGGTCAGTTTTATCTGGCCGGAATTGGACTGAAGCTGCCCAATATGACTTAATGTGTAGGATCACTCAGTTCCAGTAGAGAGGGAGAACTTTCATTCAATCAGTTTGTGCTGGACTTGAGACCAAGATCCAGGAGATAAAAGAGAGTGATTCCTTATCTCTTCCTTCATGAAAATATTAATGAGTAATGGCCCTTCTTTTTCCTGACATTGATTTATTTATGTTTAGATTCTACCCATTAAGGTTCACCATTTTCTTCCCCAGCTTACAAACAGCAAGAAAGCACTAACTGGGGAGAATAATTTCACAGACACAATGAGGCATATGCTGTCTTCACGGTTGAGCATGCCTGATTGCCCCAACTGTAACTATAGACGCAGGTAAGTGTCTGGAGAACCTACATCTGGTGCTAAGGATTTCAGTGTATTAAATATTTAACTAATACTTTTAATTTTTTTCTTCTTCCTTTCATAAAATTTATTCTTTCATGGGATGCATATATTACTGGCTAGGCCGATGTTTATTGCTCATCCCTAATTGTCTTTGAGAAGGTGATAGTGAGTTGTGGAGTTGAACTGCTGCATTCAGTATCATGCATTCGTTACGGCCCCCACAGTGGAGGTGGGGTGGAATTTTCTTGCATGTTGGCTTTATAGCTGGCATTCCCCCACGTTAATGTATATAATGCCTCATTATATTATTTATGATTTCTATGCCTTGCTATTTATAGATTCAATCTGTTTATTCACAAGTATCTGAGGGCCTATTTTCAGTCCTCTAGCCTTGAAATTTTACTTTTTATCCTGCTAGTACTCTTCCTTCCTGGTGGTGATAGCTACTTGCTGGGTGTAGTTGATGTCTGGGAATCTTGCCCCAAGTACCATTCTTTACCCATAAACTTTAATGCCGAATGCTAATGGATCTTTCTGCCTCAAAGGGCGCAATAACCCAGATTGATCTGGTTCTCAACCTCACACTCAGGCAATCATGTATTTTCACCAGTGTTGCTGGATAGCGATCAGATTTGAGAGATGTATCCAATTTCCTCCTTCCAGAACTCGGAATGCTGAGGTCAGTTGTGGTGTCTCCTACTAAAGAGGCCTTTAAATCAGCAGAAATTGAGGTAATTTAAACCTAAATTGCTAGATAGGGAACCCAAAAGATTGGATTGAACGCTGGGTTTACAGTTGACTTCAGTGGAGAGTAAAATCTAGTAAATGATATGAAAGCAGTCATGCATTCAATCCCATTGGTTTCCTCAGAATTTGGGCTTTCACTGTTTATGCCATTTGCTATTTAAGGTAGCTAAGCTTTTGTGAGAGCCCTTGGAGAAATAGTTCGCATTCCCCAATGCTAATGTCCTCACCTGACCAGAGCACACTTATTGCCTCCTGAGATGGGAGTGTTTTTTTTTCAAATTTATGACATGCTTCTCTCCAATCCTGGAGGCAGAGAGAAAGGAGTCTTTCATTACACAAATTGGAGCCTCGTGCATGCCCAGACACCAGATGTGTAAAGAGAACACACTTAACTCTCTCTACCAGCCAGTCCCCTGTGATATTGTTCATTACACAAAGGACCCATTCAGAGGGCTTCAGCTTTGCTTTGACTTTTTTTTTGCAGGTGTACCTGTGACGACTGCAGTCTTTCTCATATACTCACATGTGGCATCATGGATTCACCTATTCCTGACGACCTTTCTATTAACACATTACCATTGCAAGTAGAATCTGCTCCAGATTACCTCTCGGAGATACGCCCGCCTAGCATGTCATCTGCAAGCTCAGGATCAGGCTCGAGTTCACCAATCACTATTCAGCAACATCCACGGCTCATTCTGGCTGATAGCAACTCCGCTCCCACCTTGTAAGTATCTTGAATTCAGTATTATTTGTGATGTTATTGAAATGTTGTTTCGATTGTTGGGACGGTGAGCAGAGTTGGAGGAGAAAATATTCTCAACAGGATCATAGAAAAGTTATGGTGCATAATGAGGCCATTCAGCCCTTTGTGTCTGTAGAACAATGAACCTAGCCGTTCATTTTAATCCTGCTTTCCAGCAGCTAGTACGTAGCCTTGCCAGTCACAACACTTGGTAGATCCAGGTACCTTTTAAATGAGTTGAACATTTCAGCCTCAACCACTAACGTAGGCAGTGAATTCCAGTTGCCCACCACCCTCTGGGTGAAAAAGTTTTTTTTATATGTCATCTCCAATTCTTCTACCAATCACTTTAAACTATGCCTCCTCAGCTAGGGGAAACAAGGCATTCCTGTCAACCCTAACTAGGGGCTTCATAATTTTGCACAGTTCAATGAGATCATTCCTTCACCACCTCAGTTCTGAGGAAAACAACCCCACCTTGTCCAGTCTCTCCTCATAGTTGCAATTTTCAAGCCCTGCGAACGTTTTTGTAACTTTCTGCGCTCTCTCGAGAGCCATTTCTGTATATGAAGTATTACCTGCTGCAGACAAAAACTGCTTGTGTGTGCTTGTGCTGTTTGACTCACTTAGAGGATTCTCATCTCTGGGCCCAAAGCAATGATGTAAGTTTGAGACAGACACAGGACCTGAGTTCAAAATTGATTGGAAATCCAACACCTGACTGAAGGAATGTTGCACTACCTGAGACACCGTCCCTCTGTGTGAACTGTTAAACCATTGTCCCATCTTTCTGTTTAGCTAGAAAGAACTTGCATTTATGTTGTGCCATTCACAACCTCGGGGTATTTTGAAGTGCTTCATAGGATATACAGCACAGAAGCAGGCAGTCAATCCACTAGTTTGTTGACCATCTAATCAAGTGAGTTTGAAATGGCAGTCCTGTTAGTATGGGAAATACTGCAACCATTTTGCAGTACCTGCCATATCCCAAAAGTAGTACTGAGGTAAATGACAAGAGATAATCTGTTTAAGTGATATTGCTGGGAGGTTAAATATTGGTTAGGACACTGGGGAAACCTAATTTGCTATTCTTCCACGAGTACCATGCATTTTATTAAATGCCTTACTGTCTAATCACATCGTATGGTTGTTTTATTTTTCTCTTCAGTGGTAGTGATGATGAAGATGTCACTCCTTTATCAGCTAAATTTGCTGATATATATCCACTCAACAGCTATGATGATGCAGAAGTAGTGGCCAATATGAATGGCATCCATGGAGAACTCAACGGTGGGGGTGAAAATATGGCATTAAAGGATGAGGTATGTTAACATAAAGAAATAGAAGTTGGGGATGTGGGATACAGCTTGCGTCTGTGCTGCATAAGCTTTCACCAAGAGATTTTGGATGACCTCAGTATTTCTGCCTCCATTACAATGGTCAAGCTAGTTGTCTTGAATTTTTATGGAGTTTTTCCCTTCACTTATTCTTTCTATACAAATAATAGATTTTGTGTAGCTTTGTTTGCATTGAATAACTCAAAACAATGGGAATCTGTAAGTGCACAGGACTTGTTCTGTGCTCACCAAGACATTTTGCTTTGGAACAAGCTATTGGATACAATTGATTTTGTGATCCCTCTAACTGGTTTCTCCAGTTTACTTCTAAGCTACATTTTTAAAATACAATAAAACTTTGGTGCCAACCAATAAATCAGAGATTTTTCTTGTTTCTGCATTTTCTCTCTCATTTAACTCTCCACTTGTTTCTTTTCGCTTCATATTTGGATTAGGAAGGGTGAATTTTAATTCCAGTTCTGGGTCCTAATTAAACCCCTTTGTCTCTTAAGCTGGCATGCCTCATTGAGCCCTGCTCCATGTTATGTAGAGTTTGAAGACAGGGATAGTTGGAGATTTCACTCCAAGCAGTATCTTTTCCCCACTGCCCTGCTGAGATTATATTGTGGTTAGGGCCTGGCATGTCCAGGCCTAGGTACAATTCCTGTCTTCCTTTTTGCATTGCTGACCTGTCAGGATTAGTAAGAAGTCTCAAAACACCAGGTTTATTTGATAGCATTTTCGAAGCTCCTTCATCAGGTGAGTGGAGAGTTGAGTTCACAACAGGACATATGTAAACATAGAGTCAATTGCAAGATAATGGTTGGAATGCAAGTCTTTACAAGCCAACTAGTGTGAGTGGAGAGAGGGTTAAGCACAGGTTAAAAATGTGTGAATTGTCTCAAGCCAGGACAATTAGTGTGATTTTTTTTACAAGCCAGGCAAGTCATGGGCATTACAGACAGTATGACTGAACCCAAGGTTCCTGTTGAGGCTGTCCTCGTGTGTGGAACTTGGCTGTCAGTTTCTGCTCGGCGATTTTGCATCATGTGTCTTGAGGGCTGCCTTGGAGAATGCTTACCCAAAAATAGATGCTGAATGTCCTTGACTGCTGAAGGGTTCCCTGACAGGAAAGGAACACTCTTGCCTGATGATTGCCAAGTGGTGTCTGTTTATCCCTTGTCATAGTGTCTGCATGGTCTCCCCAATGTATCGTGCCTCTCGACATCCTTCCCTGCAGCATATCAGGTAGACAAAGTGAGATGAGATGCATGAATATGTACCGTGTACCTGGTGCGTGGTGTTCTCACGTGAGATGATGGCATCTGTGTCGATGATCCAGCACATCTTGCAGAGGTTGCTGTGGCAGAGTTGTGTGGTGTTGTGGTCGCTGTGCTCCTGAATGTTGGGTAGTTTGCTGGGGGCAATGATCTGTTTGAGGTTGTGTGGTTATTTGAAGGCAAGTAGGGGGCTGTGGGGATGATTTTGTCGAGATGCTTATCTTCATCGATGACATGTTGAAGGCTCCGAAGAACATGTCATAGCTTCTCTGTTCCGGGGAATTACTGGATGGCATAGGGTACTCTATCTGCCATGTTCCATGTTTATCTTCTGAGGAGGTCAGTGCAGTTTTTCACTGTGGCACGTGAGAACTGTTGATTGATGAGTCAAGCGCTATATTGTGCTTTTATGAGAGTGTCTTTCAGTGTCTGTTACGTTTCCTCTGAATCTGAGCAGAACCTGTAAGTATAGAGGGCATGTCCATAAGGGATGGTTTCTTTAATTTATTTAGGGTGGCAGCTGGACAAGTGGAGCATCATGAGATTATCTGTGGGCTTGTAGTATAGTGAATTGCTGAGATGACTGTCCTTGTTGGAGATGCGTTTGTCTAAGAATGCAACTCCTTCTGGATGGTAGTCCATGATGAGTCTGATAGTGGGATGGAGCTTGTTGGTATCACCATATAGTTGTTTGTGATTCTTTGTCATGAGTCCAAAGGAAGAAAATCTAGTATCTGGTGTATAGCGTCGGTTGAAAGTCCTCTGCGGTGAAGAGGTCTTGTTTAAATGTGTGCATGAAGATGATGGCATATTGAGATGCGAATTTGGTCCCCATGGATGTTTCATGTATCTGGATACAAAAAACTGGTTGTTGAAGCCTAAAATGTTGTGGTCCAGGATGAAACAGATGAGTTATATAATTGTATCTGGAGATTGAAAATTGTTGGCATTGAGTTCTGAGGCAGTTGCAGCAATGCCGTCATCATGGGAGATGCTGGTGTAGAGTGCCAGGATGTCCAATTTGAGTGTTCCTAGTTCAACAGCTCCATGGGTGCTGAAATTCTGTAAGAAGTTTGTAGTGTTGTGCCAGAAGCTGGGGGGGATGTTCCTTGAACAATGGATTTCAGGATGCCCTTGACATAGCCAGAGAGGTTCTCACAAAGCATCTTATTGCTTGATACGATGGGACGACTGGGTGTGTTGGCCTTGTGTATCTTAGAGAGGCAGTAGAGATTTTCAACGCGAGGAGTAAATGGGATGAGAGCACAGAGGGTGCTGTGAAGTTTCGGATCAAAGATCTTAATCAGTCTATTGAGTTGGCAGGTGTTCTTTGGTCGGTTCTGTGGGTAACAGTCTGTAGTGTTCCTGGTTGTTCAGTTGCCAGTACACTATTTATGGTAATCCATTCTGGTCAATATGATGTTGGCCCTTCCTTTGTCTGCTGGTTTCACCATAGCTACCACCAATATCACAAACTGTCAGCTCAAAGTGGAGAGCATCTCCATCTCCACAATCAGGATTAATTATGCACCACTCTATCACATTACTATCTTCTGGAGCTTGCAGTGTGTAAGTTGGCTGCCATATTGCTTAAATTACTGTAAAACCATTGCAGGGGCTATGGTGCGCTTTGGGACATTCTGAGGTCAAAAGGTGCTGTCTACCATCAAGTCAGTGTGTCCATTCCTTAATGCCCTTTTTAAAATTTGCATTCTAGTCTCCCCAGGTAAGCAGTACTAGTGGTAGCTCTTCAGAAGTTGATGATGAAGATGGTGATGATGGAGAGAGCAGCAGTGATCCCCCTGTGTCCCATACAGAGGAAATACCTGGGAAGAGAACCTCGAGAAAGGAGGAAGTGAGGAGGGACAGTCCACCACCATCATATCCCAGTCAGCAGGTATGCACCATCCTGACAAAAAGGGAAAAATGACCAAGATTTGAAATGTGCAATAAATGAAAAAAGTTTCTGGAAATAATGTCAGGCATTTTCATGTATAGACTAGTCTCTGTATGCAAGGATTGAGAAACTCGATATGATGGTTAGAATTTGGATTTGGAATTCTCCACCCCTGAGAACTATGGACATTGAGTTGTTAGCTATGTTCATAATTGAAGTGATAGATTTTTAGACAGAGTGTGAAGTATTAGGAGGAAACCCATGCAGGTACAGGGAGAACATGCAAACTCCACACAGACAGTGACCCAAGCCAGGAATCAAACCCGGGTTCCTGGGCACCGTGAAGCAACAGTGCCAACCACTGGGCTACCCATGTCACCCAGTGCTGGTCTTGTTGAAATTTTTCTGGCATTTGCTGTGTTTATTTCAAATTTCCAGCATCCAAAGTGTGTTGTTTTTATGTTAATGTTGAGAAAATTTGACAGGATTTTATATGAAGGGTTTAATAAGGTGGGTGAGGACAAAACACTTCTGGCTGATAAATCAGAGACCGGAGAAGCACATTTTCAAATCACTACCAAAGGAATCCCTAGGAGGTGGTTGAGAGATTTGTTTTCTCATTGTTATGCAGTACTTTTGGGACATGGAATTCCCTGCCAGAGACTTTAATAGAAGCAGATTCCATAATAGCTTGTAAAAGAGGACAGGATAGATATTTGAAACAGAATAATTCAGGAATGTCTAGGAAAAAACAGCAGGGAACAGAATGATATTTTGAAGCTCTTTAAATGATTCCTCTCAGCTGCAAAAGATCAAAGTGCTCTTAAGTGCTGTAATTCTAAGTAAAAAAGGGATTTATGGTTAAGTGAGGGTATGACTGATTAAGTAAATTGCATCATGTGACTTCATCCCATAGAGTTAACACTAATCTTCAAATAGTAGTTGCAAAAGCTGGTGAACGTTTTCTGACTCAAATTGGTCAATTTTAACTTATGCTGGCAGCGTTTTCAAAGCCCTCACTATTTTCAATCCTCAATGCTCCCCTTGCTGTCCAGCCCCGACCCCTCCCTCACTCCAAAAACCTCAGCTCACCCCTGTAGCTGGTCACCCTCCTTCCCCCACTGGTCCTTATGCAGAGTGGCAGTGGGACTACCCCATGTCTGACAGGCAGTGCCAGGGGGCACAGGCTGGCACTGCTTCAGTGTCAATGGCCAGAGGCACCTCTTCCCTCCACAGCCTAACCCTCTTGAGGGGGGTCCTGATTGCCCCCCACTCCAGTGGGGTCAGCCCATTAACTCCCTGAAAGTGGAGAGCTACTGGAATCCCCGCTAAGAGTGAAATATTCTGGCGGGGTGGGAGATGTATTGGACCTGGAGATTTCAGTCCCAGACCTGCTAATCCTATTTAAACTATTACAATAAACATGTAAGTGATCTTTGTGCCTCCCTGCTGATTCCTGGCGTGGAGCAGACGCCACCGGAAGTTCTGCGCTGGGAGACACAAGCGGGACAAGAATGTTCGCACAAACCATGCAAATCAGTCAACATGAAAATCTCCCAATCCACAGTGCTGTCAAGTTAATGCAGTGGGATGGGAGAATTGTGGCCCTAATTCCTATCACTTCACTCACCGTTTTCCACCCACATACTGTCGTTAGTCAGGCTGTTCCACTGCCTTATCCGTGCTGTTAACTTAGGTTCAGCACAAACAGGGCCTTCGGCCCACAAGTTGCTTTGAACATATCCCTACCTACTAGACTACTACCTACTACTTACTTATAACCCTCTATCTTACTGAGTACTATGTACTCATCCAGAAGTCTCTTAAAAGACCTTATCGAATCCACCACCTCCTCTACCATCACCACTACTATCAGCTGATTTCCGTGCACCCTCACACTCTGAGCGAAAAACTTACTCGTCACATTTCCTCTACACCTACTCCCCAGCACCCTAAACCTGTGTCCTCTTGCACCAACCATTTCAGCCCTGGAAAAAAGCCTCTGAGAATCCACTTGATCAATACCTCTCAACATCTTATACACCTCTATCAGGTCATCCCTCATCTTTTGTCTCTCTAAGGAGAAATGACCGAGCTCTCTCAACCTATCTTCGTAAGGCATGCCACCCAATCCGCAACATCTTTGTAAATCTCCTCTGCACCCTTTCAATGGCTTTCACATCCTTTCTGTAATGAGGCAGCCAGAACTGGGCACCGTACTCCAAGTGGGGTCTGACCAGGGTCTTATACAGCTGCAGCATTATCTTCTGACTTCTAAACTCAATCCCTCGATTGACGAATGCCATACACCAAACACCACCTTAACCACATCCTCTACCTGCGAACCTGATTTGAGAGTCCTGTGAAGCCGGACCCCAAGATCCATCTGATCTTCTACAATGCTAAGAGTCTTACCTTTAATATTATATTCTGTCATCCCATTTGACCTGCCAAAATGAATCACCACACATTTATCTGGGTTGAAGTCCATTTGCCACTCCTCCAGCCAGCCTTGCATCCTATCTGTATCACACTGCAACTTCTGATAGCCTTCCAAACTGTCCACACACCTCCAATCTTTGTGTCATCGGCAAACTTACCAACCCATCCCTCCAATTCCTCATCCAGGTCATTTATAAAAATCACAAAGAGCAAGGGTCCCAGAGCAGATCCCTGGGGCACTCCACTGGTGATCGACCTCCATGCAGAAAAAGACCCATGTACAACCACTCTTTGCCTTCAGTGGGCAAGCCAGTTCTGGATCCACAAAGCAACGCCCCCATGGATTCCATGCCCCCCTCACTTTCTCATGCTGTCATGGCAGTCTTTTGCTGCTTCACAAATTCCCATTCATCTAAACTCTGCTGACCAAATTTTCACTTTGCAATGTCTGGACTGATTGACCTACACTAGCTGCTGCTCCAATACTTGTGATCTCAGTATACTAAAAATATTATGCTAGTGCAAGTAGTAGATGTGATAAATTCTTGATTCTTTTCTCAGAGTAATTATTTCAGATTTAGTTTATGCATTTAAAACTAAAAAAGGAGCATTTTTTTCTCACAAACATTGTATCATTTCAAGGATGTTAAACTGGGAACTTCTTTGAATAGCATTGTGCTGTTGCATTAATTATGAAACCGCACCCCAAAATATTTTAGTTATAGTTTAATGCATCAAAATGATTTTGTCTTTAATTAGAACATAAGAACTAGGAGCAGGAACAGGCCATCTAGCCCCTCGAGATTGCCCCACCATTCAATAAGATCATGGCTGATCTGAAGTGGATCAATTCCACTTATCCATCTGCTCCCCATAACCCTTAATTCCCTTATCGATCAGAAATCTATCTACCTGTGAACTTGTTTAAGGTAGCCTCCACCACTTCAATGGGCAGAGAATTCCAGAGATTCACCACCCTCTGAAAGAAGTTCCTCCTCAACTCTGTTCCAAACTGCTGCTCCCTCCCCGCCCCTTTATTTTGAGGCTGTGCCCTCTAGTTCTGGTTTCCTTTGTAAGTGCAAAGAATCTCTGTACCTCTACCCTATCTAGTCCCTTCATTATCTTATATTTCTCTATAAGATCTCCCCTCAGCCTTCTAAACTCCAATGAGTACAGGCCCAACCTACTCAATCTCTCCTCATAAGCTAACCCTCTCATCTCTGGTATCAGCCTGGTAAACCTTTCCTGTACTCCCTCCAAGGCCAGTATGTTCTTTCGCAAGTAGGGGGACCAAAACTGCGCACACTACTCCAGTTGCGGCCTCATCAGTGCCTTGTACAGTTGCAGCAAGACCTCCTTGCTTTTATATTCTATCCCCCTCGCTATAAAGGCCAACATTCCATTTACCTTCTTGATCACCTGCAGCACTTGTAGACTGAGTTTTTGCGATTCGTGCACAAGGACCCCCTGGTCCCTCTGTACAGTCAGTAAGAATCTGACCACACCAATTTTAAATCCAACCGATTTATTTGATAGTACATCTGCGAGCTTTCGACTTTTCGCCTTCGTCAGATCATTTGCCTGATGCAGACGAAAAGTCGAAAGCTCGCAGATTTACTATCAAATAAATCAGTTGGATTTGAAATTGGTGTTGCCACATTCTTACTGAGTTTACCCCAGTCCAACGCCGGCATTTCTACATCATGGCCCTCTGTACAGTGGCATGCTGCAACTTTTCACCAGTTAAATAATATTCCATCCTACTATTATTTCTTCCAAGGTGGATAACCTCACATTTGCCAACATTATACTCCATCTGCCACGTCCTCGCCCATTCACTCAGCCTATCCAAGCCTTCCTGCAGACTTTCCGCGTTCTCCATGCAATTCGCTTTTCCACTCATCTTCATGTCATCAGCAAACTTTGTTACCCTACACTCAGCTCCCTCCTCCAGATCATAAACAGTTGAGGCCCCAGCACCGATCCCTACGGCACACTACTTGTCATCAACTGCCAACCAGAAAAGCACCCATTTATTCCAATCTGTGGTAACTATTTGGTAAATCTCTCATTTTTAAACTGTGGAAGTTAGTAACAATACAGATTCAGTCCCTCAAGTTACTATTCATGTTGACTGTTAATGCATAAGGCCATTCCGACCCCGTTGAATTCCCAGACCTGGGGGAGTGTCCTTCTCGAGTCCCTCAGTAACCAGCACTAGTCAAATATCCTGATCCTGCAGTGTTCAATTCTTGATTTACCAATTTATTCACAGTGTTGATGGATTAATTGTATTATTTTAAGGAAAATTATTATTAATTAGCGTAAAAGTCTGGAGAGAAAAATATTGAAAAGATGAACACCTTGAGGGAAACAAGGCAAAAATTTGTTGCTTATCACTTTCACTTAGAAATCAACATTTCAGTTGCCTTTGTGCCTTTTGGCAAAATTCTAGTCCTCTGGAACCAGATTGCACCTCACGAGGTAGGAATGAAGAATTGAGGGATATACCATGAGATTGTGGTCCAAGTTCAACCACTTGCCTTACTGGATGCAATGTACAAGTAAATCCTTCCTGCATATTGCGCTTATGACAGCTATGCTATGTGGTGTTGCATTGTCTGATGCTCCAGTCTCGTAACCAGGCAATTCATGGTCATTTTCTGTGCCTCAGCTATTTCAGACAACTCTAACCCAAGACATGTCTTAAAAGAACATTTGATATCAGATAAAGTTGTTGAAAATGTTTATTCTTTTTCTAAAGGCTGACCAGGTTCAGAATGTTTGTGAATGCCACGTCTGCAAGCAAGAAGGCTCTGGTTTGAACACATCTGCACTTGCAGCTGGGCGTCTCCCCAGCGGTCACCAGTTTTTACCCACAGAGAAGCCTTCCCACCCTGCTCTTCATCTCTACCCCCACATCCATGGGCATTTACCACTGCACACTATCCCTCACTTGCCTCGGCCACTCCTCCATCCAACGCTCTACGCAACAACTCCACCGTTCACGCACAACAAGGTAAGGCTCTTCTCTGCTTGGAAAGGAGAGGGTTCCCTTTCCACATGTTCTTAACTTGTGCCTTAGCACTGTTTTGAAAGATTTTATCTGGCAACACGTTTAAAATTCGTGCACACAACAGCTTAGATTTAATGTGCGTCATATTTGGGATTCTCACTTCCAATTTAATACCTCACAAGCAGTGATACTGCTACTATGATGTTTTGGCAAGTAACTGAAATTCCCCATAGGTATATGACTAAGTACCTAGCTATTCTGATATGTTACTAGATGAGTCCATAATGATCTATGCAAATTTACTTTTAGCGTTGCTCTTAGTTTTTTGTAATCCTGTCTCTGAAAAGAAAATCTTAAATTAAAGCCAGTATTTTTCAGCCCCACCACAGTGTGTTTCAGAGGGTTGATAGAGGAACTTGTCCTGTTGATGATGGGACTTCAGGATAAAAGACTATAATGTCAGAACTCGACCAAACAGGATAAAAGTTAGGAGATTCTTTCTTTCGCTTCGAAGAGTATAGAATACTCTCCCACAAAAAGGTAGATCCTAGCTAAGGAGCATCGGATTTAGGAGCTGGAGTAAGCCATTCAGCCCTTTGAGCCTGCTCTATCATTTAGTAACATTATGGCTAATCTAATTGTGATCTCATCCCGACTGTGTTATCTGCTCCTCATAATCCTTAACTCCCTTGTATGTTTTCACAAGATCAGCTCTCATTCTTCTAAACTCCAGTGGGTATAGGCTGGCCTGTTCAACCTTTCTTCATAAAGTAAGCCCCTCATCCCAGGAATGAGTTTAGTGAACCATTTCCCCCTTCCATTGTAAGGACCCAATTGGCATGGTAGATGTAGATGCCAACGACATAGGCAGGACAAGAGAAGAGGTTCTGTATAGTCAACATGAAGGGCTAGGCATCAAACTAAGAAGCAGAATCTCAAAGGTCATGATCTCTGGATTGTTATCCAAATCACGTGCAAATTGGCAAATAAATTTGGAGAGACGAGTGCATGTTTCAAAGATTGGAGTGGGTTTCCATTTAGCGATCACTGGCATCAGTAGTAGGTTCGTATGTTGGGATGGTCAACATATGAACCATACTGGGTGAAGTGAATTGGATACAAGGCTAGAGGATAGATTGATAAAGAAGCAGTGTAGACTTTTAAGGAGATATTTCCAAATACTGAGATTAAGTATACTCATACTATGAAAACAATCTCACTATTGAGATAGTGATTTTTATTCTTGCTAAGGTGGACAACTTCATACTTTATCACATTATACTCCATTTGCCAGACCTTCTTCCCATTCACTTAACCTGTCTATGCCCTCTTGTAGCATCCACATGTCATCTTCACAATTTACTTTCCTACCTATCTTTATGATATCAGCTAATTTAGCAAACAAAGCTTGTGGTCTTTCATCCAAGTGATTTACGTAAGTGGTAAGCAGTCACCTCGAGAATATAGCGTCTCTCACAGTGCAGTGCTCACGCAGCACTGCACTAGAGTGAGAACTGTGATTTTTGTATTCCAAGCCCTGGACTGGAATTTGAAGGTGTAGCTTTGTGACAGTGTGTAGCTGGAAGTGGCAGAAGGTACTTTGTAAACATTTTCTCTATAAAATGTGTTTTAGAAAAGCAGGTGCAGCAGATGTCCAATCAAAACCATTATCATTTAAAATGGTCTTGCCCCCCACCATGAAGCCTAGAATAAATTATAACATATCTTTGATATCTTCTGAAACTGCTGAGATTGAAGTCTTGTGACTATCATTAATTTTTTGAACCCAATAAATAGAAGGTTACCAGTTCAGAAAGCTAGAAGCTTTACCATGCAAGTTTGAGAACAGTGTCATTCACATGGTAATTACTCGTGGAGTGAATAATTGTAACTGTCATTTGCTTTGCTTTGCAGGCTCTTCCGTCAGCCCCACCTCCCAATCATACGAGCAAACATCAGGTGTTCAATGCTTCCCTCCAGGACCATATTTACCCAAGTTGTTTTGGTAGTACTGACTGGAACAACCCGCTCCTTACGTCCCACAAATTAGCAAGTCTATGGGGATCCGAATTAATAAACGGGGACAAGCCATGGAACCCTGCTGCTTTTCTACCAGAAACATTATCTGGTAAGGAGCTGCTCTTTACATTTCAGCGCACTTAGAAAGAAACCCTTCAACACAGTCTTGTGAATTACTGCTGCCTGACAGAATAATTATTCAATTGATGTTGCCCTTTGTTAGTGTAACTTTGAATATCATATGGATATTTTGAAATTTCTGTGCACTGTTTCTGATATCTTCAGTAGAAATTTACTTCACTATACCCTTTTCTTTCTTAAGTATTATAGGCAACTGGGTGGGGGCAGAGAGTCAGCCATTTCTCTTGGTCTTGTATGTAAAGCCAACTGATGGTGTGAAAGTCCTTGAAGTATAAGGATCATATGCCTGCTGAGTTTGGCAAGTCTCTGTCCAACTCCTATAAGCATGTGCTGGCAGTGCAAAACCTCAGCACCAGAAGAACTTTACTAAGACGGGAACTCAAAATGGCTATTATGGGAAATGGAAGTATATGGCAGCTTTGCAATAATCAGGTGCTTGTCTAATGCGGGAGCTGAGATATCTTGTTAGGATAGAGTAGGAGGTTCAATCTGCATATAATTTTGTTATTCCTGACCTAGGAAGGTTTAGTCTATAATTAGCTCTGTTATTCTTGATCTGGGAAGGTTTGCTGTTGACTAAGTACCTGAAATTAAATGTTCTATTACCCATCAGTAAAATTTATATCATAAGTTTAGGCGAAAGGGATAGTTGATTGGAATTTGGTCTTGCTATTTGAGAGTGCCAACTTCTTCCCACTGCAGCATCCAGTCACTTCTCAAATAAATCCAGTATCAAAACCCCCTACTAGCTCGATTGCAAAATAATCATACAATTCGCCACATACGAGTGAAAGAACCTGCTATCTCAGTATGGAATTTGGTAAACTTTGCTAATGATGTGTTGACTACAAGTAGTGATAGACTATGAAAAGAGAGTGCAGCTCATCAGTGGTGATTCTAGCTGCCAAAGGTGGTGAGACCTTACTCACTGCCCTGGATGGAGAGGAAAGAATCAACAATAAATCAGCAGTATGTTGCTGGGAGGAAACACCGACAACTTCCTCACCAATTCTACAAGTCAAGCAGACAAGCTGTATCAGATGAAGGTTACCTATAATACCTCACTAGGCAAATTTTATTAATTCCTTTAACACACTTGTACAACCTATTATCATGGATCTCAGGGAACTTTTTGAATCATTTTCAAAAGACTGTGCTGTATCCATACATAAATTTTTTTTCAGAAAATTAATTTCATACGGGTAGGATAATTGTCCTGGTTTTTTTGTGCTTCTTTATAGGCCAGTTAGTTCTCTGTCCTATCCCTGGAGAAGAATAAAATTAATAGATTTGTTTATAAAAACCTGAAGTGATGTTAACATGACCAAGGTATGGCCTGTAATTAAGGTGGCCATGAAGGACTGCAGGTCTCATAATTTCGCGGGGAGGGTTTACAATGTTTACTATTTATTTGTCATTGTTTCACAGGTGATATGTTGGGGTCACCACTCCCAGAGATTAGGCCCGAAGCACTTCCTCCCACAACTAGCACAGACACAGCTGTCACGGACACCAAGGAGAAAAAGCCCGCATCTAGGAAAAAATGTCTCTACAACCCCCCTCCTTCTGTGGAAACAAACAAAGTCATCATGGCAACCTCCTCAGCCACTTCCTCTGTCTCATCAACAGCTACTACCGTGCAATCTAGTTCCAATCAGTTTAAGGTTTCATCTAAAAGGCCTACATCACTAGGTAAAGCCAGCCCACTTTGAGTTTCACTTCAGGTGAAGCTAAGTCATTGACATATCAAAGTTATAGAGGCTTTCTTTATCAATGTTCTTTTATTCACTGTGTGTTCAAATGTGTTTAGATTCAGTCAGTCATTTTGGCACAGAAGGAGGCCATTTGGCCCAAAAATCCACACTGGATGCAAGGTTTAATTTGTAATGATTTTTGAACCTTGTCTGGTACAAATTGCCTTTTATTTTCTTAATGTTTTCCCTGTTAATTGTTCTTAGTTTATGTCTTTCTTGAAGGATTTTTCGCTTGTGTAGGATTCCGTTTCCAGAACTAATGGGCAAGCCACCAGTAGCTTTTTCCAAATGATTATTCATCATATTATTTTTGACATCTGTACAGTTGAGCCCAGTGCTGCCCTCCTTTGACTGTAGTGCGCTCCAGCAATCCCATTGCTCAACTGTTTAGTTCAGTTCGTAAAAAGTCTCACAACACCAGGTTAAAGTCCAACAGGTTTTTTTGGTAGCACAAGCCACTTGCTTTCGGAGCACTGTCCCTTCATCAGGTGAGTGGAGTTTCAGTTCACAAACAGGGCATATAAAGACACAAACTCAATTTACAAAGTAATGGTTGGAATGTGAGTCTCTACAGGTAATCTAGTCTTAAAGACTGTAAAGCCTTTAAGATTTGATTACCTAGAAAGACTCACCTAATGAAGGGGCAGCACTGCACGAGGTAGTGGCTTGTGCTCCCAAATAAACTGTTGACTTTAAACTGGTGTTGTGAGACTTCTTACTGTGCTTACCCCAGTCCAACGCTGGTATCTCCACGTCATAGTTAAGTTACTGAGAAGATAAATGAACTGATCCACTGCAGCGAGACAGTAGACAGAAGTCTTTCCTTCTGAGGAGTGAGCTACAATATTGCAGCTTTGTCAACACTAGATAATTGTGTGTTGCGAGCCATACAGTTTGCCCTTTGTATTGTGTGCCGTATTCTTTCATGGAATCAGGGCATGGAAATAATCATTTGCTGTCCATCCCCGGTTGCCCTTGAACTCTTCGAAAGAGATTTAAGAGTCAAGCACATTGCTATTTGAGTTTGGAGTCATATGTACAAAAGACCAGGCAAAGATGTAAGATCTTCTCCCTAAAGGACACGAGTGAACCACTTGGGTTATGACATACAATGCTAATTGCATGCTTACCGTCGCTGAAACTAGCTTTCAATTCTCAATTTTTTGAATTGAATTTAAATTCCATGAGACGCCTTGATGGGGTTTGAACTGGACATTCTAACCAGCTTATCAACCGACATACCTTTTTTTAAAAAAAAATTCTAATTGTTATTTGAGTTGCTGATTGTGGAATCTTGTTGTGCATAATCTGATTGTCACGTTTCCTATGTTGCCAGAGTGGCTATATCCCAGAAGTAAAGCATTTTGAAAAATTCAGACATTGCAAAGACTCAAGATAAACACGCTTTTTTTTCTCTTGAGGGCCCAGGTGTTTGGCCATTGTAATGTGTGCTCTGTAGTGAAAAATAGGAGGTTTAATGGCAAGGGTTACAGTTGGCATTGAATGTGAGTACACAGCCTTTTTCCAGTTGAGGAAGGTCGATCTGGCTGGGCACTCCCTCTGGAACAAAATCAGTGTTGTCTGCTTGAGAGAAGACAGCTTGACACCTGACATTACTGTCTGTGTGCATTGTACAAATTGAGCTTCAACTCAGCAGTATCCTAATTATTAAGCTGAAGTATCTTGGGGACACTTTCTCACTAATTTATCATTGTTATAGTTAAAGTGCATCAGGCTTGATTTAGCACTGCAGCTCAATGTAAATTGAATTCATTTCCTGTCAAGTTTGCAGTCACCTGCTGTATGGAAACAGAATCTGCGAACGTTATTTCAGTTTTGTGCAGCAAATAAGTCATCTGAACTTCACTGAAATCACAACGTTGGCATCTGTTTCCCTTGTCATTGTGGTTGAAACAAGCCATTTACAATATTGATAAAGGGTCACAGATCTGAAACATTAACACTGTTTCTCTCTCTGCAGATGCTACCAGAAATGCTGAGTATTTCCAGTATCTTCTGTTGTTATTTCTGATTTCCAGCTCTGCAGTATTTTGCCAGGATTCTGTTTGACCCCATACCTGCTGTTATCAAACCCTTATAGTAAAAGGGAGACCATTCAGAACTGAGATGAGGAATTTCTTCACTGAGAGTGGCGAAACTTTGGCATTCCCTATCCCAAAGAGCAGTGAAGGCACAGTCATTGAGGATGTTCCAGACAGTGTCGATAGACTTCTAGTCAATCATATCAAGGGTTATAGACAAAGTATGGGAAAATGGCAGTAAGGTGTACTGGCCATGATCTAGTTGAATAGCAGAGTTGGCTGAAGGTTCTAAATGGCTTACTTCTGTTAACAGATTCCTTACATGTACCTTTGTCTTTTTCAGACCAGACTATCCTTTTGTTGACATAGATTTTAAAAATTAACACTTTTTTTTGCACTTAAGAGTTGGTAGTGCACACGTTCTGAGAAAGAAAAACAAGTTTTACTAGAAATCAAGTTACTATAAGCCACAATGACTTGTGTACTAATTTAACTCAATTCTTATTTGTGGGAGCTGAGAGTTGGTTATATATGACCTGGTCAATGATTGGTTGTTAGTAGAACAGGCACAACCGTTTTGAACCATAGACAAAAGATGCATTAATGCCAGAAAAGTGTTCTAACAAAGCCAGTTTTGATTTTGATTTGATTTATTATTGTCACATGTATTAGCATACAGTGAAAAGTATTGTTTCTAGGGTGCTATATAGACAAAGCATACCGTTCATAGAAAATGAAACAAGAGAGTGCGGAATGTAGTGTTACAGTCATAGCTCGGGTGACTGTAGATCAACTTAATGCAAGGTAAGTCCATTCAAAAGTCTGACCGCAGCAGGGAAGAAGCTGTTCTTAAGTTGGTTATTATGTGACCTCAGACTTTTGTATCTCTTTTTCAATGGGAGAAGTAGAAGAGAGAATGTCTGGAGTGTATGGTGTCCTTAATTATGCTGGCTGTTTTGCCAGGGCAGCGGGAAGTGTAGACAGAGTCAGTGGATGGAAAGCTGGTTTGCATGTTGGATTGGGCTACATTCGTGACCCTTTACTTTCTTGAGGCCTTGAACAGAACAGGAGCTGTACCAAGCAGAAAGAATGTTTTCTATGGTGCATCTATAAAAATTGGTAAGATTCATAGCTGACGTGCCAAATTTCTTAATCTCCTGAGAAAGTAGAGGCGTCGGTGAACTTTTTTAATTATAATGTTGGCATGGAGGGACCAGGACAGGTGGTTGATGAACTGGACACCTAAAAACTTGAAGCTCTCGACCCTTTCCACTTCGTCCCCATTGATGTAGACAAGGATGTATTTTACAAATTTTTACAAATGATGTAGCCATCAGGGTTATGCGGTAGTTTTACCAAC
The DNA here is from genome assembly GCA_024679065.1 of Sphyrna mokarran. NCBI lineage: Eukaryota > Metazoa > Chordata > Chondrichthyes > Carcharhiniformes > Carcharhinidae > Sphyrna > Sphyrna mokarran. Next base: position 9,830,473 of record JAGIQG010000006.1, read on the forward strand.
AAAATTTTATTTTTAATTTATGCAGTATGATATGTGTTGTCCCGTTTTCTCCACCTTCCCCCGCACCCCCTCCATCCCTTTATAGTTTCCCACTGTCATGTATTTGATCAGGAGTAAATTTCTTGGGTGATAAACTTTTCAATTTCTTTCTGCAGCTTGTGGGCAGGAGATTTGAATCAAATACTGAACACTCTTCTGTGCTTTGTGTTTGGCCTGCAAAGCACTGGTGAAAAATAACGTGTTGTGGAAAGTAAAGCTGACTGACATTAGTAACAGGAGTAAGCCATTCTGCCCCTTTGGGCTTGCTCTGACATTCACTTTGAGCACAGCTAACTGCATCTCAACTCTGTTTTCCTACGTTTGGTTCATATCCCTTGATACCTCTACCAAACAAAGACTTCCAACCTCAGTCTTGATAACTCTTGTTATCTGCCAGCGTTCACAGCATTCAAAATTTCTACTCTTTATGAGGAACAAGTGCTTTCTGACTTGCTCCTGTATAACTTAGCTCATTTTTAATATTCTAGGAAGTTCTTGTTTAAAATTGTAATTACATTCCTAAGTGGAAGAGAGTCAGGCAGGGAAGTGCTGAAGGTGGAAGAGAGTCAGGCAGGGAAGTGATGCTCAGGGAGAGAGCGTCATAGACTGAAGTGGTGCACGGGAAGAGCATTGGACAGGGAAACAGCGAGTGAAAGAGAGCGTCAGATAAAGAAGCAGTGAACGCTGGTAGGGTACAAGTTAGAAACTCCCAGGTGTATTATGAGGTCAGACTAAGCTCCAACAATTTACTATTTTGGCATTAATCTGAGGGTAGGATATTTTACTGACAAACTTGGGAAGCTTTTATCAAAATAAACTTCATTTAACAACACACGTTAATCATAACAAATAAAGTGGCTTAACATTTTAAAAGTTTGGATCAGTGCTTAAACCTGACAAAATACAATTTTTAGCTGGTGTACTATCCCTATGAGTTCCATTTCAAGCAGTATACCTATTCAAGATTAGTTAGCAAACACAGACTTGTGAGCTTGTAATCAAATGGCCAATTCTAGAGTTCTCAAGTACTTCCAGAGAGAGAGTGACAGGGATACATCCTGCTTTTTTCAGCACAGATAGAAACTGTCCATTTTAAAACAGTCTCCTGCAAGCCTAGTTCGACCCATTAATACATGACTCTGTCAATCAACTGAATCGGAACGCTATTATGAAATCCCAAGGGAAACTTATATAAAGATAAACGCATTAACTCTTTTAAGATAAACATGCCACTAGCCATTCAGCCCTGCGTCTTCAACATGGAGTGCATGGTTTCCCAGACAAATCAGCACTGTGTAAACCAGAGTTGATTTTTAAACATACCCCTTAGAAACATGATAAAAATACATTTTCTTGAGAAGCCATGGTATCATTACAATAGGGAGAGAATCGGTCAGGAAAGCAGGGAGTTGAAGTGAAAATCAGGTAGGAAATTAGTGAATGGGAGATATAGTTGATAGGGAAGAGGCTATCAGTGAGATTGTTGGGTATGAAAGCAACTATTGGCAAAAATCAGGCAGGGAAAGGGCGAGCTGCGGAATCTTGAAACAGGTGTGGCCTTTCTAAAACGGCACCAGTTGGGTGTCACGGTGTATTGGCTCAAGCACGTAATGATGCTTGAGTGAAATTCCTGACTCTAAATGCGTATGCCTATTCTGAAAATCATGACACTAAAGTAAAATGAAGTCAAATGAGGCAGCTTAAAGTGGGCACTTATCTACACTGTTCTCACTGTTAGCCACAGGGAGTTGTTGATCAGTATCTCTTCTGTTAAAAATTTTTTAATATTTTAAACATAGTGACCATAGCCTGCGACCTAGAGCAGATCATCTGAAAAGTTGCGATTCAGACAAGGTGTCACTTAAAATAATTGCAGACTTAATATGAAAAATTAATGCTAAGCCTTAGTTTGTCTGACATAAAATTCATTGTTATTTGTAATGTTTTCTATTTAAGTGCTTCCACGGTTGAAGAAATATGTTGACCAAAGCTGTAATATGTTGGTGTTCACATTTCTGTTGGAAATGGCCTAAGTTATTGACATCCTTTTGTGTTTTGTTTTTGGTACAGGCGAAGTATTCCACAATTTAGGTAAAGAAGACCATAGACATCCAACACCAGTCGCACCTCGGAACAGCCCCACAGGTTTAACATCTCTTCCATCTCTCACACCCACGCCGCTGTCCCCTGCCTCTGCACCTCACATGCCTAACCTTGTGACTTCGCCTTTTCCAAAGACAGCTTCAACTGCCCCAGGTTTTGTTGATCCCCATTCTGGGCTCTGTCCAACCTCAACCGCACCTCCTACAGTGACTACAGAAGGTTCAGTGAGTGCTTCAGCCAGTGTCTGCAGGTGAGTACACAACCAATATCTGTGGCTATTAAGATTATTTATTGTTTCAGGAAAGTGTTTCCATTTAATAAATCATATGAAGCAAGTCTGGAACAAACTGAATCCAAGATTTATATATAGATTTCATGGTGGATTCTTTGGAATGACAGCAACTGAGTCACAATGGTGTGAAAATGTTGCCAACGTTGACCATTCTGTGTTGTGGCCACTGATGTTAGACACAGGCTGGAAGTAGAACTGATCCTGATTCCATTCCACTTTGCTTGCATAGAAAATTCGGTCATCATTGAAGTCCTGATGCCCAATCTTGGTAAGTCCGTCATCTGAATAAATATTGTAGACTGATGCTATCATGCATTACTGAGGGAATATTGCATTGTTGACGATGCTGACCTTTGGGTGAAATTTGAACTCAAGGTCATTACTGACCTTAGTTTGTTCAGGTGAATAGTCCTATAACTCCATATGTAACAACTTCTGCTGATACCCTAGCCAGTGTTGTTCTGTTAAGCACCGCAACCAAATATGTGCTGCTGCTCTATGGGATTGCATTGTGATTTAATTAGTTGCCACATTTGCCTACATAATTCCTGTGCATAGATAAATTTTTGAGAGCCTTAAGTTGTTACATAAATGCAGTTGGGTTACAGTTAACTGCAACTTGACACATAGAGAAGAGTCTCCAATTGCTTTACTGGACAGCAAAAGGTATCACTGAACAAGAAGAAGAATGCAAAGAAGCAAGCTAAAGGTTGGAGCAAGTGAGGGAGAACTGTGATTAAAGATAAATCGTAATTCATAGAGTATTAATCTCCAGTCGAACCTTTGAAAGCAAGCTGGCCGTGAAAATAGTGTCTCTGGATAACTAGTATTAAGTCTTGTAGGAAATGAAACCGTGATCTGACTACTTGTTTGATGCTTCTGTAGTGACCCAGACTGTGAGGGACATCCGTGTGAGAGTAGCAATGTGTATGATCATCAGCAGTTTGATGGTGAAGAGAGTCAAGATGAAGACAGCTGCTCAGAACACAGTTCTAGTACCTCAACATCAACCAATCAGAAGGAAGGAAAGTATTGTGACTGCTGCTACTGTGAATTCTTTGGGCATGGCGGGGTAAGTGACTTTTGCTTTTTGGGGAGTTGATGGGGGTCTGGTGGCAGGTCCGAGATGTAGTCTAGCATTTCAATCAGAGCTGCTACTTTTGCTATCGACTATGTTTCACCACACACATACATACCTGCACCTCTACCTTTCAGAGGACTCTTGGCACCATATTGTTTGTTGCCTCACTATGAAAGAGAGAATTTTCCCACGGAATTGCTATTGCCTCTTGAGAATTAAAGATGCACTACTTTGTAGTATTTAATAGCTGTGGACTGTAGTGCTGAAGCAGCCATCAACTAGCTTCAATGTAAGATTGAGGAAAATATTTCCACCTATTGGGGAGTCCAATACCAGAGTCAAAAATATTGGATGAGAAGAGAAGGGATAGGACCTATAAAAGGTGAAGGGGGAAAGGTCTGTATGGAACCGGAAGAAATGGCAGAGGTGCTTAATGAGTACTTTGCCTCAGTATTCACGGTGGAAAGTGATCTGGGAGGATGCAGTACAAGTTTGCGGCAGACTGAAAAGATTGAGTATGTAGATATTAAGGAAGTGGATGTGTTAGAACTTTTAAATGCTATCAAGATAGACAAGTCTCCAGGACCAGATGGGATGTACCCCAGGTTATTGTGGGAGGTGAGGGATGTCATTGCAGAGCCCCTGGCGATGATCTTTGCGTCGTCGATGGAGACGGGAGAGGTTCCGGAGGATTGGAGGATTGCGGATGTGGTCCCTATTTTCAAGAAAGGGAACAGGGATAGTCCTGGAAATTACCGACCGGTGAGTCTGACCTCAGTGGTTGGTAAGCTGATGGAGAGGCTTCTGAGGGACAAGATTTACGAGCATTTGGAGAAGTTTAGGTTGATTAGAAATAGTCAGCATGGTTTTGTAAAAGGCAGGTCGTGCCTTACGAGCTTAATTGAGTTCTTCGAAAATGTGACTGAACACATTGACAAAGGAAGAGCAGTGGACGTGGTGTACATGGACTTCAGCAAGGCATTTGACAAGGTCCCACATGCAAGACTTCTTGAGAAGGTGAGAGGCCATGGGATCCAAGGGGCTTTGGCCTTGTGGATCCAGAACTGGCTTGCCTGCAGAAGGCAGAGGGTGGTTGTGGATGGCTCTTTTTCTGCATGGAGGTCGGTCACCAGTGGAGTGCCCCAGGGATCTGTTCTAGGACCCTTGCTGTTTATCATTTTCATAAATGACCTGGATGAGGAAGTGGAGGGATGGGTGAGTAAGTTCGCCGATGACACGAAGGTCGGTGGTGTTGTGGATGGTCTGGAGGGATGTCAGAAGTTGCAGCATGGCATCGACAGGATGCAAGACTGGGCGGAGAAGTGGCAGATGGACTTCAACGCGGATAAATGTGTTGTGGTCCATTTTGGCAGATCCAACGGGATGAATGAGTACACTATCAAAGGTAGGAGTCTTAGCTGTGTGGAAGAGCAGAGGGATCTTGGGGTCCGGGTCCATAAGACTCTCAAATCGGCCTCCCAGGTGGAGGATGTGGTTAAGAAAGCTTACGGTGTACTGGTCTTCATTCATCGAGGGATTGAGTTCAGGAGTCGGGAGGTAATGCTGCAGCTTTATAGGACCCTTGTCAGACCACACTTGGAGTACTGTGCGCAGTTCTGGTCGCCTCACTATAGGAAGGACGTGGAAGCTATTGAAAGGGTGCAGAGGAGATTTACAAGGATGTTGCCTGGATTGGGAGGCATGCCTTATGAAGACAGGTTGAGGGAGCTGGGACTGTTCTCCCTGGAGAGACGAAGGTTGAGAGGCGACCTGATAGAGGTTTACAAGATGTTGAGAGGATTAGATAGGGTGGACTCTCAGAGACTATTTCCCAGGGCTGAAATGGTCGCGACGAGAGGGCACAGATTTAAGGTGCAGGGAAGCAAGTACAGAGGGGATGCTAGGGGAAAGTTTTTCACTCAGAGGGTGGTGAGTGAATGGAATCGGCTGCCGTCGGTGGTGGTCGAGGCGAACTCGCTGGGGTCTTTTAAAAGACTTCTGGATGAGTATATGGGATCCAATGGGATTGGGGTTTATAGATAGGTCTATGGCTGGGTAGGTTTTGATGTGTTCGGCACAACTTGTGGGCCGAAGGGCCTGTTTGTGCTGTAATGTTCTATGTTCTAAAATAGCCACTAATAAATTTAATAAATTCAGGAGAAATTTTTTTACTTAAGGGGAAGTTAGATAAACACAAGGCAGAAAGGAATGGAAGAATTTGCAGGTAGGGTAACCTACAAACGTAAGGAGGCTGGTGGAGCCTAAACATAGGAATGGCCCAGTTGTGCCAAATGACTCCTTTCTGCGCTGCCCATTGTGTGAAATTGGGATAAATTTCCCACATCATCACCTTAGACATACTGTAACGGAGTTATCGCCTATCCATTGGTTAATGTTCTTTTTTAATGTCATCAATTTCAGTAACAGACAGGTAAATCCATTCTTTCAGATTGCTACCCAGACTGATGTTGCGTTCTCCATGAGTTGCTCCCGATTGTGACTCAGGCTGACGTAATGCCCCTTCAGGGTTGATAAAAAATGACTTTATGGGTTGTAGGCATTGTATGCTAAGCCAGCATTTATTGCCCATTCTTAATTGCCCTTGAGAAGGTGGTGAGTTCCACAATTTTGACCCAGTGAAGGAACAGTGATACATTTCCAAGTCATGATGATGAATGAGTTGGAAGGGAACCTGGGTCTGCTGCCCATATCCTTCTAGTTGGTAGCAGGTGTGGGTTTGGAAACAGTTTCTCAGGAGCCTTGGTGAATTCCTGCAATGCATCTTGTCGATCATACACACTGCTGCCATTGTTCAGCTATCTGTGGGTAGTGGAGTAAGTGAATGTTGATGGAAGGAGTACCATTGTCACCTGTACCAGTGTTGCAAGACAGGGATCTGAATATTGAAGCTAAGAAAGGCCTTTTTAATTAAGGATGGTAGTATTCTGAAGAAAAATCATATGGACTTGAAATGCTAACTCTTTCTCTCTCCATAGGTGTTTCCAGACTTACTGGGTTTTTTCAACATTTTCTGTTTATATTTGATATTAAAACATGTAGAAAGATTAATTTAGCTCTGATCCATCCCCCTCAATTTAAAAGAAAGATTACCTATATGCCCATAGTGGCAAGCGTAACTTGATTTTTTAGTGTAATCAGATGTCTTCCTTATTTTAAATTTGGTGAAAATTGCTAATATTGATACTGTGCACATAGTGTATCATCACTTTTAATAAAATATTTTTAATGTGAAGTGGAAAGAGGTTTATGCAGAGCATAGGTACGGGGCTAGACCTGTACTGTAAATCCTATATCAGTTTTGTTCTTGAGCTCTGTATCTCCATCCACCTCATGGCTGGAACAAGTGACAGGTGCAGAACGATCCAGCAGCCACATGGGGAAAAGGAATAATCGAGGTTTCAACAGAAAAAACCTGGAAAATCTCAGCAGGTCTGGCAGCATCTGTAAGGAGAGGAAAGAGCTGACGTTTTGAGTCCAGATGATCCTTTGCTAAAAGGCATCGCAAGTGGGAAATATCTATACAGCAGGGTGAGGGAATGAAATATGAGTCATAGCCATAAAACAATGATAAGGTTTTTTGGGTTGATGAGGATCATGAAGGCTAAATCTAGCAGCAGAACCTGAAAACAAAAAGAGAAAACTTTGCTTAATACAAGGATGCTTCCAACTCAACATTTTTATGAGTTCAAGTCCATTCCAGAATTCGGCACTGCTAACAAAGTGTTGCTGTGCTGGAGATGCTATACTTCAGATCACATGTTGAACTGAGGCCCCATTCATCCAGTGGTACATGTGTTTTGATTCATGGCACCTTGCAAGGTTGAAAAAGTGCAGTTGTGTGTTCAATCTCTCTCTGCTTGGAACCTTGATGATCAGTATTTAAATATTTATAATAGTTTATTTAATCCATAATTTGTATTGTGTTTAAAAATACAAGTTTTTTCACAAGTGTTTGGAATTATTAATTATAACAAATTAGGGAATTGTAACGCAACAATTAAACTCTGAATAAAATGTCTTATTTTTGGGTGGCATCAATAAGGAAGAAACGTGACTCTTTCTTTGGGAGCTAAGAATATGCAAAGCACATATAGTCACCACTTTGACTATGTATGTTACTTTATGTGGGTACTATTAATAACTGCATAATTTGACAGCATTTTGGAGACCCAGGGAACCTTGATATCAGCTGGAAATCCATGGGTTATCTCAAACAAGCACATTACATAGAGATCAGTAATCAATTTTCTTCTTCCTAAGCTCCAGAGGTCAGTTTAGGATATCTACCACCATCCTATTTGCAATCAGCTAATTCAGCACTTATCAAAAATTGAGCATAAAGGCCTTTCTGATCCAGATTACCCAGTTACCCATTTATCTGCTAAACTGCCAGAGTTTCTACCAAAAGCGAACCACTTTAAAAGACATGCAAATGATACAGTACAGTTTTTGTGCTGTCTTCAGTGCAAAGACTGTCTTGAAGTTTGCTATTTCACAGCTGAGAGCTAGTGTTACCTTCAGAGAATTCTCGATTGCATTAACAAAAAGAATGCACTAAGGGGTGAAAACTAACACAATTTCACCCGAGGCAGTAAAACATTACAGACCATACAACTTGCCTAATTTCCACAAACAAGCAAAAGAATGAAACTTTAACTTGGAGGGCAGTTATTCCATCTCCCTGCACCAGATTCTCCCCAGTATTTGGATGTTTGTAACAGTTAGTGGAAATGGAAATTAGGATGAGTGGACTATGATTCAGTATGCAGCCTAACACTTAATGTACTTTAGTTGTTTTAAGGAAAACAGTTAATTGTATAACATGGCCATGTGATGATGCAGAACTTTTTTGTTTTAATTTTTTTCTCCTCTTATCTCTCTCCTCTGAAAGTGGTGAATATCTCTAGGAGCTAGTTCCACAGGCACCCTGTGATGCCTTACCAAAGAGCCATTACTCATTTATGACTCTAACCAGTGGTGATTTAAGTGTCAAAGACATTGTAATTGAGCATCAAACATGTTATGTTCACTGCAGCTATGTTTATGGATGATAGAGGGGTTATCAAATAGAGATTATTGGGATCTCTGACCATTGTTACCTTTGTTAAAGTTTGGAGGTAGTGGGTGAGGGGCTCCAAGTGAAAATGCAACACTCTTAGCAGCATCCCGAATGATTTTTGCTAAATGGCCACAAAATTGGGAGAGAATAAAAACCATGTAGAAAACTCGCATGCTGCTTCCAAAAGCCATTTTACTACCATCTTTTAACTGCATTTTGTTCAGCCTTAACTTTGTTCATAAATTTGACCATGCTCCGTACAGGAAGTAATTTGCATGAATAGTCTGAGGTTGTCAGGGCTGTGTATCTGTTGTCTACTGTGTTGACAGATTGCATCTTCAACACAACAGCATTACTAACATGGTTTACTTCGCTAACAGTTGCAAAAACAGTAAAGTTTTATTTCCAGCTTGTTTAAATGGTATGTGATTTTTTAACTGCATAGTGGTTTAAACTTGCTGTTGGGCTAACTTTGTTAAATTCTGTTAATTTGAATACATGATAGCAGCGTTCTGCAACTAACTGTAATTGCCCATGTTTTTCAGCCACCTGCTGCACCAACGAGTAGAAATTATGCAGAAATGCGGGAGAAGCTACGTTTACGGCTCACAAAACGAAAAGAGGAGCAGCCAAAGAAAGCAGACCAGATCCTCGAAAAAGAACAGATAGTAGATCATAGAAAAGTAGAAGACCTATTACAGTTTATAAATAGCACAGAATCTAAACCAGTCAGCAGCTCGAGGGCAGCTAAGAGAGCACGGCACAAGCAGCGAAAGGTAAGAGGTTTCTCCACACTGCAGGCTGGAGAGAACCTCTCCTTTACAGTTGGTTTACACTGTACTGAATGATTTTTAGGGTTATGATTCAGATGGTAATGTGGTCGCTTTTGACATTGAATAACTGGTCACAATTCACTTTGTTTATTTAAGTATTGATTGATTGATTGCAAATCAGATTTGGAATAAAAGCCATTGTACTTGTCCCCATTGTGAAGGCAGCATTTAAAGATCGAGAGACAGAATCGACCATTCAATTCTTCAATGTTACTCCATCTCAGGCTTGATATCAATGAGTTTCCTCTCAAGTCACCCTGATGTCACTGTTTTCAGTGCAGTAAATTAATTTTCCAAACTCAGCCTTGAAATTAAGATGTTAACATCTTGCAAACTCCTTTCTCAACATTATATATAACCATCGTTTTTTTGCAAGTTGCTGTTTGCTCCTAAATGAATTGGAAGCACAGAGGGTGGCAAGGACACAGATTGTACTATGGATAGGGACTTAAATGTCCATCACCAAGTGTGGGTTGGTAGCATCGCTACTGACCACCAAAGCTGAATTCTGAAGCACATATCTACCAGATTGGTTCCCTCACCACCTGCTGCAGGACCAATGAGGGAAAAACTTATTAGGCCTGGTCTTCATTACTCTGTTGCAGATGCATGTCTAAGACAGTATATGTAGAAGTGACCATCATACAATCCTTGTGGAGATGAAGTTCTATCTTCACACTGAGGATACCCCCATCAGATTGTGTGGCACAACTACCTGACTAAATGGAAAAGATTCAGAACAGATCTAGCAGCAGCTCAAAATTGGCCCATAGCATCTCATGGAGGCCATCAGCAGCAGCAATAGAGTTGTATTCAATCACTGCTTATAATCTTGTGGCCCTCCTGTAGATGGGGGGAGGTGGTGTCATATTTTTTGAAGTTGATTTCTTAGTCACAATTAGGCTTACATTAACACCACAATTAAGTTACTGTGAAAATTCTTCAGTCACCACATTTTGGTGCCTTTCTGCATATATTGAGGGAGAATTTAACTTAGTCAGTGCACCTAACCAGCACGTTTTTTTTGGTCTGTGAGAGGAGACGGGAGCACCCAGAGGAAACCCTCACGTACATGGGAAAGAATGTGCAAAATCCATATTGACGGTGACCCAAGCCAGGAATCAAATCTGGGTCGCTGGCACTGAGAGACAACAGTGCTAACCATGCTGCCCGTGCTTAGAGCTTTGAAACCAGCTGGGCAACTTTGCTAACAGTAGTTGGCAAAGCAAGCTTGTATCATTGCTGGTTTCTGTGATAAAAGCAGAAAATGCTGGAAATATTCATTAGGCCAATTAGCATTTGGGAGGGGAAAAAACAGTTAACCTGACAGGTTTCCAAACACGACTGCCTCAGCAAGTGATTTTCTGTAGACTTAGCTTGAGGCAAGGAGTAATTAGGGCCCAATTTTGACCCATCTTGGAGGTGGGGGGTTTATTTGAAGACCTAAAGGACTACAACTGGGTGAGTAACATACCTTTTTATAATTGTGACAGAAGCTTTAGCTCAATAAACTTAGCGCTGTTTTCCTCCAGCAGGAAGAGAAGGCTCGACTTGAAGCCGAAGCCCGTGAGAGAGAACAGTTGCAACTTCTGGAGGAGCAGAGACGGCGGGAGGAGGAAGAGCGGCTAAAACAGGAGCTGCAACGACTTCAAGAGCTGCAGCAAATCAGATCTGCCAAGAAAAAGAAAAAGGAGAGAATGAAAGAATCCCAAAAAAGCGAGTGCTTTCTACAAAATGCACGGCTAAAAGAAACTGCTGTGGATCTAGTGAATGATAACAGCAAGTCCCAGCAACCAGACACTGTAGCAAAACCTCCCAACTCTTCACCTACACAGGCAAACAGCAAAGAGGAACAGAGAGCGATGCCAGAACCTAATACAACACAGCAGGCACCAACTAACGGGAAAGACCCCAGGCTGCCCCAGGCTCCGCCTCAGCGAGAGACAAAGGCCATGCAACCAGAGGCCAATCTCAGCCCAGATCCCACATTGGTGCACAGTGAAGTAAATGGCAAGCAGAAGTTAAAATCACAGATAGTCAAACAGAGTACTGAACGGCCATTGAAGCCAGCTGAGGGCTTCAGACCCTACGAGGTGCACCAGAAAAGCTCAGCCAAATGTCAGGCAGAATTGGGAGCACCCAAACCAAAACTGTCCGAGTGCCAAATGGTGGCAGAGCAAAGGAAGGAGGAAAAGAAGGGAGTTAATGGCAATGCGAAGAAGCTCAACCACGTGAAGGAAGACAAAGTGCTGGCTGTCTGTGAACCTGCCCCTTCTAATGATCAGCAGCAAGTTAACAAAAACACTGCCGAGTCGCCCCAGCCCAAAGGAAAGACCAAGAAAAACAAAAAGAAGAAAGGTGATAAGCTGAACAACTCAATTGGTAAGTTCTGAAAGGCATTGATTAACATGCCACATTGGAGATGTGGTGTGTATATATATATATATATATATATATATATATATCACATGGTGTAGATGGTAGCATATTAGCATGGGTTAAGTAATAGGAAATTGAGAGCAGGAGTAAATGGGACATCTTGTGTTGGCATGTTATAACCAGTGGAATGCTGTAGTGGCTCAACTCAGTTCAGTGCTGGGCTCTCAACAGTTTACAATCTGTATCAATGGCTTGGATGCAGGAACTGAATGTATCGTGCTAAATGTATTTATGATACCAAAATAAGTTGGGAAGTAAGTTGTCAGTGGAGGTGGGGTGTCTATAAAGGAATATAGGTAGATTAAGTGAGTGGGCAAATATTTGGCACATGAAGTAGAATGTGGGAAAATGTGAACTTGTCTACTTTGGCAGAAAGAATAAAAAGCAGCATGCTATTTAAGCGGAGAGAGACTGCAGAACTTGTTGAGACAGAGGGATCTGGGTGCCCTGCTACATGAATCACAAAACATTAGTATGTATGTACAGCAAGCAATTAGGAAGTTTTTTGAGGCAGTACGGCGCACAGTGGTTAGCACTGCTATTTCATAGTGCCAGGGACCCAAAAATTGATGACAAGAAGGTTATGATAGGTGAGGACCTAGAAACAATAATTACCATTAAAGAGGTAGTGTTGGACAAGCTAACGGGACTAAAGATAGACAGGTTTCCTAGCTCTGATGGAATGCATCTGAGGATACTAAAAGAGATGGCAGGGGAAATGCACTCGTAGTAACTTACCAAAATTTGCTGGACTTTGGGATGGTTCCGGCAGATTGGAAAACAGCAAATGTGACACCACTTTTAAAAAGGGGGAGTTAGACAGAAGGTCATTGGTATGTGGAATTCTGTTCCCAGGAAGTATTGGAGGCTGAGGCATTGAATTTATCCATGATGAGAGTTAGATAAATTTTTGATAGACAAATGGAGGGTGTGTTTGAGGCTACAATCAGCCATGGTCTTATTGAATGGTGGAGCTGGCTCAAAGGGCCGAATGGCCTATTCCAGCTCCTCAGCCCTCTATTTCAGCATAACGATAAACATTTGGACCAAATGGTACACAGTCACGTGTGGTCCTCATTCATTGACTTTTCCTAGAACAGCTAAAAGATCTTACTTGGTGCCCAAAATGTGTTCGTGATGGATAATAGGTTTTCTGGTCCTCATGCCTCCAATTCCGATATGAGAACTGTAACTTTGATACTGAAACTCTGGCTGACAGTTCAGAAGCCAACTTAGACTCAAGAATGAGCTAAACTTTTGGCTCTTGTGTTGGTTGTGGAGGGGATGGAGAACTGAGTTAATACTATTTCCAATACTTTCTAAAATTGCGTTGTTGGAAATTGGAAATGAAATTCATTGGAGTGTAACAAAAAGGTGATATATCAATGTTATCTTGAGGTACTAGGAGAGGTAGAAAAACATCCTACTGGCATTGCAACTCTCCCAAAACAAATTATTTTTTGTTCTCTCTTTCGTGTGCTGCCTTTTGCTCCCTTTCATGCCCGCATTCCCTTACTTACTCCCTCAGTATTTCAAATGCCCTCTTGCTCGAGGATTCCAATGACTCGGGCCTTAAGCTGCATACAATAATGAGCTATTTTTGGGAGTTGTCAACCTGCAGTACATTTCCACCAGGAGAGGGAGCTCTGAGACTAACTAGATTAACTTGCTGCCAAACACTAAAGTCATGCATTTTCCCACCATGATGCCTAACCATACTCTAAATAACTTCATGTTGACCTAACTTTTTTTACCTCAGTAATATCATCAAAAACTTTCTACACTCCAATCATTATAGCCAAGCCTGGTAAGCATGAGGAGCAAAGGGATTTTGCTATGTGTGTATAAGGAAGTCGAACAAGTGATAAAGTGATTAAGAAGGTATATGGTATATTTGCTTTTATTAACCAAGGTCTCGAGTTTAAGATCAGGGAGGTTATGTCAGAACTGTATAAAACATTGGTTAGGTCATAGTCAGAGTATTGTGCACAGTTCTGGAATCCACGTTAAAGGAGGGATGTGATAGCACTGGAAAGGGTGCAGAGGAGATTTATCAGAACGTTGACTGGGCTGGAGAGTTTTAGTGATGAAGAAAGATTGATAGACTGGTTTTCCCTTGGAGCAGAGGAGACTGAGGGGAGACATGATTGAGATGTATAAAATTATGAAGGGCGTGGATAGTCAGGAAGAAACTTCTCCCCTTGGTGGAGAGATCAGTAATTAGGGGGCATAGATTTAAGGTAACGAACAGAAGGTTAGTGGGGGGTGGGATATGACGAAAGGCGTTTCACTCAGAAGGTGATTGGAGTCTAGAACTCACTGCCTGAAAGAGTGGTGGAGGCAGAGACCCTCATAACATTTAAGAAGTATTTAGATGAGCACTTGTGATGCCAAGGCATACAAAGCTATGGACGTGGTTTGTCTTTGACCAGCGCAGATATGATAGGATGAAGGACCTTCTTCTGAGCTGTATACCTCTCAGCCTTCTGTACCTGATACAGGAACTTCTTGAGGATTGATGTTTAATGTTGAGAAGCAGCAGTACTGGGCAAAGAACCCATCCCTTGAGTCTTTCCTAGTTTGCATGATTAAGCTGGTCTTTATCTTTGTTGAAAGCCTTTATCTTTCACCATCTCTGTTTATTTGATTGCTTGTTCTGAGGTTTTAAAATTCACTCCTCATAATTGATCATTTTCTTTCAGTACTTTATTTTCTTCTCCCTTAACAATGGGGAATCCCATAGAAACTTTAAAAATTTTAACAGGACTAAATAGAGTAGATATAGGAAAGGTGTTCCTAATGGGAGGATGTGTCCAGACCTAAGGGTCATAGTTTGAAGTTAAGGGGTAAATCTTTTAGGATTGAGATAAGGAGAAATTTCTTCACCCAGAGAGTAGTGAGTTTGTGGAATTCGCTGCCACAGAATGTAATTGAGGCCAAAACACTGTATCTTTTTAAGAAGGAATTAGCTACAGCTAAGGGATGATCAAAATGAATGGTGGAGCCGGCTCGATAAGCCAAATGGCCGACCTCAGTTCCTGTTCTCTTTTTATGGTCTCCAAATGGAAAATCACAACTTTGTTTCTCAATCAGTACTGCTTCTTCATTCTGTTCTCAGTGTCTCGTGGGTCTGTCTGATGCCATGTTTTTGATTCAACAAGTAATGAATTCTTCAACTCTCTGTAGGTATTCAGTGAAACTAGGCGGTATTCATAAATTGTTGACCTTGAGTCATTTCAGTTTTGCAGTGTAGTATTGATACTCAATAAAATGCTTAGACGCTGTAAGTTTATTTCTCTTCCTTTTGCCAACCAATTTAGAAACCTTCCCCCTCTGGTACCAGATACCCATTGGGTGTGTCTGGACAGGCAGTACCCATCTTCTGCTTTCACAGCCAAGTAATCGCTCCTCATTGCTGAGCCTGGAGGAAAAGTTGGGCATTTGTTTCATTGCAGCTGAATGGATTAATTCGTGACCTGTTCAGCCAGCATTTTTATTGTCCATCTCTAATCTCCCTTGAGAAGTTGGTGGTGAGCTACCATCTTGAACCACTGCAGTCCATCTGGTATAGATACCCCCACAGTGCTGGGAGGGACTTTGAGAATTTTGATCCAGACACAGTGAAGGAATGGTGATATAGTTCCAAGTCAGGATGGTGTGTTACTCAAAAGGGAACTTGATCCCATGCATTTGTTGCCCTTGTCCTTCTGGTAGGTAGAGGTCATGGGTTTGGGAGGTATCCATCCTGGAAGTCTAAGTTGGTTACCCAGGCTACAGTTTGAGCAAGAAGTTGTACAGTGATAATGATGGCAGTGGTTTTTGATGTCCCAGTGATTATAGTGAATATTGTTGCAGAGTCATGAGCCTGTTACACCTCAATTCAGATCGTGACTGATCTACCCCTCAATTTAATTAACATGCTTATCTAGCAAATATCTACTAGGGGGCACGGTTTTACAGTAAGGCAATGTCCATTTGTGGGAGATGATGAGAAACTTCTTCTCAGAGATTCATAAGCCTTTGACATTATCTATCCAGAGTGCTATGGAGGTTGATTCATTAAAGATACTCAAGACTAAAATAGATTGTAAACTGTAGGCGAGTAAAGGATTATGGAGAACAAGTGGAAAAAGGAGTTGAGGTCAAGATTGGATCACCTGTGATCTAATCGAATAGTGAAGGTGGTTCCAGGGACTGTAAGCTAATTCCTATTTCTAATGTTCTTGGGTTTAATTGGTCCAGCATTTACAGCCTTCCAGGGGTAAATTTCTCATTTCTACGGATCTTTGTGTGGATCTGGAAAAAACGGTTTCCAGGTTTCACCCTATTCTTTTCCATTTGAATGTGCCAGTTGCTGGAGACTAATAGTTAACTGCCATGCATTACTCAAAATTTTAACTGGGCAGTTTGATTCTGGTCGCAGCATTGTTCTGAGGAATGAACCAGTGAACAGCTGTCTCTTAAATTTATTCAAATGAAAGTGTGTATATATTCTTCCTGTCTGCAAAGAACAAGGCCCCGTGTTATGTGTAACATCTAGTACACACAAATACACCACACTGTGAGCCCAAATGACAGTAGGTTGTCAGTGTAAATTGTTGGCACACTAAGGATTATTTAGCAAATGTTGCCCAATCATGGGATGTCCATTATTATTGGATGCTGTGCTGGGGTCAGATCTATATCTTGCTCATTGTGAACAGTAGAAGAGCTGTGCTATTTGATGTCGTAGAATCATAGAACCACTTTCTGAAGTGCAGAAAGAGGCTTTTCAGCCCATCGAGTCTGCACCGAAAACAATCCCACCCAGGTCTACCGCCATATCCCTACATATTGTACCCACTAATCCCTCTAACTTACACATCCCTGGATACTAGTGGGCAATTTCTTAGCATGACCAATCAACCTAACCTGCACATCTTTGGACTGTGGGAGGAAACCAGAGCACCTGGAGGAAACCCACGCAGACATGAGGAGAATGTGCAAACTCCAGGCAGACAGTGACCCAAGCTGGGAATTGAGCCCAGGTCCCTGGAGCTGTGAAGCAGCAGCGCTAACCACTGTGCTACCATTTGATATGATCTGTCAGTCTTTGGGAGGTGTGACCTACATACCTAACATCATATTGGCACTAAAATTCAGGTATCATATTATTCGTTTGTGTGATAGGCAGAACATTGTTTTGGCTTGACAATAGCACACTGTTTGTGGTGCATACCACTCATGCTGCTACAGCATTGTAGCAATACGAAGTAGCTACTTTCATCTGTTGCTGATATTTTTGAGATATTCTTGCAGTGTAATCTGAGGGCATTTTCCAGACCCTAAATGACAGCATTAATGCAATAACCACCACCTCCCCCAAATTCTCAAAGTGTATTTGAATGCAGGAAGATGCCAATTAAGGCATACAAGGAAATTATAACATGCAGCTGCAGGTTGACACGAAGATGAGTGGAAAAACAAATTGTGTGGAGGGTGTGGAAAGCCTGCAGAGGGATCTGGATAGGTTGAGTGGGTGGGCGAGGACCTGGCAAATGGAGTATAATATTAGCAAGTGTGAGGTTATCCACTTTGGTAAGAATAACGGTAGGGAGGATTACTGTTTAAATGGAGAAAAGCTGCAGCATGCAACGGTGCAGAAGGACCTGGGGGTCCTTGTGCGTGAATCGCTAAAACACAGTATGCAGGTGCAGCATGTGATTAAGAAGGTGAATACAATGTTGGCCTTTATAGCGAGGGGGATAGAATATAAAAGTAGGGAGGTTCTGTTGCAGCTGTATAGGGTGCTGGTGAGGCCGCAGCTGGAGTAGTGTGTGCAGTTTTGGTTGCCGCATTCGAGGAAGGATATATTGGCCTTGGAGGGGGTGCAGCGAAGGTTTACTAGGCTGATATCGGAGATGAGGGCATTGGATTTTGAGGAGAACTAAATAGGCTAGGTTTGTACTCTTTGGAGTTTAGAAGGCTGAGAGGGGATCTTATAGAAATGTATAAGATAATGAAGGTGATGGATAGGGTAGAGGTTGAGAGACTCTTCCCGCTTAAAGATAGCAGGACTAAAGGGCACAGTCTCAAGATTAGGGAGTTGCCGAGGGGTTTCTTCACGCAAAGGGTGGTGAGTCTTTGGAATTCTCTGCCTGATGAGATGGTGGAGGCTTCCTCACTGAATATGTTCAAGTCAAGAGTGGATAGGTTTTTAATTGACAAAGGAATTAAGGTTTACAGGGAGAAAGCGGGAAAGTGGCACTGAATCACTACAGATCAGCCATGATCTTATTGAATGGTGGGGCAGGCTCGAGGGGCTGTCTGGCCTACTCCTGCTCCTATTTCTTATGTTTAACTTTTCTTCCACATATTAGAAATATGCAAGAGGTAGGAAAGTAATTGCCCTTCCATCAAAGACACGATTCTCATGGAACTATTGGGATTCTTTGAGTTTCACTGGGATAAGATTGCCTTTTCAGCAGCCTAGTAAATAGGACCCAACAAATTGCTCACATTCTGGAACCTAAAACACAGTTTTCTGAAAGAAATCTAACATTTGCAGCTGAATGAATTCATTAATGAGCAATTTATATATTCTTTTAAATAGATGATGTATTCCTACCTAAAGACATCGATTTGGACAGTGTGGAAATGGATGAGACTGAGCGTGAAGTGGAATATTTCAAGAGGTAATGTGAATTTTGGTGGTTTATGTATTAATGGTGATGTTACCATGCATATGGCTGTAACTTCATCATTGCTGGTCTTGTCTATGGCTTTTCATGGGTTATTTGATCATAGCATCCTCCACCACACAGAAAACCTGCACAGATCATTACATATGAAGGAACAGGGAGCTTTTTAAATAAAAGAACTGCATGGCCATTGCCTCTGCTATCTATATTGACTCTCTGACTCTATATCTAGAATTACTGTGGTTAATTGTGATATCTCTACTGTCATTATCTTTAAGAGCTAACTCAATAAAGTGGATAGTCTGAATCTCACTTTGTCAATTCTGTTTCAAACTGGATTAAACAAATAAAAAACATGCCGTAAACATTTTGAAGTCTAAGACTGATCCCAAAGTTGTTTCATAATTTCAAAAACAAAATGGCTTCAAACTCATAGGAATTAAGAAGGGTAGGTAAAAAGAAACTGCTCCCATTGGTCAGAGCATTGAGTATAAAAATTGGTGGGTCATGCTGCAGCTTATAAAACTTTAGTTAGGTCTCGTTTTGAATATTGTGTACAATTCTGGTTGCTACACTACCAGAAGGATGTGAATACTTTGAAGAGGGTGCAGAAGAGGTTTACCATGATTTTGCCTGATTTGGAAGGTAGTAGCCATGAGGAGAGGTTGGATAAACTCAGTTTGTTCGCACTGGAACGCCAGAGATTGCGGGGTGACCTGATGAAGGCCTACCAAATTATGAGGGCTGCGGACAGAGTGGATAGTCAGATGCTCTTTCCTCGGGTTAAAAAGTCAAATACTAGGGACATATGTTTAAGGCGCTTGGGGAAAATTTTAGAGGAGATGTGCAAGGCAGTTTTTTGACAGAGGTTGGTGAATGTCTGGAACACGCTGCCTGGGGAAGTGGTGGGAACAGGTACGATAGCAGTATTTGAGAATATAAGAAGTAGGAGCAGGAGTAGGCCATCTAGCCTGCCTCGCCTTTCAATAAGATCATGGCTGATCTGAAGTGGATCAGTTCCACTTTCCCACTTTCTCCCCATAACCCTTAATTCTCTTGTCTATCAGAAATCTGTCTACCCGTGATTTAAATATATTCAACGAGGTAGCCTCCACCATTTCATTGGGAAGAGAATTCCAGAAATTCATCACCTCAATTCCGTTCTAAACTGCTTCCCCCTTTATTTTGAGGCTGTGCCCTCTTGTTCTGTTTTTCTTTCTAAGCAGAAAGAATCTCTCTCTACCTCTACTCTATCTAGCCCCTTCATTTTCTTTTAAGTCTCTGCAAGATTCCCCCTTTAGCCTTCTAAACTCCAACGAATACAGGCCCAGTCTATTTAATCTCTCCTCATAAACTGGGGGCAAATACATGAATAGGATGGGAATGGAAGGCTTCCATAAATTCATCCAATTTTAGTTTAGACAGGCGTCGTGATCGGCGCAGGCTTGGAGGCCAGAGGGCCTGTTCCTGTGCTATACTTTCCTTTATTCTTTGTTTATTAGCAGAATGATTGAAAACTGTATAAAACCTTGGTTAGCCCACACTTGGAGCATTGCATGCATTTCTGGTTGCCACACAACCAAAAGGATGTGGAAGCTTTGAAGAGAATGCAAAGAAGGTTCCCCAGAATGTTACCTGGTCTCGAGGGTGTTGGCTGTGAAGAGAGGTTGAATAAACTAAGACTGTTTTCACTGGAAAGACGGAGGCTGAAGGGCTAACCTGATAGGTCTACAAAATTATGAAAGACGTAGACAGGGTGGACAGTCAGAGGCTTTTTCCTTTGGTGGAAGTGTGAATCATGAGGGAGCACATGTTCGAGGTGAGAAGGGCAAAGTTTAAGGGTGATGGTGCGTGGAAAGTTTTTTGTGCAGAGAGTAATGAGTGCCAGGGACACACTGCCAGAGCTATTGGTGGAAGCAGGTACATTAGCAACATTTAAGAGGCATCTGGGAGGGAACGGAGATATACGGACCAAGTAAGGGCAGAAAATTTTTTTTAGTTTAGCTAGGGCATCATGATTGACACAAGCTTGGAGGGCCCAAGGGCCTGTTCCTATGCTGTATTTTCTTTGTTCTTTGTTCAGAGGATGCTCATTTAAGGTGAATGGCAAAATAACCAGAGATGATATGGGTATAAAAAAATGTATGCAACGAGTGTTGGGATCTGAAATGTATTGCCTGAGAGTGTGGAGAAGGCATGTTCAATTTGGGCGTTCAGATCTGAATTTGGAAAGCACGAGAAGGGAGATGATGTGCAGGGCATCATGGAAAAGACATGGGAGAGAGACCAGTTAAGCTGTTTTTGAAGTGTGCCAAATAGCTTGTTTATATGCTGTACTATTCTATATTTCTGCAAACAACTGTACACTTCATCTCTTCAACAATGTTGTGGACATGAGCGTACATTTTACGGGCTGTGTTATTATAACACTGGTGGCAAACTATTTAAATAACTGGACCAGTTTGAAAGTGGGCCCTGTGATTTCTGTTGTGGTTTGCCACTATTGTCCTGGTTGAACTGAGGAAGAAAATATATCTTAAATCAGCCAGATTAAGGCTGATACGGTGGTTAGCACTGCTGCCTCACACTGCCTGGGACCCAGGTTCAATTCCGGCCTGGGTGACTCTGTGGAGTTTGCATGCTACACCCGGTGCGTATAAGAGGTTTCCCAGGTCATAAAGGTTTACAGCATGGAAACAGCCCCTTTGGCCCAACTTGTCCATGCTGCTCTTTTTTTTTAACCCCCTAAGCTCATCACTATTGCCTGCATTTGGCTCATATCCCTATATATCCATTGTACCCATGTAACAAAATGCTATTTAAAAGACAAAATTGTACCCGCCTGTACTACTACCTCTGGTAGCTTGTTCCAGATACTCGCCACCCTCTGTGAAAAAATTGCCTCTCTGCACTCTTTTGTATCTCTCCCCTCTCAACTTAAACCTATGCCCTGTAGTTTTAGACTCCCCTACATTTGAGAAAAGATATTGACTATCTACCTTGTCTAAACCCCTCATTATAGACCTCTATAAGATCACCCACAGCCCCCTCTGCTCTAGAGGAAAAAGTCCCAGTCTGTCCAGCCTCTCATAACTCAATTCATCAAGTCCCGGTAGCATCCTGGTAAAGCTTTTTTGCACTCTTTTTAGTTTGATAATATCCTTTCTATAATAGAGTGACTAGGATTGCACATAATATTCCAAGTATAGCCTTACCAATGTTTTATACAACTTCAACAAGACATTCCAACTCCTGTATTCAATGTTCTGACTGCTGAAACCAAGCATGCTGAATGCCTTTTTCACCATTCTGTTCACCTGTGATTCCACTTTCAAGAAACTTTGAACCCCAAGATCTCTTTGTTCTGTAACTCTCCCCAACATCCTACCATTAACTGAGTAAGTCCTGCCCTGGTTCAGTGTACCAAAATACATCATCTCACATTTGTCAGTCCACTGGCTCAATTGATCAAGATCTTGTTGCAATTGGAGGTAACTTTCTTCACTGTCATTATGCTGCCAATCTTGGTGTCATCTGCAAATTTACTAACCGTGCCTCCTATATTCTCATCCAAATCATTATTATAAATGACAAATAACAGTGGACCCACCACTGGTTATAGGCCTCCAGTTTGAAAAACAATTCTCTGCCACAATCCTCTGGCTTCTATCAAGAAGCCAATTTTGTATCCATTTAGATACTTCACCCTGGATTCCATGAGATTTAATCTTATGCAACAATCTGCCATGCAGTACCTTGTCAAAGGTCTTGCTAAAGTCCACGTAGACAAAATCAACTGCACTGCCATCATCTAACTTCTTAGTTACCCCTTCAGAAAACTCAGTCGAATTTGTGAGACATGATTTTCCACTGTCAAAGCCATGCTGACTGTCCCTAATCTGTCCTCGCACCTTTACATACCTGTAGATTCTGTGTCTCAAAATACGTTCCAACAACTTAACCACCATAAATGTGAGACTCATTGGCCTGAAGTTCCCAGGTTTTTCCCTGCAGCTGTTTTCACACATTTAGAACTTAGAACATTACAGCGCAGTACAGGCCCTTCGGACCTCGATGTTGCGCCGAATAATAGAACCAATTTTATGACCCTCTATCCTAAACTATTCCAATGCTATCCATATGCCTATCTACTGACCATTTGAATGCCCTTAAACTTGGTGAGTCCACAACTGCTGCAGGCAGGCATTCCACGCCTTTACTACCCTCTGAATAAAGAACCCACCTCTTGTATTCGTTCTACCACTCTTTAATTTAAAGCTATGTCCCCTCGTGTTATCCATCTCCATCCAAGGAAAAAGGCTCTCACTGTCCATCTTATCTAACCCTCTGATCATCTTATATGTCTCAATTAGGTCACCTCTTCGCCGCCTTCTCTCTAATGAAAATAACCTCAAGTCCCTTAATCTTTCCTCATAAGACCTACCCATCATACCAGGCAACATCCTGGTAAACCTCTGCATCCTTTCCAATGTCTCCATATCTTTCTTCTAATGTGGCAACCAAAACTGTATACAGTACTCCAAGTGCGGCTGCATCAGAGTTTTGTACAGTTGCAACATGTCGTCTCGGCTCCGAAATTCAATCCCTCTATCAATAAATGCTAAAATTTGCCGCTCTCCAATCTTCAGGCACCTTACCCATGACTATCGATGATTCATATATCTCAGGGAACCCGCAATTTCCTTCCTAACCTCCCACAATGTCCTGAGATATATTTCAGGTCCTGGGGATTTATCTGCCTTGACGCACTTTAAGACTTCCAGGACCACCACCTCTGTAATATGTACACTCCTCAAAACATCACTGTTTATTTCCCCAAGGTCCCTAACATCCATGCTAACATGCAAGTTCCCCAACATCTGGGTGTTTTGATTTCCTTCCACAGTGCAAAGATATGTAGAACACATGGATTAGATGTAGTAAATGTGTGGGGTTACAGAAATAGGATGCTTTTTCAGAGAATTGGTGCAGACTCAGTGGACTGAATGACCTTCTCCTGCACTGTGGGAATTCTGTGGTGACTTTCTCAAATTATTTTTTTCTCGTATTTCCAAAACGAACAATAGCTGGACTCATAAAATGGTTCCAGCTGATCACATGTTAGCACTTCCTATCCTTTCTTCCCTCTTTGCTCCAGCTGATTACATGCTAGCTGCTATAAGTTTGAGTGGTTTGAAAGTGGACAAAGCCTAACACCCGGAATGAAATGCTCCTTGCATCGCTTAACATTTCAACCAAACCAATATAATTGTTTTGCAGGTGAGATGTTTGCCCCCGTCAGCTAGGAGCAAAGGCAGCTGTTTGCAATTCCCAGCCTTCAATCTGGTGCTAATGGCCTAAGCATTACCTATTCCTACACATTTTGGCTTTCAATCAGGGGCCTCATTAAACAACTTGAAACCAGTGCCATATAACCGAGACTTGAGCTGTCTGAATTCCTTTAATTAAGAAGTTATAGGCAATTATTATTTGACCTCCATGTGAAACAGTAGGCCTAGCCACTGCTTAGGTGGGGGCAGAAAGAACTCTGACCCCTTGTCAAAATTGCAAACTCCTGGAACATAGAGCATGTGCTTTCTCCATTGATAGAAATCTTTCTACCCTTACTTTCCCTTATTCCTCTTTATTGTATTCGTGCAAAAAGGGCAGAGCAGAAAGAAAAAAAATTAGGAAATGCTGGAGAAACTCAGCAGGCCTAATAACATCTATGAGGAGAGAATAGTCTGGATGACCCTTCATCAGGGCTGGCATAAAAGCCACCTTCTGTACTGCAAGTCCTTATCAATGAGTTGGAAGAGGAAGCTGACAGATGGGTTAGTAAAGATGACACCAAGGTTGGTGGAGTAGTGGATAAGGTGGAGGGCTCTTGGAGGCTGCAAAGAGACATTGATAGATTGCAGAGGTGGGGCAGAAAAGTGGCAGATGGATTTTAACCCTGATAAGTGCGAGGTCATTCATTTTGGTAGGACAAACTTGAAAGCGGATTATAGAGTCAACAGCAGGGTTCTGAAGAATGTGGAGCAACAGAGAGACCTTGGAGTCCTTATCCACAGATCTTGAAGGTTGCCACTCAAGTGGATAGAGCCGTGAAGAAGGCTTATAGTGTGTTAGCTTTTATTAACAGGGGATTTCAGTTTAAGAGCGTGGGGTTATGTTGCAACTATACAGGACCGTGGTGAGATCACATTTACAATATTGTGCGCAGTTCTGGCCACCTCACTATAAGAAGGATATGGAAGCATTGGAAAGAGTGCAGAGGAGATTTGGTCCCAAACTCCAAATCATCTATGTAAATCATTGCAGTCCCAACACCGATCCCTGAGGCACATCACTAATCACTGATTGCCAACCACAAAAACACAATTTATCCCTGACTCTTTGTTAGTTAACAAATCCTCTATCTATATTAATACGTTATCCGTAACACCGCGCACCTTTATCTTATGTAGCAGTCTTTGGTGGGGCATCTTGTCAAGTACTTCTGGAAATCCAGATGCACCACATCCACAGGCATATGTAATGTTCTCAAAAGACTTGATACACTTAAATTTGCTGAAGGGAGGGAAAATTCTTAAATCTGTAAGATCATAACTTGTAGTACAGAAGGAGGCCATTTGGCCTGTCACAACTGTGTTAACTCTATAGTGCTATCCAATTTTACTTGACACCGAATAGAATATGTTTGTACTAAAACGTATGCAACCGTTGCAACTGTACAAAACTCTAGTGCGGCCGCACTTGGAGTATTGTGTACAGTTCTGGTCCCCGCATTACAAGAAAGTAGTGGAGGCATTGGAGAGGGTACAGAGGAAGTTTACCAGGATGTTGCCTGGTATGGAGGGCAGGTCTTATGAAGAGAGGCTGAGGGATTTGAGGTTGTTTTCGTTAGAAAGGAGGCGGCTAAGAGGGGACCTTATCGAAACATATAAGATGATTAGAGGTTTAGATAGGGTGGACAGTGATAGCCTTTTTCCTAGGATGGAGAAAGCTAGCACGAGGGGACATAGCTTTAAATTAAGGGGTGGTAGTTATAGGACGGATGTCAGAGGTAGGTTCTTTACCCAGAGGGTGGTAAGGGTATGGAATGCCCTGCCTGCGGCAGTTGTAGATGCGCCAAGTTTGGTGGCGTTTAAGAGGTTAGTAGATAAGTTTATGGACGAAAAGGGAATGGTTTAGGTTAGAGGGTCATTGCTTTTTCCTAATTGGTCGGCGCAATATTGAGGGCCAAAGGGCCTGTTCTGCGCTGTTATATTCTATGTTAAAAGGCTGCAGACCACTGAACACTGTCCCGACTGCACAACATTTGAAGGGATGTTAAAGCAGTAGAGTGGAAATGGGTGATTCACTTGGGTGATTTCAGGGATGGTAAATGAGAAGGGAGATTTGAGATTTGGAGACAATTTCCATTAGTGCAGAGGAGGTTACAAGAAGATATTCGATGTGTTTAAAATTGAGAAATGCTTTTATCAATTGAAAGGGAAAGACTGGTGGTGGCCAAGTCTGCGATAAATGCTTATGAAATTTAAAATTGTGATTGAGAGTAGAGAGTTTCAAAGCAGTTGTTCAAAAAATCTACCAAGTGAATCATTTGGTGCTTTGCCACAGCGAGTAACTGAGATAGAGACTATTCTGTCTTTTCAAGGGAAAATAAGTTAAATATATAAAGTGGCGATGAATTTTTAGAATTCTTCCATGGCACATGCGCATTGCTGGCACAGCCAGTATTTATTGCCCATCCCTAATTACGCTTCAACTAAGCAGCTTGCTCAGCCACTTTGGAGGACATTTGGGAGTCGACCATATTGCTGTGGGTCTGGAGAAATATATAGATCAGACTGGGTAAGGATGGCAGATTTCTTTCCCTAAAGGATATTAGTGAATCAGATAGAGTTTTACAACAATCAATAATAGTTTCATGGTCACCATTATTGAGACAAGCTTTAAATTCAGACTTGTTAATTGATTTTAAATTCCACCAGCTGCCTTGGTGATTTGAGCCCACATCCCAGATCTCTGGGTCACTAGTCCAACGAAGTTACCACTACAGTGTTATCTCCCCCCTAGCCATGAAGTGAGAGCACGGATTAATTTTGGATTGCCCTTGCAAAGATGGGCCATAAACATGGTGAATGGAAACACCTCTTCCTGTGCTATCAGCTTATATTGATTCCACTAAATTAAAAGAAAAGAGACCCGTATGTAATGTATTAAACATTACCCTGGGCTTAGAGCAGGAAATTGGCCAATAGGCGCAGTTCACAGTGGTAGTTTTATGGTATCCACTCAATTAACCAGTTGTGTCTCTGGGTTTGCCTTCAATTCATTGCATTTTTTTATTGAAGTCTTAAACTGAAACATTAATTCTTGCTTCTCTACAGATGCTGCCAGACCTGATGACACTTTCAGCAGTTTCTGTTCTTTTAAGTAATTGTCTTCCTTTCCCTTCCCAGATTCTGTTTAGATTCAGCCCGGCAAAACAGACAGAGACTCTCCATCAACTGGTCTAACTTCAGCCTGAAGAAAACCACCTTTGCTGCTCACTGATCAGATGAAAAGTTCCCTACAGGAACTAACTTGTGACTCCACTGAATATTCTCACTCGGATATACAGTACTCTGCTGCGCTGAGAGCTCACCAGGTTGTTCTGGAACTGCCTTGCCTTTCTCTCCTTCTCATCCTTCTCCTACCCTCACCATCCCATCTCCCCCACTGCTGTGTGTGGTTCTGCACTGGGATAGGTGCAGGACGCCTTGGCCCCTAGGACTTCCTTATGGTTTTTGGAAAAGGAGTTGGCCAGCTGTTAATCCACTTTCTCCTTACCTGATTTATTTTTTTTGTTTGCTTGTGTGTTTGTAGTCTGTGAGTGGGACTTGTTCAACAGTAGTCATAACCTGCTCGGTTTGGAACTCAAACAACCTTCCGTCTCTGACTCTTCTTCCCTAGTGTTCTGCCCAAGCTTATGCTCGGGTGAAGGTCAATCTGATTGTTCTCTCCTTTGCATCAGTCTGCCGTGACTTTTTATTCACGTCTTGCATTCAGCACTGTACATACAGTCCGACTACTGACAAGGGAATGGACTTCATCGATTTTTACTCTTCATTGATCCAGCATTCCCTCAACAAAATGGTTTGAATGAAGGGAATGCTCATACTGAACTGGGCAGTGAAAACCCAGTTGCCTCCAGTACTCCTTCACAAATTCACTGTTTAAAGTGTACAAGGTTACGCTATATTGTGTTTGATTTCTGACTTGTAGCCAGCTTGTGTAAGAATACTTGCAGAATGAATTCAAAAGAACAATGCTCACACTATCGACCTGTTATAGAGTGTATAATTGTATTAACACTGAAGCCTGAACTGGCTACTTTTTTAACATATTGTTAAGTAATATTAAAAAAATCATGTCTTTCTTTTTGAAAGATGGAATACAGTAGTATGGCAGAAAGGTGAATGTCTGACTTGCCTTTTTCTCTCAATATCTAAATGTCTTTTGGTGCCTTGCATTTCTTAATATGCAGAGGAAGACTGAAAAGAGGACTTGTACAATAAATGGTAACATTGAAAAGGCATGGAGAAGTAAGAGAGACTTGGTAGTACTGAACTTGAATGTTGTTGAGAAAAGAGAGACAGTGTCGATGCTTATTGTCTTGCATTCATCAGGACGAATGCAAGAAGAGCAAATTTCAAACAATCGCAACTTTATCACAAAGGAAAGCAAAGTCAAAAGTTTAAACACGTTAAGGAAGCCATTTCACATTGCTGCTATGTAGTGGCTGTGCAAGTGGCATATTCTGTCTACAGGATGTTGCTGTCAGTCCGAAAAAAAAAAAATGCCTACCACATAGTTGGACAATGTAGTGTATGAATTTCTGTGCTGCTACAATACCAGGTATGTTGGCCATATGTCCCAGTATTTGGTCAATCAAATCAAACAACATGTTCCTTCAGTTGCTCAGAATAGGTTATTTTGAAATTGGCAGCACTTGCCGAATATTCCTGAGTACCCTGTTGGTTCAGTAACCAATTTAAGGTAATCAGGCAAGCATAAACGAGCCGTTTCACTCTTGACAAAAGCAACAGATGTTCGTACACAGGAGCCATTTTATGCTAGCAGAAGGAATATGTTCAAGCCTTCTTTGAAAGAAGCAATCATTTTCCATTGCTTTCTCCATAG